>OY282589.1:35251385-35958885 GCA_958298965.1 Chrysolina haemoptera | reverse complement strand
TTTTAAGGAAGATTTTCTGAGGGAAATCGAAAAATCCATTTTTTTCAAAAACAAATGATGTTTTAATATTTTGCATAAAATTCTCTACAAAAAATGTATCTGCAAGTTTTTCTTGAAAATGCACCGTTTTCCAGTAAAACGTGCTCGAAATTAGAAAAAATGCGATTTTCTCAATTTTCTGTGCCCTCTCATTCAGTCACATAATGATATTTTCAGGATCACCTTGTCCCAAATCATTCATATATGTCTCGTCTATGAATAACAAAAGATACATTCTTGAAAAAATCATTCTTGTGGATTCGTGTGAAAATATCATTATGTGACTGAATGAGAGAGCACAGAAAATTGAGAAAATCGCATTTTTTCGAATTTCGAGCACATTTTACTCGAAAACGGTAGATTTAAAAAAAAATTGTAGATACCTTTTTTGTAGAGAATTTCATGAAGTATTTCGAAGAGTCATTTGTTTTTGGAAAAAATGGATTTTTCGATTTTCCTCGGGAAACTCTTTTACTTTAAGGTAAAATTTTCTGTTTTTCCGATACTGAAATGCTTTGTGATCATGAAAAAATATATGCTGAACCCGTTTTCATTGACACTATAAGAAATTTGTCCACTACTACGTGAGCTTTGAGAATAAAAAAATGCCGTTTCCATGCAAGGTAAAAGTATCGGGAAATTCAGTGCCGGAAATTCAACACGAATGACTTTTTCAAAAATGACTTTCTGTTATTCATAGTCGAGACATATATGAATAATTTGGGAAGAGGTGATCCTGAAAATATCATTATGCGACTGAATGAGAGAGCACTGAAAATTGAGAAAATCGCATTTTTTCGAATCTCGAGCACGTTTTACTGGAAAACGGTGCATTTTCAAGAAAAACTTGTTGATACCTTTTTTGTAGAGAATTTTATGCAAAATATGACATCATTTGTTTTTGGAAAAAATGGATTTTTCGATTTCCCTCGGAAAATCGTCCATAAAAATTTTCCGGATGCTTTCACGGCTTATCACTCGAAATTCGAATTCAGCGGGTCAAAATACATAAGAATAACTTGGGTGATCCTGTCGCGCTTCATAGGCTACGAAAACCCTCTTTGCCACCGGACTATATTGGCAATTGTCACTCCTAGCATATGCCATCTTTGGTTCAAGAGTAATGTGAAGATAGGTTATCATATTGAGTGAAAGAGAAAATAATTTGACAAGCAGCAATGAGCAAATATTCCAGCCTCTTTTGCAGCTAGGTTGTCGAAAAGTGAATGTGTTTGATGTTTATCCAAAACTCATTTGTACATAAGTTGGAGGAAATATAAATATTATCAGCACTATTATTATTACGTGAGTTACTCACGTAAAGTCGAACCTCCTACACAAGCCAACCAAATCGAAAAAATCCATCCCGCCATAACGAGGGGAGTGAATGAAAATGCTTTTATTTGCACTCCATTAGAATAACAGGCAGTGGGAAAAAAGCAAGATAACCTTCACGTATTCATAAAAGCATGTATATCCTGCTTCGCTCTTATTTACTTAGAACGTCTAATAAAATAATCCAGCGAGGAAAAAACCGTCGAGGGAAAATAAAATCAAATGTACCTTTCCTGCCAGCCGGCGTTTAGAAAGGGAACAAGCCCAATTCTCTTGATTCGGCTCACCAGGATCGACTTGGAAATAGTATGGTGAAGTGAGTGTGTTTCATAAAGAATACTTTTTCTACTATTGAAAAAACCGACTGAATGATCTGTCTTTTTATATTTATCAATTTTGAATTACCTATTTTATGCTGTTAAGATCGCAGCGTGCCTAAAATATATTTTTTGGAATGCATCGAAGAACAATTTTGAAAATGCCTGGCCCAATTTTTTAACCCGTTAAATGATCTGGCTTTATTGTTTCTAAATTATTTGATAATAAAATTAAAACATACAATAGTTTCAAAATGCCTAAAAAACATTTTTCTAAAAAAAACATTTCTACTTTGAAAATTTAAGGGTGGCAAGGCAACCGCTAACCTCCAGCCAGGCTTGCACTTTTATACCTGCCTATGATTAAAGAAGTGTTGTTGAAATTTTCATCTTGCCTGCAATACCTGCCGTAAAATGCCAGCCAGTCTATCAGGTTCACCCTTACCGCCGCTGAAAGTTCTGATGGAGCCGAATATTTGATTGGTCATAACTCTGCTAAAAATGATCGGAGAAGGAAAAGGAAAAGTTCATATCGTTTCTGAAGTCTCCTACCTTCTCATGCAAATATAATATGCGTGTATTTGAGTACCTAAAATGTGTTTTGTCGCACTTCACGGAGATGTTTACGGATGATCCGAAAATCATGAATAATTTAGTAAATATTCATATTAAATAACACTATTGTAAAGTGCAAACCTTAAGCTTTAAATCACATACTTAATTTGTCGTGTAAAGTGTGTATGAGCGATTAAATTCAACATTTACTGAAGAAATTGCCGGGATTATGGGTGAGTTTAAAACTGAGGAGTAAAACCCTGACTCCGAAAACCCTTATATACCAATTTTGAATGGAATTGGACCATTATCACAAATCTCGTCCGCCATATTGGAGCCACCATTTTGTTTTTTTAAAACATTGTCACCGGAACTATGAACACCTGCTAAATTTCAAATCATTCGGACGTCTGGAAATATGGGTCAAAATCACGCCCTAAGGGGTCAGTTACAAACATACAAGTGTAGCTAATATAAAAAGTGTAAAAAACCTGAAAAAAGAGGAAATTTTCGAAAAAGAATGTCAACTCCTGGAATTTCATCTCTATTATTGATAATTTTTATAAAAATACTTCTCGTTTAATATTGAAAATCGAGCAACCAGAGTTTTTTGTTAGAAGAGAAAAAATTTCGCAGTTCCAAAAGAACCCCAATTCCTACTCAACCTCCATCGGCTCAAATAATGTTCTATGAACATTACAGGATTTTCCAATCCATGTTAAACATAATATAAAAAAGTCCACCATACCTGCGGCATAGTGAAACCCTGTCTAACAAATAAATCATTTTTCATTCGCTTTTGCATAAACTCAAATCCACATTTTGATATCACGATTTAATACAAAAAATAATTCACGAGTTCCTATACAAATTGAGTTATAGTCACCACATTCCGCTTGTTCAAAATCAATCCCTCTGTACAAATGCGACCGCATGCCGTGTCGAATAAAATCGAAAATATACTCCATAATAAATTCTCTTCGTGTCGATTCTGGTATAACATTCCTATAAATTATATAGGAAAATTATGTTAAAAAGGACCGCTTTGGCGAACAACGCCAATTGAACAGTGCATTCAAATCGTATTATGCATTAATGTGGAGATTCTGAACAGCTGGGTCTTTTCTCAGCTCCGCTACGATCGGAAAACAATTTAGTACTCCTTGTTCGAATTTGAATGTTTGTGGATGTTTCAGTTAGATGGAGTAGATTTGATGGTGTACAATTGAGTTTACAAACTAGTTGAAAAGAGTCCGCATTGCCTTGACCAATTTGGAAACTCAATTGATAATCAAGTAACGACCAACTCGAGCAAAAATTGGAGAATGAATTGTAGCACTCTGAAACTCGGTATATGACATCATGTGTGACATCATGTATTTTTAGAAAAAAAATTGTTCACCAGAAAATCAGGGGTGAAACCTAAAATATTTTTCATTGAAAAAAATATAATTTTTTGTTGTTGTTATTTCAGAAAATAAAAGATTTATCAAAAAACGATTTCGATAGGTTGAGAGATAATTCAATTGTCCACAAGAATGTTTTTCAGTAATGCCTCATGAAAAACGCTCGTTTCCTCAGAAAACGTGGTTTAACGCTGACGTCACATTTCATGTTCGCGCTAACCCGCCACTGCAAGTTCAGGCAGGGCCGCAAATTAGATTTGTCATAACTTTGCTAAAAATTATAGTAGAAGGAAAAGAAAAAGTGCATATCGTTCCTGAAGACTTCTACTTCCTCATGCAAATATAACATGCGAGTATCTGAGTATCTTAAATGTGTTTTGTCCTACTTCACATAACCCTTCTACGATATTTACGGAGGGTCCGAAAGTCATGGATATTTTAGTTAATATGAAATAATTATACTGGAGCAGGAATCAGTACCCTCTTTGGACCATATGCAACGATTTAAGGCTAGTGAGATAAGTCTCACTTATACATGCCAAAGAAAAAACTGGGTTTTACTCCTGCCTCAGTTTTCAACTTACTTCTAATCCTGGCAATTTCTTCAGTAAATGTTAAATATAATCGCTCATACACATCCTAAATAAAAAATGAAGTATGTGCTTTCAACCTTAAGGTTTGCGCTTCACACTAATGTTATTAAATATACAGGGTGACCCAGGGTTAAACCGCCAAACGATCAGTATCAGTTTTTCAGATGAAAATAAGATTTTTTTCTTCATATGAGCATGTGTCCCAACTTGCTTCTTCGTTTTTGAGATAAAAGGTGTCAAAGTTTTTAGAAAAAATCAGTTTTTTATTCATTACTCAAAAACTTTTTGGCCAATTTTGACAAAATTTGGCAAGCTTATTTGCCGTAATAAAAGGCTCATCTGAATGTACTCAGAATAAAAACAATATATATTTTTTCTAAAACTTTGACACTATGTATCTTGGAAGGAATGAAAGTTGGGACACATGCTTATATGAAGAAATACTCTTATTTTCACTTGAAAAACCGATACTGAACGTTTGGCGGTTTAACCCTGGGTCTCCCTGTATATATATGCAGGAAATTAATGAGCGATTATTTTCAACATTTAGTCAAGAAAATGCCGATTGTATGGGCAAATTGAAAATGAGGCAGGAGTAAAACAAAGTTTTTTTTGGCATGTTTAAGTGGGACCTATCATACTACCTTAAAATTGTTGCATATAGTTCAAAATGGGTATGTGGTGCTGCTCCAGTATAATGATTTTATATTTACTAAATTATTATTATCTCCGTGAAGTGCGACAAAACACATTTTAGGTACTCAAATACTCTCGTATATTATATTTGTATGAGAAGGTAGGAGTCTCCAGAAACGATATGAACTTTTCCTTGTCCTTCTCCGATCATTTTAAGCAGAGTTATGACCAATCAAATATTCGGCTCCGGTATAACTTTCAGCAGCGGGTTAGGGTGAACCTGTAATTTGATGTCGGCGTTCAATCACGTTTTCTGAGAAAACGAGAGTATTTCATAAGAAATTACTGGGAACAATTTTTGTGGAAAATTGAATTGGTTTTCGAACTCTTTAGTTGTTTTTCCGATAAATCATATAATTTCCAAGATTACAGCAAAAATCTATTTATATATTTTTAACCGAAAAAAAAATTTCCCACCCTGAAATTTTGGTAAACAATTTTTTTTCGTGTTTATCATGGTTCCAACTACTAGCATACCAAGTTTGGTGGTGCTACAATCAATTCTTGTCTCAAAACCCAGTCTTACTGGATTATAGTAGCGAAGCGAAAAATGCAATAATATACAGGGTGTCCCATTTGAAATATCAAAGTTGTTGCTACTTTTCAATAGAAGCGACAACACCGCAGTGCTAAAAATATTTCAGATCGATAGAACAAAACCAATTACCTAAAACACCCAATTTTCAATTCTCCTAATAAGAGATGGTGCAAGGCACCAAACTCGAAATACCTGTAAGACTCAAATTGTCACTGTACAACAAAAAAGGAACGAAGTGTATTAAAATATAAATTAGTATAACAAAAAATAATAGTTCATGCAAATTATTCTACATCCACAAACATCCAGTCTTCATCGACTGTACAAACTCCCTTAATCACACGTGTTGTTCTTATATCACTTTTGTATTCGAACCCCTTCCATTCCTCATCCACACTGTCTATCTGAGGATTTTTGGCAAATACCTCACTAGGCGAATCCCAATCTTCTACATCGTTCGATTGGATGGGCTCGAATATATCTTTGTCTGTTGTTGATATTTGAGCACATTCATCATCTGAATAACCAACTGAATCATCCCTAGATCCATGTTTGCTTTCGTCAAAATCCGAATCATAGTTTGCACACTCTTTCGATTTGGGTCCATCTATACGCAAGTCAGATGATCCCTTCTGCAGTCTCAGTTCATCTCTCTTTCGTACGTATTGAGGGTCCTGCAAGACTTTCGTATCCAAGTAGTTATTCTCCAAATCTATACTTTGCACGGACTCATGGTTGTAAGATACTTCTTCCACTGAATTATCGTACAAGTCCAAGACTCTCAAAGCTGGCATTGAGGTGAAATCTGGCACGCTTTCTATGTAGTTATTCGAGGCTTTCAGCACTTCTAAGACTGAGAGTTTCGTAAGATTTTCAGAAATGACAATGATATCATTCCGCGAAATATCCAGAACAGCCAGGTTGACCATCAGCTCGATTCCATTGGATAACCAAGATATACAGTTATTATTTATGTGTAGTTCTGTCAAACTTGCCAACAAAGTAATACCTTCTGGAAACATTGCAATTGAGAGATTATTAATCTTCAAAACTTTCAACTGTCTCCAACTAGGTTTGACGAAAAGTTCTTCCACTTCATAATGCTTGTTAATGGACGTGTTGTTCTTATTGCTGATGTCCAAGTACTGCAGTTGCTTGAAGCACTTCAGGAAATCAAAATCTTCGTCGATCAGATGACTGTTTCTCAGTTTCAGTTTCTTCAGTCCCATAATATGTAGGTTATAACTATTTTTCAGGTACTTGTAGTGCACAGCCTTGTTGGTGCTGAAATTCAGCTCTTCTAGTTTGGTACTTTTGAACATCAGTACCCATTTGGGCAGGCTGTCAAAGCAGTTATTGTTCAATTTGAGTTTCCTAATGTTGGGAAGACATGCCGGTTCCCGGTGGAAAGTACTTATTGTGTTGTGACTCAGATTCAGGTCTTCTAAGTATTTGAGCCCGCTATATAAGCACGAAGGGACTTCTTGAAGTTCGTTGTGAGATAAATCCAGTTGCTTCAAGTTCAAAAGTCCAAAATTCATTGGGAGATCTGTTAACTTGCAGCGAGATAGATGCAGATCTGATATATCACAAAAGTTAATTTTTATATCATCCGGTAATTTTGAAAGGGTCATGTAAAACAGATAATCATTGGTAACAATATCTAGGTTGCAGTCTTCTTCTTGTTCTGATGAGCTATGTATATGTATAGAATTCTTGTCTTTTTTTGTGATCTGCAATATTTTAGTTGATTCTTTGAAACCTGTAACAAAAAATGCACAAGTCTATACAGGTCTGGCTTTTGCACATCAATTTAAATATTTTAATTGTCATGGAAGGTCAAGTGTCACATCTACATTATTTTTGTCAATTGTTATTATTTTTTCTGGCATCCTAGCACATAACACCGCCAACGAAAAATACTTCCGCAAGTTCTGGAATTTTTTCAATATTTTTCCCGTATCCCGTACCTTAAAAATGGCCAAAAATCCAAAGTCATCAGAATCACTCGAAATTACCACCGATATACTCAAAATTTCATGATGATTCCGAAAATGTCTGATTTGAATATGTTCGTATACACGGTGTACCATAAAACAAAGATAAATGTGCAACAAAAATTGTATCGCACGAATCCCCCTTCTAGCACATAACACCACCTATAACAGATACAAGCAAACTGTTAGGCCAGCAAACAATAACATCTTCTTGTGGACAATTTTGTTAACTTTTTTTTATATACATATGTATTCAAAGAATGTGTCTCGTTATGGACGCAAAATGAGAAAAATGTAGAAGGTGCGCTAGGATCCGGCATCCTAGCACATAAAACCGCCAACGAAAAATACTCTCGCAAGTTCTAGAATTTTTTCAATATTTTTTCCGTATTCTACGTTATGAATTCAACATGACACAGTAATTGAAAAATGAAAAATAATAAATTTAAAAATCGATCCAACTCAAAGTGCAGACGTTCGTAAAAAAGCCTACCAAATCTATGTTTGACTAGCAATCCATTTAAAATTTGGTCAGTGTATAAAAAAATAATTGAATTTTACGAAAATAACATAGAAAAAAACTTTAAAACATTTTTGGCGGGAAAACAACAGCTGCAACCTCTAGATAACATTTTCAACCGACGACCGGATCGAGATAGAGTAATTCTGCGAACGCCAATCGATTCATCATGCCAAAATTAGTATATGCTGTGATTTTCAAGTCGATCGTTACAAAATGAATTTACAGCCGAAAAAACATCAAAGGGTATACCTTAAAAATGGCCAAAAATCCAAAGTCATCAGATTCTCTCGAAATTACCACCGATATACTCAAAATTTCATGCTGGTTCCGAAAATGTATGATTTGAATATGTTCGGATACACGGTGTACCATAAAACAAAGATAAATGTGCAACAAAAATTGTAAGGCACGAATCCTAGCACACAACACCACCTATTACACATACAACTGTTAGGCCAGCAAAATGTAAAAGGTGCTCTAGGATCCGATCAATTTTTTATTTTTTATTTTTCATGCTTCGAATAGTGTGCCATGTTAAATGGATGGCGTAAAATACTGGAAAAATATTGAAAAAATTCTAGAATTGTCGGAAGTATTTTTCGTTGGAGGTTTTATGTGCTAGGATGCCAGATCCTATATAGAACACCTTTTACATTTTTCGCATTTTGCGACCATAACAAACACATTCGTTAAACACATATGTATATAGAAAGAAGAATTAGAAAATTTCCTACAAGAGGATGTTATTGTTTGCTTGCCTTACAGTACGCTGCACTAAATTCATACGTTCGACCTATTTTAAATCAAAAAACAAAACTTTTCAGTATTAATTTCAAGAACAAAAACAGTATCAAACTAGAAACGGCACGGCACTGCCCGACCTCACGTAAACATGACTAATTTCTTGTCGCACATTCTCTAACATACCATGCTTACTTACAGTACAAACACACCACAAGCTCCTATCTTATAACTAGTACACTGTGTCCTTACCCATAACTGTTTTAATGTTTCAATTATAAAACACTACACAAACTACACCTTAACTTTACTACTACGACTGAAATGAACGACGAAGGTGAGGTTATGTTGCATTTTGGCTGTCGGTTGAGAGTGAGCCCCGCTCGTTCCGTTGTAGTAGGTAGGCGGTTGCCATCCGATTTTATCCACCATGAGCGTACCACTTTCAGTTTGCAAAAGGATCGACGCCTAAATACTACGTTTTTTAATGTGTAAATAGGTATTTCTACTTTTCAGTTTGTAGAAATTCAGGTAAGTATTCCACCATTGTGTTTTGACAATCTGTCACTATAAATTCCTAACAGAAAAAGGGTGAAATTTATATGAAAATCCTTACGAAACATTTCGTAGACAACAATCTCTGATACAAAACAATATTGCTGGGAAGAATCTTTTTCCCCTCTTTAGGGACTGGATTTACTCATTCATTGAGACCGATCGGCGGAACTCTGTCAGATCCATCAGCTTTATTGGTATCAGAACCTAGCAACATGCGTCTGATGGTTCGTAGAGGGAAAGCATAATATGACTGTTAATGGGAATGATGTTCTGGGGTAGTTTTCTCGATGGATCCAGCGTAGAATTTGCAGCAAAGATTGGCTTTTTCCTGAGCGTTCGGTGCTAGTGCTACATCTGCCTTGGTTAGGGTAGTAAATGGATGATTTTTTTTTCACGGCTTTGGTGAATGACCAAAAAGCGTACTTACGACCGGGAAATAAAAAATATAGTGGGGTGAACGGTTAAAAGAAACCTTTGATGACGAGAGTCTGAGCACACCTAATACGTGAGAACATGCACTGGCCTAATTCCAATGACCACGTTATTGGAACATGTTGGGAGTGGGGTACTATTCAGTCCTACCTTTCATTTTGTAGGACAAAAGATTTTTCGAGTATTTTAGCGAATTTTCTCGAGGTTAAACTGAAAAACTAACTGTTATTAATGACTTTTTTGCACTCACCAAATGATTGACACCTTTTATTAGCCATTTATTAGCTACCACTATCGAGAAATTTCGTAGAGGAAAAAGTTGGCCGTCTCGGCAAATTGAAGCTACTCAGGAAGATCCAGTCTGTTATTAATCATTTTTTGAAATAGGCGTGGTATCCTGGTCTATAACTGGAGATGTCATTGAGAACCTGTCAGAACACGGCATATAATTACCTATATTCCTAGTACAAGGATAAGTATCTATCTGAAATTACACCGCGAAAAACTTGATGACATCAGCTCGAATTGTAACTCGCAGTCGTTTCCATTAAAAAGACGATTACTTTCTGAATTTCGATTACGTGGCCTTGATGCACTGTTCATTGTGGCGACGGAAATGGTAGCGATCAACTGTGTCCATTTCGCAAGACCAGAATAAGCGCACGAAAATGACTCCCAACAGGATACGAATGCAATCTAGCGCAGAAAAGCTGTCACGAGATATTAAACTTGTTACGGACGTTGACATTAAGAAACTAGCAAAAAGTTAAATGCATCGCCTGCAAAAGGAACTAGTAAACAACATAATTTTAGGGGAAAGATATGGCGTCATAAAACGTATCAACTACAATGGATTGTATCCACTGATGGAAGAATATAGACCATTTCAGGCAAAAAAAAACCAAAACCGACTTGAAAAAAGTCTACTGTAAAAAATGCATAGACAAAATGGGAAAATTTGTAAAAATATTAATAAATATGGGACCATCGAATGAGGTTACTGAAAAAAAAACCTCTAAAAAAATTGTTAACACTTGCACATTTCTTATGGAAAATGGCTTTCCGTGAATTTGGCTGAATTTTTGGTATGTTGTTGTTCTTGATGAGCTGATCAGAAGGGTTCACAGCCACAACGCTCAAAAATGGACAGTTCTCGAGATATGGAGCTTTGAAAATGGATTTTTTTTTCACTTGTTTGATTGATGATCTATTTATTTTGTGGAAATTCATGATGAAATTAGAAAATGAAGAAAAAAAATATAACTTTACTACTCTATTACGACCGGTTTCGGCTGTTACACCAACCGGTAATAGAGTAGTAAAGTGTTAGTGGAAACTGGACAAAAGTTATATATATTTTTTTCTTCCTTTTCTTATTTCATTTTTTTTTCAATTTTTTGGGGTACTTGCTCATCCATCGGAGAGCTCCCATTTCTTGTTGGGATGGAATTCGACAATTCGGCGCCTATAACCCAACTGAAAAAGGTCTTCCTCAGTTATATAGTCACCATTTTCAAAAATTTTTCATACACTGCTCTACACTGCCTATGGAACGAGGTACAAATTCCAAGATCTTCCATACATCTTTCCCAGCTACAAGATAACGCTAGAATAATGTATATTTTCGGAAAATATCATACAAAAAAAAGAATTTTTCAAAAAAATTCTGATTACACCACTGGATTCATGATATTTTGAAATGATACGTTCGAGGTCTCGAAATATCAGTGACCAGAATTCCACTAAAATCTGTTGAGAAATAAAAAAAATTAAAAATAAGAATAATTGACATTTTACTGAAATTCCATCATCATATTTTTCAAATTTCATTATATTATCATTTTCTCATTTATCAACAGACTTTGCTGAAATTCTGACCAGTAATATACCGAGACTTTCTGAATACAATGGTGTATTCCAAATTTTGATAAAGGTTCTGAAATTGAATTGGAGGGTTTATTCAAATCCGGTGGTATAGTCAGATTTTTTATAAAAAAATCGCTAGTAATTTATTTACATTTTTGACTTTGGAAAATGAGAATAGTTGGTCCTGAAAATGTAGATAGACTTTTTGAATGTCTACCTAGCGAAAAAAAAATAATTCCAATCGAAAAAAGTTTTGAGAGTGCTCCAATCTTAAATGGGTTAGACTATATATGAGGCAAAACAAGTGACATGTGACAAATGACTTGTCACTTGGCCCACTTTTTATTTTTTCCAATTATCCACTATTGTAAATGAAATATTTGAACAAAATCCGAATTTTTTCATTTGCTAACAATTTCGTTTTTTTTTCTCGACGATTTTTCGATAGCCTACCATGAATCAGTATGGCCAATTTCCATAGGGAATTCCGAACCTGAAACATGACGAAAATTTCCTTTTAGTTTCGGGAAAATTCCAGATATCACCTTAAGGCCGTTGCAACTTCCTAACCGCCAAAGTAATTTATAGACGTGCGCCTCCAGGCGGTTGATTCATGGACCAAACGTGAATGCATCTGATCGTTATTAATTATTGGAGAATGTGATTTATTCCGCTTTGGAGGATTTTCAATAAGAGTGGATGGATACGCATTATCATCTACGGAGCAATTTGAATTTCATTGTTGGTCTGGGCAAGCTTGGTCGGTTGTAAATAACTGATTGTACATAGGTGATTCATTAGTTTAGATATAGACGCAACTGGTAGGGGGAATTATTTCAAAGCGAAGGATGTATAATGTATCGAAAACTTTTCATCTGGGGTATAGACAGAAATCTACGCGAGCAACAAGAAGATTTTGAGGACATTAATAGCTGAAATAAGAAAACCGATCTTAACAACTTGAGTAAAATTTATACCTACATTATTAAAGTAAATAGAGAAAAACCCAAATTTTATAGTAGTGCTGATTCACCTAGTAGAATAACTTGATTTTATTTAAATGACATACCTATACTTCAAATTTTATATCACTGTCAGTCCAATATTTATATTTTATACACTTCCTTTTTTGATATTCTTGTTTATATTACTACTTTATATAAGTAGATTCATCAATCTTTTTCGTTTGTAATGCTCCTTTTTTTAGTTGTCCTGAAGAAGGAAATAAAACTTTCCGAAAGCTATATAGACAAAATGAAACAGAGTTTTCTTTAAGACCACAACAGACTGCAACCTCACCAAAAAACTACTTCATATTCATTGTCAGTCAAAAATGAACCCAATTTCCTCCTTTTATCAATCTGTGGCGAGTGGATCAAACTGACTATTCATATTCATAAAAATTCATAAAAATGCAATGGATGTATTTTGAAATTCTGCTGGAAAAGATGAAGATTACAGTTTGGCCAACATCGCTGAACATGTGAAATTCTCAATTCTTGCCTGAACATTCATGTTGAGTGCCTTATCACTGGATATATTAACATATTACGGAATAAAGTCGGTCGTACGACGAATACGCATCATTAGCGTGCATATTTTTACAGTTTCAGCTATGTGAGTAGAACTGTGAGTATAAGTATTTCCGTTATCAACCCTAGCTGCAACAGAAATCTCAAGAATGGTGGAATGATTCACCAGGAATGAGACAGGCCAAAGATTTTATCAAAAAACCGTTACCACCATTCACAGAATATCTACCAAACCAGAAAAGGAGCAATAATAGTATAATAGTTGGACTTCTCACAGGGCACTGTAGGCTCAACAAACATATGAGTACAATAATAGGCCTGGCAGAAGAAATGCTATGCAGGTTCTGTCAGGAAGAAGAGGAAACATCGTCACACATACTATGCCACTGTGAGGGCTTGTCAAGGCTAAGGTTTCTAACACTGGGATACATGGGAGTTCTGAAAACTGGCCTATGTAGTCTCGTGACGAAGACAGGGCTAGATAAAGAACTCTAAACGATTTCGATGGCGAACACAGTAGATCTGAAAAGGTCGCGGTGTTGATGCTTATGGCACGAAAGCCCCAAACTAATCTAATCTAATCTAACCCTAGCTGCGGAAACATCGTCACTTGAATAATCGACTTTCAGAGACCATTTCAGGATTCGACAATTGTCAAGCCCGCAAAACCGAGCAAAACGCACTGGGCGATACAACGCTTGGCGGCAAATATTTGATTGTCTTCATTAATCATGAGGCTTTATCTGTGTTTTGCTCATATTTCAGAGTCAGCGTGATAGACAAGAGCGATAGTGCAAAGCTAATTAAGCTCCATTTAGATTTAATGGCCTTTTAATATTTACATGGGGACCTCTGTAAATTTCAGAGCTTTGGAGGATTGGTACACCTTTCAATTAGCGAAGTTCAAATAATGTCGGGGCAGCTTGGTTACGTAGTTTCCAGCGAGGACTAGTGACAGACATTTTGAAGTGCATTCAATTACTGGAAGTGCTACAGTTTTGATAGATTCATCAATACGTTACCATTTTCGATGAAAAAAGAAATACTCTTTGAATAAATACTTTATTTTCCCGTTTCCTACGGTCAGGGAAAAATGTTGCGAAAAAAGTCAACGTCTATCATGATTGGCAAAGGACCCCGCACTTTTTATAGGTGACATGGATCTCGGTGAAACTGTCTGCATTTTTAGTATATTGTAGTATTGATTGAACGTGTAGAATCGCAAAGTTCGTTAATGGATAGATTTTGAAATACAGGGCGTTCAAGTTAAAAATCGGTAATTTTTATTTAATTATTTTCTCGGGATTTGAAAGTTTCAACTGCATTTTGCAATTGATAACTATGAAACTAGTCATAGTAGAAAATTGAATTTTTGGGACAATGTTGAGGAGAGAATGATGAATATATTAAATAATAATGAAGGAATTTCACCAAGTTAATCGTGAATTACAGGGTAATTTCTGAAACGTTGATATTTTGTCATTTTTATGATTTTCATGATCACCCTATATATCCCAACGGAATCATGTTTATACGGTATCAGCTATCTTCGGAGGATGATGATTTACTCGAATATGCAGGATGTGTACGAAAGAACCGTCCATATATTTCACCAAATCAAATCAAAATGTATGAATTGTGATTAATGATGGAATAAAACTAGAATATTGCATTCCAAAATAATCTTATCAATATTTCATTATTACATCGAATTTTCAGACATTACTATAATGTTTTTATTTTTCACTCTGTACGTAATGATATAATCTGCACCATCTGAATGATATATAGTAATATGAAGGTACGTTGATGATGAGAAAGAAAACAAATGCAGTTGGCACTTTCAAATTCCGAGAAAATAATTAAATAAAAATTACAGATTTTTAACTTGAACGCCCTGTATTTCAAAATCTATCCATCAACGAACCTCGCGATTCTGCACGTTCAATCACTACATCGAATACTTCAATATACTAAAAATTCAGGCAATTTCACCGAAAACCATTTCACCTATAACAAGTGCGGGGTCCTTTGTACGATTAATTCTTTTTGGCAATTGTCCACCATTTTGTGAAAATATAATCAAATGAATGAATTTTGGCTACTCTAAAAGATAAGACGGGAGAAAAAAGTCGAGCATTTATGGGATCAGCTGTAAAGACCACGAGGAGAAATATGTGTGTCAAAATAGAAGGCCGTGAATGTACGGTTCAAAGAGCACATTGTTCATATCGGATTTTCGAGACCAAAAAAATCGATTGTGTCCCATCATGAATTGGACCGTTTTGACGCACACGTTTAAAATTAATTGGACAGGTTTATGACCGCAGACTTCTTGATGCATTCGAGAGTCTGGAAATTGCGAAGTGTAAAAATAGTATTTCTACATTCCATGCCCAAAGTTTTTTAATTCGACAATGAAATTTCTTTGGGCAAACTATCATCTCGCATAGTCCCTGTACTAGTCTGGTTCAGAAGTTCTTTTCGCACTACCATTTTCTTTGTGAAGAAAGCGAGCTGTTGGACGATGTCAAGGGAGTAGAGGACTTCTACAAATACGTGTGAACGAAGAAATTTCCTATTGAAAGCCATGTAGATCTTTGGATCGAGAGACTCCAAGAATTCGCCATCGAGATCGAACATCGAGCTAGCAGTATCCATAAACAAACGACTAATCGACGAGCAGAAGAGAAAGAAGCAACAATGTGAAGGATGACGGCAGTACACGATGACTGGAATGATAACAATTTGGTCACCTTCCGGAACTGCGGGACCAGTACCCAAGAGTTGGAGGGGTCTAACTCTTGAAAAAGGACGAGTACCATCCTATGAAGATGTCTGGAAGGGCCTCACTAGAATTAGAGATACCATGCTGGACCAAAATCTTATGGATCTGGCGATCCAAAAATTGGTCTGTGGGCCGGACATTAGAAGCATGTTAGAAACGATATTTCGATCCACAACCGAAAAGGACGACTGTCTCTGATATTCTTCTATAAAATCAAAAATTGTGACAGCAAAAGCAACTAAAAACTCAACACAAAAAAGGAACTTATAATAACTACACAGCTCCTTTCAATACACCCAAACAAACAAGCTTTGCTTTTATAAACGTACTCCTCGTAAGTCATAGTTTAGTTTCGTATTTGATCATGAAAATCTCGCGAGACTTTGGGAGTATTACGAAATTTCATCTAACGAAAGCAATATCATTAAACAAATTTTGCCAACTAACCCTATGCGATGTATGCTCAATTCGTGTTGCTCAAAAAAAACATTGTAGTCACAATTACCAAGACAAACACTGGAGGATCATCCTCATCTCTTTGGATGCAACAAAAAGCGCTATACATGCTATGCATCGCGAAGAGAGGCAAAAGGGACGTTGTTAGTTCTCTGTGAAATATTTCGAGCCATTAAAGTGCTCATTTTCGAGACATTGTTTCACGTTATAAATTTCATTCGGGTTTCAACTTACTAATTGAAGTAATAATAAATCTCCATTGCTTCGCCGACTGGAACAGAGCTCGACGCGACGAGCTTCACGCCTTATATTAATCTAGCTTTCGTGTGTGTCGGAATCAGGTAACTGTCATCATTTCCAGCCGGAGCTGTGAATTTGTCGCAGTCAATTCGTGTTTCGCCAAATCCTTGTCAAACAGGTGAGTTGGGATAAAATGTCGAACGTGATCGTGCAATTCTGTTTATCTATCGACGATTAATAGAAAGTCGGAGAAAAAGTGGTGGACTGGTTTTTTTATTTTTCATTCGAGTTACAACCACTCGGAGTTGATATGGAATATGTGCTGGGGAGAGAAAAAGAAAAACAATTGTAAGGCGACTTGAATCGGAAAGTTGTCCAAAAAGAGAAGAACGGAAGACGCCAGAAAAGAAGAGAGGACCAGTTGCAGCAAGTTTCACAGATGCAAGGAAACGAATGGAATGAAGAATGGGAGACTCCGGAAGATCAGAAATATAGAAGACATAAAAAAAACAGAAGTGTAGGAAAACAACATAGCTGATGAAAAACAAGACAATCGGGGACGGCTTCTGATGGAAATTTCGAAACAACAGACAGAAGAAAGATGTGAAGAAAGACAAGTACCAGTTATCGCTGCTACATCAAGGCAGTTTGGCCCCCAAGGGCACTTTTTTCCATCCCCCGCTCTCCACATAACAACATTGCCTCTGACCTTTGAATGAAGTTCAGTATGTCCGTCCACTCTCATTCGATGACTTCCTTTTGGTTAAGGTTTTCAACTCCAAAAATTTTGCCAAGAAAGTTTGACGAAGTTTCTTCATCTTCTTCACACACGATTTTTGCCTTAAAGCCAAGCCATACTTGACTTCCTAGGGCCAGCAACAAAGTATTTTGTCGGCTGCTACGACTTTTTTTGAAAGCAACTAGGTTAGCATCAATGGGCGATGGTGTGAAACGAAGGTTGGTCTAATGAAAAGAAAACATAGTCCCTCAATGTATTCTTTAATGAGCCCTCGATAGGGGAAAAATGAAGCTGAACTCCAAAATGTATACTATACTTGGTGTCTCTCAATATCATTCACTGCTTCTAGGGGACCCAAGAATCTGCGGAACAGGTCCGGCTGCAGGAAATTTTAGAGGAGCAGAAAGCCTTGGAAGAAGACCAGTTTCATAGGTTCCTCCAAGAACAGGCCTCAATCCGTCAGCTTCAGTAGAATAATTTGCTCAAGCTATGGAAAATGGAAGTCAAGTCGAAAGCTAGAAAGGGCGATAGATGGAGCAGGTACAGAGATAGTCCAAAGAGCAACGAAAATAATAGATCATAAAGTCAAGACTTGAGGTGGATCTGACTAAACGTGTCCCGCACAGTCCTTAATTCAAAGCCACTGCAACCACTGTACATGATTGGAATGCTGAAGAGATGGGTGCAACCTGAATAATGGTTGCGTTATGGTATTGAAGTTACATCGAACGGTACCCAGTCTCCATTTGAAAAATTCTAAGAGAAAAAATAAAGCCACCCAGAAACCGCTACTCCACACCCACTATATTTCGAGATCCAACAACTTTTCTTTACCACCAATGTCCGCAATATATGCGCGACTGTCTGATAACATAAAGAGCAGCTGTCCTTGATTCAACTAAGCTTCTTCTCGCTAGCATTATCTTTGGAAGGGGATTTTTTTGGCCCTGCCACTCAGTGTTCAGATTACTAAGTGCCAAAGAAACGAATATGCAGGACTATAAGCAGAGAAACTGTGGGGAGGATTTGTTGGATACCCAGAAAGACAAGATTAAAGTCTTCGTTCAGAAAGACCAAAGCTATATTATGGTCGAGCAATAGTTTCTGATCACCAACCAGTATTGTTCAGAAGTTCGCAATATTTCCATAGGACTATATAAGCAGGGATACGAAGAAGTTGAGTACGAAGTCTATGGAAGTTCAAGTTGAAGTATAAGTGTATGTAATATAAGTAGCATCGAGCGAAATAGTCAGATTATTGTATCAGTGAATTTGTCTGTAGCAATAAAACCCAATATCGTAACAATACTTACGAAAATTCGAGATGGTTTGAAATTACTGAGAAATGCACAGAAAAAAGGGGGAAGAGAAGTCATCACCATCTTTCCATAAAACTGATGGCATTCATTGCACCAAATCCATTCTTTCGTCGACTAAAATCAGAATCCTACGATTCTTTTGAATCCTGATAACGATTTCGAATTCTCCCACCAAAGCGAACTCAATGAAACGGATCGTCTTGGAATTAACTATTCTGGCGGTCTCTCCATTGAAAAACTAGCACTTTTTGAGATTCAAACTGCAAATCTATTCTATTTCACAGACGCCAACGAGCGAATACGATTCTGAAATGTCGTAGAGAATCTTCGAGCGCCTCCTCATTCCCATTCGGATTGCTGAAACTTTCATTAACATCATTCTCGGAAACCGAAGATATATGGCTCATTCTAGCCCAAGAAAGGGATTTTCCCGAAAGACTTCTTCATTGCGATTCAGCGTATGACCGCAGACAGACTGATCGCAAATTGCAATGAATATCAAACAAGGTTCCAACACAATAAAATGCACTAAATCTTGCCGAAGTCGGAAGGGTATTTTTATTTGTCAACTCGTATTTCGGATTTGCAATGAATCTTCCTATTGTATAAGATCGAATCAGTGAAAATGGATATTGTAAGTTAAATGGGACGATTCTTATCCTTTTGTAAAATCTGACTTTTGGATTTTTCTCCAATTGTAGGAACCAAAAATTCGTTATAATGAATAGAAAATTAAATTTATAAATAGAGCACCTGATGGAATATACCTTATGATTTAGGTGGTAGCAATTTTTGAATTAGCTGGTGCCTGCAGACGAGTCCCAGCTACCTTGGATTGCCTAATGTGGGTCCAATATTTCCTGTACGTATACAGTATCCGAAACTTTTCATCTGGGGTATAGACAGAAATCTACGCGAGCAACAAGGAACACTACTGTGTGCCTCTCCTGTTACCCCACCAGACGCATTTACGGACCACGTGGCAATGCGACATACCGCACACAGCTAACGTCGATATCCCTTCCTCGAGAGCGAGTAGAGGAGAAATTGTAATGTTCTCTCAACATATTCTTTACGCTCTCACAAAACCACCATACCCAAGGTGAAAACTTTCCGATAAAATTGGTTGATAGTAAAATATTGTTATAATTTACGCACACAAACAACACAAAAAAATGGACTATTGACAGTTGTAGAAAAAAAATCATATGAACTTGACATCCTGAAGAAGTTTATTTTATTTGAAATATCCAGATGATTACACGAAAAGAAGCCACAGTTTGATGTAAAAAAGTTCAGCTCATTCTTATCTTTCGAGAATCAAACCAAAACTTCCACCGGCATCCCTTAAAGTGGAAAATAAGAAACCTCCCATATTAACATTTATTTCCTACAAACTCCAGAAGTTCAGCCGCTTCGAAAATCACCTTTTATCGCTCACCGAGCTGCTTATCACACATGTTTTGTTTCAGAATTCCTTGTACTTCTCCAACGAAGTATCCCATTTTCGCGCTCACTTGAAATTCAAGGGAGTTGTTGGGAATTTTTAACATGAGAAACTCCGAGTAACATCTTGTATCTGCCAGAGTTCAGAGAAGGCCGATTCGGAAACTTTTTCGTTGGTATAATGTCGGCGTTATCTGCCTAAAACAAACTTATATTTCTCTGTCCGAAGCCAATTTCCTGCGGATTCTTTGCTAAGACAGCCGAGATTGTGGAAATCCAGCAGGAATGGTCGGGATCTTGATAGCTGCCAGTGGCCACCGCAATTAACACTTTGCCTGGAGAAAAACGCCACGTCCTGAGATTGGACTAACTCGTCTTTTATCGGCCTGGACCCCGCAGTAAGTTATTATTTCCATTTATGGGAGATTTTCAGATAGCCAGTGCTATTAATTGTATAAAGAGTCGTCTTAAAAAGTTTATTGCCTGCCCGGATCGTTTTTACGAGAAAGAGCCAACATCGGACATTTTCTCTCTCGAATTTCACACACTTCGGGTCATCTAAAAATTTGGAACTGACATTGTTCAATTTGCTAGTATTGGTGCGGTTCAAATCCTTTTTGGTTGTTGTGCCTAATACAGACGAGTTGGTTTTACTCTTTCCACTTCTGAAATAGTTTCGGATTCTGGGCTTTTGAAATTAGCACTTAGTGTAAAAAACTGTAATAAGACAGAATGAAGTCTTCTTGGTGCACCTCTCTCTAAGAATGCACTATCTGAACACCTTCAAGCTAAACTAGTCATTCCAGTTGTTTACTCCTCGACTGGATAAACTTCCCAAACACGTTGCATTTTTTCTAATGAAAAAATTGTCTGGTAATTCCTAAGCTGTACATAAGCTTGTAATAAAACGTATAAGTGAACTACAATGAAGAATTTTCAGTTAAATATACCACACACAAAGTTATCGCATTTCCTGTAGTCGTAAAATAATCAGGTCAAATTCAGTCATACCCAAAATTTCTGAAAATATTAAATTACAGCCTCCCGTTAACGAGAACTAGCCGAGAAACATATTACGGAAAGATCCTTTCATCTTAGTTTTCAGTGTTGAATACTAAGTTTCGAAGGGGCTACATTCAGAGCCATAAAGTTAACGACACTTTTCAATAGCTGGTTCAATTATTACACGAACACTTCTTAGAACTGAGAGAGAGAAGAAAGGTTGTACTGGAGAATTATATATATATTTTTTTTCACTCGTATCGTCAAGATGTAGACCGTTCAATTCGTAATATATTATTCGTGTATATTTTATTCTCTTTCATAACCGAAAATGGATGTTTGGAACCTTTTGGTGTGAATACAATTCAAGAAATACAAGGTACCGAAAACACAAAAACTACGTCACTTTCACTCGACGCGCATTTCGCTAACAAAGTTAGCATTCTCAAGAGCTATACGCGTATGAGTGCGATATTAAAAATTGGAAGGGTTATTGGATTAGAGAATTTAAAAAAAAAGAATATTTCATATTACAAAATCATCGCATAGCAGTATTATTCCTAAGGTATTTCTTGACCCTGGGATTCACTTGTGTCAAGACATTTCAGAAAGTAATTCAATTTATTTTATTTTCTGATACATATATGCCTTATCGACCTTTCGAAAAATGGAAAAATAATTCGCTGTTGCCCTTGAATCATTCGGATCGAACTTCATGAAACATTCATTCTCGAGAAGTTCCAAACATGCTATGAATGTTTCATCAAAACCACTGACCACGAAAAGTAGATTCATCTCTTTTCGCTAAGCTGAATACCTGATAAATCGACTGTCTGGTTGCCTCGCAAAATATCTCTGTTACTTTAAAGGGTTTCAACGTTTTTCAAACCGGATGTATTGAAGGGAATTCAATCTTAGTTCGAGAACGATTTGATTTTCTATAGGAACGCTGTTATACGTGGATGATTACGAATTTCTTTGCAAAATACCTGTTTACTGTAATGACTAATGGTCTTTTTTCTAGCTCAGTTTGACTACTGAAAATGTCCAAGAAATTTTGAAACGTCATGTAAACTGTTGGGTCTGTTTCCGTTATGAACATTATACTGTATTCAGTACTTTCTCACGTAGTGTGTCATGATATGAGGGAACTCTGGTCAAATTTTCGACATCATGACCCCTCCGGAACTTGGTTTCCCGGTCCAAAGAATGCAATTTTTTGCACTTTTTTTCCGTGGTGTTCATCGAAAGAAAAATCACCCTGTAAAGCGCGCCCTTTGGTGACTTAAAAAATCTGGAACACTTCGAAAAACTAATTAATTATCTAATTCAATGTTTCACCTTCCAAATTTCTGAAATAATACAAATATATCTCCAAAAAGAATGGACCCGACTAGAAATCTGATGGGATTACGTTTTAATTCAATGAACGAACAATGCTTCCATTGTGAATGCCGCCCGTTCATTAATTAATTAATTTCAAATCGCTGAACTGAAATACTGGTAATCATATTCTCTCATTCTGAACCAAACAATCGGAAAATTACACACGCAAAAGTGTTTTCGGTTGGAGATATTATGAAACATAATCAAAGGTTTCTACAGTTTCATTTCAGAAAGATGGGGTATCGCAAATATGACCACAATAATCTTTTGGTTGAAGTTCGTTTGACCGGCTACCTGCTCCATCAAGAACAAACCTGTGGAGTCTTCTAGAAATGAGACATAATGGTCAATACCATTTTACTGAAAAGGTTTAGGCACGGAGATAAATTTAATAATAGAATTTGCTGAAATTTCAGTATGTTACACCTTGGCCACCGTTAGGCTATATTAGTGCTAATTGCAAGCCATTATTCTCCATAACCATGAGATTTTTATTTCTGCCTCCAGTATTCATTTCAGTCTTTCCGAACTTTGTTCGAATTCATATTCTCAGTATTCGTTCAAGTAATTTATTTGTCCCCATTTTATTCTTCCTGTATTTGCTTCAATCGTGCAATAATTGTATGTCTCCAAGCATTCATTTCAGTCCTGCACTTTTCGTCTCAACCTAAATCAATACCTCATTCAATCTTTTATAACTCCAGTACCTGATTTTTAATTATGGTGTACAAAATTAGGCCCACTTGCCACTTGTTAATCCCTTGATGGTATGTCATCACCAGATCAACTGGTTTAGGAGTACAGAGACGCCCTAGAGTCTTGCGACTGAGAAGGAAATAACGCTGATGTGGGTCCTGAACCACAACATCCTTCAGTTTTATACTTTTTTAACTCTTCTATCGACACCCAGTTATGAATGAGTTGATTATAGCAGATTATAGCAAAATTATAGACACTGAATTTCCATAAAAAAAATCAACCACAATAATTTGAATATAAACAAGCTCCTGTAGTTTCACGTTGAGTATCGCGCCTGCAAGTTTCTAATTTAAAAGCGCTAGTTTTTACATTTTCGTTTACCTCTCCTTCGTTATTCATGACTCTCTCCACCTCCATGTGCATACCGCAAGCCTCAGGTGTAAAAATGATTTTAAAATTCACAGTATAATTTATGTTTTCCAGGTCGAAGGATGCTTCAGTGCGATGCGGGACCAGAGCAATTCTGAATTCTATAAAGTGGAATTACGTTATATGGAAATTTGCTACTCTGAAGACGACGCAAATTGATATGCAACAATTTCCGTTGGTTATACAGTGACCGATAGATTTTTTACAACAAAAGGAATAAAACATTATTTCAAATTTAAAAAAAAGTTAATTATTAAAATGCCTACATCTCGCCAAAGATAAAGCGCGCTATCTTAATTTTGTTACTTCCTTTTGAATACAAAGGAGTTACAAAAATACAAGTATATCAGAAGTGAAGTAAGTGATTTAGTTTGTAATGTGTTCATTCAGACAAAAAAAACTACATATCATCATGATTTTGATAATTTTTTGTCTCGACCCATCGTAAGAGTATGTGATGAAAAATGCAGAGAAGTTTTGGGAAAAACTAAAAATGATAAGCAACTTCAAATGGTAAACTATGATATTAATAATGACCCATTCAGATAACGTTTGTTGGAGAATTGGCAAAACATTATTGCCCTTATGAAGGTTTTACCTTCATCATATGTTTCATATAACCTGGCCCTATATTATTATTAGTTTTACGTCTTTATTTTTCAATGAATTAGTTTTTGTTCCCAATTGAATAAACTGAAATTTAAAAAAATATATATAATATTATTCAACTTTACCACGAGGGCGGTAAAGTGTCTCATTATGAAACTCATATCAGAATCGTAATGATTGACATTACATATTGCTAGTAGGCGAAAATTGTTACGAAATCCTTCATCATAATACCAAATATGATCACGTTCCTTCGCCAAATTGTAGAAAATCCAATTGAAACTGATTCGTTGAGTTAAAAACCTGCAACATTGATTTAATGAATATTCAAACAATGCCTGCAACAATAACTTCAACATAAAACTAAAAAAAACATAAATAACAGCAAACCAGAAAGAAATTCAAAGACGATAAAATAAAGACACCCCTTCTCCGCGAAATCGCTGCGGAAAAATCAATTTCCTCCTTTCCTTCTAATATTTTGAAGCAGCCCATCAAAATACGGTTGGTTATTTATCCGGAGCACTCGGAATAAGCGCCCGGAGGATAGCATAAGTATAAATCTGCCAGTTTACGTAGCGCTGAAAGAAAGCGAGCGCATAGAAATCGCTTTATGGCGCTCTAGTGTGCTGTGTCGCTCGTAAAATGTTGATTGGTGACAGCGAGGTAGGCTGTGAGATGACAAATGCCAGTTCCCCGCCGTCTGTGATCAGCTGCAAGGATATAGTCTACGAAAAGAACGGGAAGGATTTGCATGAGGGCAAGTGTTGTAACAAGGTGGATGAAGGGATTGAAATCATGTAGTGGATGGGGGAAAAACTCCGATATTAAAAAATCACATCTTGAATAAAATATATTTTAGGAGTCATTAATGCTGATTTTATTTTAGTCACCATCACATCTGTGGACTATTCTTCCATACCTCTCGAGCATTCGACTGCGTTGAACATGAACATCTTCCATTGAAAATGGAATGATACGGTGTTAGAGCAATTGCTTTCAATTTGATGAAATCATACTTGGATGACAGGATCCAAGGAACAAAACACACACAAAACACACAAAACACTCACAACACACACAAAACACACACTTACACCCACTAAACACAGACAACACTTACAAAACTCACACAAAACATACACACAGCAAACATAAAGCATACTCAAAACATACACAAAACTAACACAAAACACACAAATCAAACCCAAAACAAACACAAAACATACACGAAACACACTAAACACACACACAAAACACACTAAAAACACATTTAAAACACACAAAAAACACACAAAACACGCATAAAGCACATACAAAACACACACAAAACACACACATATCACAAACGAAATACACAAGAAACACAAGAAATACACACAAAACATACACGAAACACACACAAAACACACACAAAACACATACAAAACACACACCAAATACACACAAAACACACACAAAATACACACAAAACACACACAAAACACATACAAAACACACACAAAACACGCCAAAAATACACACAAGACACACACAAAACACACACATAAGACGTACAAATCACACACGAAATACACACAAAACATACAAGGAACACAAGAAATACACAAAAAACACACGCAAAACACACGCAAAACACACCCAAAACACAAACAAAACACACACAAAACATACACAAAACATACTCAAAACATACACAAAACAAACCCAAAACACACACAAAGCTAACCCAAAACAAACACGAAACACACTAAAAAACACATAAAACAACAAAACACACACAAATCACACACAAAACACAAACCAATCACACACGAAATACACACAAAACATAAACGGAACACAAGAAATACACAAAAAACATACACGAAACACACACAAAACACACAAAAAAACACAAAAAATACATATAAAATACACACAAAAGACACACAAAACATACACAAATCACACACGAAATATACACAAACATACACGGAACACACAAAACACACACACAAAACACACGCAAGACATACACAAAACACACAAAAAACCACAAAAAATACACACAAAATACACACAAAACACACACAAATCACACACGAAATACACCCAAAATATACACGGAACACACAAAACACAAACAAAACACACCCAAGACATACACAAAACACACACAAAACACACGCAAGACATACACAAAACACACAAAAAACCACAAAAAATACACACAAAATACACACAAAACACTCACAAATCACACACGAAATACACCCAAAATATACACGGAACACACAAAACACACCCAAGTCATACACAAAACACACACAAAACACACACAAAACAAACACAAAACAAACACAAAACAAACCCAAAAAACGCACAAAATACACACATAACACGCACAAAATACAACCTGAACACACAAAACACTCACCAAACACACACAATACACACACAAAATACACAAAACACATAAAACCCGTGTAAGGCCAAAATAAAGTGTGAAGTGTTGTATCTGTTGATCTTTACAATGATACATCCAAAAATAAAGCTCTGTCGAACCCCAGCAATACGTGTATCCAGTGCCATGTGCGTTCAGTTGATCCTTCAGCGATAATTTCATATTCATTCCTTCTGAGCATCTTTCACCAAAACACGATGGGTTTATTATCGTGCTCCAAGCATAATTTTTTTCGTGATTCGTATTGTCGACCCGTATGTAACAAAAATTCGTCATATCTCAAAATGATGATGGGTAGGTACATAGCTGGATCCCAGTAATCAACCCATCTCACCACATTCATTAAAGGCAGCCGCCTACCGAAAGCCGGTGAAATATGCAGCAAATCCGTTCCAGCCAAAACAATTCACAGTCAACCCCAACATTCACTCAATAATCCATAAACACGCATCACATATTGTCATAAATATCGCAGGGGCATTGGCGAGCCGTCAAACACCGTTTGGCTCCGTCCACGGCTCTTGTAATGCGAGGCTCAATGGCAATAATCTATCACGCAAGAGGCTGACCCCATCAATGTTCCATTAACAATGGGATAATTGATCTCAATCCAGAGGTTGGTCGATTAAGCATAAATATTGGTGTGATTGATTCCAGATCACGTTGGTGACGTCCGAACTTTCTTTTCATACATTTTTTTCAAACGTATATCACAGAAAAATTGTAATTGTAATTGTCATTTTGAAAACGGGAACATTCTCAATGAGAATTGAAAAAACAATTACTTCCCCGGCTAAAGCCACGCTGGACATTGAACTACATCTGATAGATATTATAGAAAGACTAACTGAGAAACAAAATCTGAAAGTAAAAATTCGCATTTTCATTCAGATAGTTTTTTTAATTGTCGCTTGTTTTCATTGAAGCAAGGTTCGCTTCTCTCGCATTTAATCCCCAATACATTTTGTTCGACAAAAACCTTTTTCGCTTTGCCAAGCTCACCAGGGAGATTGATATAATTGGAAAGCAGGCTCTTCAGAAGCAATCACACACATCATGGATGGAAATGATGAAAATATTTCTTCTGCGATAACACTTTGAAAGTTATTTTTTGACATAATTTTTTCAATTATTGAATTCAATACCCCCGCCTAGTTTATATCTCATAGTCTAATTGTAACTCTGGAATTATGGTTTGCCTGAAGAAATCGTTGACACCCGGTATAGTAGGTAGTAAACGTCCATGTCAAGTTCTTGTTGGGCTACCTTTTCATAATATACAGGGTGTAACCTGAGTACGTTAAAATATTCAAGTGTCGTATTCCTTGTGTCCGGAAATGCTTCGTTTCGTTGAAATTGAATTTTTTTGTACGCTTTTTAAAAATAACTTGCAAAAATTAAGTTATTTGCACGAAATTTGGTACCTAGGGTTTTTTTGACGTGGGAAATCATAATTTCGTATTATTTTTCATGTAACATCTATAGGGCGCTGCGTACGCTGTCATTATTCATTTCAAATTGCCCTAACATTTTTGACAGTAAACTTTTGGTACTTTTCATGAAAAAATCTTATTCCCACACCTTTTCCAATTAAAAAAGGTATACTTCCTCAACAACGCTGGAGGTGATCTTTTTCGAGATATTTACAATTTTCTATATCAATGCATGTTACTTAGCTCCTAGGGCGCTCAATGAAGTTGCTTAGAAAAATTTCAATAATCTGTATCTCGAAAACGAATCATTTTGCGATAAACATTTTTTAGGAAAAAAGTTGTTTATTTTGACGAGATCTACCACATACTTAGTTTTTGGAATGTTCTCAGCAACTTCACTTAGCGCCCTAGGAGCTAAGTAACATGCATCAATATAGAAAATTACAAATATCTCGAAAACGATCACCTCCAGCATTGTTGAGAAAGTGTACCTTTTTTACTTGGAAAAGGTGTGGGAATGAGGTTTTTTCATGAAGAGTACCAAAAGTTTACTGTCAAAAATGTTAGGGCAATCTGAAATGAATAATGACAGCGTACGCAGCGCCTTCTGGATGTTACATGAAAATTGATGCGAAATTATGATTTTCCACGCAAAAACAACCCCGGATACCAAATTTCGTGCAAATAACTTATTTCTTGCAAAAGTTATTTTCAAAAAGCGAAAAAAAAAATTCAATTTCAACACCCTGTATGTCCGAAACGAAGAATTTCCGGACACAAGTTTATTTAAACTTTTTTCTTAAAATTGTCTCAGGAATACGACACTTGAATATTTTAACGTACTTAGGTTACACCCTGTATATTTGTTAACTTTGATAAATCCATTCAGATATCATTGTGGCGAGATATTATCACTATTTGTAATCGGTCCATTATGACAGTTAATTTTCTCCCGTTAATATTAAAACGCTGGGGTAGTTTATTACCGCCCATCGATTAATTTACAAATGGCGCAGCATTATTGGTAGAATGATATATTGAAAAGGTTATTTTATCTGCGTTGGTCTCCAATATACAGTCCAATGTACAGAATGGACAAGGAAATACTGGTTACGTTTTCGGAAATCTTCCTCCTTCTGATTGTTTGGAGGAAATAATATTTTCCTCGTTTCAGTCAGCAAGCAAACTTTTTTTTGGGTGAAGCAGGAATCACTGTATTTGAAATCTACAATGTATGATGAACCTCTGATTCACATTATATACCTCATTTGTTCAGGGAGCTCAAATGACATAAGGTCGAACTGAAACTTCAAAAGTTTCTTGATTTCTGTACTTCATAGAAATAACCATTATTACAGTCTACAGTAAGTCACGATATTGAATTACTTCAGCAAATTAGTGCAGCAAAATGAAGTTTTCCCGTCAATGATAGTTATTTATGATACAAGTGTTAAAAGTGGCATTTTAATTTGTGAGTGAGAAATATTGCCAAACGAGCGTTAGCGAGTGGAGCAACCCCACTAGCAAAATAAAATCACTTTCAACAAATGTATCAAACCATATTTTTTTTGGTCAACAATTACTGCTAGTAAGAAAAAAACAAAAAAATATAAGATCCATAAGGATTCGAACACACGATCTTTGGGTTTGACTGGCAGATGCTCCAAATATAATAAACCCCAGAGCACTTTATTTATGAATGTCATTATTTGTCAGTGATGAAGGACTTTCTCCAGTTGGTCTGAATACTACTTCGTTTGTAACTTCCAAAGGAATCAGTATGAGCGCGATCACATTTGTGGTGATTTTTTAGGATGAAAGAGTCAATTGATAACTCAAAAACGGTTCGTCTTATCAATTTCAAACAAGTGCAGGCTTCTAAAGGATGTTAGATTCTACGTGCTGTAGTTGAAATTGACTTTTCAATCCACTTTTCACAAAAAAAATCTCAAAAATGTCCCAAAAATGCAGTTACTTTGAAGCAATTTTTTGGGTAGATGAACAAATAATTCCAAAAAATATTACAAAACGTACATAGATCAACGTTTTACCTTTCTTTTGATACCAAATTCATTTCGATTGGATAAAGATTGCTTCAAATTTTAATAGAAGAGAAATACCACTGCAGCTACCTCGACTATCTATGAAAAGCATCGTGAGGTGCTGCCGCAGATATAGGTACCTAGAATCAAAGGTCCTCTAGAAGCCTGTCCTTGTTTAAAATCGATACCACGAACCGTTTTTGAGTTATCTACTCTTTAAAAACGTCCCAAATGTAATCGCGCTCATGGCCTCTTAAGGCTGCCTGAATATGTTTGTTTCCAGTTCACCATTCCATTCCCAATCCAACACTGGATCCATAACTTCAGAACGTCGAATAACTGTATCTTACTGAATGTTCTCCATAAGTAGAACATTCCCTGACTCCATTCGGTGATATAAAATATGGCGCCATTAAATACTCCCCTCGAACAGGATGTGACAAATAGATAGAGCCAGAGCAAGTTGTTGAATAAAAAAGGTTGGATCGTTTATGCATGCCGTGGTTGCGGTTCGGAAGTACTCTCGACGAAGACGCAGGAAACTTTTTCACTGTGGAGAGAGAATGAGATGTTTATATTGAGAATTCAAAATGGTCGCAGTATTTTATCTTATCCGGTAAACTGTCATAAAATCGACCAATACTCTTGTGTGAAAATTTACGTTAATAATCTGTTTCACCACAATAATTTCGAGTAAGACGTTTATAAAAACTTGAATGATGATTTTCACAAATTTGAGTTCACAAACCCACGATTGGAAAGTGTTGTGAACGTACTGTTTGGCACTTTCCATTTCGCTTATTTTCTCATCATCTACCTTCCCACACGGTCCAATGTTTTGGAAAATGTGCGTAGATTCAGGTGATATTCAAATTGCTTGGTTGGAACTCGAGAACTATTTTCTTTGGATTTCCTTTTTCAAAATTTGAAGTTCTTTTGATTGTGGGCTAGCTACTTAATTTTCTTTTAGGATTTAGCCATCAGGACAAACATGATAAAAGAAAAAAAGTGTGTTCATTCAAATGCCATCAGATCCAATATTTGATATCCTATAGAGGACCCCGCACTTCTCTTATGGAAAATGGTCTTCATTTAAATTTCTATCAAAATTCAATTCGAAATGGCAGCTTCAAGATGACGGACGAGACTTTCTGGATAGGTACCTACAAAGTGACAACAAAATGTAGAATTCAAAAATGAAATTAAATGGAGAAAGGTCACCAGAAGTCAGATGCCATTATAGTTGAAAAGGTTTTATTCAATAAGCTAACTGAAATTTTTTTCAATATTTCAATTTCTTCACATTTTCAGATACATCGGAATCTCTTCGTGATTTAATCTGCATTTTCAGTTGACAAAAATGTTTCAAATTGAAATCAACACCCTTATACTTGGAACTGCATAATTTCAAACTCTTCTCTGACTCAAGAACATTTTGGAGAGCTCTGTATATCGAGAAACAAATATCTTCTGGGTTTCTTCAATAACCTGGTATTTGGCCACATCCGACGCCACAATTTGAGAATGATTAGTTACAGAAGTGACGTAAACTGCTGTGAAATGTTTTTCTACCACTGCCAACTGTGTCAAAACAAACATAAGCAGCAAAGGACGCGTATGTGGATAATGGCTTTTATCATCAAGAGGATATATGGAGTTGAAAAAATAATAGGTCAGACACCATTTGATGATATTAATAAATGATGGCAGTGAAAAGTGGGCAAACGCAAGTGTGTCAGATGTTAGTAGAGTTGAGTTTTTGTATATTTTGTACAGAGAATGATTCGTTGCAGGATTATTACTTCGCCTTTCGGGAGTTCTAGATAGTGAAAATAATGTATCGTTGACGATTGCGCATGAGTGGAATTTTTTACAATTGTAATGTTTCTAGCAGACCGTTTCTCCATTATTTCTCATTGGTTCTGCAAAAGCTTATAATCGAAGGGTCAAAATTAAAATAGTTGAAATACGTTCAAATCATAAATGAACAACTGCGAAAAATCACTTTGTGGTCGCAAAATCAAGTAGCTACTCAATATCCCATGATGTCACTTTAAGTTGTCGTCTATCAGTATACATTAAAAGGCTACGAAAACGTGTCAAACATTACGTTCACAACACTTTCCAAGGATTGAAAAGTGAAGTGAAGCGAATTTTTTTCACAACACTTTCCATAAATGGAAAGTGCAGTGAACCAAGAAAATTTAATATAGAAACAACTAGAAATGAAGAGTGGGAGGCACCATCTCCACAACAATTTCCGCAGTATAGAAAATGAAGTGAACATGCGGACAATCTAATAGAAATGGACGAACACCATGGGAATTCTTTCTGAACAATAACATTGTTTGGGCGGGGTCATTTGCTTCCCAATTTAACGGAGAGCCTCTGAAAAAAATTGTGGCAGTTTTTCAAGATGAATTTTCAGAGGGTATGAAAACTTGGATTATAACCTTTTTTACCTACTTCGAATAAAAAAAATAGCTTGAGTGTCAACAGTAAAATCAGAAGAGATTTTTTTATTGGACAATCAGTAGTTTCACGAGAAAAACTGACATGAAAAAATTGCGCAACCATAGGGCGCCATCTTCATAGGTTTTTATATACCGCATTGCAAACTTTTGTCGAATTGTGACAAAAAAACGCGGCTTTAAGGATTTTTTAAGTGTGCGATAAATTCTCGAAATAAAACTGGAATGTTCTTATGTTTTGATGATGTGCGTTCTGCGACTCACTACTTTCAATCCTTCAAAATAAAATATTAAAATGATACATTTCACAAAATCATTATATAAAACAATATGGACCAACGAAAACATGCAACAAAAAACTTTGTGGACGCATACAACTTGCGCCTCCCCTGAAATGTGTCAGGTATCCGCCCCTGTCAATTTTTTTTCAGATATTTTTTGGCTGTTTGAGTTTGAATATTTTTTCTGACACTGTCTAGAAAAAATTGCTCTTTGAATGTTCATGGAATGATGAACGATATCAGAGGATTCCAGCAGGAGAAATGATTTTTTTTTTCATGGCAGTTAATTTCGTGAACAATCTTGTGTTTCTCAACATTCCCCTTCGCACGTAAAAAGAATGAACTTCGGCCATTTTGTGCCACCCGATATCACGATTCTTATATAAAGTTCCATTATGCGATGTGATGAGCATTTTGCGGATTCTTTTTGCAGCGTTCTCGTTATAACGGCGTTAAGGGAATTATTTTCGTGATAAATCGTTTTCTCCGCCCCGTCCACAACTTTTTATTATTAAATCTCGAGCATTGTATTTCTATTTACAATTTCGTATTCTCAACTAGAAAATTACACGCGGCGTCAGCTGGAGCAATTTTCTAATTCAGTTATTTGCAGGAGTCTACAGCCCGCCTGTGGGGATTTAAAGAAGTTCGGGTCGTTCCTGAAAAATGCAAAACTTTAGATGGCGTGGTCTTGGCATATAAGATTCCATACAGATAGGCGTATTTGTGGTTGGGTATGATTTTTATTAGATATGTTGAAAATCTATATTTCCATTTGAGAAATAAGTTTATACCAATTATTTGGGAAATTACATTACCCCAAGTGCAGGTAGTTCTGTGTAGAACCTCGGATCTACTGATGAATTCGTAGAGATTTCTTACGACAAAAACATGGATCATGTCCGAAAAACGACCATAGGAAAATATATTGATAACCAGCTGATTAGCTCAAGATCCATTCGACTGAAAGCTATACAACCAAGTTTTCTTATTGTCTGACATACATCATGGGGCGATTTTCCAGTCTGGCGCGTTAAAGTGGTCGATTTCATCACATCAAAAAATGAATTAATAACCGTCAGACATTGAAAAATTATATGCAAAAAGGCAGTACTTGAAATGTGGCATTAGATATTTACGATATAAGTGTCGCAAAGATTCATATTACGATATGAGATGGAACATTTGTCAAACGAGACCTTTAGGCCGAGTCTGATAACCCATCGATTATCGTAATATGAATTTACGACACAAATATTGTACAATATTTTACCTACTACCAATAATGTTAATTATTTACTCAAAATTAGTCAATATTCCTTAAATTAATGATATTAGAATCATGCCACAAGCGTTGCGTCCATTGTTGATTTATTTTGCGAACTGTCAACTTTGACACGTTTATTCCAATTTAGTAAAATTTCATCGACATCAGTTTAGACCATTAGAGAATGGATTCAGATATAGAATCCGCTACAAATTAAAAAATTCAAACCTTATTACCTGAATAATCCCAGGATAGATACTCAAATTTATAATGAATAAGTTCTTATCTTATCCTTTTCCATTAAATAGACTGACATTTAAAAAGAGAAACAAATGAATTTTACTTTACTGCTATGTGTTTCTGCAAAACATTTTGGCTTCTTTTAGAATAAAATGTAATATGAAATTATTTATTTGTTATTATGATATTGTGAGAGTTTATAATAGAGAGTGATATTATTGATTTTTTCACTGATGAATAAACAAAAAACAAATGAAAAAAAACTCAAAAACTGCGACTTTCATGTCGGGATTTGGATTTAGTTCTTTCTGAATATTATTATTCTACTTATTGTTCTTTTAGTTTGTTCAATAAAGTTTAATTGAATTGAGTTTTCTATTGATGAGATTGTCTTACCAAATACCACGCTAGCTCAGATTTAGCAGAATATTTTTTGCAGTTTTTTTTTTTATCATTTAGGTAATTCAACTGTTCTGACAAAATAACGAGAGCGTAGCTAGAGTGATTTTGTCAGAACAGTTCCTAAATTACCAATGAAAGTAAGTATTTGAAAACAACCACAAAAATATCAGGCTAAATCTGGGCTCTTGTGGTATTAGTTACCCCTGATAATTAGACTCATTATAATATCTATATGACCCAAAATATATAAAACATTTATTAGTTTTTTATTGAAAGTCAAAGGTCCCTTTTATAATTTTTATAATTTCGAGTGGTACAACATAATACCTAGTCGTCTTCTTTGAAATCAGAGTACGAAATTATCACGAAACATTAGGCAATACCTGTTCTGTGGGATATTTTCCAAACCAACAGTTGGCAACATTACCTACCATAAAATACCTATTCCGTTTTCTATCATCATATGTCAACAGTAATTAGGATGAATTTGCATAAATTACTTAACGTACCTGCATATTAATCAATAGCTTACGAAAGTTTTCACAGGTTCCTTGATTTCAGTTGATATTTACTCTGCCTTCACTGTCACGGCTACTATTATTTTTTGAAAGTGACAAGTGACAACGCCGAGTCTGAATGAGAACTGTGAGTGTTGAGGTCAGGGAAAGGTGAAATATAAACATAAACAAGGAAATACAATTATTACAACGTTGAGAGCAAGTGGACATGGATCAATCAAGTGAGTGATTTTCTATACGTTTTTGGCTGAGATAATACAATCGATCAGGATAGTAGGATTTCTGCACAAGTTGCCAACTCAAAAAAAAAATACGTCTTACTTTCCAATTGTAATAATTTTGTAGTGGTTATATAGGGAGTCAAATTTCCAGTGAAAAATTATCTATATACATTTGAATATTGACATAATTGTTTTTTGAGACATTGAGCGTTAATAGGTTTGCATTGCACTGCTTTCTACCTTTTTTTATCGTTTCTATTCTCATTGTATCGTCGCCGGCAAAACGTAAATTCTTATAGATATAGATAAATTTGCCAGATCTTTTATATACAATGAAAATAGCAATGTCCAAGATCAGACCCTTGTGGCAGACCTTATTTCTTTCCCTTTCATAAATATTAGTTCTGTCACAACGTATTGGTGATGATCAAAGATACTAGAAACTTTATTTTCTATAAATTTTTATCTACATGTTTAACAAAGATCCCAACAAAATTTCTACCTGCCTATGTCTCTCAGTGTACCTGAATGAAAAAGTGAATAAAAATTAAAAAAATTTCCAGGAATGAATTCCACACATGAGGATGGCCCAAAAGCCAAAAGAATGAAAACTTCGCATGAAGATGCCATCATATCACTTTGGGCTCAACTGCCAAATGTGGTTATAACTAAGATTTTCAGTATGTTGAATAAGAATGACAGACGAAACGCATCTGGCGTTTGCAAAAATTGGAGGGCAAACTATTTCCAACCAAGGTGAGTAAAAAACATGTTTAGGTTTTGTTTTTTATCTTTGGTGTGTTGGCATCGACTACTATGGTCATTCGCCACGTGTTCTGGGTAGGCCTTGTTACTAACTCCATACGCCACCTTAGGAGCAGCACTGTTAATTATTAATTATTTTTTTGTTATATATTTTTGTATACAATTATATTTTGAATGTTATATTCAAAAATATGAATTCAACGACTGGAGAGGAAGTAACGACGAATCATGTAAGAATTAGAATTGAAAAATGCAGGACTATCAAGATAATCCGAATCCAGTAAAAAAACAATATCTGTTTGACTAACTGAATAGTCAAATGAATCACAAAAAAGTGTCAAAACAGATCAGAGAGGTCGTACCCCTCCTCTCCGCTTAGGACAGACTTTGAGCGGCAATAAACACGGCAGAGATGATCTGTCAGATCAGACGTCAGCCTCTTCTAAGAACATCGTTATCATTATTATTATTATATCGAATCAGAAAACCTCTGCATATATCATCTGTGGGGTTTCTTCGACTAACCGAGTGAATTCCTAAGAAGTTTTCAAAAGCTTCAACACTCATAGTTTCATGTTTTTTTATTCAAATATTATCTCATTACTTGCTTTTCTATAATCACATTGCGAATTTATAATTTTATCTCATTTCATTTCAGGTGGTTTAGATCCGTTAAATTTACAATCCAACCAGATAGCTTAGATGAATGCAGGTTTCTCACCAATACTTTTGGATCAAACGTTACAGTCGCCAGGATTATTTTACACTCGTTATACTTCAAAGAATGCGTTAGAGAATTCATCAGTTTGTTGCAACAGTTATCGAGAAATAATAACTTGAAGTCACTCTACATCGGACCTTTGTGGAGTTTCAAGAAAAAGTTTTCCCGCCTGGTTAGGCCATGGTGAGTTGATATAATATGTGTGAATTTCTTTGAAATGATTTAGTTTTCTATAGGTGAATTTGAAAATTTTAGGATGAGAATTGGTAGGTATATTTAAAAATCAGCTATCAACGTTTCAAAAGAAGTTATTCAGTTCACTTCACATTTCGTGGTATGACAGTTCAGGTGTCAATGGAATACCAGTTCACTTTTTATTTCATTGATTTCATTAAACATCAATTCAACTGTTTCACAATTTGCCATGTAACTTATCAAGTATAGTTCGAAAGAGCACAAGGCCCCCATTACAATTTTAGTTGTCAATTGGACAACTAAAATAAAATTGTGCACCTAAGATTGTAAATCGACATACACATATACTAGGAAGTCCAGTTGTTTGGTTTAAAACGTGCAACAATTAAACTTCAAAACAAAATCTTTTGAATAAGTTCGTACATCTTCAATTCAAATTAAAATTGTCAATTCCAGACCATAAGGGCCTCATTACAATCTTAGTTGTCAATTTTAATCATACAACTAAAATTGCGAAGGCAATATTGCAATGTATGGGGCCCCATACATTCCAATCTTAACTGTCAATTTTAATCGCACAACTAAAATTGTTTTGTAGTCAAAATTAAAGTGTATGGTCTGAAATTGTCAATTTTACCGGGCAGTCGCAATTTTAGTCCATACACTTCAATCTTGACTTCACAATTTTAATTGTGCGATTGAAATTGACAACTAAGATTGTAAATGTACATACATCTCGAGTATAGGTAAAATTCTACCTGGTTCTTGGGTTCATGTTAAGTATCGCCCTTGATGAGGGTACCTTAATTATACCCTGAAAAAAAATAAGGAATATTTATTTAGTCTGATATAACCAGAACGTACTAATCTTACGTAGACATTTGAGTGCGTGGAATCTGAATACACACATTTTGTGAGAAGTATTTATTTCGTATAATCGAACCAGAACGAACTAATTCTACGTAAATATTAGAGTGCGTGGAAATTGAGACTAGCGTCTAGCGACAGCCCGGATATTTTGGCTGGCGAGCATATTGACAGCATCATAACCTCCAAATTGGCAGCTTCCTTGACCTGATTTCTTAAAAACACATAAAAAGGTAATTTTTCACAGTTTTCAACAATTCTGCTTTCCTCAAAACCCATAAATCGCAATTTTTCACATTTTCAAAGAAGGCTGAATGGTTGAACTGAAAACTATGAAAAATTACTCTTTTATGTGTTTTTGAGAAATCAGACCAAGGAAGCTGCCAATTTGGAGGTTATGATACTGTCAATATGCTCGCCAGCCAAAATATCTGGGATGTCGCTAGACGCTTGTGAAATTGAGTAAATACATTTTGGAAGGAGTACACTTCAATCTTGCCTGCACAATTTTAGTTGTGCGATTAAAATTGACAACTAAGATTGAAATGTATCGAGCCCTATACACTTCAGTCTTGCCTGCACAGTTTTTGTTGTCCGAATAAAATTGACGACTTAGATTGTTAAAGGCCCCATACATTTACCATCTTAGTTGTCAACTATAATCGGACAACTAAAATTGTGCAGACAAGATTGAAGTGTATGATCTAAAATTGAAAATTTTATCAGGCGATTTTGACCATACACTTCAATCTTGCCTGCACAATTTTAGTTGTGCGATTAAAATTGACAACTAAGATTGAAATGTATCGAGTCCTATACACTTCAGTCTTGCCTGCACAGTTTTAGTTGTCCGAATAAAATTGACGACTTAGATTGTTAAAGGCCCCATACATTTACCATCTTAGTTGTCAATTTTAATCGGACAACTAAAATTGTGCAGACAAGATTGAAGTGTATCGTCTAAAATTGACAATTATATCAGGCGATTTTGACCATACACTTCAATCTTGCCTGCACAATTTTAGTTGTGCGATTAAAATTGACAACTAAGATTGAAATGTATCGAGCCCTACTTCAGTCTTGCCTGCACAGTTTTAGTTGTCCGAATAAAATTGACGACTTAGATTGTTAAAGGCCCCATACATTTACCATCTTAGTTTTCAATTTTAATCGGACAACTAAAATTGTGCAGACAAGATTGAAGTGTATGGTCTAAAATTGACAATTATATCAGGCGATTTTGACCATACACTTCAATCTTGCCTGCACAATTTTAGTTGTGCGTTTAAAATTGACAACCAAGCTTATAAATGTATGGGGCCTCTCTTCATTGAAATTATTCGTGATTTTAAATGGCATTTCAGGGAGATAATGATATTAAGTAGTACCACTCTTTGTGCCATATAAAAGTGTTACAAAAATATTGGCGTGAATCATGTACAAAAAAAAGAGATTTTCTTTGTATCTCATTCAGATAATTTTTTGAGGAATATCTGACATACATCTTCAAGAACACCCTTTGATTTAATTCTCAAATCATTTTATTTCTGTTACAGTTCTGAAGACCTGGCAGAAATTACAAATACTTTGAAGATGGTTTTCCCAAAACTCGTCGAATTATCCATAACCGGTGTAGAAAACCTATACATCTCTACAACAACAATATTGGGTAATCTTTCGTCGATAACCAGTCCAGGACTAGCTCGTGTGATAGCAGAAACCGAAAGATATCTGGGGGAATTCGAATATGAACTAGAACCCCTCCGGAGTATAGTGGTGGACAAATCATGTATAATTCTATTCGGATCCAATTGTCACATAGTTATTTCGAAGGCAATTGACAATACTAAGAGCGATCCAGTTATTGATCTTATATATAAATACTGATGAACGTATAATTTGCATTTGAATGATGAGGAAAGATCATTTTTCATAGAAATGGCAAATACTAGTGATAACATAACCCCAAACCTCTTTACTTGAATGATAATCAAAAAGCCTCCCATTCTTGGACAAGATATTCTTGTGGACACGTTTGATGGTCAGCTGAAGTCTATATTGAGCTGTATTTTCTGCAATTATAGATCAGTTACTTTGATCCTTTCTAGGCTCTCTCAATTCCAATCCCAGAGAAGCAAAACGAAATTTTGGATTTACCATCTAAACTGTTCATAGAAGATGAGACTTTGGACGATACAAGACCGTACTGTTCGTTTTGTAGAACGAATATAGTATTCAAGAAGTCTTATCGTGTACGAACTGTTACACATTTGAAAAGTGTTTCTGCAAAGTGGCACAAGAGTAATTTCTCAATATCTACTCTGGACCAAAATGCAGCTTAGTGTGGAATGTATGCCCTCTAAAATATCTGCGCCATATCTAATCACGGTGTAAGAAGTTCCAACGGATACTATGCGACATAATTGCACACAATCCTCCTAACTGCTAACTCCGATGTACTTTCAAATGTGGATTCTCAACAGAATAATCTGAACGTTGATGATATTGTGGGGTTTTCCTTCAACTGAGATAGCGGATACGCCGTCAAAGCAGATCCCGGATTTTATTCATATTTCTGTCTTGAATTTGTTGTATATTTTGTATTTTTTAATTAAAAAAAGCTTTGTTATATGAATTATTTCAAACCATTTAAATGGTATATCACTAGATGATACGTAAAATTTACATCACTGTATGTTTTCTCTACAAATACCACCTCTTATGTTATATAATTTCTCCTTCTGAATAATTGTTTTGTGGTAGTTCTACATATTACTTTTGCATTTCAAAGGACTACAATAATTACTGATTTTTTTACGCATTTTCACCTTTAACTAACTAATGAACACCATTTTGACAAATTTAACTAAATGTCATAATCTACTAGTAAAAATTTTCCAAGAAACGAAATAAATTTCAGAAATTGTTCATACTTCTTTTGCTGTCGCTGCTTACGTAACACGTAAAGTATAATTTTTAATGAACTGTATGTTGTACTCGATTGCCGTTTGCAGAATCTGGCTAAATCTTATATCTGAGCACATAAAAATCATACATTATCGAAATAAACATGAAATTTCACGTATACAGTGCAAATTTCATGTCGATGTGAACACTTGGTATTTTTCATGATTTTTAGGGGTGAACCCCTTGCAAATTTTTTCGAGTAATTTTTATTTTTTCGATTGACTCGAAATATACGAAACATACTCTTTCGGTCATTCTGAATCGATTAGCGTTCGCAGAATTTATCTATCTCTCGATGTTCGATGACAAAAATTTAAAATTTGAAAAATGAAAAATAAAAAATCTCAGAAAATTGGATTTTCTACCTTAAACACTCGTTTCTGGCTAAATCTCATGTCTGAGCACATGAATATCATACATTTTCGTTGTGACGACTTGGTATTTTTCATGATTTTTAGGGGTGAACCCCTTGCAAATTTTTTCGAGTAATTTTTTATTTTTTCGATTGACTCGAAATATACGAAACATACTATTTCGGTCATTCTGAATCGATTGGCGTTCGCAGAATTTGTCTATCTCTAACCGTTCTCGAGTTGGTCAGCTCTGAATCAGTTTTCAGAAAATCATCTATCATGATGTACTCGACTTTATTGTACGTCGATTTTTTTCATTCAAATTCTCAGTATACACTAATTTGGCCATTCTGAATCGATTGGCTGTCGCAGAATTTGTCTATCTCTAACCGTTCTCGAGTTGGTCAACTCTGAATTAGTTTTTAGATTGTTTTTTTGCCGCCAAAAATATTTCTGAAGTGTTTTCGACATTTTCGTTCAAAGATTCGGAATCAGCACGTCAAACAGCGTTCGATGACAAAAATTTAAAATTCGAAAAATGAAAAATACAAAATCTCAGAAAATTGGATTTTCTACCTTAAACACTCGTTTCCGGCTAAATCTCATGTCTGAGCACATGAATATCATACATTTTGGGAATGAGCATGAAATTTCACATATACAGTGCAAATTTCAGGTCGATGTGACGACTTGGTATTTTTCATGATTTTTAGTGAACCCTTGCAAATTTTTTCGAGTAATTTTTTATTTTTTTGATTGACTCGAAATATACGAAACATACTATTTCGGTCATTCTGAATCGATTGGCGTTCGCAGAATTTGTCTATCTCTAACCATTCTCGAGTTGGGCGACTCTGAGTTAGTTTTTTTTTTTTTTTTTTCGCCGCCAAAAATATTTCTGATGTGTTTTCGACATATTCGTTCAAAGATTCGGAATCAGCACGTCAGAATACGTTCGATGACAAAAATTTAAAATTCGAAAAATGAAAAATAAAAAATCTCAGAAAATTGTATTTTCTACCTTAAACACTCGTTTCCGGCTAAATCTCATGTCCGAGCACATGAAAATCATACATTTTCGGAATGAGCATGAAATTTCACGTATACAGTGCAAATTTCAGGTCGATGTGACGACTTGGTATTTTTCATGATTTTTAGGGGTGAACCCCTTGCAAATTTTTTCGAGTAATTTTTTATTTTTTCGATTGACTCGAAATATACGAAACATACTATTTCGGTCATTCTGAATCGATTGGCGTTCGCAGAATTTGTCTATCTCTAACCGTTCTCGAGTTGGTCAGCTCTGAATCAGTTTTCAGAAAATCATCTATCATGATGTACTCGACTTTATTGTACGTCGATTTTTTTCATTCAAATTCTCAGTATACACTAATTTGGCCATTCTGAATCGATTGGCGGTCGCAGAATTTGTCTATCTCTAACCGTTCTCGAGTTGGTCAACTCTGAATTAGTTTTTAGATTGTTTTTTTGCCGCCAAAAATATTTCTGAAGTGTTTTCGACATTTTCGTTCAAAGATTCGGAATCAGCACGTCAAACAGCGTTCGATGACAAAAATTTAAAATTCGAAAAATGAAAAATACAAAATCTCAGAAAATTGGATTTTCTACCTTAAACACTCGTTTCCGGCTAAATCTCATGTCTGAGCACATGAATATCATACATTTTGGGAATGAGCATGAAATTTCACATATACAGTGCAAATTTCAGGTCGATGTGACGACTTGGTATTTTTCATGATTTTTAGGGGTGAACCCCTTGCAAATTTTTTCGAGTAATTTTTTATTTTTTTGATTGACTCGAAATATACGAAACATACTATTTCGGTCATTCTGAATCGATTGGCGTTCGCAGAATTTGTCTATCTCTAACCGTTCTCGAGTTGGGCGACTCTGAGTTAGTTTTTTTTTTTTTTTTTTTTCGCCGCCAAAAATATTTCTGATGTGTTTTCGACATATTCGTTCAAAGATTCGGAATCAGCACGTCAGAATACGTTCGATGACAAAAATTTAAAATTCGAAAAATGAAAAATAAAAAATCTCAGAAAATTGTATTTTCTACCTTAAACACTCGTTTCCGGCTAAATCTCATGTCCGAGCACATGAAAATCATACATTTTCGGAATGAGCATGAAATTTCACGTATACAGTGCAAATTTCAGGTCGATGTGACGACTTGGTATTTTTCATGATTTTTAGGGGTGAACCCCTTGCAAATTTTTTCGAGTAATTTTTTATTTTTTCGATTGACTCGAAATATACGAAACATACTATTTTGGTCATTCTGAATCGATTGGCGTTCGCAGAATTTGTCTATCTCTAACCGTTCTCGAGTTGGGCGACTCTGAGTTAGTTTTTAGATGGTTTTTTCGCCGCCAAAAATATTTCTGATGTGTTTTCGACATATTCGTTCAAAGATTCGGAATCAGCACGTCAGAATACGTTCGATGACAAAAATTTAAAATTCGAAAAGTGAAAAATAAAAAATCTCAGAAAATTGGATTTTCTACCTTAAACACTCGTTTCCGGCTAAATCTCATGTCTGAGCACATGAATATCATACATTTTGGGAATGAGCATGAAATTTCACATATACAGTGCAAATTTCAGGTCGATGTGACGACTTGGTATTTTTCATGATTTTTAGGGGTGAACCCCTTGCAAATTTTTTCGAGTAATTTTTTATTTTTTCGATTGACTCGAAATATACGAAACATACTATTTTGGTCATTCTGAATCGATTGGCGTTCGCAGAATTTGTCTATCTCTAACCGTTCTCGAGTTGGTCAGCTCTGAATCAGTTTTCAGAAAATCATCTATCATGAGGTACTCGACTTTTTTGTACGACGATTTTTTCCATTCAAATTCTCAGTAAACCCTAATTTGGCCATTCTGAATCGATTGGCGTTTGCAGAATTTGTCTATCTCTAACCGTTCTTGAGTTGGTCAACTCTGAGTTAGTTTTTAGATGGTTTTTTTGCCGCCAAAAATATTTCTGATGTGTTTTCGACATTTTCGTTCAAAGATTCGGAATCAGCACGTCAGAATACGTTCGATGACAAAAATTTAAAATTCGAAAAATGAAAAATAAAAAATCTCAGAAAATTTGATTTTCTACCTTAAACACTCGTTTCCGGCTAAATCTTATATCTGAGCTCATAAAAATCATACATTTTCGGAATGAGCATGAAATTTCACTTATACAGTGCAAATTTCAGGTCGATGTGACGACTTTGTATTTTTCATGATTTTTAGGGGTGAACCTCTTGCAAGTTTTTTCGAGTAATTTTTATTTTTTCGATTGACTCGAAATATACGAAACATACTATTTTGGTCATTCTGAATCGATTGGCAATTTGTCTATCTCTAACCGTTCTCGAGTTGGTCAACTTTGAATTAGGTTTTAGATGTTTTTTTTTGCCGCCAAAAATAGTTCTGATGTGTTTTCAACATTTTCGTTCAAAGATTCGGAATCAGCACGTCAAAATACGTTCGATGACAAAAATTTTAAATTCGACAAATGAAAAATAAAAAATCTCAGAAAGTTGGATTTTCTACCTTAAAGACTCGTTTCCGGCTAAATCTTATATCTGAGCACATAAAAATCATACATTATCAGAATGAGCATGAAATTTCACGTATACAGTGCATATTTTAGGTCGATGTGACCACTTGGTATTTTTCATGATTTTTAGGGGTGAACCCCTTGCAAGTTTTTTCGAGTAATTTTTATTTTTTCGATTGACTCGAAATATACGAAACATACTATTTTGGTCATTCTGAATCGATTGGCGTTCGCAGAACTTGTCTATCTCTAACCGTTCTCGTGTTGGACAGCTTTAAATCCATTTTGGGAGTTTCTTTTTCCAGCCAAAAATATTTCCGATGGGTTTTCGACATTTTCGTTCGAAGATTCAGAATCAGCACGTCAGAATACGTTCAAGGACAAAAATTTAAAATTCGAAAAATGAAAAATAAAAAATCTCAGAAAATTGGATTTTCTACCTTAAACACTCGTTTCCGGCTAAATCTCATATCTGAGGACATAAAACTCATACATTTTCGGAATGAGCATGAAATTTAACGTATACTATGCAAATTTCAGGTCGATGTGACGACTTGGTATTTTTCATGATTTTTAGGGGTGAGTAGGCAAGTTTTTTCGAGTAATTTTTATTTTTTCGATTTACTCGAAATATACGAAACATACTATTTCGGTTATTCTGAATCGATTGGCGTTCGCAGAATTGGTCTATCTCTAACCGTTCTCGAGTTGGTCAGCTCTGAATCAGTTTAAAAAAAGAATATCTATCATGATAAACTCGACTTTTTTGTCCGTCGATTGTTTTCGTTCAAATTCTCAGTATATACTAATTCGGCCATTCTGAAACGATTGACGTTCGCAGAATTTGTCTATCTCTAACCTTTCTCGATTTGGTCAGCTGTGAATCAGTTTTCAAAAAATTATCTATGATGATGTATACTTGACTTTTTTGTACGTCGATTTTTTTCAATCAAATTCTCAGTGTATGCTAATTTGGCCATTCTGAATTGATTGGCGTTCGCAGAACTCGTCTATCTCTAACCGTTCTCGAGTTGGTCAGCTCTGAGTCAGTTTTCAAAATATGATCTATCATGATGTACTCGACTTTTTTGTACGTAGATTTTTTTCATTCAGATTCTCAGTATATTCTAATTCGACCATTCTAAATCGACTGGAGTTCGTAGAATTTGTCTCTCTCTAACCGTTCTATATTCGGAATCAGCACGTCAAAATACGTTGGAGGACAAAAATTTGAAATTCGAAAAATGAAAAATAAAAAGTTCGAAAAATTATGACTTTTTTGTCTGTTTATTTTTTTCGTTCCAATTCTCAGTATATACTAATTCGACCATTCTGAATCGATTGGCACCACTCTATTCTTGGGACATGTACAGGACATAATACGGACGGACGGACGTTCTTCAATGGACATCTTGTGTTATTAGGGTAGCTAATTTGAGGATTTTATCCTGTATCTCTGTGCACCACTTCAACCTGTAACGAGGAGGCTTATACAGTATCGGAAACTTTTCATCTGTGGTACAGACAGAAATCTACACGAGCAACAAGGAACGCAATGATATGATAATACCATATAAATAAGAGAGACGTACTACTGTGCGTCTATCTTGTTACCCCACCCGAAGAATTAACAGCTCACGTCGATATCCCTTCCTCGAGCGAGTAGAGGAGAAATTGTAATGCTTTCTGATAAAACCACCGTACCCGAGATGAAAACTTTCCGATACTGTATGTTTGCGAGTGCCAGGACGGTCCTGTCGTGTTCCCATATTTTCGCCAAGGCCCCATTAGTAGCAGTCCGTAGATATCTTCTCAGGAACGTGTATATGCTCGAACGTGAGAATACATTAGGTTAATGCATTCTCTTTTACCTAAGTGATAAACCACTTTAGCATAAAGTATACGGAAAAGTATTTAAAATACCTCAGCTTGGCGGAAGGATATACAGACGCCGAAGAAAAACATTAAATTTACTTCTTTACTTTATGTAACACGAACGATTTGCATGTGTATGAGTTATTTATTGTGAATCGGGCGAGGAAAAGAAAAGCTTTCCATTTGTAGAAAGTCTACTTTAGGGTGCCTCTGATTGAGCTAGCTTTTATCGTTTTCAAACGCATTCCGCTCCACTGCGCTCGTGTTTGAAACACTCGTTAGTGAAAGAGTGTTTATGACCCTTGTTAGTTAATGACTTTAACCCTTATTAGTAAGGTTATTCTGGATTTCCAATGTCCGAGTCTCTTGGTTTCTCCAAGATACGCTTCGCCGCAATCGCAGGGCACGCGGTAGATGCTTATCTTGGAAAGACCACTGAGTGTGGGACTCGCTGAACACAAAAGAAACACTCAACGAGGAGAAACAACAAAATCAGGGATAGCGGATCATGTTTGGACGACCCAACACAACATCAAATGGACGGAAGCTGAAGTCATCCACAATGAGGAGAGCTGGTATAGAAGGAAGTTGAAAGAGAGTGCATATATTATGAACAATACTGTCTTCAGTCAAGCGAGCATCAAATTCCGTAATGTGTGGAAATCCTTAATATTTTCATTTTAATAAAAAAGCTCTTCTATGGATGGATGATCCACATGGTCAGTTGTCAAAATTTTTCAATATATCCAACAGCATTCAAACGAACAGTAATTGTATGTCTTCAGTAAACAAATTTATCGGGGAAACTGCAAATGTTCGTTTCAATGCAATTGAAAATCAATTAAAAAAGACCGGAACTGTTTCAAATAAGTACACACAATTTCGTTCGTTTCCACAAGTGATTTGTTCTATTTTTCGCCAAAATTCGAATTCGTCGAAAATATGATGTACCTACATGTAAAGCGCTGTCACATCGTTTCTATCGGACTTTTATTTTTTTTCTTTTCCATTAATTCCAAAGCTACGTTCACAAAACCAAAAAAAATCCCATTGATTACAAATTTTGTGAGGTCTGCCATCCTTGTTAAATGTTTTGTACCAAATACCAAGGGTAATTCTTTTAGCAGAAAACTATTCGCATATCTTTCGCAAAGGGTTCGACATCTAGTCTTTTTTGATAGAACTGATCGCGATCACCATTGACACCAGATGGCGCTCCAAAACTCCGGGAAACAAAGCAAATGTCTTTCCGTGTGTTGAATTATTGAACTTTTAATTCTATCTCTCAACTTTGGAGTGCTTATTTAGAAATGCCAGTGGTGAAGAATCATTTAGCCGACATATTTCAGTATTCAAGTGGAAAACGTTTCAATGAACTAAGTAATTTCTGGAATGTTTTGAGATGGAATGACATTTCCTTTTTCTTGCTTCCCGATTTTTAGTCTAATTCTACACGCTTTAGATGGTTTGTGAGAAGAGAGTGCATGGACACATTTGAAGATGAATAATTCTTGCACTGCGGCGCTGAACGATTTTTTTGTTAATCAACTCAACATCACATCAAAGATATTCTTTCTGTATTAAAACGAAAAAATCGAACCAAATATGGTTCAACAACGAAATAGTCAACGGAGTTTTTATTATGAGTTTCAGACTGTAGATGTCGCCCACTGCGTAGTGATCGCGAATATCAGGTAGGTCTTTCTATTCGCATTCTGCGCGAAGGTTGCGCCATCCATATTTAGTTAGTGAAACTTATATAAGAAGTATTTCATATCTTTTTTTTGCCAAACGTATTGTATGTATTTTAACTGTTATCAGATTATTAATCCATTTTTGGACAACAAATGGAGTTTGGTGATGTTTTCTGGTATTCATAGTTTCAGAATCAGATAACTTGAAATGTCGAACAAAATTAAAAAATCCATTACCAGGCGTATTTGCCCTGCCCTGATGCTGATGAATGCCATCAATAGTACCACAACCACATACACATTTTCGAACAACATATTGAGTTCAGTGAAATTCCTTGGCGTTCATAATTTCAAAATAACCTCAAATGGCACTAAAAGGCAAAAAGTCCATTACTAGGATTAGGCGTGTTGGCTCAATTACCAAAAGAATCAATCGTAACACCATTGTTTTACGTTTTACATTATTTTACAATCAAAAACACAGAGTTATGCAAGAAGTGGTGGCAATGCCTGCGTAGATATTCATTCAAATTTGAATAAGAAATGAATCAGTATAATAGAGCCCTATGAAAACTAGGAACACAAAACTGGTTTGAGCCTAAATTCTTAGCGCCATCTAGCGGTAACGAATTTCACGATTACGTTTAGAAAATGAGCCAGAGTCCCGAGCCAAGAGCCAAGCTAACCATTTTATCGGTTAGTAACTAGTATCATTGTGTAAGTAAATATAATATATTTAAACAATGCTAGTACGGAATAACCCAGGATGAGATGACGGCGTACGATAAGAACTCAAGCATATAATCATTCATTGAAATACATGGTGTAAATATGTATACCCAACTAATCAATAATGATTGTGCCATTTAGAACTGGTCATACTAGCAATCAATAAAGAGTACAAGAGAAATAATCCACTAATAAATTTTTCTACCATGCCATCTAGAAGAAGGAATACGATACTTACTCAGGTTAGTTACCTATTACAGTACTCTGCTTCGTAGGCGTTGAATATTTATCGACTGGATAATAGTTGCGAAATTCATTAGTAGGTGGCAGAGCAACCAGCTCGTAGTGATTTTCATGGAAAGATATGGGTATTTCAAGAATTTTTAAAAATCAGGTAATCAGGTAGTTACATCTATAAAACATCAAAATTTGAATATTTTGGCAGAGATTGAATACAAGATTGGGCATTTCTTTCGCTCTGAAATCGATAGCAGTTGGGACTTTACCTAGAAGATGGCAGCATGATGCAATTATGATTAACTTTTCTGATTTGCAATTATCGCTTTTTTGAAGTTTAATGAATGTCTAATTGAAAAAATGTAATTGAAACAAACTTATCTTTTTGCATTTATTATTTGGTTTTGACTGATAATCAATAGAAATGTGTAGATATCAGTTGACAGGTATTGGGAATTCGACATGTGGGGTTTTCCCTCTGATGTTGAGTTTTGAAACCATGGTTACTATGGTATATTGAATATTGTTTCAGTTTGCGATATCTATAATTATTTGGTTGAACATACAGTGTAGATCAGGTCTTTCTTGTCATAAGCGGTAATGCATCTATTTCAACTATTTTCTCATTATTAATCGATTTAAAAGTAATTCAAGTTTTTAGTTCACTCACCCACTTTGACATAGAAAATAAAGAAGGGAAAAAAATCGAAAAAAAATAAAAGAACGACCGTGACAGGACTCGAACCTGCAATCTTCGGATCCGAAGTCCGACGCCTTATCCATTAGGCCACACGGTCATATTATATTGTTATAGTTAGTGCTATATATCAGCCGTTATTTTTTCATAAAAAATCAATATATTATTAGATCATTATTGAATACAGACAGTGCCGTATTATCAAATAGGCTAACGTAGGCCATAGCCTAGGGTGCCGTGAAAGAAATGGACGCCTACTGACGACGCACGAAACTTTGCTAGTAAATGAATCTTAATTCAGTCAACATGTAACTATCTTACGAAAGCGCAGGAGGGCCACAAGAGGTTTTTTTTTCATCACTTCGACTTTTCGAATTTTTTCTCGAAATTTCGACTTTTTTCGTGAAATTTCGACAATAAAGTCGAAGTGATTAAATTTCGACATAAAAGTCGAAATTTCAACATTAAACTCAAAATTTCAAAAAAAAAGTAGAAATTTCGAGAAAAAAGTCGAAATTTCGACATTAATGTCAGTTTCAACCAGAGCATCTAACTCTAATTGAGATGAATGTATAGACCAAGCTATAGAAGTATTTTCATCCAGAAAATAAAAGACGGAAATGGCCTACGCTAATTTTTATAAGATACCTAGTTCGTTGATGAAAACCCCTATTTTCGCCCCAGCAAAATCGCTTTGTGGAATTTTTTAAACAAGAAATAGTGAAAAAAATTAAAACTTTTTTGTTTTTTTGCAAATATTCCCAAATCTATCGAAGAAATCGTTTTACAGTCGATAGAACTTTTGTAGAGAATTATGAAACCTACAAAAAGGTTTTTGTACGACCGGATCAGGTGCATTTTCGTCTAAGAAAATCCGCCTGCACCCTTAAAAGCAACCCAAATTCAAACTATTGAAGTTCGAAAATAGTAGAAAATAACACGTGTTTCCTTCATTACTTTTCACTTACGTTCTACTGATATCCATAGCAGTGAACAATTTTAATGTAAATAATATTGTACTTACGCGTAACGATGATTTTCACGTGAACTTAACCAAAAAAACCATATCGTAACGCGGCTGAAAACTATTTCCGTTAGTTTCAAGGCAAAATGGTTGCTTGTAGTAGAAAGAGGAAAGAAGAAAGATGAAAAGAGGTTCTTAAAGATGGATGCAGATATATCGAAATATAACAGAGTAACAAATAAAAACACGAGGTATTTTTTAATGAATTTGTAATGTATGAAAAGTAATTATGTAATGCTTCAATACTGTATTGCTAGTTGGCTCTACAGACAGAGACTTCGAAGAATGAGTTCACGTATAGGTATAAATCACGTGCAAACCGTACAACTAAGTTATGAACTAGAATGTGCGACAAAGCGAGATTCTCCATAATGAATAGGACCTTTCACAGTACACCTGCGTTTCTCTAAATTGGTAATTAGTCGGTGAAACCGGTGTGAAATCCGCCGCAGTTCCACACCCGAACGGATAATAATGTAATCGTATTGTGCCCTCCTTTCGAGGGGTTGCATGGCACCCCTGAAAAAGCTCGATATTCAGATGAAACTTCGCGTTACCAGGGAATTTTTATTATGTCGATATTCTCATGTCAGAGGTAAACAGAAAGTTTATAGTTGTTTTTCGACTTTCCAAATCATATCTCGAATCATGGCGGAGGGTTTCTCCATATACAGGGCCCGCCAAAAAGTGTCTAGGTTACATGTGGGAAAAAATTCATAGTTAGAACTTGTAAAAAAATTGGTTGCCTGTCGGTGTACAGGCGATAATTTTAGGTGATCACGTCTTAAGAAAACATTGATGAAAAATTGCATACTTTTATGAACTGAATTGAATTATTATCAATGAATTATCATTATTTTGTATAATACAAAGGAGGAGTTCATTGAAAATTACAATTTTAACAAGCCTATATTATCTTCACTTGTATGTATGTATTTAAGGAAATTTTGAACGTGATTTTCACCCACTTCCAGACTTTGGAATGATTTGAAATTTGAAAAATGACGGACGAGATTTGTGATAATGGTCCGATTCGATTCAAAATTGGTAGGTAAGTGTTTTTGGGGTCAGAGATTATGGATATTTTTATAAAAATTCATATTTTCAAAATGGCGGCTCTAAGATGGCGGATGAGATTTGTGATGATGGTCAGATTTGATTCAAAATTGCTATTTGGGCGTCTTTCAGGTCGTATATTTTGAATGTTTTGTTAAAATTCATAAATTAAAGATGGCGGCTTCAATATGGTGGACGATATCTGTCATTAAGTTCTGATTCGATTCAAAATTAGTGAGTGAGGGTTTTCGGGGTCAAAGGTTATGAATTTTTAGTAAAAATTTACGAATTCAAGATTGCGGCCGAAAATGGCGGACGAGTTTTGTAATTATGGTCGGATTCGATTCAAAATTGGTATGTGGGGGTATGTTAAAAATACTTTTTACACTAGTATTAAAACATTTTGTTCGCAACTGGTGCGCGAAATACTTGATTTTTTTAACTCGGCGTCACCAAAGTAGCATTTTGCGCACTAGGTACAAAAATGACTACTTCAGTTGTCAATCACTGTGGAAAACTTTACTTAAAATACGGAGAGTGAATCACCAGTGCGAAAAGTGAAACTGAATCACCAGTGCCAAAAGTGAATCACCAGTGTAAAAAGTAAAATAGTAATACCAAGTACGTTGAAATTTCGTCTGACTATTTTTAATTGTACTTCCGTGTCAACAAATTTTGTATGATACATTTGTTAAAAATGATCAATATTGCTCATTGGGTTGCTCCACTGGCTGACGCTTGTTTCGCAATATTCCTCACTCATGCAATAAACTGTGATTTTTAACACTTGCATCAATTATTTCTCACATGGACAATAAGATGTTATTTCATAATGAAAAAGAAACAAGTGAGATGATAACACCTGATAATGAACTGAAATCCATAAATCAGCTGATGGGATTTATCCCACTCAATACCTGGCTCAGATAAGGGATGCCCGAACTTCCGGAGGAGGAGATCGGGGGTGTGTGTAACAAACGAAGTGCTTCCTTTGTTGTGCGCACAAAACAATTATTCTGGCGGAAAACGTTTTCCCTTTCTGGATTGGCCACGCACTTCGCACAATCACAAAATAATCTTCTCTCTCTCCTTTCTCCTACCGAGAATCATCTCGATTCATATTAAATGTCTACCTTGTGGAAATTAATATTTTTATCGGGTAAGTGTGCACTTTGAGATCAATAGGATTTTACGGTGGAAAGGTTACTCTGAAAAGCGATGCGTTTCTATGGTGGGATTTGAATTATTCGGAATCCGAAAATGATGTATTTCTTGTCGTACCTACTCCACTCGTTCTTCGAATTGTATGATGAATTGTAGGGAGCCGAGCACAAAGATATATGGAATTTATTCGCTGTACCAGTTCCATTAATAATAAGGCTTCCTTAACGTATTGTATGTCTCTTCTGTTGTTCATAAAGAAAGAAATCCTGAATTAAAAAAATCGAACGCATAATAATGCTAAAAATAATAATAATTAGCAGGTGAGTTGCGACACCACTTTCCTGATCAACAGGTGCGAAACCGCACTGGGAAAGGAAAGAGCCATTTCCTCCAATGTCAGTCATATAGGTATACTAGGTTAACCCACAGGAATACCCTGAAACTCGAGTTCCCAACAGATAAGGTAGAGGCCCCCTCAATAAACTCCCACAGATGGGTGGTCAAAGCCATCACAAGACGACCACGATGGACAGATAAATTAAGAGATGGTCTTCTGCATTGCTAGGAGAGCAGTGAGACCGCCCGAAGAGGATACATGGCGAGAATGCGCTCTAGCACGGAGCCTTTTGCGCCCAAAACCTTAAGGGACAAGTACCTCATCTTCAGGGGCGAATCTATGTCAGAGCTCCTCCTCAGCATGGTAATAAATTGGCAGATATGGCAGATATTCCTCGTGTCGTTTCGATTGTGGTAGAGACTCATATTATACAACCAATGGAGGACTTCAGAACCCGCAGAGTTCTTCATAAAACCAAGCTCCTGAAGCCAGAACAACTGGCCCAGGTAAATGGGAATATTCAAGATGATCTTCCAGAAGAGGCAAATCAAATCTGCCGTGTACGTCGCCATCTCAAACGGACAGGAGGAATACCTCCTCTCTGGATGGGAGGCATGAGCAACGCATACTCAAGATGGAAGCTAAAATCAAGTTGACGAGACGCGGCCCGCGTCTCGTATCCAGTGTGTGGTGGTCTACGTGGCGGCCTTTCATGCCTGCAGTGCGGAAAATTTCTGCCAAATTGAGACAAGCTCACCACATATTGAATCAAGGCGTCTTGTTTACCATCAAACAGCACTGTTCTGGTACGGATGTTGGTGGCTGCAAAAAAGTCACCAGTTATGCAGGCGAGAAGAATCGCGGAAAACATGGATTTCCGCGAAGAACCTTCTCGCTTATTCCAAGGTCTTCCACGTGTTGTGGATAACCCGCCAGCTCCTGATCGGGTGGAAACCTTTTGTAAGAACCTCTAAGGGTTTTCGCAGTCACTCAAAGTTTCCAGCCCTAGTGCAGTTCACAGCTTTCTGCCTAGAAACAATGATCTGCGCAACTCGAAAACCCACTAAGAAGTTAGACAGGTCTTCAAAGGTTAAAAAAATATTGTTTCTTGCTCCAAGACCCGATGAGTTCAATAACTATTGCTGGAAAAAAATTCCAAGCACCTACAACCCACTGGCGAGAGTTTTCAACTCAAGGCTGGATGGGAACAGATTGGTTTGTCGAAGGGCGAACCGTGCTCATCCTCAGAATTGGAGAATTCCCTGATCCAAACAATTACAGACCGATAACATTCTTGAAATGATGGTATAAGATGTTTATCTGCAACTTATGCATGCGAATACTGTCAGCAGTTGATTCGGAATATAAACTGGTATATAAGCAAAGGAGGTCCAAAGAGGGGGTTGCTCAGATGCATTCCGGTACCCGATTAAGCATTGGACAACTGATGACACTCTAGAAGACCTGTTTACTTTGAGCTCTTTCAAGTCAGAGTCCAAACAGAGCAGGTAATATTGCGAAAGGACCTATTTCAGGAAGATTCCTCAAGCCCTCTTTATTTCTGTCATTATTGCCATTGTCTGTTGCACTCAGGAACAACTCAGTCCTTAAGGGAGATGGAAAGAATCACGCATGCTATTGGAATAGAGTATCGACAAATGTACCACGGTTAATCTCAGAAGTAGAGGATGCGAAGGATACGGAGACGAGAATCCCATATACTCACATCATCTTGATGTTGGAGAAGAGAATACTCACTTAATGGTCGAACAACGTTGCTCCCAAGAGGTGACCACTGTTAAAAACTCCCTCCGTGGCAAGTTTCAGCATGAACTCCGACTGATCTGGTCAACAGAACTCTCGGGAAAGAACAGAGTTGCTGCAACAAATATGCTGGCTTGCTTGAAGAGTCATCAGGAGTTCAGATCCCCTTCTCTCCATGGTCTGTGACTATAATAATAATAATAGGGCGGAGTAGTAGCGCCGTGGCTCCGTGATCGAGGTCGCTGGCTCGATTCCCAGGCGGGGCAAGATTTTTTTGGTTTCAGATGTAAATCTGAGTGATTCAATCTTGTTGCTGGCTGGGGATAATCCTCCACGATTCACTGTTGCGTTAATAATTAACAGTGCTGCTCCTAAGGTGGCGTATGGAGTTAGTAACAAGGCCTATCCAGAACACGTGGCTAATAACCATGGCAGTCGATGCCCAACACACAAAGAAAAGATAATAATAATGATAATAATAATACTCTGTTAGAAACTATATACAGATTCATTATCAAAAATAGATACTGAGGCATGAATAAACAGTTTCCTCATTCGTCTCCTTATTGTCCCAGATATGTAATTGTCCTGTATTTTCAACAGTTTTCTTATTCAAATTAATGAGATTCCTTCAATCATTTTTGTTGAAGTTTTTTTGTCACCATCTGGCTTTATAAACCACAGAAACATTTTCCGAACACAGACATCAAACCCAGGAAATCCAGAGAGAAAAATCAACGATTTCTCACGAAAATCCTCCAGACTCGATTGCCAGAATAAGCGAGTGTACACAGGGGCTTCGGCAATTACACAACGGAAACGTTTCTTTACAAATTTACCGACAGATTTAATCTACATCGTTTGATCTGAAAACTTTCGTGGTTACCTGAAAGGTTTCCAATTCACTCTGAAATTGAAACTTTATGAGCGAAATCTTCTAAGCATTATTTACTCTAGCAATCAATTAGCGGTTATTGTGTCTTGTCGTTCACAGAGGCTCGGAAAAGCGGAAAAACCGGAGCCCAAACAGCAGCGGTGGTCGATATGAAATTGAATTTCTAGTTTCAATTAGAGATCTGGCTATGAAGAAATTGAATTGAATAATGAATCAAAAAAAAAGATAGCAATAATAACATATTCAATATTATTATCACGGATTTTCACGTCAAATAGTAAACAAAGCTTCTAAGTATTCATAAATTAAAACTATGAGACTTTCATATGAACAGCATTTTTTTCTTGGAATTAAGGTACCAAGTACGTACAGTTCCTCAAGCTTCACTCGTCGATCTCCAATCATGTAATATATAATATACTATTATTGATTTTAACAGAAAGAAATCTATTATTTAACAATGAGCTGCTTATCAAGTTAGGAACTAGATGTCCTGTCATACCAGGATGCTCATTAAATTTTGCTATACAATATAGGAATATATTTGGGTCAAAAATCCATCAGAAAACAACTACTTTCCTGGCTAATACCACGACGAACGTTGAATTACATCCAATGAATTTCCATGCAGAGTTTCTACAAGGCTATCTCCGCAACTGCTAGTTGCATGGAAAAGGTTCATTGAAATAATTGGACCACCTATAGATCGATTTCTAGGTTCTTGTCCTCATCAGTATAGTGTAGGTCACTGCAGATAATAACTAATGTCTTCAACGAATAGTCCAATTATCAATCCTAGTATAGGCAAAAGCTGAGACAGCACCCGCAGATCGATGTTAACCAAACTACGAGCGCCATCTGTCTCGTAACCGACTGACGTCAGTCAGTCGGACAATATTAGAGTCGTCTTGCCCCACAGCCCAATGAATTATAATCCACTGCATAACTAATATTTCCCCACAAATGGAGCAGCGACTTACAGTAAAAGTCAGTCGCAGCGCCACCAGTGGGAAAACCAACGAGCAATCCTCGGTAGTAAAGACACCAGGAAGTGAACAGAGTTCGAGAATTTTTGCCGGAGAGTGTCAAATAAATGAATTAGTAAAATCGACAATGCATGTCGAAGACCCTTCTCTCCAAATATTTCCACCATGTGGAAAATATGAGGCAAATATCTGACAGAAAACAACTACTTCCCGGGCTAATACCACGACGTTGGTTGATTTACTGTAAATCGCTGCTTCATTTGTTATACAATGGATTATAATTCATTGGGCAGGAAGACTCTAATATTGTCCGATCTAGCCTGTCACTGACGAGTGGCAAGAAACGCGAAACGCGTCTGCAGGTGGTCTTTCCCAGCCAAATAAAGGATATTTTGCTCTATAATTACAATAAGCAATTGCAACTGAGTCTTCTTGGAAGAACGTTGCACAAATATCTGTTAGATGTAATTCAATGTCCGTCATGGTATTAGCCAGGGAAGTAGTTGTCTTCTGTCAGATGTTTACCTCATATTTTCCACATGGTGGAAATATTTGGAGAGAAGGGTACTCGTCGATTTTACTATTTCATTTATTTGAAGCACATTTGACAAATATGTGACAGGAAATAACCACTTCCTTAGCTAATTCCACGACGGATATTAAAAAATATTTGATAGATATTTATGCAAAGTTCCTGAGGCAGGACCCTACTGCTAGTGTCAAACGAGACATGTTTACTGGGACGTGAGATATCAAGAACGAAACTTCTCAGAAAAAAAAAGTTACACAAAAATCTTATGAGAAACTGTCACGCATTTCTGTTCCCTCGTATTTGGTTTCCAAAATAATCCAGATATTTTAACGCAAACTAGTTCACGAAAAATGATAATTCCCGTTATGTCATTCCTCACAAAAACACACACCCTAATATCAATTAGATGAGTATAATAGGATGAAGGTCGCACCCTAACGTATATTCAACCTTATATAGTATGCAACAGGAACAACGACGAATTCTCAAGGGATGTCTTATCACGCCCCGACAGACACATCCAGTGTAATAATCTAGTCGAGAGATAAGCCATCGCCATATTGGTTCTCCACTTTCTTTAATTATCACGAATCGAGAGTTTTTCTGTTCAAAAGAGGCAACGTGTGCGTGCGGTATACAGCTTTATTGAAGTAACATTTTGGAATTAATTCAGTAACGACAAACTCGGGCAAAAAGTGAAGAATGAATTGTAGCACTCTGAAAAATTGTTAACCAAAAAATCGGGGGTGGAACCTAAAAAATTTTCAATTTAGTTTCAGAAAATATAAGATTTATGAAAAATCGATTTCGATAGGTTGTGAGATAATTCAATTCTCCACAAGAATGATTTTCAGTAATACCTTATGAAATACGCTCGTTTTCTCAGAAAACGTGGTTTAACGCCGACGTCACATTTCAAGCTCGCGCTAACCGCCACTGCAAGTTCAGGCAGGGCCGAAAATTAGATTTGTCATAACTTTGCTAAAAATTATAGTAGAAGGAAAAGAAAGAGTGCATATCGTTTCTGAACACTTCTACTTCCTCATACAAAAATAACATCTGAGTACCTGAAATATGTTTTGTCCCACTTCACATAACCCTTCTACGATATTTACGGAGGATCCGAAAGTCATGGATATTTTAGTTGATATGAAATAATTATACTGCATCAGGAATCAGTACCCTCTTTGTACCATATGCAACGATTTAAGACTAGTGAGACAAGTTATACATGCCAAAAAAACTGGGTTTTACTCCTGTCCCAGTTATCAACTCACCCATAATCCCGGAAATTTGAAATCCACTAATTGGTTGTTAAGCAAGGAGATATATTGTCAATAAATACGTATGTTCTCAGCCAAAGTATTTGCTTTTGTTGCAGCGGTAATTATTATAGATTTGCTTTATTATTTAAACTTCTTGCAATATTTCGCGTCTAAAAACAACTGCCTGTCTGCCTCTCCAGCAACCGCCTCGAAATCTCTTTGCAGATTTCACTAGAACTCACGATGTTCATTATTTCATCAAATTTTTCATTGTGAATTAAATTTTTACTACAACTAACTAACATTTTCGGATAAAGACAAACTTGCGGACAAGGTTTAACATTTTTACTTATTTACAGTTATTCATTTTGCCAAAATGTATCCATTGTTGTTGGTTTTCAGATTTTGTTGCGATCTTCTTTGGTTAAAAGCTCCAAACGTTTCAACTACAACTTCGGCAGTCATCTTCAGTAGCGTGGTGCGGAAGTTCTTTTCTCGACGACATTTCCTACACTTAAAAAAGTGTCACTACACTACTTGATACATAAATATCTGTTATTCATTGAGAACTAGGGGAAATAAGGTTTTAGGCTGTCACTTAGAGAGCGTTAAAAAAATTAAATAATGCCTTGAAGTCCTTGACTGGAAGAAAATTGCAGACAATAATTAATTATTATGATGATAATGATATCTATATCCACACCGAATACATGATATATATTCAAATAAACAGCGTACAGTGGGATTGTCAGAACTAGTCAAATCAATTTCATAGTCCACCTGGTCACTGGCAGTGCTCAGCAGAAAATCTGCGTTTGACTCTTTTAATTACCAAGATGTGTAAATAAGCTTTTCTTAATTATCGCATTTTGACGGCTTTGTTCTTGAATTTGCATTCAAAAGCAGCGTAGCTTTGGCGCTTTGTGTCTCGAGGAGATTTCATTCTTACTCTGCTAATTACACCATCAATTATTTCATCGTGCATTACCTATTATGTTTTTGTTTTTCAATGCAATTAGTCGCTGCGAAAATGATGGAAAACTCAAGTATGGATTGTGCATACTTTGGCGAGACACTCGAGAACAAAGCTCGTTTGATTATGATTTCATTGAAACGTATTTTCTTTTAGGTTTCTCGAATACCTAGCAAAAATTTTATATCCTCTCCTCTCCTCTCCTCTCCTCTCCTCTCCTCTCCTCTCCTCTCCTCTCCTCTCCTCTCCTCTCCTCTCCTCTCCTCTCCTCTCCTCTCCTCTCCTCTCCTCTCCTCTCCTCTCCTCTCCTCTCCTCTCCTCTCCTCTCCTCTCCTCTCCTCTCCTCTCCTCTCCTCTCCTCTCCTCTCCTCTCCTCTCCTCTCCTCTCCTCTCCTCTCCTCTCCTCTCCTCTCCTCTCCTCTCCTCTCCTCTCCTCTCCTCTCCTCTCCTCTCCTCTCCTCTCCTCTCCTCTCCTCTCCTCTCCTCTCCTCTCCTCTCCTCTCCTCTCCTCTCCTCTCCTCTCCTCTCCTCTCCTCTCCTCTCCTCTCCTCTCCTCTCCTCTCCTCTCCTCTCCTCTCCTCTCCTCTCCTCTCCTCTCCTCTCCTCTCCTCTCCTCTCCTCTCCTCTCCTCTCCTCTCCTCTCCTCTCCTCTCCTCTCCTCTCCTCTCCTCTCCTCTCCTCTCCTCTCCTCTCCTCTCCTCTCCTCTCCTCTCCTCTCCTCTCCTCTCCTCTCCTCTCCTCTCCTCTCCTCTCCTCTCCTCTCCTCTCCTCTCCTCTCCTCTCCTCTCCTCTCCTCTCCTCTCCTCTCCTCTCCTCTCCTCTCCTCTCCTCTCCTCTCCTCTCCTCTCCTCTCCACGAACGTTGAATTACGTCCAATGAATTTCCGTGCAGAGTTTCTACAAGCCTATCTCCGCAATTGCTAGTTGCATGGAAAATGTTCATTGAAATATTTGGATTTCTGGATTCTTGCCCTCATCAGTATAGGGTAAGTCACTGCAGATAATATATAACTAATGTCTAATTATCAATCCTAGTATAAGCAAAAGCTGAGACAGCAGCCGCAGATCGATGTTAACCAAACTACGAGCGCCATCTGTCTCGTAACAATATTAGAGTCGTCTTGCCCCAGCCCAATGAATTATAATCCACTATATATAACTAATAGTTCCTCACAAATGAAGCAGCGACTTACAGTAAAAGTCAGTCGCAGCGCCACTCGCGGTGAAACCAATACCTGGCAAGAGATTGATTTCTTTTCTGGACAGAGAAGGCTGGAGAACAATTATTAACGGTGTAATTTATTTCACTATACACAGAACAGAATCCTTTATTATCATTAGCCTTCCTTTTGTGGAGATGCATTATTTTCCTGGCAACCACTTATTCCAATTATTGTCTGGAACAGGGATATCCAACGGAGCATCACGCTGAGAAGTGGCATTCAGATAATTGTGAGCGTTCTGTAACAACGCGTCACGTGAATTCGGTATCGGGATTCGAATAGTGCCATTTCCTGCATCAGGTTGTCATTTCCCTACATTGTTGTAGATAGATGGCGTAGTTAACAATGCATACAATCGCGTGTGTGGTCGCATTGTCCGTTATTGTATCTATTGGGTCGACACAGTCCCACTATTGATACAGTCGGGCCATAACAACTATGAATTAACTATTCAGTAAACGATACACCTATTAACGATGTGAATTGATTGTTATTGGCGATTGTCCATGGGACTATCGCGCTATATCTTTGATGGTATCCATTGGCGCAGCCAGGGGAAAGGATTTGGGGCTGCAGCCCCCCCCCAACCACCAAATGATTATAAAAATGATGGCGTAGAATACGGGAAATATATTGAAAAATTCTAGAGCTTTCGGAAGTATTTTTTTGTGGTGTTATGTATGTAGTTTGGCGATTGTCCATGGGACTATCGCGCTATATCTTTGATGATATCCATTGGCGCAGCCAGGGGGAAGGATTTGGGGCTGCAGCCCCCCCCCCCCCCCAAACCACCAAATGATTATAAAAATGATGGCGTAGAATACGGGAAATATATTAAAAATTCTAGAGCTTTCGGAAGTATTTTTTTGTGGTGTTATGTAGTAGGAAGCCGGATCCTAGCGTACCTTTACATTTTTCGCATTTTGCGACCATAACGAGACACATTCGTTTGATACATATCTATATAGAAAGAAAGCTAAGAGAATTTTCTACAAGAGGATGTTATCGTTCGCGTGACTAACAGTTTGCTTGTAGGTGTTAAAGGTGGTTTTATGTGCTAGGATGCCGGATCCTAGCGCACCTTTTACATTTTTCGCATTTTGCGACCATAACGAGACACATTCGTTAAATACATAGGTATATAGAAAGAAAGCTGAGAAATTTTCCTACTAGATGATGTTATCGTTTGCGTGCCTAACAGTTCGCTTGTAGGTGTTATTCATAACATTCGGCTGACGAAAAAAAAAAGCTCTGGTAACTGATAAATTGTATGTTCAGCCCCCCCAAACTGAAATCCTGGCTGCGCTACTGATGATATCCATTGAATTTCAAATGTTCTCTTGCTGCATTGTCAAGTCATGATACATCATAGAATGTATTACGAATATGGTATGGAATGTGGAAATCACGAATCATGTTATAGATTGCCAGAGAAAATTATATTACCACATACGAATGAGAAAAAATGCTGCTTCTGCACAACAACAGTGGATGAAAAACACTTTCCTTTAATGGAGAGACGAAGGTGAAGCATACAACATGACCTGGAGTGAAATTGACATTTATTCAAGATCAATAATGACCATGGTTACTAAGCAGCTGACTTGTAGCCTTGTAATCAAGCTCGGCCGTGTCTCAAATGGCACTATAATTCAGCCGACTTAGCCTTTGTATGTTCCTCTCAGCATTTACATACAAAAGAGTGTGTTTTTCTTTTGGAGATCTATCACAATGTACCGGAATATTTCCTGAGCTCATAATGCTGGGGGTACCAAACAAGTTAAGAAGGACACCATATTATAAACTCTGGATTAGTAGAAACTGATCTAGAGCTGTGGCCTTCAAGCAGGCAGCAAACTGGCAACGGTTGAAAAATCAAAACCATGAGATCAGATCACAATGTGTTGGAGCTAGAACCGTGTTCAAGAAGATAATCGAATCGTCGAAAGTGGCTTAAAACGCCAAGATACAATCGAAACTTGTTAAGCGTCCTAACGGGTCACTATCGTTTTGGTCATCTGCCAAAGCTGCTCATCTCCTCTTTTACCCAAGGAAGATGAAATACTATCGGCGAACGCACAGAAAAAGCCAATATTTGTTTCAATTTGTTGCCAGATTCAAATTCTACCCCGAATCCGCTTGGGAAAACCACAAGACCTCTCCCATTGACAGTCACATACCACCAAGAAACTATAAGACGCGTTTTGTGGGGTCTCAAAACCAACAGACCTAGCAATCTGATTGGTTGGTGAACACAAGTGCATTTTGGCCATCCGAAACGTGGTGCACTTTGTACTAGCGTGATTCAGTTTTTTGCTCGCAATTGACACACAAACCAAACCTAACCTGAGCAAGCTAACCTAGCTTGCGTGTCAAAAATGCGTGAATTCGTTTTCGCTCGCGATTTACACACAAACCTAATCTGAGCAAGCTAACCTAACTTGCCTCTTAGGGATTTTTTCGAATGAATTCGATCACAACCAATCAGAAAGTCTGAATTTCTCCCATTGACTGAAACGTGGTGCATTTTGCGTATATGCATGCAGGCACCTGCATAGTGTCATTCCATGGAAGGGAAGGGGGTAATAAACAATTTTTTTTTTCGCGTCAACCTGAATTCGCAAAGGATAGCTTTATTATGCAGGTTTCATATATAGCAAATAATTTTCAGTATAGTTTTGTATGAATGAGCAGAACCACATTCTAATAGTTAAACAGACGGTACTGAAAAGTCTGGTGTATATTAATAATAACGATCATAATTGTTTTCATTGCAGCACTTTGACATCTTACATCAACAAAAAAAAAAAAGAATAAATAATAGTGGCATCAATGCCACAAATCAAAAAGAGACGTCTCGAAATAACAAGTTTTCCACTTTTCACAACATCATAACTCAACTGTGAGTAATTTATAAGTTCCAATTCTGGTATTTTGTTTCATTCGTGTTGACATGATAAAAAACATGACATTTTGTGCAATTTATCTCAACAAAGTTTACGCAGTCTATGGACTGAGCTCAAAGCACGCACAGGTACATAATTTATTCGAGTTTGGTAACTTCAACACTCATTCTTTCAACCCACCGCAACATCTCGAGAGAAAAATGATGGACATTAATTTTCCACTGTCTTAATTGCTGAAGTGTACTTCGTGTCGTAAAAGTTGGGTCATAAATCTATCAATTTTATCTTATACCAGTTCTAATATGTTGGTCAATATTTCCGACGGATCAGATATTTATTGTCTTGTTTGTCTAATTCCTCTTACAATCCAGGATAATAAAATATAATGGCTTTTCATTACTTTGTGAAACTAGGAAAGTTTTATTGTTGGGTCATCGTATTGGAGGGTGGTAGGGTGCAGAGTTTTATGGGACAAATTACTGTTGTGTATGGAAAGAAATATCACAATAACGGAATTTGGATAACTTAAACTCGCAGATGTAAATATAGGTACACGAATGATGAGACCAAATGTTGGATGAAAGTAATAGGTAAACATTACCAGAGGTAGTGCCTTCATTTGGAGACTTGTAGGTAATATTTCTCTCACAAACTTTAAAGTTACTTTGGCGATTAATTCTTCTCTAACTGAAATGTTTCTCCACTTTTTCATCCCTCACCAGTTTTATTCAGAATAGCTCAATCAGTTTTCTACCAGGACAGTTTCCCAACATAACTTTCTCGAAACTATTCTTTCAACGAACGCAAAGCTTTGGACCTCCATGGTCTAGGAATCTTTTCTGAAGCTTGTACAGTTTCCAGATGAACTAAAGCTAGGAAAAGAGATCCAATATAAAAAAAAATTATCCACTAGCAGCGGAAAATTATAGGCCTGTAGTACTACTCAGTCATTTTTCCAAACTTATCGAAAAAAGTATCTCAATCAGACTATCTATATGGACATCTAGATACAAGCAACTTCAACTTCAACCAAGTCTTTAGGATCAGGTGGAAACTAACTGAATCATATGCATACAACAGGAAAATCAGTGTGTTTATAGAAGAGGCAATGTCAACCGAAAAATGTGTTAATATTGGTGTTCCTCAGGGTTCTATATTAGGAAGAGCATCAAACAGTTATTATTATTATGTCTTCATTCACAAACAGATCAAAAAGTTGTGGGCCCAGTATTGATCCCTTGGGAACTCCTGATATTGAGCTGAATCTCTTGAAGGAGTTATTGTATTGGATATATTGTAATTCTGATTTGTGAATATGACCTAATCGGTTGGTTCATATCATTAGATAGTAAAAAACTTTTCAATTTACTGACAAGGATTTTGCGATTCACCTCACCAAAAGCCTTTGCTAGGCTAGAAGAACACGGCAAAATCGGTTGTTTAAAAAGAGACAAAGTAAAGAACAGTTTTGAAATATTCTAGTTGGTTTTGGGTTTTCTTTGGTTGAAATCTTCGAATGTTTAACTGATTGCTTGAAACTACAAGTGTTCTATTTGGGTGTTTCATAATTGAAAGCTGATCCTACAGGGTGATATTCCTTGAATGATAGTTTGTTGTTTGTTGTTGAAATTGTTTTTTCCGTTAACCAGCTGTCGTCCCCTTACGAACGGCAGGCCTCAAAAGTCGAAACTTGTGCGAGCTAAGGATTAACGAGGTCTTACCTTTTAACGTGCGATTCCTAGCACTTTCTCGGGCCATCAGATAAAAATCTGAAGTCGCTGAGGATTCGAACCTAGCCGACCAGCAGTCAATGGTTTTGAACGCGAAAGTCTCAACCACTGAGTTACTTAACCCTACATTGATTGAAATTAAATTCTCTGTATGTCTTCCCCTAAAAATGGTTTCTTGGCTTTTTTTCGTCCGGAGAAGAGTTTTCGATTAAACAAAAACGTATTTTATTGAGATTAACAAAAAAATTCATATGTACTAGCAAATGATTGCATTTTATTTTTCAAATCGAAAACTTTTCGACCAACCAAAAAACGCAAACCATTTTCATGAAAATTGATAATTACAAAAATAACATTTATTGAAAAAAAATCAGAAACGAATCATTATTTTGATCAAAAATATGGCAGGACATGTAAACAAGGACCCACTGATCAAAATTAAGGAAACCTTCGTCACGAAAAAAATGTATTGTTGTGCGTACCAAAATTGAAAAACAAGTCAAAGAGGTCTTGAGATATTGGGGGAAAACTTTTTCATTGTTAAATATCAACATTCTCTATCTCAGAAGTACAGCGGTTGCGGACCTATGTTCAATTCAAATAAAGAATTTTTCTTCAAATTATTCAATGATTATAGCCCTTTAGGATTAGCATCCAATGGAAAACCTTATATATTATAAGGGATGATATAATAAGTGTTATGATTATTACGATTACGATAGAGGTACTAGTTAGGATTTTTGGGAATTAGTGTACACAATTTCTTCTGCGGTTTTCACGTCGAGGAAATATAAAATTATATAAATATGTTGCTATATTATTTCATTTTTTTATGTGACTACATTTTTTTGCTGACAGTACATGTTTTATCATTCCTACTACTTCTCAAATCTGTGGAAAATACATCGGAAGATTACTATTAGACGCCAGATCATGGTAGGCACAAATAGAAGCCGCTCTCAGAAGGGCCCGGTGGTGCAAACTACCCTGTAATGCCGTATAAGGCGGCAACGTCGGTAAAGCTTGTACATAATCTTGATGGTTCTCTGATGATGGCTCAGTACTTGTGCAGTCTTCTGAGGGGAGACGCTGTTCAATTCTCTGATGTTCCTGATGATAGGTGATTGATAGTCTTTCTGACTGTGGTATAGTTATGGTCAGGGGGTAGGCTGGTGATGTAAAAGTTGATGATTGGTCCGGGGGGATTCTGGTGAATGGCAGCAGAGAGAAATTATCTGAAACAAAAATCTTAATTATTTTCTACAATGGGTTGTATTTCGGTAGAATTTTAAGGGTCAAGTAGCTCAGTGGTTGAGACTGAAGCATTCAAAACCATTGACTGCTGGTCGGCTAGGTTCGAATCCTCAGCGACTTCAGATTTTTATCTGATGGCCCGAGAAAGTGCTAGGAATCGCACGTTAAAAGGTAAGACCTCGTTAATCCTTGGCTCGCACAAGTTTCGACTTTTGAGGGCTGCCGTTCGTAAGGGGACGACAGCTGGTTAACGGAAAAAACAATTTTTTTTTTTTTTTTTTTTTTATATTTCATTATTTTGAAAATATTAGCAAGAAGGTTTTTACGTGCTTTTGCATAAACAATTGCAATTTTCTTGTAGAAGAGATCAATCAAATGTCTCTACGTCTTTCATCAGTTTTCAATTTTCCGAAACTTTTCATTAGTGATAAGTGATTTGCACTGAAAATTTCGAAATACTTTATATGAACCACACTTTGTGAAATTTCTACTCCTTTGGTCCTTCAAGCTAGCGTTGGTATTCATTAAACCAGTGCCGGCTTAAGGTAATTTGCAGCCTGGTGCTATGATTGACGGACTGCCCTTCGAACTCAAAAATATTCCTAACTTGAACGTTGGATTTTTTTTTATTATTAAACATTCTTCCTACAACAAACAAAATAACATAAAAATACTTATACCTATACAATGAAATACAGAATTTCGTCGAACAAAATTGGCAAGTCCCAGGTTTTCGTAGAATATTTTTTTCCTTTGCAATGCGACCTGCGGACGCCGGACGCGGCGCCATCGACTTGTCAATGAGTCAAAGAAAAGTCGACCGGCCGACGTCGGCTACCTTGCCAACTGGCGATATTGTACCTACTGATTTTAAAAAAAATTAGATTCACATCGAAAATGCCGAATAATCTTTATTTTATTTATTTAGTTTTCTTTTAACATCACCGTAAATTGTAAATTTATATTTTAAATTTTTTACATCAACTCGTTACCAGTGGGGCTCTAAAAATGTTGCCGCCTGGTGCTATAGCACCCAAAAGACCCCTGGTTGAACCGGCACTGCATTAAACTAAAATCTTCTTACAATAAAACATAACCTCGCACACCAAAGTATGTTCGACTCACCGCTCTGGCAGCATATATTTCTGGTCATTCCCAAATATTGATCACTGTAGCTCTGATTAACACTTCTCGATAAATCTCTCTCGAATTTTGGCCTTCTTCTGGGCTTGTATTTATAGTCAGGATGTTCCATCATATGCTGATTCCTCAGGCGTTTCGCTTCATCTATGAATGGTCTCTTATCGCCCTCAGACAAAATCTTCCATTCGGCGCCAAGCAGTTTTGAAATTTCGGAGTTGTGGAGTCGAGGATGTTCCTGTAAATATGACCACCTTGAAAATTATGCCAAGATTGAGTGTGAACTGTTTCTGATCGTTGTTTTTTTATTTGGTATTTTTTTGGATCAGAGCTAATAACCAATAACATTAGTATAATTTTTAAGTGGAATATTTTTTATGATGAAAAGGGGAACATTCTCCATGAAAATTGAAAAATGAAAACTGTGATTTATTTGTAATATCTAACAGAAAACAACTACTTCCCCGGCACAAGCCACGCTGGACATTGAACTACATCTGATAGACATTGTGAAAAATACTCTAACTGAAAAGAAAAGTAAAAAACTTAAAGTGAAAATTCAAATTTTCATTCAGATAGTTGATTTTTTTTATTTTTACTTTATGGGAGCATTTATAAAAAAGTCATTGAATAAAGAGGATATTCACTTGCCGTTGATTTATCCTTCTAAATCACATGAACTTTTTTTCATTGGACATATTTCTTTTATTTTACTTGAAAAACTAACATCAGACAAAATAGCCGGAACTGCATTCTCGCGATTTTTCCATGTTGGTTTTTTCGAGAAATTACTGAATGGCAAAATAATTTGGTTGAAAATGTTGTGCTCAAGCGGAAATACAATGAAATTAGTTAAACCGAGGTCATGTGATTGAGTATAACCAATCAGAACAACATTATACTGATAACAGACCCACCGGTCTGTTTCCACTCTCAGGCACGTTGCTATGGATATACATATTTTGATTTATTTCGATTTTGAAGTTTCAAATATTCAATAGTCAAAATTTCAGTGATTTGGCTGTAAAGATTAATAAAATTGTCTTATTGAATATATCAAAATATACTGTTTACAATAACAATTTGTATGGAAAGCATTTATAGACTTTTAGTTCGAAAATATGAATAGGACATTGATAAAATCTGTTGTGGAATCATCTGCGACTGAAAGACAAACTTTAGTCGCCATTTTCCATCTTTCAAGATAACCTCTTGTGAGGTATTCATGTTGAAAAGGGGAACATTCTCCATGAAAATTGAAAAAAAATTTCAATTTCAACATTTATAGACTATTGCAATGTTAAAAAGTATCGGTTGGCAAAAAATTTTCTATCCGAATAACCCTCGAACATTGATAAATATAACAACTTCCTCAAGCTTGTTGGTTATAGGAAACAGATCGACGCCGAAGGCAACAAGCTTTTGGAATCTGCTATAATTATCAATGTCCTTGGGTTATAACTACTGAAAATAGATTACAATTCGATAAAAAAATACTCATTTCTGATAATTTTACGATCGAAAAAATTTTTAATTGCTGAAAGACATACCCTGAACCAACAACGCACAACACATCCAACTCACCTGAGAAATCCTCTTCCTCCTCAATCTGGACCACACCATGAACGCGTTCATCGGGCGCTTGACATGTTCAGTTTGAGACATGGTGGAAATAAACTGAGTGCGTATGGATTGATTGAGAGGACGCTGCTTGTGTTTAACGCTGTGTAAACACTGATTTAAATCTCTTTGTGCAACTGACAATGCGCCATTGTCCAGCATCTATTGTCACTTTGGAAAAATGCTATTGTCCGGAATTAAATTTGATGGGTATTGTGCCAACATATAGTACGGTGGTGCGGATCCGAATGCAATAATTATATAATATAATACAGGGTGTTGCAAACTATTGTGTATTGCGGTCTAGGCCTCTGGTGATCAATTTTCAGCGAGTTCGATGCACAGATAGAGAGTCTTGATACAAGGAACCAGGGAGAGTTGGAAAAAAGTTAAAAAGATTCAATAAATTATAATCTCATTTGAACCAGGGCCAGACGAATTGACCTGCTGCTGCAGAAGGGATCAGAACTACTGCAGATCAGGGTCTGTGATATACTCAGAGCCAGTCTGGACCTCGAGTATATACCAAAATTATACTTGCTGCAAATGTATTTTATTGATATGTAACGCGGCCAATAAACTTCTATTCTAATAAAATAGAATATAACGGAATCTGCTGAAAATGGATAGGAATCGGCTAAATCACTAAGACCAACACTATTAAGTCGTTTGAACTCGAGACTCTGGAAAAGCTAGTAGATAGACATTTAAGGGACGGGGCACTGGTAGAAAGGCCAATGCACCGCGACCAATCTGCTTATAAAACTAGGTGTTCAACAGAAACAGCACTCCATCAACTTGAGAAAAGAGTGGGAAACACACGAACCTAGAAGGAGCTTTTGACAATAACCTCATAAATTCATTCAGGTCCCATAGACAAAGAAGATTGGAGGAACTATGTATGGTTTGGACAAAATCAATGCTGAGGAACTTCACGCAACCACAATGGAGTAAACCAAAGTGGCTCGGATGGAAAGAGGATGCCCGTTGGGAGGGGATCTCTTTCCACTTTTGTCGAATCTGGTTATTGACGGGGGACCTGAAGGAAATAGAACCATTGCAGGCCGTACGCAAGATGCTCTGAAGGGCGGGTCTGATTATCAACCCCCAAAAATCCTAAGGAAAATGTGGGCTCAAGCCAAACATGCTTTTCCCGTTGTATAACATGGTGGTAAAGCATCCATTAATATGCTTCTTTGGTATTCTGATTCAAGGCACAACAAAGAAGGACTATGACAGGACTGAGCAAGGTATAGATAGATACTTGCCTGTCTTGAGATCACAGAGGCCATGCAGTCAACGTCCAGTGCAGCTATGGAGCCACTAGGGCTCTCTTTCCTCCCCTTGGTGGTCCAGGAAGAGACAAGATAGTGCTTTCAGAATACAGAACACACTGGACAACATTCCCTTGGGTCAGGGCCTATGAGCATTGTAAGAATTGTGCCCAAGTAACGTTTTGTACTGAATTGAACAAATCTGATGTATCCGAAATATGGATAATAGACTACAACTTTGGTATTAGTAGGAGAACTAGAAGACATTTTGGGTAGGTATTTGAGGCACCCGGAAAATTTGTATATTACTTCTATGATACCTGAAAACAAAAACGGAAATCTGGCTGAAGGGTAGTGGGGTTCAACCATTTAAAGTGGTCGTAAAGTTTTAGTCGATAAAAATATTATTGAGGCATTTTGAAACTGTAATACCTTCAAATTCAATTTGAGGGTTTAACAGAGTAATATTGCTAACCGAAAATAGATATTTCTGGAAAGACAGATTATTTCGGTGGGATATTCTACCTGCCAGGTAATTGTGAATGTTATTTGAATCTACTGTGCATACATATATAAAGGGTAACTGATAATTTGGTTCCCGACAGGTAACAGATTAGAAATTTATTTGAGATGCATGAAAATGATATATAATTTAGTTCCCAGTCCCAAAAAGGTCATAAGTAATTTAGTATCCCTTGTTCATATAAGTGAAATTTATTAATATTTTATTGTATTACTTCTGTGTGACAGTCAGTTGTGTTTTTGAATCGTGCTTGCTCAGTAACAATCAATACGTTATACAACTGACCTGCTTTGTGTCGATATTTTGTTCTTCATAGTTTATTCATATAAACTTTCATTGTCAAGCGCATAAATTGCTCAACAATTGATGGTGTTATATTGTCTAATTCATACAATCAGCAATGCCATATAGTGTCCAGTAATGCTTTCCGGAAATGTCGAATAGCTGGTTATTTTCAGGGTAATTTCTGTTATGACGTGTGAAATATTAAAAAATTATAAATGCATTAGCATGGTCGCACTCCACATCATCATGATTCTTCAGAGTCATACGATATTAACAGAGGAATTGGAAACTAATGAAAAGTAGGTATGGAGGGCTCATATATAGGGTGAACCCCTACACATATAAATTTGGGGAAAAAATACCTCCTCAACAGAACATAAAGATTTAAAGTAAATGACGATGTATCCCCCTCTTATTATTATAACCTGAGGCGTACCCCAAGGATCTATATTGGGGCCAACTCACTTTACCTTAAAGACTGCCAGTCTGGAGAAACTGCTCTAACGCTGTAACATCCACCTGTACGCTGACGACACTCAGCTGTATCATTTTTTGATATCTGACAACAAACAAGATGCTGTAGAACTTCAGAAGATGGCTCTGAAAGCAGCCTTGATCATGAAAAAAAAAATTGTCTATACTTATTTCATTAACTCATATAAATTCTGTGAAATCTTGAATAACGAATAACAAATAACAAAGATAATATTTATTATGCAAATGAAAAATATCCGAGTATCACAATTTAAATCACAAATAAATATATAATTCCTAGAGAAGGGTATACCTGTACGAGGGTTGAATTTACACAATTAAGACACCAGTAATTAGAACACCTGCGAGTACAAGTCTAACAAAAATATATATATATATATATATCAAATCTTATATCTTTAAACGACAATAATTGTAAGTATTTTTCATCTCGAAAACTGCTTCAACGATTTGTATCAAATTTTGTCGGGTTCATCTATATAGGCGTCTTTCCTGAGAAATCGATATTTCACACAAAAAAATGTCATGGCGCCATCTTTTGAATTTTTGAGGTACTTGCATTGTAACTCTTGGATGTTAGCCTGCTTTTCGTGAGATGGTGCTATCTGAACACACAATCAAATCAATATTATTTCCTATAAAAAAAAACGCGATTTTACACAATAAAACATTTCTTACCCGCTCTGATGCTAATCACAGTCCTAATAATGTAATATCTGCGTATATAAGATGGGAAAATCATTGCGAGATATATCTCCACGTGCATAAAGAACAGTAGACCATTCGAAAATGAGAATTTCCGCTGAAAATAGAGCCTGACAAAACATCTGAATGCGACCATAATATAAAACGACCATTATTGTCGTCAGTATCGAAGTTGAATAACGCAAAAGCTTCCAGAATGAGCTTTGTTCTTCCAAGCTATAGGAAGAAACGTAAAAGTCATACAACAACGAGCTTTCCGAATGGAAAAAGGTGCATTGTTGTGAGCGAGCGCGTTCTCTGGAGGATTCATTCCAAGAAAGGACTGTGGCTGCTATTTTCCGAAAAGAATGTTGCTGGTGCTTTCATCTCGACTATTCGTCTCTCCAGTTTCAATGAAAAATCATTCTTGTGTAACGACAATGGAAGATATCACGAAATAGTCCTTGCAAATTTGTTGGATATTTTACGAAAAATGGTAATTAGGACAAGCCCAAGGTTTTTTCCATTTTATTGCGTAATAATACCTAATTTATGTGGACATGAATTGGATCCACTTTCTCTGTTTTGGATGCTAGCTATAAATAATATCTCCTTCACATGATTTTGAAAATCGAAAGTGGTAACCGTTTGGCAAATCCAGAAAAATATTGAAATTATTGAAAACAAATATTTCGACAAAATTGAAAATACCCGTCTCTCCACACATTCCCACTGAGTGGAAAATATGAGGCAAATCCGACAGAAAACAACTACTGCCCCCTACGAACAATAAATCATATTTGAGGTTTATTTGTGAAACGTTCATCGCGGACAGAAATGCAATAAATAATATTGGTATGAAGCATATAGTACCAGTTAGAAACTAGATGTCCTGCCATACTAGGATACTCACTGTAATTTTCCTATACAATATAGGAATATATTTGGGTCAAAAATCCATCAGAAAACAACTACTTTCCTGGCTAAGACCACGACGAACGTTGAATTACATCCAATAAATTTCCGAGCAGAGTGCCAAAAAAAGAACCTGTCAAATTTGACATTTTTTCAAAAATCCTCAAAAAATCAATTTTTTTTTGGAAATTTCGTAAAATGCTAAATAAAAAAGTTCCTTAGTTTTCAATTTCCTACCTTTGCTCCAAATTTGGACTCAATACTGTCAGTTCGATTTTTTCCATTTTTTTTTATTTTTTTAATCTTTCGCTTTATCGATTCGAACGAAACATTATTCAAATTTCATAATTTTGATGACCACACGACTTCAACGTCATATCTTGCCTAGAAAACACCCAAATCGGTAGCATTTTCCGAAACTTCCAAAAAAAACTTTGAAAAAATTGTCAAATTTGACAGGTTTAGAGTAGCATGTGACAAAACAAAATAGGCTGTTTTTACTCATTTTTCAAGCACACACTAACTGTGGAGTCAAATTTTCATTATATATGTTAATAAAAACACTTCAATACGTGGCGAACTGTATGTGTGACACTGTATGTGGGCCATATAGTCCGAATAATAGTATAATATGGTCAAAAAAATTTTATATAATTATAATTACATCTTTATTGAAATAGAAAACCTAATATACATAACTATAAGTAAAAAATATAATAAAATGACACAAGTACAATTAAGTATATATCACACGTTGAACATTTAAAAAATAACCATTTAGACAGACAACGAAGGATGTACACAAAAAATAGCAAAATCACAAGTTAAAAATTCAGTCACTAATAGATAGACCAATTATGTATAGGTATATAATATACACAACTACAAGTTAAAAATAACATGACAAAAATAACATGACACAAGCACAATGGAATAAATACACAAAAAAAAAGTATACACAAAAAATGGCAAAATCAGACGGTGACAAATTAAAAGTCGCATGTACATAGACTAATTAGCTATTTAAGATTACATTATTATTATTATATTATTAGACAACAATGTATGCGATATCATGAACAAAAAAAACTGCCTACAAATACTTTTAAAATAAGGTGGGCCATATTTGCCTTCCGTACCTTAATAAGCAGCAGGAACAAGTTAGGATCCCATATGTTTCCTAGTAAGCACGCCTCACATAAAGGACTCAATCCACCGACTCATTCTTCGAATCGCTTTCGGATCCATCTTAAACGCATGATCCCACCTATTAATGTCATCACGTAATTCCTAGGTGTGCCCTTCGCCCATTCATCACCTTCACCCATTATTGCCAACAGCCGTCCCAAGAAACATCCGCTGAAAAATCCCCGAAATCCATCCAGTACCGAGCTGACTCGACGTTTCGACGCGTCACAAATCTTAATATGTGCATTAATATGTCACCGGGAGCGTGAAATCAATTTATTTTCACCTTTCATCGCTAAAATCGTATTATCATTTCGAGTTTGTGGAGAGAATTTATCATGCAAATGAAATGCTCCTGACGGCATTGCAGGATCTTAGAAACGAGCGCGTATGGTGGCGTGAATAGGGGCATAATGCCCGTATTCCTAATGAATTTACTGCTTGTGATATATTGTGCCGTGCATGGCATCGCGCCTCATTCCGGCAATGATGTGTTTGAACCCTTACATAATTGCCTGCGGTGTGAGGCGAAATAATCGAAACAATGGCTGAGGCAAAAACTTGAACCGATTATTATAAGTCCAGAGTTATTCATGGTTTTACTGAAATTAGCTTCGAAATCTCGGTTGCAAACGATCTTCACACGACGAAGAGAGGATATTTCTATCCTGAAAAGACAGCTCCTCGCATTCAGAGAGCAAAGCAAACAATCATTCATAAGGGAAATAGCTATTTGTATTACTAGGAAGGAACGTGCCACTTTTCCTCCCGCAGGATGTAGTTTATTGCTCTGCGCGAAGGGAGGAAAGGGCACTTTACTCCCATGTAATACATATGATTTTTCCTCCTACCCACTTGATGATCCTTTTTTTGTAAATTTAAAACGCATCTCGACTGCTTTTGTCTAAAACGGACCTATACGTGCATAATGGAAAGTATAGACAATACAGTCATGTCTATCTGAGAATATGCGGTGCTGCAATTGTTAAAAAAAAATTGTTTTTTCCGTCAACCAGCTGTCGTACCCTTACGAACGGCAGCCCTCAAAAGTCGAAACTTGTGCGAGCCAAGGACTAACGAGATCTTACCTTTTAACGTGCGATTCCTAGCACTTTCTCGGGCCATCAGATAAAAATCTGAAGTCTCTGAGGATTCGAACCTAGCCAACCAGTAGTCAATGGTTTTTGAACGCTTCAGTCTCAACCACTGAGCTACTTGACAATGGTTAGCGTCTTGGGCTTGTAATACGAAGGTCCTGGGTTCAGCTCCTGGCAATTGCACCTTTTTTTTTTTAATAATGTTATTTTACTTTTTTCTTGTTAGTGATTTGAATTATTGGACATTTAGATAGCTTATACATTTCGGATTGCTATTGGGTGATTTTCTCTTGAGTAATGTTATGTGCCTATTTGAATGAAGTGTCGATCATTTTTTTTCTAAGAGCTGCGCTTGTAGAAAAAATAATGTATGTTTTTCGAGAACAAAGTGTCATTGTCGTTCTCCAAAGATTAGTCTTTTTGTCGAGCGATAATCAATCACTTTGCGCTCTAAATACACAAATAGCTATTAAAGAACTAAAGTAGAAGTAAAATTCATGTTCAATTTTTACCAGAATACAAGATATATAAGATGTTCTCGAAATTACGAAAACAAGTTGATTATAATGCACAAGTTTCATCGTTTACAACTTACTTGATATGAGGGGGAGAAAAAGTACTTTTCTCCCTAAGGAGGAAAGGTATGAGTTTCCTCCCTGGTTTGAGGGGGAAAGTGTGTACTTTCTATAGGGGTAGGAGGAAAACAAGTTAGTAGTTGATAGAAGGAAGTTGTCTTCTCTTTAAAACATTTTTTTAATATTATTTTATTTTGTGCTCTTTAGTTAGAATGCATTGATCTATGGGTTTCAAAGAAAGCTCCCAGATACCAATTTTGAATAGAATCGGATCATAAAGACAAAACTCGTCCGCCACATTGGATCCGCCATCTTGAATTTTCCAATTAAGAATCATAATCTCCGACCCCAAAAACCTCTAGGTACAAATTTTTGACAAAATTGGGTTAAAATTAAAAAACTCGTGCGCCATATTGGAGTCGCCATCTTGAATTTTTCAATATTGACAAATGAATCATAATTGCCGACCCCAAAAACCCCCGATACTAATTTTTAATAGATTCGGACCATCATTACTAAACTCGTCCGCCATATTGGAGCCACTATCTTCAATTTTTCAAAATTGAAAGAAGAATCATAATTGCCGACCCTAAAAACCCCCAGACACCAATTTTGAATAGAATCGGATCATAATCACAAAACTCGTCCGCCATTTTGGAGCCGCCATTTTGTTTTTTCCTCTAACAAAATTTCATGATGCATTGTCACCAGAATTATGTACACCTGCCAAATTATATAAGCTGTACGAGTATAGGAATTTAAGGTGTTATGATCGCTTGAGGAAGATACTGTAAAGCGTTACATGCCTCGAGTTCAAGAAAATGTGCGGAAATTTTAATCATGTTTACCTTAGGGTCATATGCTATAGATTTCCATCAAGTAACGACCAAGTCAATCCAAAAACACCCAGTTTTTTGAAACACGAGAAAGATCGGCTGTGGGAATAAAAAAAAATGTTTGGTTATTATTTAAAATTAGTCCAATTTGAATATTCATATACCTTTACAATAAAATTAATTTGCATAACCAGACCCCACAGTCCATCACATAATCCAGTACAAGAGAAGAGCATCCCTGTATTCCCTTCCCAATATAAACGCATCAATTGCAATCAGCATAAAAATAATTATTTCCCGACTTGATTGAGTTGCACTTGTGAAAATGTATTTATTCTCCGGCAGGCGCCTTGGGAAAGCTTTTGTGCTTTTGTAATGGACGTCTTCAGAGTTGCAATCGTGATAATGGATGCCAACGGGTGAGCTGTAAAAGGGATAATTGAAAAGGTTTGTAAGGTCTATGTAAATTTTATGAGCCTGCCTCAGTACTTCTAGTATCACCAAAGTGTCTGTTGGTTGATGTGCACAATAAGGTGCCATATAATGTTGGTGGAGAGGCTAATAGGTATTGGGAAATTAGTTGATTGGCGAAAATGCAGGGATATTCAGAGAAAACGCAATCCTATTCACTTAAAGTGGGAGTATCGTAGCTAACAATTTCTTCTTGTTCTCCAACCAAGAAAAATTGGACAGGATTTTGTCTGGGCAATGGTTCAGAGGTTTCTCGGATTACTTTTGTTGACACTCATAATATTTTCCAAAAAGCATGTGCCACAATTTTTACTAGATTGCTTGAATCCTATAGATTTTTATAGATATTCAAAATTAAAAAAAAAAACAGCAACAAATAAAAAATCATTACATAGTTATAGCTAAAACTCAATTATTGTTTGATCTTCTCAAGCCAACTCGAAACTGAAATTGTACTACGCCTATTCGAACCTTTAGAGATATTTGCCCATGAATTAGGTGGGCTGGATCTACCAAATTTTTTTTCGTAGACTTTAGTGTGTTATACACGTTTATTAACTTCAACTGGTTTGACCTTCTGTTTCGATATCATCAAATTCTGAAACTTTTTCAACTACGATATATTCTGAGCCGCTGCTTTGAAAAGGTTCCGATTCCAGTACGGACAAATCACTTAAATCAGACAAAAACAAACAAAAACAATTATTCTCTAGCCGCCACTGTTCATCCTTGATCAACGCTGGTCTACTATTTAGCAGAACGTCGTAACCGAGCAATCGGGAGCCTGCTTATCAAGTAGTTTGATTTTGATTTGATAGTTAAATATGAAATTTTCAAAAGCTTGAGTTTTGAAGTCAAGTCAAGTATTTAAAAAAAAATTCAGGCTACTTGGCTTGATGAATCCCTATTCCTTTTATATCATCCTGATTGGATCCCTACTAGTTTTTTAACGAACAAGGTCGTCTGCCAGCATCTTATCGACATCATTTTAATCGATTTATATCTGCTTTCAATTAACAAATTGTTCAACTTTTACCAGGAGACGACCTGGCTAATTTCTCCGACGAGAAAAGGCCATAATTATAGAAGAAGAAGAACAACAATTCAACTACGACCGGAAGTCATTGGTCACCATATCTTTCCATCCCGAATGAGAAATGCTCTCGTAGCATATCGAATCTAACAGAAAATCAGAAAAAGCAAAATGCTATTTCAGACTCAATCAATCACAGATACAAGATGTATTGACAATGGCCATTCTTGATTAGTCTGTCGAGCCTAAGCAGTCCGTAGAGGGAGAAGGGAGGCCATTGTTAACTTCCAGTTTGGGATTTTAATCAAGGGGTATATCTTCTCGATGATATGTCAAATTGAATGAACGTCGTCCTGATGATATCGCATAATCACAAACAGATTTTCAGTTGGCAGACGGTGAGTTTGAGTGGTGTTTTGTTTTTGTGAATTAAATATAGGCATTATGTCTATAATCCAGTACGATTGGGTTTCGATACGAGGATCGATTGCAGCACCACCAAACTTGGTACGCTAGTACCATGATAAACACGAAAAAATATTGTTTACCAAAATATAATAATACCAAAATCGGAAAAACAACCCAACAATGTGAAAAACAATTCAATTTTCCACAAAAATTATTTCTAGTAATTTCTTATGAAATGCTCTCGTTTTCTCAGAAAACGTGTTTGAACACCGACATCAAATTTCAAGTTCACGCTTACCCGCCGCTGAAAGTTCTGGCGGAGCCGAATACTTGATTGGTCATAACTCTGCTAAAAATGATCGAAGAAGGAAAAGGAAAAGTTCATATCGTTTCTGAAGACTCCTACTGTCTCATGCAAATATAATATGCAAGTATTTGAGTGATGTGATTTGTCGCACTTCACGGAGATGTTTGAGGATAATCCGAAAATCATGAATAATTCAGTAAATATAGAATCATTACACTGAAGCAGCAACCCATACCCTCTTTGGACTATATGCATCAATTTTAAAATAGTGTGACAGGTCCTACTTATACATGCCAAAACGAAAAACTTTGTTTTACTCCTGCCTCATATTCAACTTCGCCCTAAAACCGGCATTGCCTTCAGCAAATGTTGAAAATAATCGCTTATTCATGTCCTACGAATATGTTTAATAACACTGTTGTGAAGAGCAAACCTCAATCTTGAAATCACTGACTTCATTTTTTATTTAGGATGTGTATGAGCGATTATTTTCAACATTTCCTGAAGAAACTGCCGGGATTATGGGTGAGTTGAAAACTGAGGCAGGAGTAAAACCCAGATTTTCGTATACTTTCCGAAACAACAGCGAAAAAAATGGTATTTTTTTTAAATAATTTTTTTTTGGGTCCCACTCCTGATTTTTTGGTAAACAATGATGTCAAGAAGTCATGTGACTAGTTTCAAACTGCTACGATTCATTCTTCACTTATGGCTTACATTCGTCAGTGGTTACTGTACTATATCGAAAAATATCTAAACTAAACAGTGAAAAATGTATATACATTTTTTTTATCATTAGCCAATAATAAACAAATTATTGAATAATCCCATATTTCACATTAACTCATCCAATAGGGCACTCATCAACAGAAAACAATCACTACCCCCTACGACTGTTGAATTATATCTGCCAGATTATTGGTAAAGTTTGGCAATAACCTCTAAATCTTATAGCGAAAATTATGTATCGATCCAAATGGGGGAATGTTTGGAATTTGGAAGTTGTGACGGACCAAAATTACAACTGACTGAGAATGAGTACGTTCACAGAATGCTAGCTAACTTTCTAAAGAAGATGGAACGGCTTTATAAAAAGATGTATGAACGAAGAGCTCAAAAAAAAATTCGATACAAAAGACTTGGGAAAAGTAAAAAATGTCTAATCCGCAACAGTTACTAGATCTAAGGATAGTATAAAATCGACCAGGCATTATATAGTACTGAAATTTTGAAGGAAATGAACATGCTAGAAGCAAGGTCTGTGTCTACTCCATTACCAATTGGAGAAAAATTCCATTTAAAAGATGATGATGCTCTTACTGAAAATGAGAAAAATCTTTATCAAAGAATTATTGGCAGTATTTTATATTTGGCAGTGGATTTATTGTTTGTCGTTAATTTAATCACAATTCTACCAAACATGAAACATCTATTGAGATATTTGAATGGGACGAAGTATAGAAAAACCGGGAAGAAAATGGAAGCTTTTACTGATGCAGATTGGGGAGCAGATGAAATAGATAGGCGATCGTTTAGTCGAATCAGAATTCATTGCACTCAGTGAGACTGCAAAAGAATATGTTTTTTTGAAGAAACTGGAAGATGAAATAGACAAAGAGGTTTTCTTTGGAAACACTTTTCCAATTTTTGTGGATAGCCAGAGAACAATAAAGCTTGCCGAAAATCAGACTACATCCGAAAGATCTGAACATATTGATTTGAGGATATTTCATATCAAAGACTCAATTCGTGCCAAACAAGTCATTCTGATGAGATACATTGAATCGAAGAAAAACTTGGCTGATCAATTAACAAAATCTATCCCTGCAACTATTTTATCAGATCACCTGAAGAAAATAGGGATTCAGTCCTGTAAAGAAGTGTTGAAGGATTATGAGAGTGAAGATGTCAAATAAGGGATCCAAGATCCAGGGGAAGGGTTGGAGGATCAAGCTTTTCCAGTTTTCATCACACTGTATTTGGACACCGAGATTATGATGATGTATGAAATGACATTAAGTTTTGTTGTTTTGTTAATGTCAACTTTTGGAATAAGCGAGTCTATTCTTTATTGTAATTTTCACTGAGATTTGCTGTGCTTAATCTGTAGATTTCGTACAATTTCACACAAATATGACCCTTTTTATTATCTCTTCTGCACCTCTGTACGTAGTAACTGCATCCGATGCAAAATTGACTCAGGCTTTTATAATTTCCGATTGATTGGCATTTCCATTGGAAAGTTCCTTTTCATTCTTGTTTTAACGTTCTACAAGAATGTAATTTAACAGTTCTATCAAACGCTAATACACACACTCTTGTGCAACGGTTTTGTTTTCTTTGTAGCAACTCAAAATAAATTGGAAACTCTCCAACATTCGCTAGCCTTTCATCGAGGGGCTCGACTTCCATGTCACTTTATAATGAATTCAATTAAATCGGGTATAAGCTGAATTTTAGATTATTGACAGTTCAATATGTCTCGTTACAGGTATTGGTGATCAATGGGTGTTATTGATGAATTATTTCGTGTAAAAAAAATTACGGGAAAGGAGAGTTTTGGAATGGGAATACTTTCAATGTGTCGACCTATGAATGCAACGCGCTGAGTTGGAGTTATCAGAAACATAGAAGTGCATTACGGATCCTAGCATTCGGTTATAGAAGAGCTATCATATATACGAAGGCGTAGAAGGGCCACATTTTTTTCCATATTTTCGACTTTTATCTTGAAATTTCGACTTTTATTTCGAAATTTCGACTTTTATCTTAAAATTTCGACTTTTACCCCGAAATAATGAAAAATGGATTATACAGAGGGTTTCAAAGAGTTTGCACCATATAGAAAACTTGTAAGAAAATAATTTTTCCGAACGTCCAGGGCCGGCTTCATCCCAGCAATAAATTCCAATTCCTCATTAGGAACTCTGCAAATTTCGTATTCCAGTATGAAAATCAGAATTGCTTGAGGAAATAAACCACCCGTAGAGATTTATTGCTTGAGTCAACCCGGCCCTGGACGTCCGGAAACATTATTCTGAACAAGTTGTTTGATTTCTCATGGCATTGTCATTGTCTTACCGAAATATGAAACTGGCAGAGTTCCTAATAAGGAAGTTGTTATTTATTGCTGGAGTGAAGCCGGCCCTATACGTCCGGAAAAATTATTATGGACGTGTGGTTTATTTTCTCATGCCATTATTATTGTCTAACTGAAATATGAAACTGGCAGAGTTCCTTATAAGGACGTTGTGATTTATTGCTCGAGTGAAGCCGGCCCTGGATGCCCGGAAAATTTATTCTGAACACGTGGTTTGTTTTCTCATGCCATTGAGATGGTCTAACCGAAATATGAAACTGGCAGAGTTCCTTATAAGGAAGTTGTGATTTATTGCTGGAGTGAAGCCGGCCCTGGACGCCCGGAAAAATTATTCTGAACATGTGGTTTGTTTTCTCATGCCATTGAGATGGTCTAACCGAAATATGAAACTGGCAGAGTTCCTTATAAGGAAGTTGTGATTTATTGCTGGAGTGAAGCCGGCCCTGGACGCCCGGAAAAATTATTCTGAACATGTGGTTTGTTTTCTCATGCCATTGTGATTGTCTAACCGAAAAATAAAACTGGTATAGTTCCTTATAAGGAAGTTGTGATTTATTGCTCGAGTGAAGCCGGCCCTGGACGCCCGGAAAAATTATTCTGAACACGTGGTTTGTTTTCTCATCTTCTTATCAAATATTTTCAAACAATGCAAAGTGGCAGCAATGCTCTTGAATTATTTCATTAACTAATTGTCGAAACTGACATTTTCCATTTATTGTACATTGAAACCCAGGATAAACACATATGCTTTATTGCAAAAATATCTATTTTATCATATTTTGCCTAGCAAACTCTGCTCTGAAAGAACTTATTTGAAGATGTTCCGGAATGGTGTGGAAGTTGAAATTTTAGAAAAATGGTTCCTTTTTATATATACATCTCAAATTATGCAAAATCTTAACGATCGGGAGCAGTAGACCCAGATGAGCACACCCTCCTTTCCAGTGTAATTTCATGCTCCTTACCCCAAGGAGACACAAATTTTTGGAAATTTGATTAGTTGCTATGGTAACGATCAAAAATACAGTTCTTCTATTGGAGGAAAATGATAAATGTTGAATTTCCAGGAGTAATACCACTAGTGATTGAATTTTCGGGATAAGTCTGTCGATTTATTTCTGAACGAAACTGAATTGTTTCGTGTTTTCTCAAAACAATTCAGTTGAGTTCAGAAATAAAAGACAGACTTCAATCACAATTCATTAGACTATTTCAAGAATAAAGTTCCTTCATTAATATAAATACGAACAATGTATGACAGTCAAATTATTAAAACCGTCAATATCATAATGTTTCGTTTCCTAATTTGTGGTTTCCTAAAGCAACATAATTTGTTTCGAAAAAAAGATGAATTTATGATAATCATCGGTGCACGAGTTGTATTTGTTAAGACTATTCCATGAATGAAATCAAAACCATTTTTAAAAGTACTATTTGGAGTAAATTGCGCAGAGCAGCTGTCTTGGTATTTCAAACTTCCCGCTATTTCAGTGACCATTCACAGGGCGCGTCTTCCGTTGGTGGTCTTTAGGTTTATTCGCGTTCATAAAACAAACAGTCGAAACCGTCTGATGCATGCGCAGTTTCACAGAACTGTACGCATTCTTTGAGTTCTGTGGGACAGTTTATTTTGTGAACGCGTCGAATGCGAACAAGCCTATTGAATTGTTTAGTTCATTGGTAGATAGATAGTGACTCATCGTTCATTTTCATGCTTTTACGGGAATTGAAAGGGCGGAGTTTTGGTTTACGTGTATGCAAAATTTGTCGAAAAGTTGATATGAATGAAAAGTGAAGCGTATCATGGTTTTGGTCAAAGTTCGGTGTTGTGCCGAACTACAAAATCGAAAACATGCTGTTTTCAATTCAAAATATGAAAATTTCCACCAATCAAAAACGCGTATTTTAGCATGAGTGGAATAGTCGCGATAACACGAGTTGTCTTTGGCTTCCGATTGGTCAGATTAGGTGAGAATTTTAAGATGAGTGAAATAGTCAAACAAATATATTCTCTTCGTCATCCGGTAATACACTATTCCATATCAAACATCCCATTATCCAAAAAGGATGCTGCTTTTCACATGTGAATAATACACCCATTCAACAACACATTGATACACATTCGGATCGAAAACCGTTCCCCATCTCCATTCCGCATTTTCGACCGTTATCGACGTAGCCGAGGCATATTCTTTTTAAAATATGTCAAATGCACGGCAACCGGGCTTTTGTCGGAGTGTCTCGCCGTCGCCATTGTGGACGTCACAACGGCTTTCATTATGTAAGTTGGCGTTGAAGGAGCTTTGGAAATAATGCAGATATTGGTAATGGATTTTCGACGCTTTCAACTTTCGCTGTTCCTGAACGCGATAGGTTTTCCGTGAGGTGTGAGGTGAGGTGCCACGAAGGGTGTACCGTAATTGGATGAACAAATCGAATGGCCTGTAACACCTAATGGAAACCAATTGGTTTGGTTCCATAATATACAATGCGAAGTTTGAAAACTGCCTATCATATTTTGTATCAATCCAAGAATGGAGAAAAGCTCAAAAAATTAAATTTTTAATATCAAATGTACAGTTTAACACAAAATATGATTATGCAGGGTGAACTACGAACAATTACAGAAAATTATACAGTGTGCTTTTCCCATCGAAAAAAGAAGTGGAAAACTAAGTGGAATTTGAAAATTTGCACCAAATAATTCACCTCTGCGAACACCAGTCGATTCAAAATGGCCAAATTAGTATATACTGAAAATTTGAACGAAAAAAATCGACGGACAAAAAAGTCGAGTCTATCATGATAGATGATTTTTTGAACTTTTTTATTTTTCATTTTTCGAATTTAAAATGTTTATCTTCGAACGTATTTAGATGTGCTTATTCCGAATCTTTTAACGGAAATTTCGAAAACTCATCAGAAATATATTTGTCACCAAAAAAACCATTTGAAAATTGATTCAGAGCTGACCAACTCGAGAACAGTTGAAGACAGACAAATTCTGGGAATGCCAATCGATTCAAAATGGCCAAATTAGTATATACTGAGAATTTGAACAAAAAAAATCGACAGACAAAAAAGTCGAGTGTATCATGATTGATGATTCTTTTAACTTTTTTTTTTTCATTTTTCGAATTTAAAATTTATGTCCTCGAACGTATTTTGACGTGCTGATGCCGAATATTTGAACAAAAACGTCGAAAACTCATCAGAAATATTTTTGGCGCCATAACAACCATTTGAAAACTAATTCAGAGCTGACCAACTCCAGAACGGTTGGAGATAGATGAATTCTGCGAACGCCAATCGATTCAGAATGGCCAAATTAGTATATACTGAGACTTTGAACGAAAAAAATCTCCGGACACAAAAGTCGAGTATTTCATGATAGATACCTTTTTGAAAACTCATTCAGAGCTGACCAAATCGAGAACGTATGGAGATAGACAAATTCTGGGAATGCCAATCGATTCAAAATGGCCAAAATAGTATATACTGAGAATTTGAACAAAAAAAATCGACAGACAAAAAAGTCGAGTGTATCATGATTGATGATTCTTTTAACTTTTTTTTTTTCATTTTTCGAATTTGAAATTTTTGTCCTCGAACGTATTTTGACGTGCTGATGCCGAATATTTGAACAAAAACGTCGAAAACTCATCAGAAATATTTTTGGCGCCATAACAACCATTTGAAAACTAATTCAGAGCTGACCAACTCCAGAACGGTTGGAGATAGATGAATTCTGCGAACGCCAATCGATTCAGAATGGCCAAATTAGTATATACTGAGACTTTGAACGAAAAAAATCTACGGACACAAAAGTCGAGTATTTCATGATAGATACCTTTTTGAAAACTGATTCAGAGCTGACCAAATCGAGAACGTATGTAGATAGATGAGTTCTGCGAAAGCCAATCGATTTAGAATGGCCGAATTAGTATGTACTGAGACTTTGAACGAAAAAAATCGACGGACAAAAAAAGTCGAGTATTTCATGATAGATACCTTCTTGAAAACTGATTCAGAGCTGACCAACTCGAGAATGGTGAGAGATAGATGAATTCTGCGAACGCCAATCGATTCAGAATGGCCGAATTAGTATATACTGAGAATTTGAACGAAAAAAATTGACGGACAAAAAAGTCGAGTATTTCATGATAGATACTTTTTTGAAAACTGACTCAGAGCTGACCAACTCGAGAACGGTTGGAGATAGAATAGATGAATTCTGCGATCGCCAATCGATTTAGAATGGCCGAATTAGTATATACTGAGAATTTGAACGAAAAAAATTAACGGACAAAAAAGTCGAGTATTTCATGATAGATACCTTCTTGAAAACTGATTCAGAGCTGACCAACTCGAGAACGGTTGGAGATAATTGAATTCTGCGAACGCCAATCGATTTAGAATGGCCGAATTAGTATATACTGAGAATTTGAACGAAAAAAATTGACGGACAAAAAAGTCGAGTATTTCATGATAGATACCTTCTTGAAAACTGATTCAGAGCTGACCAACTCGAGAACGGTTGGAGATAGATGAATTCTGCGAACGCCAATCGATTTAGAATGGCCGAATTAGTATATACTGAGAATTTGAACGAAAAAAATTGACGGACAAAAAAGTCGAGTATTTCATGATAGATACTTTTTTGAAAACTGACTCAGAGATGACCAACTCGAGAACGGTTGGAGATAGATGAATTCTGCGAACGCCAATCGATTTAGAATGGCCGAATTAGTATATACTGAGAATTTGAACGAAAAAACTTGACTGACAAAAAAGTCGAGTATTTCATGATAGATACCTTCTTGAAAACTGATTCAGAGCTGACCAACTCGAGAACGGTTGGAGATAGATGAATTCTGCGAAAGCCAATCGATTTAGAATGGCCGAATTAGTATATACTGAGAATTTGAACGAAAAAAATTGACGGACAAAAAAGTCGAGTATTTCATGATGGATACTTTTTTGAAAACTGACTCAGAGCTGACCAACTCGAGAACGGTTGGAGATAGATGAATTCTGCGAACGCCAATCGATTTAGAATGGCCGAATTAGTATATACTGAGAATTTGAACGAAAAAAATTGACGGACAAAAAAGGCGAGTATTTCATGATAGATACCTTCTTGAAAACTGATTCAGAGCTGACCAATTCGAGAACGGTTGGAGATAGATGAATTCTGCGAACGCCAATCGATTTAGAATGGCCGAATTAGTATATACTGAGAATTTGAACGAAAAGAATTGACGGACAAAAAGGTCGAGTATTTCATGATAGATACTTTTTTGAAAACTGACTCAGAGCTGACCAACTCGAGAACGGTTGGAGATAGATGAATTCTGCGAACGCCAATCGATTTAGAATGACCGAATTAGTATATACTGAGAATTTGAACGAAAAAAATTGACGGACAAAAAAGTCGAGTATTTCATGATAGATACCTTCTTGAAAACTGATTCAGAGCTGACCAATTCGAGAACGATTGGAGATAGATGAATTCTGCGAACGCCAATCGATTTAGAATGGCCGAATTAATATATACTGAGAATTTGAACGAAAAGAATTGACGGACAAAAAAGTCGAGTATTTCATGATGGATACTTTTTTGAAAACTGACTCAGAGCTGACCAACTCGAGAACGGTTGGAGATAGATGAATTCTGCGAACGCCAATCGATTTAGAATGGCCGAATTAGTATATACTGAGAATTTGAACGAAAAAAATTGACGGACAAAAAAGTCGAGTATTTCATGATAGATACCTTCTTGAAAACTGATTCAGAGCTGACCAATTCGAGAACGGTTGGAGATAGATGAATTCTGCGAACGCCAATCGATTTAGAATGGCCGAATTAGTATATACTGAGAATTTGAACGAAAAGAATTGACGGACAAAAAGGTCGAGTATTTCATGATAGATACTTTTTTGAAAACTGACTCAGAGCTGACCAACTCGAGAACGGTTGGAGATAGATGAATTCTGCGAACGCCAATCGATTTAGAATGACCGAATTAGTATATACTGAGAATTTGAACGAAAAAACTTGACGGACAAAAAAGTCGAGTATTTCATGATAGATACCTCCTTGAAAACTGATTCAGAGCTGACCAACTCGAGAACGGTTGGAGATAGATGAATTCTGCGAACGCCAATCGATTTAGAATGGCCGAATTAGTATATACTGAGAATTTGAACGAAAAGAATTGACGGACAAAAAGGTCGAGTATTTCATGATAGATACTTTTTTGAAAACTGACTCAGAGCTGACCAACTCGAGAACGGTTGGAGATAGATGAATTCTGCGAACGCCAATCGATTTAGAATGGCCGAATTAGTATATACTGAGAATTTGAACGAAAAAAATTGACGGACAAAAAAGTCGAGTATTTCATGATAGATACTTTTTTGAAAACTGACTCAGAGCTGACCAACTCGAGAACGGTTGGAGATAGAATAGATGAATTCTGCGATCGCCAATCGATTTAGAATGGCCGAATTAGTATATACTGAGAATTTGAACGAAAAAAATTAACGGACAAAAAAGTCGAGTATTTCATGATAGATACCTTTTTGAAAACTGATTCAGAGCTGACCAAATCGAGAACGTATGTAGATAGATGAGTTCTGCGAAAGCCAATCGATTTAGAATGGCCGAATTAGTATGTACTGAGACTTTGAACGAAAAAAATCGACGGACAAAAAAAGTCGAGTATTTCATGATAGATACCTTCTTGAAAACTGATTCAGAGCTGACCAACTCGAGAATGGTGAGAGATAGATGAATTCTGCGAACGCCAATCGATTCAGAATGGCCGAATCAGTATATACTGGGACTTTGAACGAAAAAAATCGACGGACAAAAAAGTCGAGCATTTCATGATAGATACCTTCTTGGAAACTGATTCAGAGCTGACCAACTCGAGAACGGTTGGAGATAGATGAATTCTGAGAACGCCAATCGATTTAGAATGGCCGAATTATTATATATTGAGAATTTGAACGAAAAAAATTGACGGACAAAAAAGTCGAGTATTTCATGATAGATACCTTCTTGAAAACTGATTCAGAGCTGACCAACTCGAGAACGGTTGGAGATAGATGAATTCTGCGAACGCCAATCGATTTAGAATGGCCGAATTAGTATATACTGGGACTTTGAACGAAAAAAATCGACGGACAAAAAAGTCGAGCATTTCATGATAGATACCTTCTTGGAAACTGATTCAGAGCTGACCAACTCGAGAACGGTTGGAGATAGATGAATTCTGAGAACGCCAATCGATTTAGAATGGCCGAATTATTATATATTGAGAATTTGAACGAAAAAAATTGACGGACAAAAAAGTCGAGTATTTCATGATAGATACCTTCTTGAAAACTGATTCAGAGCTGACCAACTCGAGAACGGTTGGAGATAGATGAATTCTGCGAACGCCAATCGATTTAGAATGGCCGAATTAGTATATACTGAGAATTTGAACGAAAAGAATTGACGGACAAAAAGGTCGAGTATTTCATGATAGATACTTTTTTGAAAACTGACTCAGAGCTGACCAACTCGAGAACGGTTGGAGATAGATGAATTCTGCGAACGCCAATCGATTTAGAATGACCGAATTAGTATATACTGAGAATTTGAACGAAAAAAATTGACGGACAAAAAAGTCGAGTATTTCATGATAGATACCTTCTTGAAAACTGATTCAGAGCTGACCAATTCGAGAACGGTTGGAGATAGATGAATTCTGCGAACGCCAATCGATTTAGAATGGCCGAATTAATATATACTGAGAATTTGAACGAAAAGAATTGACGGACAAAAAAGTCGAGTATTTCATGATGGATACTTTTTTGAAAACTGACTCAGAGCTGACCAACTCGAGAACGGTTGGAGATAGATGAATTCTGCGAACGCCAATCGATTTAGAATGGCCGAATTAGTATATACTGAGAATTTGAACGAAAAAAATTGACGGACAAAAAAGTCGAGTATTTCATGATAGATACCTTCTTGAAAACTGATTCAGAGCTGACCAATTCGAGAACGGTTGGAGATAGATGAATTCTGCGAACGCCAATCGATTTAGAATGGCCGAATTAGTATATACTGAGAATTTGAACGAAAAGAATTGACGGACAAAAAGGTCGAGTATTTCATGATAGATACTTTTTTGAAAACTGACTCAGAGCTGACCAACTCGAGAACGGTTGGAGATAGATGAATTCTGCGAACGCCAATCGATTTAGAATGACCGAATTAGTATATACTGAGAATTTGAACGAAAAAACTTGACGGACAAAAAAGTCGAGTATTTCATGATAGATACCTCCTTGAAAACTGATTCAGAGCTGACCAACTCGAGAACGGTTGGAGATAGATGAATTCTGCGAACGCCAATCGATTTAGAATGGCCGAATTAGTATATACTGAGAATTTGAACGAAAAGAATTGACGGACAAAAAGGTCGAGTATTTCATGATAGATACTTTTTTGAAAACTGACTCAGAGCTGACCAACTCGAGAACGGTTGGAGATAGATGAATTCTGCGAACGCCAATCGATTTAGAATGGCCGAATTAGTATATACTGAGAATTTGAACGAAAAAAATTGACGGACAAAAAAGTCGAGTATTTCATGATAGATACTTTTTTGAAAACTGACTCAGAGCTGACCAACTCGAGAACGGTTGGAGATAGAATAGATGAATTCTGCGATCGCCAATCGATTTAGAATGGCCGAATTAGTATATACTGAGAATTTGAACGAAAAAAATTAACGGACAAAAAAGTCGAGTATTTCATGATAGATACCTTTTTGAAAACTGATTCAGAGCTGACCAAATCGAGAACGTATGTAGATAGATGAGTTCTGCGAAAGCCAATCGATTTAGAATGGCCGAATTAGTATGTACTGAGACTTTGAACGAAAAAAATCGACGGACAAAAAAAGTCGAGTATTTCATGATAGATACCTTCTTGAAAACTGATTCAGAGCTGACCAACTCGAGAATGGTGAGAGATAGATGAATTCTGCGAACGCCAATCGATTCAGAATGGCCGAATCAGTATATACTGGGACTTTGAACGAAAAAAATCGACGGACAAAAAAGTCGAGCATTTCATGATAGATACCTTCTTGGAAACTGATTCAGAGCTGACCAACTCGAGAACGGTTGGAGATAGATGAATTCTGAGAACGCCAATCGATTTAGAATGGCCGAATTATTATATATTGAGAATTTGAACGAAAAAAATTGACGGACAAAAAAGTCGAGTATTTCATGATAGATACCTTCTTGAAAACTGATTCAGAGCTGACCAACTCGAGAACGGTTGGAGATAGATGAATTCTGCGAACGCCAATCGATTTAGAATGGCCGAATTAGTATATACTGGGACTTTGAACGAAAAAAATCGACAGACAAAAAAGTCGAGCATTTCATGATAGATACCTTCTTGGAAACTGATTCAGAGCTGACCAACTCGAGAACGGTTGGAGATAGATGAATTCTGAGAACGCCAATCGATTAAGAATGGCCGAATTATTATATATTGAGAATTTGAACGAAAAAAATTGACGGACAAAAAAGTCGAGTATTTCATGATAGATACCTTCTTGAAAACTGATTCAGAGCTGACCAACTCGAGAACGGTTGGAGATAGATGAATTCTGCGAACGCCAATCGATTTAGAATGGCCGAATTAGTATATACTGAGAATTTGAACGAAAAGAATTGACGGACAAAAAGGTCGAGTATTTCATGATAGATACTTTTTTGAAAACTGACTCAGAGCTGACCAACTCGAGAACGGTTGGAGATAGATGAATTCTGCGAACGCCAATCGATTTAGAATGACCGAATTAGTATATACTGAGAATTTGAACGAAAAAACTTGACGGACAAAAAAGTCGAGTATTTCATGATAGATACCTTCTTGAAAACTGATTCAGAGCTGACCAACTCGAGAACGGTTGGAGATAGATGAATTCTGCGAACGCCAATCGATTTAGAATGGCCGAATTAGTATATACTGAGAATTTGAACGAAAAAAATTGACGGACAAAAAAGTCGAGTATTTCATGATAGATACTTTTTTGAAAACTGACTCAGAGCTGACCAACTCGAGAACGGTTGAAGATAGAATAGATGAATTCTGCGAACGCCAATCGATTTAGAATGGCCGAATTAGTATATACTGAGAATTTGAACGAAAAAAATTGACGGACAAAAAAGTCGAGTATTTCATGATAGATACCTTCTTGAAAACTGATTCAGAGCTGACCAACTCGAGAACGGTTGCAGATAGATGAATTCTGCGAACGCCAATCGATTTAGAATGGCCGAATTAGTATATACTGAGAATTTGAACGAAAAAAATTGACGGACAAAAAAGTCGAGTATTTCATGATAGATACTTTTTTGAAAACTGACTCAGAGCTGACCAACTCGAGAACGGTTGGAGATAGAATAGATGAATTCTGCGAACGCCAATCGATTTAGAATGGCCGAATTAGTATATACTGAGAATTTGAACGAAAAAAATTGACGGACAAAAAAGTCGAGTATTTCATGATAGATACCTTTTTGAAAACTGATTCAGAGCTGACCAAATCGAGAACGTATGTAGATAGATGAGTTCTGCGAAAGCCAATCGATTTAGAATGGCCGAATTAGTATGTACTGAGACTTTGAACGAAAAAAATCGACGGACAAAAAAAGTCGAGTATTTCATGATAGATACCTTCTTGAAAACTGATTCAGAGCTGACCAACTCGAGAATGGTGAGAGATAGATGAATTCTGCGAACGCCAATTGATTCAGAATGGCCGAATCAGTATATACTGGGACTTTGAACGAAAAAAATCGACGGACAAAAAAGTCGAGCATTTCATGATAGATACCTTCTTGGAAACTGATTCAGAGCTGACCAACTCGAGAACGGTTGGAGATAGATGAATTCTGAGAACGCCAATCGATTTAGAATGGCCGAATTATTATATATTGAGAATTTGAACGAAAAAAATTGACGGACAAAAAAGTCGAGTATTTCATGATAGATACCTTCTTGAAAACTGATTCAGAGCTGACCAACTCGAGAACGGTTGGAGATAGATGAATTCTGCGAACGCCAATCGATTTAGAATGGCCGAATTAGTATATACTGAGAATTTGAACGAAAAAAATTGACGGACAAAAAAGTCGAGTATTTCATGATAGTTACCTTCTTGAAAACTGATTCAGAGCTGACCAACTCGAGAACGGTTGGAGATAGATGAATTCTGCGAACGCCAATCGATTTAGAATGGCCGAATTAGTATATACTGAGAATTTGAACGAAAAAAATTGACGGACAAAAAAGTCGAGTATTTCATGATAGATACTTTTTTGAAAACTGACTCAGAGCTGACCAACTCGAGAACGGTTGGAGATAGATGAATTCTGCGCACGCCAATCGATTTAGAATGGCCGAATTAGTATATACTGAGAATTTGAACGAAAAAAATTGACGGACAAAAAAGTCGAGTATTTCATGATAGATACTTTTTTGAAAACTGACTCAGAGCTGACCAACTCGAGAACGGTTGGAGATAGAATAGATGAATTCTGCGAACGCCAATCGATTTAGAATGGCCGAATTAGTATATACTGAGAATTTGAACGAAAAAAATTGACGGACAAAAAAGTCGAGTATTTCATGATAGATACCTTTTTGAAAACTGATTCAGAGCTGACCAAATCGAGAACGTATGTAGATAGATGAGTTCTGCGAAAGCCAATCGATTTAGAATGGCCGAATTAGTATGTACTGAGACTTTGAACGAAAAAAATCGACGGACAAAAAAAGTCGAGTATTTCATGATAGATACCTTCTTGAAAACTGATTCAGAGCTGACCAACTCGAGAATGGTGAGAGATAGATGAATTCTGCGAACGCCAATTGATTCAGAATGGCCGAATCAGTATATACTGGGACTTTGAACGAAAAAAATCGACGGACAAAAAAGTCGAGCATTTCATGATAGATACCTTCTTGGAAACTGATTCAGAGCTGACCAACTCGAGAACGGTTGGAGATAGATGAATTCTGAGAACGCCAATCGATTTAGAATGGCCGAATTATTATATATTGAGAATTTGAACGAAAAAAATTGACGGACAAAAAAGTCGAGTATTTCATGATAGATACCTTCTTGAAAACTGATTCAGAGCTGACCAACTCGAGAACGGTTGGAGATAGATGAATTCTGCGAACGCCAATCGATTTAGAATGGCCGAATTAGTATATACTGAGAATTTGAACGAAAAAAATTGACGGACAAAAAAGTCGAGTATTTCATGATAGTTACCTTCTTGAAAACTGATTCAGAGCTGACCAACTCGAGAACGGTTGGAGATAGATGAATTCTGCGAACGCCAATCGATTTAGAATGGCCGAATTAGTATATACTGAGAATTTGAACGAAAAAAATTGACGGACAAAAAAGTCGAGTATTTCATGATAGATACTTTTTTGAAAACTGACTCAGAGCTGACCAACTCGAGAACGGTTGGAGATAGATGAATTCTGCGAACGCCAATCGATTTAGAATGGCCGAATTAGTATATACTGAGAATTTGAACGAAAAAAATTGACGGACAAAAAAGTCGAGTATTTCATGATAGATACTTTTTTAAAAACTGACTCAGAGCTGACCAACTCGAGAACGGTTGGAGATAGATGAATTCTGCGAACGCCAATCGATTTAGAATGGCCGAATTAGTATATTCTGAGAATTTCAACGAAAAAAATTGACGGACAAAAAAGTCGAGTATTTCATAATAGATACCTTCTTGAAAACTGATTCAGAGCTGACCAACTCGAGAACGGTTGGAGATAGATGAATTCTGCGAACGCCAATCGATTTAGAATGGCCGAATTAGTATATACTGAGAATTTGAACGAAAAAAATTGACGGACAAAAAAGTCGAGTATTTCATGATAGATACCTTCTTGAAAACTGATTCAGAGCTGACCAATTCGAGAACGGTTGGAGATAGATGAATTCTGCGAACGCCAATCGATTTAGAATGGCCGAATTAGTATATACTGAGAATTTGAACGAAAAGAATTGACGGACAAAAAGGTCGAGTATTTCATGATAGATACTTTTTTGAAAACTGACTCAGAGCTGACCAACTCGAGAACGGTTGGAGATAGATGAATTCTGCGAACGCCAATCGATTTAGAATGACCGAATTAGTATATACTGAGAATTTGAACGAAAAAAATTGACGGACAAAAAAGTCGAGTATTTCATGATAGATACCTTCTTGAAAACTGATTCAGAGCTGACCAATTCGAGAACGATTGGAGATAGATGAATTCTGCGAACGCCAATCGATTTAGAATGGCCGAATTAATATATACTGAGAATTTGAACGAAAAGAATTGACGGACAAAAAAGTCGAGTATTTCATGATGGATACTTTTTTGAAAACTGACTCAGAGCTGACCAACTCGAGAACGGTTGGAGATAGATGAATTCTGCGAACGCCAATCGATTTAGAATGGCCGAATTAGTATATACTGAGAATTTGAACGAAAAAAATTGACGGACAAAAAAGTCGAGTATTTCATGATAGATACCTTCTTGAAAACTGATTCAGAGCTGACCAATTCGAGAACGGTTGGAGATAGATGAATTCTGCGAACGCCAATCGATTTAGAATGGCCGAATTAGTATATACTGAGAATTTGAACGAAAAGAATTGACGGACAAAAAGGTCGAGTATTTCATGATAGATACTTTTTTGAAAACTGACTCAGAGCTGACCAACTCGAGAACGGTTGGAGATAGATGAATTCTGCGAACGCCAATCGATTTAGAATGACCGAATTAGTATATACTGAGAATTTGAACGAAAAAACTTGACGGACAAAAAAGTCGAGTATTTCATGATAGATACCTCCTTGAAAACTGATTCAGAGCTGACCAACTCGAGAACGGTTGGAGATAGATGAATTCTGCGAACGCCAATCGATTTAGAATGGCCGAATTAGTATATACTGAGAATTTGAACGAAAAGAATTGACGGACAAAAAGGTCGAGTATTTCATGATAGATACTTTTTTGAAAACTGACTCAGAGCTGACCAACTCGAGAACGGTTGGAGATAGATGAATTCTGCGAACGCCAATCGATTTAGAATGGCCGAATTAGTATATACTGAGAATTTGAACGAAAAAAATTGACGGACAAAAAAGTCGAGTATTTCATGATAGATACTTTTTTGAAAACTGACTCAGAGCTGACCAACTCGAGAACGGTTGGAGATAGAATAGATGAATTCTGCGATCGCCAATCGATTTAGAATGGCCGAATTAGTATATACTGAGAATTTGAACGAAAAAAATTAACGGACAAAAAAGTCGAGTATTTCATGATAGATACCTTTTTGAAAACTGATTCAGAGCTGACCAAATCGAGAACGTATGTAGATAGATGAGTTCTGCGAAAGCCAATCGATTTAGAATGGCCGAATTAGTATGTACTGAGACTTTGAACGAAAAAAATCGACGGACAAAAAAAGTCGAGTATTTCATGATAGATACCTTCTTGAAAACTGATTCAGAGCTGACCAACTCGAGAATGGTGAGAGATAGATGAATTCTGCGAACGCCAATCGATTCAGAATGGCCGAATCAGTATATACTGGGACTTTGAACGAAAAAAATCGACGGACAAAAAAGTCGAGCATTTCATGATAGATACCTTCTTGGAAACTGATTCAGAGCTGACCAACTCGAGAACGGTTGGAGATAGATGAATTCTGAGAACGCCAATCGATTTAGAATGGCCGAATTATTATATATTGAGAATTTGAACGAAAAAAATTGACGGACAAAAAAGTCGAGTATTTCATGATAGATACCTTCTTGAAAACTGATTCAGAGCTGACCAACTCGAGAACGGTTGGAGATAGATGAATTCTGCGAACGCCAATCGATTTAGAATGGCCGAATTAGTATATACTGGGACTTTGAACGAAAAAAATCGACGGACAAAAAAGTCGAGCATTTCATGATAGATACCTTCTTGGAAACTGATTCAGAGCTGACCAACTCGAGAACGGTTGGAGATAGATGAATTCTGAGAACGCCAATCGATTTAGAATGGCCGAATTATTATATATTGAGAATTTGAACGAAAAAAATTGACGGACAAAAAAGTCGAGTATTTCATGATAGATACCTTCTTGAAAACTGATTCAGAGCTGACCAACTCGAGAACGGTTGGAGATAGATGAATTCTGCGAACGCCAATCGATTTAGAATGGCCGAATTAGTATATACTGAGAATTTGAACGAAAAGAATTGACGGACAAAAAGGTCGAGTATTTCATGATAGATACTTTTTTGAAAACTGACTCAGAGCTGACCAACTCGAGAACGGTTGGAGATAGATGAATTCTGCGAACGCCAATCGATTTAGAATGACCGAATTAGTATATACTGAGAATTTGAACGAAAAAAATTGACGGACAAAAAAGTCGAGTATTTCATGATAGATACCTTCTTGAAAACTGATTCAGAGCTGACCAATTCGAGAACGGTTGGAGATAGATGAATTCTGCGAACGCCAATCGATTTAGAATGGCCGAATTAATATATACTGAGAATTTGAACGAAAAGAATTGACGGACAAAAAAGTCGAGTATTTCATGATGGATACTTTTTTGAAAACTGACTCAGAGCTGACCAACTCGAGAACGGTTGGAGATAGATGAATTCTGCGAACGCCAATCGATTTAGAATGGCCGAATTAGTATATACTGAGAATTTGAACGAAAAAAATTGACGGACAAAAAAGTCGAGTATTTCATGATAGATACCTTCTTGAAAACTGATTCAGAGCTGACCAATTCGAGAACGGTTGGAGATAGATGAATTCTGCGAACGCCAATCGATTTAGAATGGCCGAATTAGTATATACTGAGAATTTGAACGAAAAGAATTGACGGACAAAAAGGTCGAGTATTTCATGATAGATACTTTTTTGAAAACTGACTCAGAGCTGACCAACTCGAGAACGGTTGGAGATAGATGAATTCTGCGAACGCCAATCGATTTAGAATGACCGAATTAGTATATACTGAGAATTTGAACGAAAAAACTTGACGGACAAAAAAGTCGAGTATTTCATGATAGATACCTCCTTGAAAACTGATTCAGAGCTGACCAACTCGAGAACGGTTGGAGATAGATGAATTCTGCGAACGCCAATCGATTTAGAATGGCCGAATTAGTATATACTGAGAATTTGAACGAAAAGAATTGACGGACAAAAAGGTCGAGTATTTCATGATAGATACTTTTTTGAAAACTGACTCAGAGCTGACCAACTCGAGAACGGTTGGAGATAGATGAATTCTGCGAACGCCAATCGATTTAGAATGGCCGAATTAGTATATACTGAGAATTTGAACGAAAAAAATTGACGGACAAAAAAGTCGAGTATTTCATGATAGATACTTTTTTGAAAACTGACTCAGAGCTGACCAACTCGAGAACGGTTGGAGATAGAATAGATGAATTCTGCGATCGCCAATCGATTTAGAATGGCCGAATTAGTATATACTGAGAATTTGAACGAAAAAAATTAACGGACAAAAAAGTCGAGTATTTCATGATAGATACCTTTTTGAAAACTGATTCAGAGCTGACCAAATCGAGAACGTATGTAGATAGATGAGTTCTGCGAAAGCCAATCGATTTAGAATGGCCGAATTAGTATGTACTGAGACTTTGAACGAAAAAAATCGACGGACAAAAAAAGTCGAGTATTTCATGATAGATACCTTCTTGAAAACTGATTCAGAGCTGACCAACTCGAGAATGGTGAGAGATAGATGAATTCTGCGAACGCCAATCGATTCAGAATGGCCGAATCAGTATATACTGGGACTTTGAACGAAAAAAATCGACGGACAAAAAAGTCGAGCATTTCATGATAGATACCTTCTTGGAAACTGATTCAGAGCTGACCAACTCGAGAACGGTTGGAGATAGATGAATTCTGAGAACGCCAATCGATTTAGAATGGCCGAATTATTATATATTGAGAATTTGAACGAAAAAAATTGACGGACAAAAAAGTCGAGTATTTCATGATAGATACCTTCTTGAAAACTGATTCAGAGCTGACCAACTCGAGAACGGTTGGAGATAGATGAATTCTGCGAACGCCAATCGATTTAGAATGGCCGAATTAGTATATACTGGGACTTTGAACGAAAAAAATCGACGGACAAAAAAGTCGAGCATTTCATGATAGATACCTTCTTGGAAACTGATTCAGAGCTGACCAACTCGAGAACGGTTGGAGATAGATGAATTCTGAGAACGCCAATCGATTTAGAATGGCCGAATTATTATATATTGAGAATTTGAACGAAAAAAATTGACGGACAAAAAAGTCGAGTATTTCATGATAGATACCTTCTTGAAAACTGATTCAGAGCTGACCAACTCGAGAACGGTTGGAGATAGATGAATTCTGCGAACGCCAATCGATTTAGAATGGCCGAATTAGTATATACTGAGAATTTGAACGAAAAGAATTGACGGACAAAAAGGTCGAGTATTTCATGATAGATACTTTTTTGAAAACTGACTCAGAGCTGACCAACTCGAGAACGGTTGGAGATAGATGAATTCTGCGAACGCCAATCGATTTAGAATGACCGAATTAGTATATACTGAGAATTTGAACGAAAAAACTTGACGGACAAAAAAGTCGAGTATTTCATGATAGATACCTTCTTGAAAACTGATTCAGAGCTGACCAACTCGAGAACGGTTGGAGATAGATGAATTCTGCGAACGCCAATCGATTTAGAATGGCCGAATTAGTATATACTGAGAATTTGAACGAAAAAAATTGACGGACAAAAAAGTCGAGTATTTCATGATAGATACTTTTTTGAAAACTGACTCAGAGCTGACCAACTCGAGAACGGTTGAAGATAGAATAGATGAATTCTGCGAACGCCAATCGATTTAGAATGGCCGAATTAGTATATACTGAGAATTTGAACGAAAAAAATTGACGGACAAAAAAGTCGAGTATTTCATGATAGATACCTTCTTGAAAACTGATTCAGAGCTGACCAACTCGAGAACGGTTGCAGATAGATGAATTCTGCGAACGCCAATCGATTTAGAATGGCCGAATTAGTATATACTGAGAATTTGAACGAAAAAAATTGACGGACAAAAAAGTCGAGTATTTCATGATAGATACTTTTTTGAAAACTGACTCAGAGCTGACCAACTCGAGAACGGTTGGAGATAGAATAGATGAATTCTGCGAACGCCAATCGATTTAGAATGGCCGAATTAGTATATACTGAGAATTTGAACGAAAAAAATTGACGGACAAAAAAGTCGAGTATTTCATGATAGATACCTTTTTGAAAACTGATTCAGAGCTGACCAAATCGAGAACGTATGTAGATAGATGAGTTCTGCGAAAGCCAATCGATTTAGAATGGCCGAATTAGTATGTACTGAGACTTTGAACGAAAAAAATCGACGGACAAAAAAAGTCGAGTATTTCATGATAGATACCTTCTTGAAAACTGATTCAGAGCTGACCAACTCGAGAATGGTGAGAGATAGATGAATTCTGCGAACGCCAATTGATTCAGAATGGCCGAATCAGTATATACTGGGACTTTGAACGAAAAAAATCGACGGACAAAAAAGTCGAGCATTTCATGATAGATACCTTCTTGGAAACTGTTTCAGAGCTGACCAACTCGAGAACGGTTGGAGATAGATGAATTCTGAGAACGCCAATCGATTTAGAATGGCCGAATTATTATATATTGAGAATTTGAACGAAAAAAATTGACGGACAAAAAAGTCGAGTATTTCATGATAGATACCTTCTTGAAAACTGATTCAGAGCTGACCAACTCGAGAACGGTTGGAGATAGATGAATTCTGCGAACGCCAATCGATTTAGAATGGCCGAATTAGTATATACTGAGAATTTGAACGAAAAAAATTGACGGACAAAAAAGTCGAGTATTTCATGATAGTTACCTTCTTGAAAACTGATTCAGAGCTGACCAACTCGAGAACGGTTGGAGATAGATGAATTCTGCGAACGCCAATCGATTTAGAATGGCCGAATTAGTATATACTGAGAATTTGAACGAAAAAAATTGACGGACAAAAAAGTCGAGTATTTCATGATAGTTACCTTCTTGAAAACTGATTCAGAGCTGACCAACTCGAGAACGGTTGGAGATAGATGAATTCTGCGAACGCCAATCGATTTAGAATGGCCGAATTAGTATATACTGAGAATTTGAACGAAAAAAATTGACGGACAAAAAAGTCGAGTATTTCATGATAGATACTTTTTTGAAAACTGACTCAGAGCTGACCAACTCGAGAACGGTTGGAGATAGAATAGATGAATTCTGCGAACGCCAATCGATTTAGAATGGCCGAATTAGTATATACTGAGAATTTGAACGAAAAAAATTGACGGACAAAAAAGTCGAGTATTTCATGATAGATACCTTTTTGAAAACTGATTCAGAGCTGACCAAATCGAGAACGTATGTAGATAGATGAGTTCTGCGAAAGCCAATCGATTTAGAATGGCCGAATTAGTATGTACTGAGACTTTGAACGAAAAAAATCGACGGACAAAAAAAGTCGAGTATTTCATGATAGATACCTTCTTGAAAACTGATTCAGAGCTGACCAACTCGAGAATGGTGAGAGATAGATGAATTCTGCGAACGCCAATTGATTCAGAATGGCCGAATCAGTATATACTGGGACTTTGAACGAAAAAAATCGACGGACAAAAAAGTCGAGCATTTCATGATAGATACCTTCTTGGAAACTGATTCAGAGCTGACCAACTCGAGAACGGTTGGAGATAGATGAATTCTGAGAACGCCAATCGATTTAGAATGGCCGAATTATTATATATTGAGAATTTGAACGAAAAAAATTGACGGACAAAAAAGTCGAGTATTTCATGATAGATACCTTCTTGAAAACTGATTCAGAGCTGACCAACTCGAGAACGGTTGGAGAAAGATGAATTCTGCGAACGCCAATCGATTTAGAATGGCCGAATTAGTATATACTGAGAATTTGAACGAAAAAAATTGACGGACAAAAAAGTCGAGTATTTCATGATAGTTACCTTCTTGAAAACTGATTCAGAGCTGACCAACTCGAGAACGGTTGGAGATAGATGAATTCTGCGAACGCCAATCGATTTAGAATGGCCGAATTAGTATATACTGAGAATTTGAACGAAAAAAATTGACGGACAAAAAAGTCGAGTATTTCATGATAGATACTTTTTTGAAAACTGACTCAGAGCTGACCAACTCGAGAACGGTTGGAGATAGATGAATTCTGCGAACGCCAATCGATTTAGAATGGCCGAATTAGTATATACTGAGAATTTGAACGAAAAAAATTGACGGACAAAAAAGTCGAGTATTTCATGATAGATACTTTTTTAAAAACTGACTCAGAGCTGACCAACTCGAGAACGGTTGGAGATAGATGAATTCTGCGAACGCCAATCGATTTAGAATGGCCGAATTAGTATATTCTGAGAATTTCAACGAAAAAAATTGACGGACAAAAAAGTCGAGTATTTCATAATAGATACCTTCTTGAAAACTGATTCAGAGCTGACCAACTCGAGAACGGTTGGAGATAGATGAATTCTGCGAACGCCAATCGATTTAGAATGGCCGAATTAGTATATACTGAGAATTTTAACGAAAAAACTTGACGGACAAAAAAGTCGAGTATTTCATGATAGATACCTTCTTGAAAACTGATTCATAGCTGACCAACTCGAGAACGGTTGGAGATAGATGAATTCTGCGAACGCCAATCGATTTAGAATGGCCGAATTAGTATATACTGAGAATTTGAACGAAAAAAATTGACGGACAAAAAAGTCGAGTATTTCATGATAGATACCTGCTTGAAAACTAATTCAGAATTGACCAACTCGAGAACGGTTGGAGATAGATGAATTCTGCGAACGCCAATCGATTTAGAATGGCCGAATTAGTATATACTGAGAATTTGAACGAAAAAAATTGACGGACAAAAAAGTCGAGTATTTCATGATAGATACCTTCTTGAAAACTAATTCAGAATTGACCAACTCGAGAACGGTTGGAGATAGATGAATTCTGCGAACGCCAATCGATTTAGAATGGCCGAATTAGTATATACTGAGGATTTGAACGAAAAAAATTGACGGACAAAAAAGTCGAGTATTTCATGATAGATACCTTCTCTAAAACTGATTCAGAGCTGACCAACTCGAGAACGGTTGGAGATAGATGAATTCTGCGAACGCCAATCGATTTAGAATGGCCGAATTAGTATATACTGAGAATTTGAACGGAAAAAATTGACGGACAAAAAAGTCGAGTATTTCATGATAGATACTTTTTTGAAAACTTACTCAGAGCTGACCAACTCGAGAACGGTTGGAGATGGATGAATTCTGCGAACGCCAATCGATTTAGAATGGCCGAATTAGTATATACTGAGAATTTGAACGAAAAAAATTGACGGACAAAAAAGTCGAGTATTTCATGATAGATACTTTTTTGAAAACTGACTCAGAGCTGACCAACTCGAGAACGGTTGGAGATAGATAAATTCTGCGAACGCCAATCGATTTAGAATGGCCGAATTAGTACATACTGCGAAATTGAACGAAAAAAAATGACGGACAAAAAAGTCGAGTATTTCATGATAGACACCTTCTTGAAAACTGATTCAGAGCTGACCAACTCGAGAACGGTTGGAGATAGATGAATTCTGCGAACGCCAATCGATTTAGAATGGCCGAATTAGTATATACTGAGAATTTGAACGAAAAAAATTGACGGACAAAAAAGTCGAGTATTTCATGATAGATACCTTCTTGAAAACTAATTCAGAATTGACCAACTCGAGAACGGTTGGAGATAGATGAATTCTGCGAACGCCAATCGATTTAGAATGGCCGAATTAGTATATACTGAGGATTTGAACGAAAAAAGTTGACGGACAAAAAAGTCGAGTATTTCATGATAGATACCTTCTCTAAAACTGATTCAGAGCTGACCAACTCGAGAACGGTTGGAGATAGATGAATTCTGCGAACGCCAATCGATTTAGAATGGCCGAATTAGTACATACTGCGAATTTGAACGAAAAAAAATGACGGACAAAAAAGTCGAGTATTTCATGATAGACACCTTCTTGAAAACTGATTCAGAGCTGACCAACTCGAGAACGGTTGGAGATAGATGAATTCTGCGAACGCCAATCGATTTAGAATGGCCGATTTAGTATATACTGAGAATTTGAACGAAAAAAATTGACGGACAAAAAAGTCGAGTATTTCATGATAGATACCTTCTTGAAAACTAATTCAGAATTGACCAACTCGAGAACGGTTGGAGATAGATGAATTCTGCGAACGCCAATCGATTTAGAATGGCCGAATTAGTATATACTGATAATTTGAACGAAAAAAATTGACGGACAAAAAAGTCGAGTATTTCATGATAGATACTTTTTTGAAAACTTACTCAGAGCTGACCAACTCGAGAACGGTTGGAGATGGATGAATTCTGCGAACGCCAATCGATTTAGAATGGCCGAATTAGTATATACTGAGAATTTGAACGAAAAAAATTGACGGACAAAAAAGTCGAGTATTTCATGATAGATACTTTTTTGAAAACTGACTCAGAGCTGACCAACTCGAGAACGGTTGGAGATAGATAAATTCTGCGAACGCCAATCGATTTAGAATGGCCGAATTAGTACATACTGCGAATTTGAACGAAAAAAAATGACGGACAAAAAAGTCGAGTATTTCATGATAGACACCTTCTTGAAAACTGATTCAGAGCTGACCAACTCGAGAACGGTTGGAGATAGATGAATTCTGCGAACACCAATCGATTTAGAATGGCCGAATTAGTATATACTGAGAATTTGAACGAAAAAAATTGACGGACAAAAAAGTCGAGTATTTCATGATAGATACCTTCTTGAAAACTAATTCAGAATTGACCAACTCGAGAACGGTTGGAGATAGATGAATTCTGCGAACGCCAATCGATTTAGAATGGCCGAATTAGTATATACTGATAATTTGAACGAAAAAAATTGACGGACAAAAAAGTCGAGTATTTCATGATAGATACTTTTTTGAAAACTGACTCACAGCTGACCAACTCGAGAACGGTTGGAGATAGATGAATTCTGCGAACGCCAATCGATTTAGAATGGCCGAGTTAGTATATACTGAGAATTTGAACGAAAAAAATTGACGGACAAAAAAGTCGAGTATTTCATGATAGATACCTTCTTGAAAACTGATTCAGAGCTGACCAACTCGAGAACGGTTGGAGATAGATGAATTCTGCGAACGCCAATCGATTTAGAATGGCCGAATTAGTATATACTGAGAATTTGAACGAAAAAAATTGACGGACAAAAAAGTCGAGTATTTCATGATAGATACCTTCTTGAAAACTGATTCAGAGCTGACCAACTCGAGAACGGTTGGAGATAGATGAATTCTGCGAACGCCAATCGATTTAGAAAGGCCGAATTAGTATATACTGAGAATTTGAACGAAAAAAATTGACGGACAAAAAAGTCGAGTATTTCATGATAGATACCTTCTTGAAAACTGATTCAGAGCTGACCAACTCGAGAACGGTTGGAGATAGATGAATTCTGCGAACGCCAATCGATTTAGAATGGCCAAATTAGTATATACTGAGAATTTGAACGAAAAAAATTGACGGACAAAAAAGTCGAGTATTTCATGATAGATACTTTTTTGAAAACTGACTCAGAGCTGACCAATTCGAGAACGGTTGGAGATAGATGAATTCTGCGAACGCCAATCGATTTAGAATGGCCGAATTAGTATATACTGAGAATTTGAACGAAAAAAATTGACGGTCAAAAAAGTCGAGTATTTCATGATAGATACCTTCTTGAAAACTAATTCAGAATTGACCAACTCGAGAACGGTTGGAGATAGAATAGATGAATTCTGCGAACGCCAATCGATTTAGAATGGCCGAATTAGTATATACTGAGAATTTGAACGAAAAAAATTGACGGACAAAAAAGTCGAGTATTTCATGATAGATACCTTTTTGAAAACTGATTCAGAGCTGACCAAATCGAGAACGTATGTAGATAGATGAGTTCTGCGAAAGCCAATCGATTTAGAATGGCCGAATTAGTATGTACTGAGACTTTGAACGAAAAAAATCGACGGACAAAAAAAGTCGAGTATTTCATGATAGATACCTTCTTGAAAACTGATTCAGAGCTGACCAACTCGAGAATGGTGAGAGATAGATGAATTCTGCGAACGCCAATCGATTCAGAATGGCCGAATCAGTATATACTGGGACTTTGAACGAAAAAAATCGACGGACAAAAAAGTCGAGCATTTCATGATAGATACCTTCTTGGAAACTGATTCAGAGCTGACCAACTCGAGAACGGTTGGAGATAGATGAATTCTGAGAACGCCAATCGATTTAGAATGGCCGAATTATTATATATTGAGAATTTGAACGAAAAATATTGACGGACAAAAAAGTCGAGTATTTCATGATAGATACCTTCTTGAAAACTGATTCAGAGCTGACCAACTCGAGAACGGTTGGAGATAGATGAATTCTGCGAACGCCAATCGATTTAGAATGGCCGAATTAGTATATACTGAGAATTTGAACGAAAAAAATTGACGGACAAAAAAGTCGAGTATTTCATGATAGTTACCTTCTTGAAAACTGATTCAGAGCTGACCAACTCGAGAACGGTTGGAGATAGATGAATTCTGCGAACGCCAATCGATTTAGAATGGCCGAATTAGTATATACTGAGAATTTGAACGAAAAAAATTGACGGACGAAAAAGTCGAGTATTTCATGATAGATACTTTTTTGAAAACTGACTCAGAGCTGACCAACTCGAGAACGGTTGGAGATAGATGAATTCTGCGCACGCCAATCGATTTAGAATGGCCGAATTAGTATATACTGAGAATTTGAACGAAAAAAATTGACGGACAAAAAAGTCGAGTATTTCATGATAGATACTTTTTTGAAAACTGACTCAGAGCTGACCAACTCAAGAACGGTTGGAGATAGATGGATTCTGCGAACGCCAATCGATTTAGAATAGCCGAATTAGTATATACTGAGAATTTGAACGAAAAAAATTGACGGACAAAAAAGTCGAGTATTTCATGATAGATACTTTTTTGAAAACTGACTCAGAGCTGACCAACTCGAGAACGGTTGGAGATAGATGAATTCTGCGAACGCCAATCGATTTAGAATGGCCGAATTAGTATATACTGAGAATTTGAACGAAAAAAATTGACGGACAAAAAAGTCGAGTATTTCATGATAGATACTTTTTTAAAAACTGACTCAGAGCTGACCAACTCGAGAACGGTTGGAGATAGATGAATTCTGCGAACGCCAATCGATTTAGAATGACCGAATTAGTATATTCTGAGAATTTCAACGAAAAAAATTGACGGACAAAAAAGTCGAGTATTTCATAATAGATACCTTCTTGAAAACTGATTCAGAGCTGACCAACTCGAGAACGGTTGGAGATAGATGAATTCTGCGAACGCCAATCGATTTAGAATGGCCGAATTAGTATATACTGAGAATTTTAACGAAAAAACTTGACGGACAAAAAAGTCGAGTATTTCATGATAGATACCTTCTTGAAAACTGATTCATAGCTGACCAACTCGAGAACGGTTGGAGATAGATGAATTCTGCGAACGCCAATCGATTTAGAATGGCCGAATTAGTATATACTGAGAATTTGAACGAAAAAAATTGACGGACAAAAAAGTCGAGTATTTCATGATAGATACCTGCTTGAAAACTAATTCAGAATTGACCAACTCGAGAACGGTTGGAGATAGATGAATTCTGCGAACGCCAATCGATTTAGAATGGCCGAATTAGTATATACTGAGAATTTGAACGAAAAAAATTGACGGACAAAAAAGTCGAGTATTTCATGATAGATACCTTCTTGAAAACTAATTCAGAATTGACCAACTCGAGAACGGTTGGAGATAGATGAATTCTGCGAACGCCAATCGATTTAGAATGGCCGAATTAGTATATACTGAGGATTTGAACGAAAAAAATTGACGGACAAAAAAGTCGAGTATTTCATGATAGATACCTTCTCTAAAACTGATTCAGAGCTGACCAACTCGAGAACGGTTGGAGATAGATGAATTCTGCGAACGCCAATCGATTTAGAATGGCCGAATTAGTATATACTGAGAATTTGAACGGAAAAAATTGACGGACAAAAAAGTCGAGTATTTCATGATAGATACTTTTTTGAAAACTTACTCAGAGCTGACCAACTCGAGAACGGTTGGAGATGGATGAATTCTGCGAACGCCAATCGATTTAGAATGGCCGAATTAGTATATACTGAGAATTTGAACGAAAAAAATTGACGGACAAAAAAGTCGAGTATTTCATGATAGATACTTTTTTGAAAACTGACTCAGAGCTGACCAACTCGAGAACGGTTGGAGATAGATAAATTCTGCGAACGCCAATCGATTTAGAATGGCCGAATTAGTACATACTGCGAAATTGAACGAAAAAAAATGACGGACAAAAAAGTCGAGTATTTCATGATAGACACCTTCTTGAAAACTGATTCAGAGCTGACCAACTCGAGAACGGTTGGAGATAGATGAATTCTGCGAACGCCAATCGATTTAGAATGGCCGAATTAGTATATACTGAGAATTTGAACGAAAAAAATTGACGGACAAAAAAGTCGAGTATTTCATGATAGATACCTTCTTGAAAACTAATTCAGAATTGACCAACTCGAGAACGGTTGGAGATAGATGAATTCTGCGAACGCCAATCGATTTAGAATGGCCGAATTAGTATATACTGAGGATTTGAACGAAAAAAGTTGACGGACAAAAAAGTCGAGTATTTCATGATAGATACCTTCTCTAAAACTGATTCAGAGCTGACCAACTCGAGAACGGTTGGAGATAGATGAATTCTGCGAACGCCAATCGATTTAGAATGGCCGAATTAGTACATACTGCGAATTTGAACGAAAAAAAATGACGGACAAAAAAGTCGAGTATTTCATGATAGACACCTTCTTGAAAACTGATTCAGAGCTGACCAACTCGAGAACGGTTGGAGATAGATGAATTCTGCGAACGCCAATCGATTTAGAATGGCCGATTTAGTATATACTGAGAATTTGAACGAAAAAAATTGACGGACAAAAAAGTCGAGTATTTCATGATAGATACCTTCTTGAAAACTAATTCAGAATTGACCAACTCGAGAACGGTTGGAGATAGATGAATTCTGCGAACGCCAATCGATTTAGAATGGCCGAATTAGTATATACTGATAATTTGAACGAAAAAAATTGACGGACAAAAAAGTCGAGTATTTCATGATAGATACTTTTTTGAAAACTTACTCAGAGCTGACCAACTCGAGAACGGTTGGAGATGGATGAATTCTGCGAACGCCAATCGATTTAGAATGGCCGAATTAGTATATACTGAGAATTTGAACGAAAAAAATTGACGGACAAAAAAGTCGAGTATTTCATGATAGATACTTTTTTGAAAACTGACTCAGAGCTGACCAACTCGAGAACGGTTGGAGATAGATAAATTCTGCGAACGCCAATCGATTTAGAATGGCCGAATTAGTACATACTGCGAATTTGAACGAAAAAAAATGACGGACAAAAAAGTCGAGTATTTCATGATAGACACCTTCTTGAAAACTGATTCAGAGCTGACCAACTCGAGAACGGTTGGAGATAGATGAATTCTGCGAACGCCAATCGATTTAGAATGGCCGATTTAGTATATACTGAGAATTTGAACGAAAAAAATTGACGGACAAAAAAGTCGAGTATTTCATGATAGATACCTTCTTGAAAACTAATTCAGAATTGACCAACTCGAGAACGGTTGGAGATAGATGAATTCTGCGAACGCCAATCGATTTAGAATGGCCGAATTAGTATATACTGATAATTTGAACGAAAAAAATTGACGGACAAAAAAGTCGAGTATTTCATGATAGATACTTTTTTGAAAACTTACTCAGAGCTGACCAACTCGAGAACGGTTGGAGATGGATGAATTCTGCGAACGCCAATCGATTTAGAATGGCCGAATTAGTATATACTGAGAATTTGAACGAAAAAAATTGACGGACAAAAAAGTCGAGTATTTCATGATAGATACTTTTTTGAAAACTGACTCAGAGCTGACCAACTCGAGAACGGTTGGAGATAGATAAATTCTGCGAACGCCAATCGATTTAGAATGGCCGAATTAGTACATACTGCGAATTTGAACGAAAAAAAATGACGGACAAAAAAGTCGAGTATTTCATGATAGACACCTTCTTGAAAACTGATTCAGAGCTGACCAACTCGAGAACGGTTGGAGATAGATGAATTCTGCGAACACCAATCGATTTAGAATGGCCGAATTAGTATATACTGAGAATTTGAACGAAAAAAATTGACGGACAAAAAAGTCGAGTATTTCATGATAGATACCTTCTTGAAAACTAATTCAGAATTGACCAACTCGAGAACGGTTGGAGATAGATGAATTCTGCGAACGCCAATCGATTTAGAATGGCCGAATTAGTATATACTGATAATTTGAACGAAAAAAATTGACGGACAAAAAAGTCGAGTATTTCATGATAGATACTTTTTTGAAAACTGACTCACAGCTGACCAACTCGAGAACGGTTGGAGATAGATGAATTCTGCGAACGCCAATCGATTTAGAATGGCCGAGTTAGTATATACTGAGAATTTGAACGAAAAAAATTGACGGACAAAAAAGTCGAGTATTTCATGATAGATACCTTCTTGAAAACTGATTCAGAGCTGACCAACTCGAGAACGGTTGGAGATAGATGAATTCTGCGAACGCCAATCGATTTAGAATGGCCGAATTAGTATATACTGAGAATTTGAACGAAAAAAATTGACGGACAAAAAAGTCGAGTATTTCATGATAGATACCTTCTTGAAAACTGATTCAGAGCTGACCAACTCGAGAACGGTTGGAGATAGATGAATTCTGCGAACGCCAATCGATTTAGAAAGGCCGAATTAGTATATACTGAGAATTTGAACGAAAAAAATTGACGGACAAAAAAGTCGAGTATTTCATGATAGATACCTTCTTGAAAACTGATTCAGAGCTGACCAACTCGAGAACGGTTGGAGATAGATGAATTCTGCGAACGCCAATCGATTTAGAATGGCCAAATTAGTATATACTGAGAATTTGAACGAAAAAAATTGACGGACAAAAAAGTCGAGTATTTCATGATAGATACTTTTTTGAAAACTGACTCAGAGCTGACCAATTCGAGAACGGTTGGAGATAGATGAATTCTGCGAACGCCAATCGATTTAGAATGGCCGAATTAGTATATACTGAGAATTTGAACGAAAAAAATTGACGGTCAAAAAAGTCGAGTATTTCATGATAGATACCTTCTTGAAAACTAATTCAGAATTGACCAACTCGAGAACGGTTGGAGATAGATGAATTCTGCGAACGCCAATCGATTTAGAATGGCCGAATTAGTATATACTGAGGATTTGAACGAAAAAAGTTGACGGACAAAAAAGTCGAGTATTTCATGATAGATACCTTCTCTAAAACTGATTCGGAGCTGACCAACTCGAGAACGGTTGGAGATAGATGAATTCTGCGAACGCCAATCGATTTAGAATGGCCGAATTAGTATATACTGAGAATTTGAACGAAAAAAATTGACGGACAAAAAAGTCGAGTATTTCATGATAGATACTTTTTTGAAAACTTACTCAGAGCTGACCAACTCGAGAACGGTTGGAGATGGATGAATTCTGCGAACGCCAATCGATTTAGAATGGCCGAATTAGTATATACTGAGAATTTGAACGAAAAAAATTGACGGACAAAAAAGTCGAGTATTTCATGATAAGATACTTTTTTTAAAACTGACTCAGAGCTGACCAACTCGAGAACGGTTGGAGATAGATAAATTCTGCGTACGCCAATCGATTTAGAATGGCCGAATTAGTACATACTGCGAATTTGAACGAAAAAAAATGACGGACAAAAAAGTCGAGTATTTCATGATAGACACCTTCTTGAAAACTGATTCAGAGCTGACCAACTCGAGAACGGTTGGAGATAGATGAATTCTGCGAACGCCAATCGATTTAGAATGGCCGAATTAGTATATACTGAGAATTTGAACGAAAAAAATTGACGGACAAAAAAGTCGAGTATTTCATGATAGATACCTTCTTGAAAACTGATTCAGAGCTGACCAACTCGAGAACGGTTGGAGATAGATGAATTCTGCGAACGCCAATCGATTTAGAATGGCCGAATTAGTATATACTGAGAATTTGAACGAAAAAAATTGACGGACAAAAAAGTCGAGTATTTCATGATAGATACCTTCTTGAAAACTGATTCAGAGCTGACCAACTCGAGAACGGTTGGAGATAGATGAATTCTGCGAACGCCAATCGATTTAGAATGGCCAAATTAGTATATACTGAGAATTTGAACGAAAAAAATTGACGGACAAAAAAGTCGAGTATTTCATGATAGATACTTTTTTGAAAACTGACTCAGAGCTGACCAACTCGAGAACGGTTGGAGATAGATGAATTCTGCGAACGCCAATCGATTTAGAATGGCCAAATTAGTATATACTGAGAATTTGAACGAAAAAAATTGACGGTCAAAAAAGTCGAGTATTTCATGATAGACACCTTCTTGAAAACTGATTCAGAGCTGACCAACTCGAGAACGGTTGGAGATAGATGAATTCTGCGAACGCCAATCGATTTAGAATGGCCGAATTAGTATTTACTGAGAATTTGAACGAAAAAAATTGACGGACAAAAAAGTCGAGTATTTCATGATAGATACCTTCTTGAAAACTGATTCAGAGCTGACCAACTCGAGAACGGTTGGAGATAGATGAATTCTGCGAACGCCAATCGATTTAGAATGGCCAAATTAGTATATACTGAGAATTTGAACGAAAAAAATTGACGGACAAAAAAGTCGAGTATTTTATGATAGATACTTTTTTGAAAACTGACTCAGAGCTGACCAACTCGAGAACGGTTGGAGATAGATGAATTCTGCGAACGCCAATCGATTTAGAATGGCCGAATTAGTATATACTGAGAATTTGAACGAAAAAAATTGACGGACAAAAAAGTCGAGTATTTCATGATAGATACCTTCTTGAAAACTGATTCAGAGCTGACCAACTCGAGAACGGTTGGAGATAGATGAATTCTGCGAACGCCAATCGATTTAGAATGGCCGAATTAGTATATACTGAGAATTTGAATGAAAAAAATTGACGGACAAAAAAGTCGAGTATTTCATGATAGATACCTTCTTGAAAACTGATTCAGAGCTGACCAACTCGAGAACGGTTGTAGATAGATGAATTCTGCGAACGCCAATCGATTTAGAATGGCCGAATTAGTATACACTGAGAATTTGAACGAAAAAAATTGACGGACAAAAAAGTCGAGTATTTCATGATAGATACCTTCTTGAAAACTGATTCAGAGCTGACCAACTCGAGAACGGTTGGAGATAGATGAATTCTGCGAACGCCAATCGATTTAGAATGGCCGAATGAGTATATACTGAGACTTTGAACGAAAAAAATCGACGGACACAAAAGTCGAGTATTTCATGATAGATACCTTTTTGAAAACTGATTCAGAGCTGGCCAACTCGAGAACGGTTGGAGATAGACAAGTTTTGCGAACGCCAATCGATTCAGAATGGCCGAATTAGTACACACTGAGAATTTGAATGAAAAAAATCTACGGACAAAAAAGTCATCATCATCATGATAGATAATTTTTTGAATAATTTTATATTTAATTTTTCGAATTTCAAATTTTTGTCTTCGAACGTATTTTGACGTGTATATTCCGAATCTTTGAACGAAATTGTCAAACGTGAGACTAAAGCTAGTAATTTAAAATGAAGTTTTACCGTGACTCCCAATGGAAAATTTCAAAACTACACGATTAAAAATAATGTTGGTTTGGCGTTACCTTGTAACTGTAAACCCAATGCGGGACCATTACAAAAATCCTTCTGTAAGGGTGCAAATAGACTGGCAAGGAAACTCGCGGACAGTGCTTCATCCGTGGTTTGAACAGCTTCCGCGGGTATTCACTAGAGCTCAGGCTCAGGCTCAGGCTCGGAATCAGGCTTAAGATTAGGCTCGGGCTCGGGCTTGGGCTTAGGATCAGGCTCGGGTGCCAAGCCGTGTCAAGTCCAACGAAGCAAAGCCTTCTTGAGAAATTTGTTTGGTACATTTGATGTTTTGTCATTGGTCTTAACCTTTCAGTCACCGTGGATTCTGAAAATTCTGAATCTGTGATTGGCCGAGTGCCGTTGAATAATGAGTTAGGATCCACGGTGTCTTAGAATCATCTTCATTCTTCAACTAATAATCAACATGTAATCAATGTAGAATACAATAGTCGTCGAGAAATGTAATTATTCAACCCATCCAGTGACTCTACAAAACCAAACACCAATACTGTGGGCAGTCTCGTAATTCAATTAGTCCGCTGTCAAACCTCATTAAATCCCTAGTGTTGACCAATTTAGCATTCGATCGAAAAGAGAATGTCTCTTAATTTTCAATCAGCGATAATGACTGTATTATTTATATCACCACCAAACATCAATCTAGGAACAGATTTCCTGCTACTGCAGGGGTCCATCGAGAAACAACAAACAGAAGCACATGCAAAATAACGCCTGAATGGAAATTCGAGCTACGCGGGGTCCCTTTCGCACAACAATGCCAGTAAGGGGCGCCACTCTTCGATATTTGACGCCTTCTACGGTTTAATCGAAGATTTAACCCTTGTACGTGAGGGTGGAGTTGAATGAACGGTATTGTGGAAGAAGATAAAACATGAAATAACAACAATGCTGCCTCCACTTCTATTATTTTTTGTGCTTTTGTTAGAGGACGAATGTGAGGTACGGGTTGGAAAATGGGATGTGAACTTGAGAAACTGATCAGAGAATATTGAACTCTGAGTTTGTATTTCATCATGATTGTTCGATGGTTTTAGTTTATCAAACCCAAAACTTCATTGGCGATGATGATTCAATCAATGAAAACAATCAATCAAATTATTCGAACTTGATATTGATTGTACGAGTGGAACAGTTCTTTGGAGAAATACCGAGTAACACAGGGTGTCGGGCCACTTCTGTAACTTCTGTAACTGTATTTGGCAGAAATTGATGATGATTTGAATGAAAGTGAAAAGGCTAAAGAATCATGGTCTAGATTCCTCAGTGTTGAAAACACTAATATTGCAGATATCTTTTGGTCAATTGTAATCTACTTTGGAATGTACATACTGTGGTCATTGCTCAGTCACCTTTGATCCATTTTGGGATCTCTCTCTACCAATATAAAAAAAAACAGCTCTACTGAGTCTGTCACAATTTTTGGATTTTTTACAAGAGAATGAATGTTGGATGGTGACGTTAAACCAAAGCATCCGAATAAAAGCTTTTCTTCGTCTTTTTTTATTGATTTATATCATTTTCAATTTTATCAAAATGTAAATATCGATGAGACCCTACGGCACCGTTTCAAATAATGGGGCTCACACCTCCACCACTGATGCAGAAATACTTCAGCTCCCATCAGTCCACACAATGGAGCTTTCATCAGGATTAGTGAGACTCTCTTGAGACAGGCTTTCGACTGTTTGTTCACCACTTTCTTCGCTTCCATTAACTAAATGTGCGCTAACTGAATTCGCCAACTCGAGGCTTTTTGCTAGAAGTAGACACGTTGAACATCTGAAATTAATAAATGTAAAACATTGTTATTCAATTTGGGAATTGCATTATTTTTCATAACGAGATTTGCTAATATCTCGACAGATATTGGAATCGTTTTGTCAGATATTCTTTTAATGACACCCAATGAAGTGCATAACTATGTTGATATCTAGCAGATGCTCACAATTTATTTATAAGGGAATTTCTTCAAAATAGATAAATGCAACTTGAAAATTCCCAATACCGGTAACAAAGAGTAAATCATTAAAACGAAATTATGTTATGCTAAATGAACAACTATATTTATGGCAGCTTGTTCTTAAAACTATGATTCAATTTTTAACAAAATGTTTACCAAACTTTTTCAAATTGTACTCACCAATATTGGTATGCTACATACTTACCATTAATTGAGGCCATTGGCCGCAGTGGAGAGCCTGATATGGGCTCACTCACATTTAAACCTAACCTAACCTTACCATTATTTGAGTGGTAATTTTTTATAGATTTTGGTAAACTGAGGTCATTTGTGTTTGATAACCACTATATAACTGAATGTGTCGCACTTCTCATAGAAACAGCATAGTTACTTTAGCAATAAAGTTCAGCAATATTTTTTTTTTTAGGAACGAAGTAGATCACATAATTGAGCAAAATAAGTATTTTTTTTAGGATTCTAGCACTGGTAATAATTTTTAACGTTAACAGGTCCTGTATGGTCCGGACAATAATTTATAACTTCCTCATTATGAATTCTGCCAATTTTATATTTCAGTATAACAATCACAATCAGTTGAGAAAAGAAACCAAATATTCGGAATAATTTTTCCGGGCGTCCAGGGCCGGCTTCATTCCAGCAATAAATCTCAACTTCCTTATTAGGAACTCTGCCAGTTTCATATTCCAGGGTGATAATCAGGATCGGTTGAGAAAAGAATCCACATCTTCAGAATAATTTTTCCGGGCGTTCAGGGCCGGCTTCTCTCCAGCAGTAAGCCTTAACTTCCTTATTAGGAACTCTGCCAGTTTCATATTTCGGGGTTACAATCAGGATTGGTTGAGAAAAGAATCCACATGTTCAGAATGATTTTTCTGGGCGTCCGGGGCCGGCTTCACTCCAGCAATAAATCTCAACTTCCTTATTAGGAACTCTGCCAGTTTCATATTTCAGAGTACCAATCAGTATCGGTTGAGAAAAGAATTCACATGTTCAGAAAAAAAATTCCGGCCGTCCAGGGCCGGCTTCTCTCCAGCAGTAAACCTTAACTTCCTTATTAGGAACTCTGACAGTTTTATATTTCGGGGTTACAATGAGGATCGGTTGAGAAAAGAATTCACATGTTCAGAATAATTTTTCCGGGCGTCCAGGGCCGGCTTCACTCCAGCAATAAATCTTAACTTCCTTATTAGGAACTCTGCCCAGTTTTATTTCTTGCGGGGTATGCCCATTATTACCCAATGAACTTTCCAAATGAGTCAGTTCTCCATTAAGATGTCCTGGTTAACATATTGCTACCCTTCGTTTTTGTTTTGGTTGGCGATTTGACTCTTCGTTTATAGTTCATTTAAAAAAAAACGCAAAGTAAATTCCGATGTATTATGTTCAGGTTCTTATAAAAATTTACTCTACGGTAGTGAAATAGAGTATAAGTATCATTCGGGTTCTTTTCAACTAGTACATCTAGGAAAGCAATATGTTTGTTCTTTTCTATTTCCATTGAAATAATGCAATTGTATAACAGCAATACAGTGATTATGGTGGAAAACATATTCATAATGATATTCTCGTTTTATATAGTTGGAATGTCGGGGAAAAAGCATCCGAATTACTCCAAACTTACTTCTCATCATGCGAAAACATATGACAAACATATTTTTCGTCTAACAATGCTCCTCCGATAGAAAAATTCTATTACGGTGAATCATACGGGCAATTAATATCCCTTGATCTCTTCCTTGCATCGTAAAGAATATATCTGACCGTACCAAACAAACTACCCTCTCGGCCCGCCCTTTCCTAATACGGCTAATAGCCGCCGGAAAAGGGTGGCGCGACTGTCGTTTCGGCAGCCATTTAGGATGCTTCCTGGCTTACCGGAAACATTAGCCGTTTGTTGTGAGGTTATGTTCGTCCATTAATCATAACTTGTTCATCGAATGGAAAGCTCTCTTTATGAGAGTGTGTTACACCCAGAAACAGAGTATTTTGGTATTATTTGTCTGAATTCAATATAATATCCGCCGTGATATTAACCATGGGAATAGTGATAAGAGAACCCAAGGATTGATCTGCAGGACCTTACGACATTTTCGGTTATACATGCAGTTTTTGAACTCGAGTCTACCAAACTTAGTTCAAGACATGCGCATTTGATTTTTTCTCCCGAAAGGCGAAAATCTATTTGTTCAAGGTTTTTTTTATTTTATTTTTGTTCTATGTTTCACGAAAGTTTCGAAATTACGGAAACAAATTGTATTTTCTAAAGGAAAAGGAGATTTCATTGGATTTTATCAAAAACAATTATATTATCTCCAAACCTGATTCAAAAAGAGGTTTGAGCCAGTTTTGCTACTCAATGCTGATACGGTCTCCGAAACGTCAACGTTATCTGCAAAAGAGAAGTAGTAAATACATTTTTTTTTTATATAGTATACAATACGCTACTGACAAAATTTCAATAATTTCGTGTTGAAGGGGAAACATTCTCCATTAAAATTGAAGATTCTGCTTCCCAATTCTTTCGATCTCCCTGACTAGCTTGGAAGAGCGAAATAGGTTTTCATCGACAAAAATGTATGGGATATGTAAGGTGCGTACCTCTCTGTGAGTGATAATTTTGACTAACATTTTTCCGAAATCATTCATTCGTATGAATTTTCTATGAAAACTAGATATAATTAAAAAATCAACTATCTGAATGAAAATGCGAATTTTCGCTTTCAGATTTCTTTATTTTCACTTAGGGTCTTTTCACAGTATCTATCAGATGTAATTCAACGTACAGCGTGGATTTAGCAGGGAAAGTAGATGTTTACTGTTAGATATTACAAAATTCTTTCAGTCGCGGATGATTCCACAACTGATTTTATGAACATCCTGTTCATATTTTCAAGCAAAAATCAAAATTATTAATTTTAACGCAGTAAATTATCGGGTCAAATTAATCAATTTGTCCTTCTAAACTTGTACATATTTTCTTGGATTTACAGTTTTTCATTTTCAGATTGAAATATAACTAAAAAAATATGATTAGATAAAATAGACAGGAGTATTCTTGAATATCTTTTATAAAAATGTGATTCTGTCAACCCTAACACAGGTTTTTCCGAAAATTGCTCAATTATTTTCATTTGATTTGTTGCAAAATAACATTGACTGTTCATTCAATTTCAATGCCAATCCGGAATTTCTAGCTTTTGGAACATTCGAATTCTCTGTTGGCCATTTGAAATTTTGATAAAGTTATCTTCAGTGCCCTGTATTATCATGAGCTCTACAGTATGTGAAAATTTTCTGCACATTCATCGAAAGCCAATTTTCCATCGAATGGAAGGTCTTTCAATATCGTGCTTTTATGAATCAAGTAAACTATATGCCATTGTGTTTCTATGCAATAGGACCCGATAAAATATACAATTACTTGTCATCATTTTCGAATATCATCTCCATTCATCGCTATGCAGCACGTTTCATTATAATATGACACACAAGAAGAACGTGGAATTTTTCCAATAACTGCAGAATTTCATATGTATTGAAACTATTTTTCTCAGCGTATCATCCCTTCTTTGTGTCAGAATATTATTATTGATATGGTTGTTTGCCATTTCGGTTCCAATTCGTGTTATAAATGATATTTGTTGGCACGACACACGAACATGTTTCTTTTCAGAGCTTTTGTGTTCTTTTCCGTTCCATCTAAAAGTTTTGGCTGGTAATGCGTTCAGTTCTCCGTTATAATGGTCTTTATTCCCGTTATTTATGAGACTTTGTGCTTGTGTACGACGACGGACTTGAATAACTGATTAATATCTCCATAGATTTAGTGTAGAAGCAAATATTTAAAATGAAGATTTGATGGAGATATTCCACACTCGGAAATGGGGTTCACATTGGTATAGGAATCACTAATCTAGAAAAAAATTTCAGGTTAATTTGAATGCTTCCCTTCCTAACATTGCGTATAGACCTTTTCATTTAAGTAACGATTAGCATTTGTTCCGAACTTCGCGCAAAAACGCCTGCATTTCATGACGGAATATGCATCAGTTCGGCAGGCATTATTAAAAAACCTAATATTTGGTGGAGGAGCAGGGTACGAAAAACCAAAACTTTTTCAGGGCAAAATTTGTTTCTTTCAAAAATCTAATCAAATTTGATTTTTTGTGTTGTGTGTCCCTACTATTTTGTATTGTTTATAACATCTCTAAGTTGTGTTTACTGGTTTACTGGTTACTGATCGGTAAAGAATTCGCGGTTTTGATAAAACGCAAGTGAATTTCTACATTTTTTTATGTTGTATTCAATATCTGTAGTCACTTTCGTTATGGTAATATTATTCATCATCGAACAATATTTTTAAAAGAGCTTTGAACAAATAATGTGTATCTGTCAAGTGCAGGATAATTTGAAAAAAAAATCAAATTATGATTAGCAGTTTTCTTGTACAAGAAGCCGTGTTGATAAATCAAATTAAATAAAATTGAACGACAATATAACATTCAAGAAAATTGATATATACGAACTCATAAAAATTGGTCCTAGAAAGAATAGTGCAACCATCATGTACGGTAAAGTTTACAGGTCTAAAATACTGTCTCCAACAATACTGTTGAAGATTGAAATAAGTAGAATTTGAGGTGTGCTAACCCAATAATATTGGGTAGATTTTTTTTTTTTTTTTTCGGATTTGTCAGTAGTTTTGAACTATAGTACACCTCATACGATGTTTCTCGCCAATGTGAATAATAAAGAGCACTTTGAAATACTGTCATAATTTCTCTCTTGAATATTGCATGAGAACCAGAAATTCAATTCAGTCTGCTTTACTGACATTTTGTAAGAATTGTGTTGGTGTTTAAAATCGCAATATTTGTGTACGTCAATTTTGAGATGAAATTTTGAAAATTGGCGGAGGAACTGGTAAGCATTCCTTCATAGAAAATCAATTCGAACGGCATTTAAGAACACTGAGATTGGCGAACAATGCTTCTTTTGACCAAAGATTGTGATGGACTCCTCATTGCCTAAACAATGAAATAGTCAAAAAAGAGAAAACAAATTCTCTGAGATTGCCAAATCACGAGGTTTCAACTGCTAAAATCCGCAGTCGTTTTCAAGTGAATTTCCACAAAATGAAGACTGAGCCAAATATCAGTCAACATCTACTTCCCCTTACAAATATTGTATTACAACTGACATCTACGTGTTGCCTCTTGTCTACTGAGTGGAAATAACACTCTCTCGCTCTCTGATGCTAATATGTGCCATGTCGGATGTTTCCACTCAGTAGACAAGGGGCAACAAGGAGATGTCCAGTTAATTGAGAAATCAGAGCTTTTGTTTATCATTTAATTTTTCAATAATAGGTATTTGCTTTACTAGGCATAAAAGCACAAGATTTAATGTCGCGGCTGTACGACCCCCCTACAATCTACAATCCACCTACTCGCACTCCTTTTGTTCAGCTAGTTATCATTTTATTGGAAGTTCAACCATTTAGACACTGAACACAGTTTTTTCAAAGTAAAACTTGTAAACGAGATGCTGTAGCACCTGCCAGATGTCTCTATTGGGATAATGAGTATTCTGATAATGACGTTTGCCACTACATTACCCAATATTTACAATAAATATATACCTATCTCGGTCAACAAAAGAAATATGAAGGGTCTGCCTGCTTTTCAAAAATCTCGTATCATCAAGTCGTCTCTCGAATCGAAAAACAACACGCCAAACAGACAACGTCATTGAAAGACCTGTTATTTTCCGGAGAAAGAATAATATTTGGCTCCGCCTCGTGCGCCATCTTGAGGTCAGGAAACGCATCAATTAAATTGATAAAGATCATCACTCATTGGAAGCATCTGTTGTGTGTTGATTCTCCTTCAATAGTCAATCAGGCGTGTAAGAAATGGCTGAACGATAATTCTTTTTGGATACACGAGAAACTTTTATTCTTACGTAAATAGAAAAATGCACTTGTCATGATTGCTTGATGATTGGTTGGCATACAGTGGTGGAACTGAAATCAAAACAGACTGGAGCAGAGTGTGAGTCATAGGCGTGTTGAAGGATGCTGGTGAAGGGTTATGAACATACATTATAATTGCGTATTTTTCACTTGCAGGTAGTATCGATTGTATGGCATTTCCGTTCAACTCAGACTAAATATACACAGAAAAAAATTGGTAACTGAATACAATGAAAAAGTTCATAGACTCAATGAATGTTTTTATCAATATTGGTCCAATGAACGCAATCGTTATGTCAATGCACCACTTGTTATCCATACTATGAATACGGATCTTAATAATATCAATGAATGCTTTCATTGATATCATGATCAAGTACATTAAATAGGTTCGTTATGGTAATAAATTCCATTCATCAAACGAATAAAGAGTGATCACCCAAGAAATGAATTGTATTCGTTCAACTGATGAAACTGTATTCATCAGAATCATTATTATTGTTCTTTCTTCGAATAAATGTTCTATGATTGATATAATGATTCAGATTAGTTCGACGATGGATATTTTTCATCAATCCAATGAACGGTGATTATTAAGTATCAGTTATTGCTTGATTCAATAATTGATATACATTAAATCTATGTTTCAGTTTATTCTTGTGATGCTTTCACACATTGAACTAATTATTTTGTTTATCATTTGAATAAGTGATATTTATTCAATCATTGCATATCATTCGTAAATGCAATGAAGGCCTCCCACTGATATTGAGCATACAGTGAGTTTCCGAAAGATATGGTCTTCGGATGTCTCTGTAGTCTGTGCTACCTGAGAAGATGATTCAACGATCGCTTCTGTCTGCTTAAGTTAACCGGCTCTGTGCAAAAAACGAAGTCGTGCGGAGTGGTCCCTCTAGTGAAGGTGCTGTGTACTACCAGCTAAAGCTAACTTGCCAGCAACGGAGATTTCTATGCGAGGATTCGGCTGAACAGATGCCGGCAAAATGTATGAGTATATTCAAACACAAGATGGCTTGGTTCGACATAAGGCTTATTATTATATTCATGAACATATTAATTACGGAGTTATAGAATGGGAGGAACTTGGATTCATTGTAACAATAAAATCATCTCTGGGACCATTAATTACGTTCATTGATATGATGAACAATTTCAAATGGATTTAGTGTACCCCTTTCATTACATCAATGAACTTTTCCATAGCAGCAACGAAACCTATTCATAAATGTAAAAAAAGATCATCTTTGATCTCAATGAACTTGAATTCATTGTATCAATAAATACCTTCGTACATCAGTGAATGTTTAATCATTATCACGATGAAAAGGTAATTGTGCCAATGAACGGAAAGATAATAAACGGTATTCATTGATATTATGTACCACATTTTTTTCATGAAATAATATACATTGTTCCAATGTACTTTTTTCTGAAATTAGATCATCATTGATCTCAGTGTACCCCTTTCCTCACCTCAATAAACTTTTCCGCAGGAACAACGAAAACTGTTCATAAATGTAAGAAACGATCATCTTTGATCTCAATAAACTTGAATTCGTTGTATCAATAAATACCTACAAAAGTCAGTGAATATTTATTCATTGCCACGATGAAAAATGTATTTTGCCAATGAACGGAGAGGTAAAAAACGGCATTTATTGATATAACGTACCACATTTTTTTCAGTGTAGGTTTATATTGAACTTTTATATTAAAAAAAAAAATGAGATTCGTATCTAATTCGTCGGCTGTCCCATCGAGACTGACCCGTCTCTTTCTTAGGGTTCATTCTTCCATTGATCGACAAAGGTTTGGGACCTACTTCCTATCATCTCTTAGAATGTTTTCTAAACATTACAGCATTTTTCCTCCTGCCGCTATAGAAAGTTCACACTTTCCTCCCTCAAACCAGGGAGGAAACTCATACTTTTCCTCCCTAGGGAAGTACTTTTATGGTAATTTATGGAAAATGTTTTGCTGTTCTCTCTCCATTTCTTGTCTTTTCCTCTCTTTTTCATTAGATTCTTGTTGTGCCCTTTCTCGTTCAGCTGCGAGTTTGGCGTTCTCTTCTAGTTTGCGTTGTTCATCTTGTCTGAGTTGCTGTTCAAAAACAGTCTTTCATGTTCAGCTTTTTCGGCTAGTATTTTCTGTTGCTTTTCAAGCTCTATGGCTTGTGTTTCTTGTTCTTCTTTCTCTTTAATTCTTTGTTGTTCTCTTAGCTGTTGCTGGCGTTTTTCCTCTTCATTATACGCTCTTGTTTTATCTGCTGTTTCTTTCTTAGTGTTCTGCGTTTTTCTTTCCTGTTTCTTCCTTTCCTCTTCAAGGGTAGTTTCATTGATGGCTATAGCGCATTTAACTTCGCTTTTGTATTTTTTGTATAATCGTTTATTAGCTTTGACATACGACTCATATTCTCTTGGCATCCTCTGTGCAGGATAATCAAGTTGAGCATCCTCATCTATCCTATCTGTGTAGAGTTTTATAATTTCCCTCGCCACTTCATGTTGCTTCGTCTTTGTGTATTCTTCTGATGTAAATTTCTTTGAAAATACTTTATGAAAGTAAGCCCAAGACGCTAGCCATTGCACCACCGCAGATTCTCACATGCATATGACTGTATTGTCTATAGTTTCCATCATGCAAGTATAGGTCCGTTTTAGACAAAAGCAGTTGAGATTTTAAATTTACAAAAAAAAGGTTCATTAAGTGGGTAGGAGGAAAAATCATATGTATTAAATGGGAGTAAAATGCCTTTTCCTGCGGGAGGAAAAGTGGCACTTTCCTTCCTAGTAAAACAAAAAGCTATTTCTCCTGGTGGGAAACAGCAAAACAAAAACAAAATTCCTCATATGTTCGGTTAAATCAACAAAAAAATGTAAAGCGAGATAATGCAGTGACCAAATTTAGCTGTTTGTCTACGCTCATCAAGGTATCAGAATTACAACTCTACAGAAACTCGGCAAATAATAATAGTTGCATTAAAGTTTGCTCCACAACAACAAAATACAATCACATAAATAAACTCATACTCGTTCCCAACAGGACCCAATTAGAATTATTGACAAAAGCCGGAATAAACAGTCAGAACGACTAGTTTTACTGACACTTTAATTACATACAGTGGCATCGACAAGGGGCGTGCAACCGCCGGCAAAGGGGGTGTTTTTCGCGGCCGCATGGGGCACAATTAGTCTGGTAGGTGGGAAACTTGCGGCTGACCCTCATTCAGATAGCGGACCCACGCGAATGTTTTACTTTAATGGTATCTTCACGCCCCGGTGATATAAAACGACCATTATTTTATATCGATGGTAGAATTGCAGTCTGGCTGTCTGTGTTCGGATGGGGTGTGGTGGAGGCGGCATGCAAATGGGGAACGTTACATTCTCGGAAAGGGGAACATTTTCCATGAAAATTAAAAAATTAAAAATTTTCTTGTAATATCTGACAGAAAACAACTACTTCCCCGGCTAAAACCACGCTGGACATTGCACTACATCTGATAGATATTGTGAAAAGACTGAAGAGAAAAAATCTGAAAGTGAAACTTCGCATTTTCATTCAGACAGAAGATTTTTCTTAATTACCTCTAGTTTTCATTGAAAATTCATTAAATAAATTAGATAAGGAGAATGTTATTAAAAGCAGGCTCTTCAGAAGCAATTACACATCAGGGATGGAAATGGAAATATTTCTTCTGCGGTATTACTTTGAAAGTTATTTTTTGACATAAACCTGTCATGGGCATTGCATGAAAATACGAATAGGACATTCATAAAATCTGTTGTGGAATCATCTGCGGCTGAAAGACAAACTTTAGTCGCTATTTTCCATCGTTCAAGATAAAGTGAGCTTCTTGACATATTTGTGTGGGTATTTTGATTAATTTGGAGATAAAGTATTTCTATATAAAAAATAAAAACAGAGCTTTCGAAAAATTTCGATTTAAGGAGGCAGATATAATCTCCGAAACCTCAAAATTTTTGAACAAGAGAAATATGTTCCTTTTTATTTTTTTTTAAATGGGCAAATTCAGAATATGATACGTTACTAATAAAATTGAATAATTTTGTAAATGCACTAAACGGAAAATTCATTCAATCGACATTTATAGATTTTTTTTAAAGATTCCTGAAAACTCATATCGTTCTTATTATTGGATGAGACAGTGTGTAGTATTATTTGTGATCAGTGGCGCAGCCAGGATTTCAGTTCGGAGGGTTGAACATACCATTTATTAGTTACTAGAGCTTTTTTTCCGTCAGCTGGGTGTTATGAATAACGTAGTGATTTGGTGGCTTGGGGGGTTGTGGCCTCAAAGGCCCCCCCTTGCTACGCCAATGTTTCCTGTTACTCAAAAAACTGTTCTGTAGGTTTTATAATGCTCTACAAAAGTTCCATCGACTGTAAAACGATTCTTTCAATATATTTGGGATATTTGCAAGAATCCAAAAAAGTTGTAATTTTTTTCACTATTTGTTTAAAAAATTCCACAAAGTAATTTTGCTGGGGTGAAAACCGGGGTTTTCAGTTACGAACTATCTTATAAAAAGTAGTATAGACCATTTGCGCCTTTCTTTTTGTGTGAAAAGAGCTTGGTCTACAGGTCTACAGGAAAACATTATGCAGGTCTGTCTGGTCAATTAATGCAAATTTTATATTTCATTTCTGCAAAATTTTGATCAGTTTTCTTAGATTTTTTTTGGGGGCAATAAAAATTGAGGCAATAAAAAATGGTTGTTGTATGGAACATAATTATCAATAAATGGCTAAAGTTTTCATTTTTGAAGCAGTCAAAAATGGTCGAAAATTTTTATATTTTATGAAATCGCTTTCAGTTACCTTTGTTTGAGAGGCACTGGTTTAATTCTCCAGGCCACAGCGCGTCTGCCTACTGGCAGTGTTTCAGCGTAGTTTGTGCAGGCTGTAGACCTCTTATCAGTAATCACCAAAAAAGTCTTGAAAACTTTAAAATTCAATCTACCATTTTTTTTTTTTTTTTCGAAAAAAGTATTCTCTCATTTTGTTTTGTTTTATCATCTTTTACTTCCCAATTCATTTATTGCTCCAATCTTGGAAACACCCTGTATATCTATGATAGATGTTTCATATCCATTATTCATAGAAATCTGTTACCTCGTCTGTTACTAATATTTCACCAGAAATAAAATTATTAATATTAGTTTTCCCATATGATCCTTACTTTTCGAAGGACACTGCATATATATGAAAGGACAAAAAAACCAAAAAGTTTTGATAAGCAAAAATAATTCATTTTACAAAATACAAATTTTCACACAAAAAAAAAATTTCGACCGTGACAGGACTCGAACCTGCAATCTTCGGATTCGAAGTCCGACGCCTTATCCATTAGGCCACACGGTCGACATATTTAGTGTGTCGTATTCCAGTTATACAAATCTTGTTTATTTTCGAACCGTTCGACGCGACGTACAAATATGAATAAAAAATCATTTGGAAGGTTTGACCGATACTACTTTTTGAAATGAAAAATATTGTGATTGCTCGACAGGGGGCGCGGGGGGCACATTAAGTCAAAAATTTTAAATAGCATGGGGAGTCAAGTGTCATATCGTTGAAAAGGGAATTCCATTCTCTTTACAACCATCTCTCTGTCTCAAAAAGTAGTATCGGTAATACTCTTCAAAATGTTTTTGGTTTCATTGTTCCACATCAAACCGTTCAAATTTATCGAGGTATGAGTAGTATTCAGATCGGCATTTATATTTGATATTTCGAATTGGAATCAGAACTTTATTAACATAGTGAAACTAACAAGAACAAAGTAAAAACATCAAAATGATTGATCGGCGCTCCGGGGCGGCTTAAATGGTATTGGTGGCGCATTCGCTTTCAGAGCTGCAGGGAAACCCGGAAAAACCTGCAACACCACATCATCTGAAGAGTTGGAATACCTTGATAGAGAACTTCTAAAGAGGTCCGACGAATTGTGACAATCTGCTCTACGGTAAAATAGGATGTATGGTGTCTTCGAAGGCTCCAAAAGGTCCAGTTCCAAAGAAGGTATTCTATTTACGCAATTGTCATCAAATTTGTACCAGCCCGTTTTATCTTTGGATATGGTGTAATAGTGGCCAAAATCTGCTCCAGAACCAAAGTGAACAATGACTGCGTAAAGCTCGTAATTGCAGTCGGCTAGATTGGGGTGTTCTTTTAGCTTGATTCGTTGAAATAGTTTGATGCATCTTTGGGTTGCTGAGTCATAACTGAAGAGCTTCAGAGTTATGATCAGATTTGCAGGTGTTTCAACTATACTTGTTATTTTATGACTGTCTGTTGTTATGGCACAGTTTTGACAGTACAGTTGACTATCACCTGTTAGGTATTCTGGTCTCAGGTGATGAATGAGTAGATTCTGTATGGGCTGAATTTCTGAAACATTGGGAAACGCGAGCTCTAATTCAAAAAAGTCATTGAAGATCCTGCTATTCCTTCTGCATTTGCTACAACATGAAACTGTGACAAAAATAATATTAACAGAATTCGATAAAAAAAAATTATTTCAATTATTTACTTGTCAGTTCAATGTTTTCCTGGCGAAAATTGACACACTTTGTTCGCCTTTTGATTCCCTCAAAACGAAAGCTATGCCCTTATCACGATCATATCGAAATAATGAATCCCAACTGGTTATAAAAACCGGGCATGAGTGTTGTTTTCCGGACAAAAGAAATCACCGGTGAGAACAGCAGGTTTCCCACAGCAAGCCACAGTCCACTCATCTCAAGTGGCTGTGAGGTCTGCGCTTTCAATCGCCAAAGTACTCAAAGTTCAGCTTTCTTTGTCCCGACTCCTCTCATGTTCAGAGTACTTGTGCAATCTTAAATAGCTTTATAATAAATCTAATTTTATTTGGCTGTGAAACTGACGCTCCGAGTCGCTCTGAAGTCTTGGGGCAGTTCTTTATAGTTTGGCAGTGAGGGTAGCTGGAAGATGAAAAATAAAATATAATTGATGAGGAAAATACTGACGTGTATCTACTGTTTTATTAAGAGATGGCATTGAATAACGATAGTTTATCAAATATATCACGAACATAGTGCGTTCAAGGGAAATCTTCTTCAATAAAAGATAACTTAGCGTTGGTAGTTTTACATTGAGGAAAATGTCTTGTGATGAAATATACAAATAATTGTTTTCCATCAAATCTTAAGCAGTTGGAGTAGATGGTAATATCTTTAAAATGTTACACTTTTGCTTTCCTCAAATTATTATGATATTTTTCAGTGGTAGTTTCTCGTACAAAACAACAAAATATTTCAATTCACTGCTCAGTGAATTTAGATGCCACTCCTTAGTACATATTATTTATGTTATAAGGATTCTTATTATTAAAATATTTTTGATGAGTTCTTGACATTTTCGTTCAAAGATTCGGAATCAGCACGTCAAAATACGTTCGAGGACGAAAATTTGAAATTCGAAAAATTAAAAATAAAAAATCTCAGAAAATTAGATTTTCTACCTTAAACACAAATTTCAAGTCGATGTGACGACTTTGTATTTTTCATGATTTTTAGGGGTGAACCCCTTGCAACTTTTTTCGAGTAATTTTTAATTCCTTTGGATTGACTCGAAATTCATAATATATACTAATTCGACCATTCTGAATCGATTGGCGTTCGCAAAATTTGTCTATCTCCAACCGTTCTCGAGTTGGTCAGCTCTAAATCAGTTTTTAGATGTTTTTTTGGCGCCAAAAATATTTCTGATGAGTTTTCGATATTTTCGTTCAAAGATTCGAAATCAGCATGTCGAAATACGTTCGAGGACGTAAATTTGAAATTCGACAAATGAAAAATAAAAAATCTCAGAAAATTGGATTTTCTACCTTAAACACACTTTTCCGACTAAATCTTATATCGGAGCACATAAAAATCATATATTTTCGGAACAAGCATGAAATTTTACGTATACAGTGCAAATTTCAAGTCGACGTGACGACTTGGTATTTTTCATGATTTTCAGGGGTGAACCACTGCAACTTTTTTCGAGTAAATTTCAATTCCTTTCGATTGACTCGAAATTCACAATATATACTAATTCGACCATTCTAAATCGATTGGCGTTCGCAGAATTTGCCTATCTCCATCAATCGTTATCGAGTTGGTCAGCTCTAAATCAGTTTTTAGGTGTTTTTTTGCCGCCAAAAATATTTCTAATGAGTATTCGACATTTTCGTTAAAAGATTCGGAATCAGCACGTCGAAATACGTTCGAGGACGAAAATTTGAAATTCGAAAAATGAAAAATAAAAAATCTCAGAAAATTAGATTTTTTACCTTAAACACACTTTTCCGGCTAAATCTTATATCTGAGCAAATAAAAATCATACATTTTCGGAACGAGCATGAAATTTCACGTATACAGTGCAAATTTCAAGTCGATGTGACGACTTTGTATTTTTCATGATTTTTAGAGGTTAACCCCCTTGCAACTTTTTTCGAGTAATTTTTGATTCCTTTGGATTGACTCGAAATTCATAATAAGTACTAATTCGACCATTCTGAATCGATTGGCGTTCGCAAAATTTGTCTATCTCCAACCGTTCTCGACTTGGTCAGCTCTAAATCAGTTTTTAGGTGGTTTTTTGCCGCCAAAAATATTTCTGATGAGTTTTCGACATTTTCATTCAAATATTCGGAATCAGCACATCGAAATACGTTCGAGGACGAAAATTTGAAATTCGAAAAGTGAAAAATAAAAAATCTCAGAAAATTGGATTTTCTACCTTAAACACAATTTTTCGACTAAATCTTATATCTGAGCACATAAAAATCATATATTTTCGGAACAAGCATGAAATTTTACGTATACAGAGCAAATTTCAAGTCGACGTGACGAGTAAATTTCAATTCCTTTCGATTGACTGGAAATTCACAATATATACTAATTCGACCATTCTGAATCGATTGGCGTTCGCAGAATTTGCCTTTCTCCATCAATCGTTATCGAGTTGGTCAGCTCTAAATCAGTTTTTAGGTGTTTTTTTGCCGCCAAAAATATTTCTAATGAGTATTCGACATTTTCGTTAAAAGATTCGGAATCAGCACGTCGAAATACGTTCGAGGACGAAAATTTGAAATTCGAAAAATGAAAAATAAAAAATCTCAGAAAATTGGATTTTTTACCTTAAACACACTTTTCCGGCTAAATCTTATATCTGAACACATGAAAATCATACATTTTCGGAACGAGCATGAAATTTTACGTATACAGTGCAAATGTCAAGTCGATGTGACGACTTAGTATTTTTCATGATTTTTAGGGGTGAACCCCTTGCAACTTTTTTCGAGTAATATTCAATTCCTTTCGATTGACTCGAAATTCTCAATATATACTAATTCGACCATTCTGAATCGATTGGCGTTCGCAAAATTTGTCTATCTCCAACCGTTCTCGAGTTGGTCAGCTCTAAATCAGTTTTTAGATGGTTTTTTTGCCGCCAAAAATATTTCTGATGAGTTTTCGATATTTTCGTCCAAAGATTCGGAATCAGCACGTCAAAATACGTTATAGGACGAAAATTTGAAATTCGAAAAATTATAAATAAAAAATCTCAGAAAATTAGATTTTCTACCTTAAACACACTTTTCCGGCTAAATCTTATATCTGAGCACATTAAAATCATATATTTTCGGAACAAGCATAAAATTTTACGTATACAGTGCAAATTTCAAGTCGACGTGACGACTTGGTATTTTTCATGATTTTTAGGGGTGAACCTTTTGCAACTTTTTCCGAGTAAATTTCAATTTCTTTCGGTTGACTCGGAATTCACAATATATACTAATTCGACCATTCCGAATCGATTGGCGTTCGCAGAATTTGCCTATATCCAACCATTCTCGAGTTGGTCAGCTCTAAATCAGTTTTTAGATGGTTTTTTATGCCGCCAAATATATTTCTGATGAGTTTTCCACATTTTCGTTCCGAGTCTATTTGTCTATCTCCAGCTTCGCAAATAGACTGTTTACAAAATGATTCCACAACAGATTTTATGAATATCCTATTTATATTTTCGAACGAAAATCAAGACTGTTTACGTTCGAACTGTACTTGGTTATCTACCTAACTTAGATGCATTCATTTTATTTATATTTTTCTTCTATGGTTAACGATAATTAAAGTTCACATACATATGTTATTATGTTAAACAAAATTTCCATCTTGATATTATTTTATAATTAAAACGATTTTGTATTTTTGAATGGATTTTTATTTCTATGTTATTGTATTAGTTTTCCTTAATAAAGTAATCCGCCAAAGAATAGAAGCGAACTTGCACGAGATAGGAATCATATTCGAATGCTGCGAAACCTAAAATTCATTATTGTGTATGAGTGGATGATTTTTCCGCAGTGAAAAATCTCTAATCCAACAAATGCAACCCATTTCCCTGGCACAAGGAAAGCGGACTGCTACAAATAAAATACACAAATGCCGCATTGTGCGGTTTGAATTTACAAAGCAATTGAAAAGATTTCAATATATCCACTGTGGGCGCTGTGTGCTCCAGATATTTGTGTACGGAATTCGATTGAAAAGTCCCCCGATTCAGCATTATGATGAAAATTTACACTTGTGCACTCCAAGGCATATGCTTCTGTTATATGTACATAGAAAATGTTTTGTCGGCGAGGCGACAACTTTTCCCTTTCAGATGGATTTAATTCGTTTTCATTCCGTGGCTTTTCTAAGACATCGATTTATTCATATTGTGACTGAACACCTTTTCCGACTAGTGCCCTGGGGCTTTCACGATGGAAATTTGGGAAAAGGTTTTCTCACCAGAGTTATCAGATTCCAAATTTTGTTCAACTTAAGAAGTTTCCAATACATCTGAGGAAGCTAGCTCTCCGCGATTCAGTTCCCTTTTTCTATAATACATAGATAGATATTTTTTTTTTATCTGTTGGAATCAGGTCTCAGTTTTTCATCTCCAGTTAGATATTCCTCCAAAAAAAAAATTATTGTTGTAAACCAGTTAAACATTTTTTACATCAAATCTTGAGTTTTGTAATATGATAGGTTAATCTGAACTTATGAAACAAATAAATAAGTATCAGCTAGACATCCAGAACCGTGATATCCAAAATATTATTCATGAAGACTAAGGAAAGTACTGGTCATGCTTGCTTTGAGGGATTCTTCTCTTTTTCTCGTAAAAACAGCTAGGGGAAAGGCAATAGGAAAACTTTTTTGTCCACCGCTTATTTACAGAGTTTTCAATTTGGATGATACACAACAAAATGAAATCGATTTTAGTTCGAAAATATGAATAGGAAATTCATAAAATCGTTTGTGGAATCATCTGCGACTGAAAGACAAACTTTAGTCGCTATTTTTCATCGTTCAAGATAACCTCTTGGGACGTATTCATGTTGAAAAGGGGGAACATTCTCCATGAAAATTGAAAAATGTGACTTATTTGTAATATCTATCAGAAAACAACTACTTCCCCGGCACAAGCCACGCTGGACATTGAACTACATCTGATAGATATTGTGAAAAGACTCTAACTGAAAAGGAAATAAAAAATCTGAAAGTGAAAATTTGCATTTTCATTCAGATAGCTGACTTTTTTAATTCTTTATATATATACGTTTTAAGGATGTTACTCTAGATAAACTTTACCGATATGGTGTAAGTGGTACACCTCTTGAATGGATACGGTCATATTGTGACAGGAGGCAATATGTCTCGTAAATAACGAGTCATCCGGAAACTTGAAAAACGACACGGGTGTCCCACAAGGATCATCACTCGGCCCTGTGATATTCTTAATATATATCAACGACATAGACAGGCTCCATGTGCCAGTATCTTTCACTATGTATATACGCAGACGATACCTCATTCATTATTTACAATCCTCAGGAAAGCTCCATACGAGAAAACTGTGAGAGTACTTTATCCGAAGTGAATAAATGCTTCTCGGCTAACCTTCTATTTCTGAATATTAACAAAACACAATGCCTTAGATTTCATAACCCTCAGAAAAGCTGTGAAAATATTTCATTTGGCTCGCCTGTGACTTCCACCAACGACACTAGTGCGAAGTTATTAGGATTGAATGTGGATACCCATCTTAACTGGAAGTCGCATTGTGAGAATTTTCTTTCGAAACTTCACACAATTGCTTATCAATTCAGAAATATAAAAGGAATATTGAGTCTCGATCAGTTGTTGCAGTTCTATTATGCACAAGTCGAAAGTAGACTACATGGTGTAACCTTTTGGGGGACACAACTTCATCGTATAGACTTTTTATAGCGCAAAAGCGTATTATCTGCTCGAGGTTGGGACTGAGCTATCAATTCTCCTGTAGAAAATCATTCAAAAACCTGAAAATATTTATTTACCATCTCTTTATATTGCAGAATTATCTATATATCCGCACAGGAGAAAATATATATTCTCCCAGAATGATAGCAATCAAGATTACAATACTCGAAACAAAAGTAAATTCATTGTGCCTTCTGCAAAACTTCGAATCACTCAAATTGCCCCGAATTCCATAGCACCAAAAATATTTAACTCAATTCCTGTATATCTAAAAAATAGTAGGTCGATGCATGTTTTCCAACGGAAACTGAAAGAGTTTCTAGTGCAAAATAGCTTTTATTCCTTGGAAGAGTTTTCTGACCATTATTTCTGCGGGAATATATTATATAATTTTTTCTTGTTTATATATATTTATCTTTACATATATTTCAATTTATATGTTATTTATATGTTTGTCTTAATATTCGTTTGTCATCGTTGAACAAGCATCTTTTACCCTCTTTTTTTAATCTGTGTCTGACTTTTTCCATATAGCATGTACAGGAAATAAGAACTTATTCTATTCTCATTCCTCCATTTTCAGGAAGGGTCATTAACATATATTTCATAATTCTACATTTTTCAATATTTTATTATCCAGCCTGGAAAATATTATTTATTTATCAGCGTATAATATATCTGTCTAGGAAGAATGAAAACAATTGTGTACCGCTTTATAGAGCTTACGAGAAATAAAGCATGATTATGCTACAATAGCTCTAAAGCAACAAGAAAATACCTTTCTGTGAGCTTATTTCAAATAATGAGCTGCTGTGTACGCAGCAAGAAAGACGAGAAAGGCCTATGCGAGGAATGAAAGCTAATAAGATAAATTACAGTTTTGGATATTCCCCAGTGATGACACTTTCCATTACCCTTTCATACTCATCATCGTACACAAAGATACAGTCGATAAAAAAGGGTCCTGTCACCGTTCAAGAGCAGCTTCAAAATTCCATGGGCGTAGAAATGAGAAATGTGGGGTTTACTTACTACTAGAAACTACTTAGAAATAACCAGTCTTGAAATCTTTAAAGTGCAGTACATGTGGTTCAACCTCATCTTGCTGTCAGCAGCAAATAAAACTAGCGTAAGACAAATCTAACTTCAGAAAAGTCAATCATAAAAATTAACACCGGCGGTGTATATATTGAATTATTTTAAATCCATTCAAATTTTCAGGCGATGAGGTGGTGAAGAAAACACGTTGGATATTTCAGAGAGGTTTTTTGTCCTGATAGATATCGCTTTTAAACGACTGTTGTCTTGAAAAAGTTATTCAATGTTTTCAGTAAAATCGTATTCAAAAATGTTTCCTGTCTGAAAAAATTAGGTCCAAAATAACTAAATAATACTTATCTTTAATGTTATCAATACTTCCAATACAATTTCACAGCATCCAGTGGTCCTTTCTAGGACGGTTTTGGAGAAAAAAATTATTTTTTTAATTTTTTATGTAAAACCTGACCATTGAAATATATTTTTCACAATGCAAACTTAAAAAATATTGCAATTTGGGTCATAGCTGCATAAGGCCATCAAGTATTCTGTCGATCAACTGGATCTCAGTTTCAGCATACAGGGAGGCTTAGAATTAAGTTCCTTTCGGGGACTCTTGAAAATTACTGAAACTCAATTTTTTTAAATGGAACACCCTGAGTATTATCTCTGTTTCTAATTCTACTAATCAATATAATTAGTTTTATGTCCTATACCTATTTCGTACCGTTTATTAGATATAAATAATTTTATAATTTTTTAGTTATGTGCAAGTATAAAATTTGGTGAAAAATCTATGAAATTATAAAAAAGAGATTAATTTTTTTTGGGAAAAGGTGTGATGAAGTACATGAACTTTCCTTTATACTGGGTGTATGGCAAATATAATTATGTTGAGAGTTTGAAGAATAAAAAATTATATTGATTATATTCATTGGACACAAAAGATAATATTATGAAATTTAACACAATTATAACACAGTTAATTTGCTAATATAATCTCTTGTCTCGACTGAATTTAATTAATTTAATTTTTCATTCTTCAAATTGTGAACATAATCATATTTCTCATATACCCAGTATGAAGGAAGTTTCATGTATTCCATTACACCTTTCTCAAAAAAGATGAAGCTCTTATTTGTTATTCGATAGATATTTTGCCAAATTTTATAGTTGATTTTATACTTGCACAGAACTCAAAAATTATAAAATTATTTATAGTCGATGAAACTTATTCATGTTGATTAGTAGAATTCGAAAAAGGGATAATATACAGGGTGTTCCATTTGAAAAACCTGAGTTCAAGTAATTTTCAAGAGTCCCTGATAGGAACTTAATTCTGAGCATCCCTGTATGCTGAAACTGAGATCGACAGAATACTTCATGGTCTTATGCAGTTATGACCCAAATTGCAATACTTTTTATATTTGCATTGTGAAAAAAAAGTATATTTTTCAATGGCCAGGTTATACATAAAAATTTGAGAAAATAATTTTTTTTCGAAAACCGTCACAGATAGGTATAGAGAATTTTCTGGGAGAGTTGTTAGGAGTCTTGCAAGGATTCCAAAAATTATATAATATACGGGGTGTTCAATTTGAAATAACAAAGTAGCCACTACTTTCTGATACAAGTGGCAACACTGTATTGATCAAAATATTTCAAAGCACAATTTATTTAAATGATGATCTTGTTCCGTTCTCCAGAAACGTCTAATAGACAATCGAATGTGGAATACCCTGTATATGCAAGTCGCTTTCCCACGCCACTGATTTTTCACCATGAGCGATGAAACGGATCGTTAGTTTACATTCTCTTATATCATTGTGGTTGTACGAGTCATTAGAGGCATATTGTGATGATGCGACTGATGCGAGAGAGGATCTTGAAGCATTTTGTTAAGGGTTAATGATTAATTATTTTTATCAGTATTGTAATCCTTTTTTAATCAATTAAATCAACTTCAATGGAACCCCGATGCTGATGTCGGGGTACAATACAGGCGCCAAAGGATTTTTCAATGGATGTTTATGGGTATAGATGAGACCAGTGCCTCTCATTTCGGCTTTTGTTGATGAAAGTATGTCTTTGGATAGATATGGTGAAAGTTAAATGATCAAGGCTGTGTATCAGTTTTTTGTTAGGTGTTATCAGGTACCTGGATATTTTCTCATGACTGTTAGACTTGATGGGCCATTGTAGAATAAATCCAACACCGCCCTCTTGGATGCACCGAGAAAATAATTAAATTTTTCTGTAGTCTTGAAAAAACAGTTTTCAAATTTGGTATATTGCTATATAGTCACAAACACTCATATTTTGATGCCACTGCTGATAATTTACCACTTCTCGTTCAACCGAAGTGGCGTTGCTGGCTCCTGTTGATGATAGTTGAAAGCGTTTATTTAACTTTTTGTTTTGAGGCAATTCCATTAGGAGCCAAATTTTCAGTTGGATCTCACCTTGAAGCTTCCTCTGGCAACTGCCAAAGTCGTTCGTCAGTCGACATAATTTAGGTTTGATTTTCATGACCAACTCTGTTCAATTAAACTGTATCTCCGACATTTTTAAATAATTTTCCATTTTGAAACTCAATCTTATGACAAATTCGAGCTACTTCGGAAAACCGGACGAAATATACAAGGTATTGTTTGAAAAAACAAGTTTGACCTCACTTCCAGTGCAAACCAGAAAAATTGGTAGCGTACCTCACCTTGGTTATATTTGAAAATTGTAGATCTCTTGACGCTAGCATAATGTTCACATTTTTAGTTGAGAACACAATGCTGGTGTGATTTGTTTTGTTAAAGGTGAAACAAATTAAAATTCCTGCTTTCATTCTTTCTTCACTAATTTCTTTGATGACGAACTTTCAAAATAAAGCACAAAGTATTTTTGGTGTACTTTTTTGCGACTTTATACCTAAATTGGAAGCAGCAAACTGGTTGTAGGAGGAAATGATGTAACTGATCTGAAGTACTCATAATACGGCGAAAGTGCTGATGTTCCAGGATGAATAAAATATTTTATTTATGGAAAACGGCCATTAGTTTTTTCGGCATCTAACAAGAGTAACCTAATTACTTAAGTTATGTTTTTTTTTCGTCTCCTTACGAACTTCAGCCCTCAAAAGTCGAAACTTGTGCGAGCCAAAGATTAACGAGGTCTTACCTTTTAACGTGCGATTCCTAGCACTTTCTCGAGTCATCAGATAAAAATCTGTAGTCGCTAGGATTCGAACATAGCCGACCAGAAGTCAATGGTTTTGAACGAGACAGTCTCAACCACTGAGCTACTTGGCCCTTACCGAATCATTTTTTAAAATATTTTTCACTAATTTCCGAGTTCAAACTTAAAATTCCGAGTTTGACGTCAAAGTCGGAATTTTATAACACATGTTGAGATTACCATATATTGAATCTTATGTTGAAATGCCTCAAATACCGTAACGTGATGGTGAAATTACTGTTGTATATATACACATGTTTCTGTGATACAATTAAATTTATACTATGGAAGGTTATTAATATTGTTATTATTTTTCAGCTTTAATTATATATATATATATATATATATATTATTTATATCTAGATGTATTATGTTTAATCAACTTTTATTCCCTATATGACCGTTATTTATATTTAGCATCATACTTTGTCAATAAGAAAATTCTTGGGCATTAAAGTATATAAAGTAAAGTAAAAAGTGCCACTAGTAGATATTTTTTTATAAAATTTTTAAAATTATACGTGGATTCATATACCATCATAATAGAAGATGAGTATTTGAGAATCAATGCATCTATTCATATAAGTAAATTAGTACGTTTACATTATATTACAACCATTAGAAGTTGGACAACTTTTAACTTTTCATTATAAAACCTTAGTGGAAATTCATTTGCGCAAGACCGTAATTGACAACTGTCAACTGTGTCAACGTCGAAAAGCAAAGTTATGAATATGAAAATTTTTGGGTTTATTTTTGATCAGATCGGTAAAAACATCGTTGAAAAAGAAAATAGAATTGGTTAGGCAATTAGACAATTATTCATCTATATGATTTTAAAAATAAATTTCAAGGAGAATGTTTGGAAGATGATAGGTGAAATAATGGAATATCCAAGTAAGAAACCGTGTTTATTTATGTTTATCTGTTTCTGTGCTGCCAAGAGATGCCAAATGCGCATCTCAATCATTATAATTAAGATTTCTATTAACAGGGCAGTCCATGATCAAATTATATTCATAATGTAATAATAATGTAGTGTTAATATAATTATATTTAATATTTCATGAACGATAGTAATAATTCTTCAGATTCTGCTCTTCCAAAATCCACGTCCGAAGCCTAGTGAAAACACCTAATAGAGCAGTACAATTATAATCAAATATCCAACAAATTAATGAAAACCACTTCACTATCCAAAACTGCCCCTTTTGATAATCAACCCGAAATAATTAACAAGAGCTTATTTCGCGTACAGTAAGAATTTCAGCTTGAACCTCACTTTATTAATCTGCTTTGTCCGTGCTGTACAGCCATTGTGTTAGACCAACTATTTACAATAAACCCGAACTGTTCTAAACAATAAGGCATTGTAGCCGTTACAGTTGACAGTGGAACATTGGGGATCACTTTGACCCTTGTCCATGGCCAGCGGACCAGTCTCATGATACCACCTTGTATGAGAAGAGGAAGGGATCGGAGATTTCATTCCATCGTTCTGTTACTGATTAAGTCGTTGTTTTTCCCGTCACACAAAATATAGTGTATTATACACGGGAAAAATATTAGATTTTAGCTCTCGTTTTTTTGTCTCTAATACTTTCTTCCCTAATGAATAACTATTTATATATTGTCAGATTTTCTTTTGGATAATCCTTAGGCAATGTAGATTTCCAAATATCACCGTAGTGTCCTATTTATACAACGTTATATACGAATATCTGCCCACCGTAGTTTAGTCAGGCAAGTAGTGGTTTTATGACAAATACATAGTTCATTTTTGTTTGAAAATATGAATAAGACATTCATAAAATTTGCTGTGGAATCATCTGCGGCTGAAAGACAAACTTTAGTCGCTATTTTCCATCGTTCAAGATAACCTCTTGGGGTGTATTCGTGTTGAAAAGAGAAACCGCAGAAGAAATATTTGCATCATTTCCATCCTTGACGTGTATAATTGCTTCTAAAGAACCTGCTTTCCAATTCTATCAATCTCCCTGATGAGCTTGACAAAGCGAAATAGATTTTCGTCGACCAAAATGTATTGGGGATTAAATGGGAGAGAAGCGAAACCTTGCTTCAATGAAATGAACGATTTCTGTGAGTGATATTTTTTAATAACATTCTCCTTATCTAATTTAGAGCTAATAAGGCACGATTTTTCTCGAAAAAACATTGCCATATACTCAGATAGCCAAGCTGCGATAAAAGCAGTCAACTCAATGCAAGTTACCTCAAAACTTGTTTGGGACTGCATAGAAGCCCTAAAAGAGCTGGGCAGTCAGAACAGACTGACACTAGCCTGGGTGCCAGCACACACAGGTTATAGAGGCAATGAAGAGGCCGATACACTAGCCCGAGAAAGAGCAAGTAAGGCCCTGAATGGCCCAGAACCGTATTGCGGTATAGCAAAAGCTGTACTAAAAACAAACACCAAATCATGGATTCAATAGAAGTCTCAAGAATGGTGGAACAATGCACCAGGGATGAGACAGGCCAAAGAGTTTATCAAACAACCGCAGCCAACATTCACAGACTATCTACTAAGCCAGAAGAGGAACACTACTAGAATAGTAGTAGGACTTCTCACAGGGCACTGTAGGCTCAACAAACATATGAGTACAATAGGCCTGGCAGAAGAAATGCTATGCAGGTTCTGTCAGGAAGAAGAGGAAACATCAGAACACATACTATGCCACTGCGAGGGCTTGTCAAGGCAAAGGTTTGCAACGCTGGGAGAAGAAAAACCAAGAGCTCCCAGATTCATGGGAGTTCTAAAAACTAGCCTGTGGAGTCTCGTAAAGAAGACAGGGCTGGACAAAGAACTCTAAATGATCTCGAGGACAAACACAATAGATCTGAAAAGGTCGCGGTGTAGAGGCTTGTAGCACGAAAGTCCCTAATATATAATCTATAATCTATCTAATTTATTTAATGAATTTTCAATGAAAACTAGAGAAAATTAAAAAAAATCAACATCTGAATGACAATGCGAATTTTCACAATCAGATTTTTTCTTTTCAGTTAGTCTTTTCACAATATCTATCAGATGTAGTTTAATGTCTATCAACGTGGCTTTAGCCAGGGAAGTAGTTGTTTTCTGTTAGATATTACAAATAAATCACATTTTTCATTTTACAATTTTCATGGAGAATGTTCCCTTTTTCAGCCTACTTCATATTTAGCAATTTGTGAAAATCTGGATGGAGAGAAGAGTATATTTTAATATCGTTGGAGATTCAATATCATTTGATCATGATTCAACTTGTGTAGGTACCTATTCCTGCTAATAATAATAGCCTCTCATTAATTATTATTTACCTACAGACATTTATTGGTTTTAATTATTGTAAATAAATTCGGCAGGGAGAGGTAGATAAGATATTTAATTGTTCTGAGAATTTCTTCATTTATCAACACTTAATTTTCAAGAAAAGGTTCAGCTTACTGCTTTTGTTATTGAACTGAAGGATTTCAGAGTCAGGTCAAAATTACGGTTTTCCAGTGAAACCAACACATGTCTAATAATGACATCTGATTATTTCCATCAGATATCTGTATTAAAATAATAATACACAACAGATTTACTCGGTATGTTTAATACTGCAAAACATTCAGATTTTGGAAAAAAGCATATTGTTTATTTACATTATTTTCTCGGAAGTTTCACTTTCAATGTTAGTCCAAACAAATACCAAGGTTTTTGTTCAAAAATATGAATAAGATATTCGTAAAATCTGTTGCGGAATCATCTGCGGCTGAAAGACAAATTTTAGTCGCTATTTTCCATGGTTCAAGATGGAGGTACATGTATTCATGTTGAAAAGGGGAACATTCTCCATGAAAATTGAAAAATGTGATTAATTTGTAATATCTAATAGAAAACAACTACTTCCCCAGCTAAAGCCACGCTGGACATTGAACTACATCTGATATATATTGTAAAAACACTCTAAACTGAAAAGGAAAAATCTGAAAGTGAGAAGTTTTCATTGAAAATTAATTAGATAAATTAGATAGGGAGAATGTTATTTAAAAAATATCACTCACAGAAATCGTTCATTTCATTGAATGCGAGAGAAGCGAACCTTGCTTCAATGAAATGAACGATTTATGTGAGTGATATTTTTTAATGACATTCTTCCTATCTAATTTCTCTAATGAATTTTCAATGAAAACTAGAGAAAATTTAAAAAATCAACTATCTGAGTGAAAATGGGAATTTTCACTTTCAGATTTTTTTTTTTAGGTACTGCCTTATATCTATCAGATGTAGTTCAATGTCCAGCGTGGCTTTAGCCGGGTAAGTAGTTGTTTTCTGTTAGATATTACAAATAAATCACATTTTTGACTTTTCAATTTTCATGGAAAATGTTCCCTTTTTTCAAATACCAAGGTAAATCTGTTTAAGCAGCTATAGAGAAAGGAATGAAAAAATGTTTGTTCTCTTTACCTTCTATAATTTTTTATTGAAAAACACTCGTCATTTTGAATTTTTTTCATTTATTTTTATTGTATGCTATGTCTGTGAAGCAGTATCTTCAGGAAAATTTCTAAGTAATTTTTAGTGCATATATTTCATATCAGTTTTCATTCTTAACGCTCTGCTTTATGCAATTTACAAGTTTTTTCTGCCCTTTTTTCATTTCCATCTTCATTTTCAGGAAAAATCGCATGTGAAAGTATTGGATTATGATCAGATATTTAATAATCCATGTTTGCATAAAAGAGGAACTATTTGTTAAAATTTACAATTTAAGTTTACGTTACGTCAGCTTTCTCTTTGCCGACTGACTTACTGAAAATGCTTTGAGTATCTCTTATTTTATTACAACCAAATCTCATTAATGACTGGCTGTCTTCTATGGCTTCTATGATAACCAGTCTATTCATTTCAGTCAATCTCTGCGTATTTTATATAATTTCCCAAATTCTTCGGATTGTCAATGGTCATGTTTGTATCATATTTTTGTTTGTAATCTGTCTTAGTTTGTTACTCAGAATATTGAAAGTTGTATATTGTTTTGTTAATCTGAATGTAGGTATACCTAGTAATAGAACTACCTAACTGCTTTTGTTAAATCTTCAAATTAACAAAACAAGAGATATAAACAAATTATTCTAATACTAAGTTATAATTTTTTTAGTTCCCTTTGAAATAAAGTTACAATAATTCTGTTGAAATGAGTATTATATCGGTATAGTCTTTCTAATACCAATTGCAGAATATAAAAACTCGTTTCTAAGCCTTACCGACAATTCCGTTTTATATGCTGACATTTCATTTAAATGATGATTTAAAACTATCCAGCCAAATATTTTGCATTTTTCCGCACGTCAATTAAGTCCACGTGGACCGCAGCGATTCCTTTGAATCTATACGGGTTGATGCAATTGATAATGGATGAACATACTTTTTCAACATATAGAGTCGTGTAAACTTTTTAATATTTTTTTATTTTCAAATCGAAGATAACTTTGATTCTCGAATATCTACGTGTAAAAATATTAACATTTCTCAAAAAAAAAATGTGTTTATGTATAGGGAGTTATTTCAACAATATTCTGGGTATAATTACAAAATTAAATCTCTATGGTGAAAACGTTTATATTCTTGTCATAAAAAATCCCACTTTACTGTACTTTGGAATTCACAAGAAAGCTGATTATTTTATTCTTTTATTATATATTTCAGCGATATTAAAACTGACATTATAGATGAAATTTTTGACGTTCCTACGTGTGTCTTCAAACAACTTTTGAATACACTAATAATGATATAAGATAAAACTTATAACATTCTCTGAAATGGAAAAAATCATTGAAAACATCGATTAAAGACGACTTACAAATTGACTGTATTGAATCATTCAACACACATGATCACAATTATTTGCATTGCAATCCAGAATACCTAAGCCACCTTCAATTCATCACACTTCAAATTCATGAACAATCATACCTATCCCCAGACGGTAAAAACCACACCGAAATAATTTTACACGCTTCAAGATTTCATTTATCTCATACGACTCTCCGCATACAGCTACACAACTAATATTATTCCTTGAAATTACAGTGATCCTTATTCATGCCTCTCATATACAAACACAAATTACAAAAACATTTTCAAAACACATCACAATACCCAAGAAAGCAGCAGGTATTTTATAAGAATATCATTATTGAGCCTCTACAATATCGAATTGTGTGCGTGAGGGAAGCAAAGTTACCAATCAAAAAAAGGTGGGCGTGTCCCCCTTCCAGCGACTCACTCATGCCGAAACCCCGCCTCGAACCCCACAAATAACCCAGTAACAGTCGGTATAACTTCAGTGTCTTTCTTGTATTCGTTCAGTGAACATCAAGTGTAGTGATTATCAGTATGTACGGATATCCAACCAGTGCCATGATCGACGATTATCAAACCAGTCAGCAAACTTCGCCCGTTGCCGCTATCGAAGCGCACATCAAACGACCCATGAACGCCTTCATGGTATGGTCCAGGATCCAGAGGAGGAAAATCGCTTTGGACAATCCCAAGATGCACAACTCCGAAATATCCAAGAGGTTAGGGGCAGAGTGGAAGTTATTATGCGACTCTGATAAGAAGCCCTTCATCGATGAAGCCAAGCGACTAAGAACTCTTCACATGAAGGAACATCCCGACTACAAGTACAGGCCGAGGAGGAAGCCCAAAGGTCCGCTAACCAGCGGTCTCAAGCCTGCTATGGGTTTTCCCATGCATCAGATCCCATATCCATTCCCAGGAATGGATTCGCTGAGTAGCCCTTATCCGTATTTCAACACCGCTTTCGACTTTTCGAGGATACAAGGTATGAAACACGAAGAACAATATGTGAACCACCAGCCCGCAGTTGTAACTTCTCCTTATTCGTTACACAACTCGCTGTACTCCTCCTTGTACCATCAGCAGCAGAAGTCGTTCGCCCCGGCTCCTCATATGGGTATGTTTACCTCGATGCCATCAGCGACGTCAATGTACTCGACGTCTTCCAGCCCAGCGTCAAGTCCATCGGGCTCAGATCTGGATATTCGGAGGCCGGTGCCGGTGATGTACTAGAACTGTTTTTGTTTATTGTTGTTTATAGTGCGATGTACATAAAATTTTATTTGTTTTGTAGGGAGATATTCACGTAATCTGTGATTGTATACTTACGACTGATTTTGTATATAGTAGTTAATTATTGATCAAAGCGCAGAAATATGTTGATAGATATGTTAATTTATTATGTTCTGATATGATAAATAAATCGAAATCCTATGCAAGTGTTTTGAATTATTTTGTTTCCGCTAACATGTAGAATTGATGATGGTCAAAGCCTTATTATGCTCAGTGATAACATTTTTGCCATTTTTATTTCTTATTCTTCAGTCAGGAACTTATTACTGAATATAGGAGGTTTATTGACGCAAATTAAATATATAGGATGAATATGCATAGCAGATGGTGATATGGAAAAATAACATATAGAATTGATATTGATCAAAATATGAAATTATCAAAGAAGAATCCATTAATATTTTTTCCTCACATCGATTTGGTTCAATTCATGCTGAGACTCAATAATAATAGTAAATCTAAAAACTGAATGAATACCCCCTTGAAATGGATGATAATGGTCATTGAAATCATAGATAATTAACATGGAATTGACATAAAGTAAAAGATAACATTATTCATTGAAATCAGAAAAAAATATCATATTACAACTTTAGATTGATACAAAAAAAACTTCACTGAAGTTTTTAAATTCTGATGCCTAGATAAGTGATGAAATTAGTGAAAATAGGAGAGTGTCTTGAAAAATATATCTACAAATGAATAATAAAAATATTTTCCACAAAGGAGGGTATGCTTTTGATAGGGAAATTTGGACTATGCATGAAAAAAACATTTAAACTCTTTCAGATGAGTAATGCAGTAGTAAATTTTTTTTTTTTCAATCTAGAATAAGTTATCTCCTATAATAAAAAGTCGCAACTATGCTCCTGAATCAATTCAATACCTAACTAATTGTCAGAACTGACATTTTCCATTTACTGTACATTGAAACCCATGATGAACACATACGATTTGTTAGCAAAATGTCTATTTTATCAATTTTTGGATTCCCAAACTCTGATCTAAAATAACTTATTTGAAGATGTTCCGGAATGGTGTGGAAGTTGAAATAAAAGTGTGCAATTATGACTGTGAGCAGTTGTCCCAGAAAAGCATACCCTCTTTTACATCATTCATTGATAATTGGGTGAAATTTGCATGGAGCAGAAATTATATTTCACATGAATTAAAAAAAAATTAAATAAAACAGTAAATTGACAATGTTCCCGACAAAACTGTAATATTGTGACAATGTAATATTCTCAACCCAAATATCTTAAACGGATATTTAAAAATATGGCGGAGAAAAGGAGGAACCTTCGGCATCAGTTAGCTTTGTGGGTTGACCATTTCCCTTTATGGAAACTTGTTTCGAACTGATGTAACTAAGAAGGTAAGAATCTGTAGATGAAAAAAATATTTGTAGTAGGAATATAAGTGGTTATTGGTTATTTCTATATTTAAACGTTCCTATTCACTCAATAGTGTTTAAAAGAATTAAGAACGATTGAAAATGTTAATGGTCACTTACTCTGTCCGTCGGATATATTTTGACTCAAAATAGGCGTGCATTGAGTTATGAATAGGATAATTAGGTTTGAATTATTCTCAGTTACTGAACTTCATACTTTATGATACGACAGAAACTAATAGTAATAATAATGTGATTCAAAAATTATCCTAAGCCGGTGTCTTTGAATAAACTCATACAGGTCAAGCGTGGACTATATTTTTGTCCCTGGACGTATTCTAACGTGCTGATTCCGAATTTTTGAACAAAAATATCGAAAACTCATCAGAAATATTTATGGCGGCAATCGAAAGAAATTAAAAATTACTCGAAAACAGTTGCAACGGGTTCACCCCTAAAAATAATGAAAAATACTCAGTCCTCACATCGACTTGAAATTTTCATTGTATACGTAAAATTTCATGCTCATTCCGAAAATGTATGATTTTTATGTGCTCAGATGTGAGATTTAGCTGGAAAAGGGTGTTTAAGGTACAAAACCCAATTTTCTGAGATTTTTTATTTTTCGTGTTTTGAAATTCAAATTTCTGTCCTCAAACGTATTTTGAAGTGCTGATTTCGAATCTTTGAACAAAAATGTCAAGAAATCATCAGAAATATTTTTGGTGGCAAAAAAACCATCTAAAAACTGATTTAGAGCTGAACAACTCGAGAACGGTTGGTGATAGACAAATTCTGCGAACGTCAATCGATTCAGAATGGTCGAATTAATATATCTTGTGAATTTCGAGTCAATCGAAAGAAATTAAAAATTACTCGAAAAAAGTTGCAAGGGGTTCACCCCTAAAAATCATGAAAAATACTCAGTCCTCACATCGACTTGAAATTTTCATTGTATACGTAAAATTTCATGCTCATTCCGAAAATGTATGATTTTTATGTGCTCAGATATGAGATTTAGCTGGAAAAGGGTGTTTAAGGTACAAAACCCAATTTTCTGAGATTTTTTATTTTTCGTGTTTTGAAATTCAAATTTCTGTCCTTTTTGGTGGCAAAAAAAACCATCTAAAAACTGATTTAGAGCTGAACAACTCGAGAACGGTTGGTGATAGACAAATTCTGCGAACGTCAATCGATTCAGAATGGTCGAATTAATATATATTGTGAATTTCGAGTCAATCGAAAGAAATTAAAAATTACTCGAAAAAAATTGCAAGGGGTTCACCCCCAAAAATCATGAAAAATACTCAGTCCTCACATCAACTTGAAATTTTCACTGTATACTTAAAATTTTATGCTCATTTCGAAAATGTATGATTTTTATGTGCTCAGATATGAGATTTAGCCGGAAAAGGGTGTTTAAGATAAAAAACCCAATTTTCTGAGATTTTTTATTTTTTATGTTTTGAAATTCAAATTCCTCTCTTCAAACGTATTTTGAAGTGCTGATTCCGAATTTTTGACCGAAAATGTCAAAAACTCATCAGAAATATTTTTGGTGGCAAAAAAACATCTAAAAACTGATTTAGAGCTGACCAACTCGAGAACGGTTGGAGATAGACAAATTCTGCGAACGTCAATCGATTCAGAATGGTCGAATTAGTATAGATTGTGAATTTCGAGTCAATCTAAAGAAATTAAAAATTACTCGAAAAAAGTTGCAAGGGGTTCACTCCTAAAAATCATGAAGTATACTCAGTCCTCACATCGACTTGAAATTTGCACTGTATACATAAAATTTTATGCTCATTCCGAAAATGTATGATTTGTATGTGCTCAGATATGAGATTTAGCCGGAAAAGGGTGTTTAAAGTAGAAATTCCAATTTTCTAAGATTTTTTATTTTTCATTTTTTGGATTTAAAATTTTGTGCTGATTCCGATTTTTTGAACGAAAATGTCGAAAACCCATTTTGTATTGTAGCGTCCAAAGCACCGCTGACGCTTGATTAGTGAATGTTATAATTTTCACAAAAACAGTATCCCAACCTAGTCTTTTTGCGCGTTTCTTCGAAAGGCGACGAGTTAAGAGGCAGCTAATAAAAACAAGAAGCTACTTCGCTTTACCGCCTCTTAAAATTTACCCCACCTAAATCCGGCAATGCTCCTGTGACTCCTATGGTTTTTATATATACTCCAACGTTTTTTCAATGCCCCTCTTTGAGCTCGGTGTACAAAACAAGAAGCCGAAAACTCAATCCATTCTGTGTACGAAACAAGAATATTTCAAGGAATTTTTCGAGCTGTACGAAGAGCGAAGGTACAAAACAAGAAAATCTCATTTCGGTTGCCCAGATACCTGTACCTAATTATTATTGATCTTTTATTTGTCTGGTGTAATATATTATAACAAACTTAGAAAATGTACAACCAACCTACTACGACTTTGTAATATGGATTTTTTGATCAAGTTCGAACCCAGTCGAAAAACTCGCTACCAACATTTATTTTCATCATCGCGAAAGACGGCATCTCAAGAAATAATGAAATTTTCGGAAACAAAAGTTCATGGCTTGATTGAATTCAAGAAAGCGCATTGTTTCTGTTTCAAAACAATCTCATCAAAGCGTTTGACGTCTCTGCCAGAAAACTACAAGCGATTATTCGCGATTCTTTAGAACCTTTTGTTGGCCGAATTCGCCAAGAGTGTAATTGAAATATCAATTCAACGAGAATTGTGGCTTTCGACTTTTGTCTTTTGTTTCAACTGCATTAAGGGCCTTCAAAGGGGTAAAATGTTATTCAATCACTAAAGAGTTATAAGACCCTCTGGCTGTTGTATGAAGAGCAATAATACTTACGCTCTTCGTCGTCGTACTTGGCGAAAACAATTCGACTTGAATTAAAATCGATTGAAGAGAAGTGGGCAGAAACAACGTTTCATTAAAAAGTTCTGGTGAATGCATGGTTACTTTTCTCGGTTATGTTGTTCAATTTTATTCGTGGTGGAAATACCATAGAAATACTTTGTTGCACCACAATGATTTTTTGTAACGTAACTTATTTGAAGTATTTCCAGAAAACTTCATTACTTTTTAATCCTGATAAATGTCCCGTCATCTCCTTCACAAAAATCAGTTGAAAATGACGTATAAACTTTCGAAAACTGGAATTTTTAATATTGAAAAATAATAGTTTAAAAAAAGTAAAGAACACGCTTTACTTCCCATGGACTAAAAAGTAAAAAATAATTGACAATTTAAATTATCAACTATAAAAAAAGCGTGGGTGCTTTCGATCTATATTCTCATATACTTTAGTGTAATTTAACAATACAAAGCGTTCAAGAGCTCAAGAGAACTTTATCAAGCACCCCACGCTTTTTTTTACATTTGAGAAATTAAATTATCAATTATTTTTTACTTTTTAGTTCCATAGTTTTCTAAACTATTATTTTTTTTTACTAAAAAATCGAAATCTCCGACCCCGAAAATCATACCAATTTTGAATCGAATCTGACCCTAATCACAAATCTCCTCCGCCATCTTGAAGCCGCCATTTTGAACTCATAAGTTTTTACGAAAAATTCATAAACTCTGACCCCGAAAAACCTCATATACCAATTTTGAATAGAATCGGACCATTATCACAAATCTCGTCCGCCATCTTGAAGCCGCCATTTTTTCAAACCAATCGCTTAAAGTAGGCTTATTCGTTTAATTTTCAAATATTTCAACGAGAGAAGTTTTCTTTTCCGATTTTACACATAGCTGTGTTTCGAATTTGAACGTTCTTTTTCTATTTAATTTTTTTGCTATTTCATTAATATTTACGAAATTTCTGATACATATCGATAGTACATTGTGCAACAAGTGTTTCTCAGTACCGAGAATTCCAAGCATGAGCGCAGATGTTCAAATTTTCTGCCCTTTCTTTAAAAACGGAAAAAACAATTTTTCCGTATTTGGACTTCAATAACTGAACTGATTTCAAAAATGTATCGTAAGTTGCTTGAAATTGATACTCGGTGAGCATACAAAACAATAACCTGAATCAAATACTGTGTAGGTTGTTTTCTGTTCAAAGATTCCCAAAATAGTCCGAGGGCCAACGACACTTATTTTCCAGCGTTTAAATGAATTTATAATTCCTCTTTTTCTACTGTTTTTGTGATGCCAATTTCGCGAGAATTTGCTGTTGATAGTCAAATTGTGAAGTACTGTTGATGCTTTACAGCAATTTGTAACTGTTTATTTTGATACCACAAGATGATGGACCATTAACTCCTGTCGTCGAACTTGTCGAAGAAATCAAGAAGTAGCTTAAGATTTATTGGTATCCCTCGTAAAAACTAGACAAACTCAAGACGAAAAAATTTGGTTCTGGCTCAGGGACCAAAACATCCAAATAAGACGTGACTTTACACCAAATCTTCTACTCACCGAAACTCTTGGACATCAATCAAACAATAATAAGAGACAGTGTCTTTGGTTTTTCCTCACAAAAGGGGTGTATATGTATTTACATAATCCTGCTTGTAATTTGGGGATTTCACAATGCGGCAACTAGACTCGCTAGAGGAAACTATTGTTAGCATGGGTAATGCATCTATAGTTGTCACACAAGCAGTTAGAATTCATTTAAGTACAAAGGAAGCTGCTTAAACCTATTACAGGGTTTTCTCGGTTCTCAAATCGTGTTTTGTTCGGGATTCTCGAGAATTCTCTGCTGGTAACTTCGGCAATTGTTCTCGTAATAAAATTTTATTGCACCAATAAGGAGAAATACCACTTTCTGACGATGGAGATGAGTTCTTACTGTGGCGTAAGTTAATCCTTTTATGTGGAAATATTTTTCCATAGAAGCTTTATTACTTATTATGATCGTAAGTCTGTATATTTATAATTGTAGAATAATGGCTATATATACTCGCAAGATTCATCGAAATGTATTGAGTGGAGAAAATCAATCCGGACAAAGTTTCTTGGTAATAAACAATTACAATAATAAAAATATGATCTCTATCACAAATAACCTCTCATGCAAAATAGTTATTTTTCTACAACTGTCAAAAAAGTCCACTTTTTTGTGTGGTTTGTGTGCGTAAAGTATTACAATGTTTCACTATCAACATACGATTTCATTATTAAACGGAAAAGCGTAAAAAAAGTGCACTTTTTTAAACGGCTGTTGCTACGCGACCGACAGTTTCACGCAACAACAATGACAGATCCGAATAATAACGAAATCCTGTCATAAAGCCAGTTATCATTTTCTTTGGCAACTAATTACTTATAAATATCTGATATACAAATGTTTCACGCATTTCCGCACCAAGAGAAGCTGGTTGGTTTTTGTATGTTCGTAACCATAGCAACGGTTGCTATGACAACAGTTTTTCCGTAACTGATTTAAGCTAAACTATAACTGACCCAACTTGGCAACCACGCATTTCCGCATTTCTCGACCATAGCAACGGTTACCATGGCAACAGTTTTTTCATAACCGATTTCAGCTAATCTTAAGCAGATACTTGGCAACCGCGCATTTCCGCAAGATCGGAATTGTGTTTTTTTTTACTCGTTGCCATGGCAACAGTTTTTGCATAACCGATTTCAGCTAAACGAAGTAAAATTTTTGTTAATTCAAAAGCAATATAAGGTAGATTAACAATTATACATAAATAACTAAATGCTTGAGGGGAACAAATTTAAAAAAGTTCCAATAGTGGGATTGGAACTCACTCTTTAAATGTCATTTTAACTATAAACGTCAAAAAATTTCCAGGGTAATTTCATGCTCCTTACCTCAAAGACGAGACAAAAATTTCCGGAAATTTTATCAGTTGCTACAGTAACGATAAAAAATGTTAGGTGTGGAATTTTCACTTATAATATCACAAGAGCTTAAATTATTTCCGGAAATTTTCTTGAGGGCACGAATATTTTGAAAATTTTCTTAAAATATTCGTGCCCGAAAGAACATTTTCAGGAATAATTTAAGCTTGCGTGGTATTCGGTAAGAAAATTTCACACCATAATTTGGAAAAAAATTATTAATCCAATCTGACATTTTAAATTAATTTCACTGCTTGTCAAGTCCACCATGTTTCGTTAAATAAAAAATATTACCAACTTTAGTTACACCAAATGCTAAAAAATATAATATTAACATGATTTGTTACAGTAGGTGGCCGTGATATAGGCGGCCATGCTTTTGACAGATGAGGTTTATATTGGTAAATTACATTGAGTTACTGTATAGTAAACCAGCAAACAAAGATATTATTATGTAAAACATTTCCTGTAAGCATTTGCGTTAAACAATTTGAGAAAAATGAAATGCTTTGAAAAGTACAATTTATGTAAATAATGCAAAGAGTTGAGTCAAGTGCAAATATGTTATCCAAAATTAATATATTTAATGAAATTAATGGAAGATTGCCCCCAGGAAGCGTTAGAGTCGAATGGTTTGTTACCAAAATCGAAGAAAGTCTGCTTAGATGTCAAGTGAATATGGCCTTTTGCGTAAAAGAGATTTGAACAAAATTGTTTCAAAATATCACATATATGTCTTAAAACACATACATCTAATTAATTCGTCGCCTTCCTATTCACCATTAAGAAGAGAGGATGGGTTAGAATTCAAGTAACATTTAAATGTTACTATGTTTGTAGATCCTAAGTTTTTTGAAATATAAATTGTTAATGCATAATAATTAAACAAATTTGTGTTTTCTGTTTAATGAAACTTTATAGCGAATAAGAAATAATAATGTTAATTCTTATAGAAATTGTGCATTATTCACAGGTATATCTAGAATGTTTAATGGTTGTAGATAATATGTTTACCTTTTCAACTGTCAAAAAATTTCCACTTAAATATCGTGGTGCCACGAAAAAATTTCCGGACATTTTTTTAGTTGCCATGGTAACTAGTCAAAATTAAGGCATCTCGTTGGTTGAAAAGTAGAGGTGTGAAATTTTCATTAATATTTCTGGACATCAGAGAGAAAATATGTTCAAGACCAATCTCCGTTTTATTCGAAATGGGTCACTTTCGTAACTTTTGTAAATCCAATCAAGATTCAGAAACTACGTTAACACACGCACATCTGGTGCTAATCAGAAAACATCACCAATACGAAAAAATGGCACTTGGTCAATCGGTCAGCACCAACAAAACATCCGCAAGTCATCGAAGCCGAATTAAAAAAATAATTCACCGATAATGAACAGGCTGTCGCGCATCGAACTTTATTTCCTACTTTTTGTGATTACGACGCGCATTGTGTGGCCTTTGAGTTTCAGTGGCTGGGCTTTGTTGGTGAATTATTGCCAAAAATGAGCCATTGTTCATGCAGAAATCGATTTACAGGTATGAAAATGTTGATTAGGGTCTGTCCTCGGATGAAAAATGGGTGGATGATGGACAGGCGTTGAATCGGCCTAACCAGGTGTTGGGTGTTTTGGAATATTTGGAATTTTCCAGCGTGATACCTTTCAGATGCTGAATTTACATCTTAGCAAAGATCTTATACTCTATTTCAAGAATAGCGTAGAGTGAATTCTCATAAAAACCTATGCATAATACATAGGAATTCACTTTACGGTATTCTTGAATTCAACTATAATAGTAAATATAGCTAATTGAATAATAATAATACTTCCTCATAAACACTCGTACAGCTTGTGGAGGAAGAGGACGGCTATCATCATTATTTGCCGTGGCGCTCCGGGACTAATTTTTTTTGTGGTGTTTTCACGTTACAGCTGTAGGAAAACGTGTTTTGACTACGTGATGAAAATATTTATTTATCAGAAACATAAAGGTTACTCTAATTATCTGTTCCTGTCTGTATTTACGAGAATACAAACTACTACAACATAAAATCTCAACTTATAAATGTAAAATCTCTTAAAATTAAATATGTTAGGTAATTAGGATGGGAGGAAGTCAGTACAAAGACAATATCATTGCTAATTTTCAATCCAAGACTTGTGCTAAATACGAAGGCGTAGAAGGGCCAACAACAAACTATTTTTCGAAACATTTGGAATTGCCACTTTGAACTGACAATTGTCGGTTTGAACTGACAATTGCCACTTTGAACTGGCAATTGTCACCTTGAACTTGCAATTGTCACTTTGAACTGACAATTGTCACTTTGAACTGGCAATTGCCACTTTGAACTGGCAATTGTCACCTCGAACTGGCAATTGCCACTTTGAACTGGCAATTGTCACTTTGAACTGACAATTGTCACTTTGAACTGGCAATTGCCACTTTGAACTGGCAATTGTCACCTCGAACTGGCAATTGCCACTTTGAACTGGCAATTGTCACTTTGAACTGTAAATTGTTACTCAAAAAAGATATTTATTGCCAACTGCATAAATATTGTTTTTTTGCAATTAACAATTGCCAGTTCATAGTGACAATTGCCAGTTTAAAGTGACAACTGTCAGTTCCAAGTGACAATTGTCAGTTCCAAGTGGCAATTGCCAGTTCAAAGTGACAATTGCCAGTTCAAAGTGGCAATTGTCAGTTCAAAGTGGCAATTCCAAATGTTTCGAAAAATATTTTGTTGTTGGCCCTTCTACGCCTTCGTAGCTAAATATATAGGCTGAATTCTGAATGGTTATCATTGTAAAACTGGCATATTTTTTTCCTACGAGCATGCGGAAAAGTAACTTTTCCGCACGATTTTTCATTTTGAAAGTTGTACTTTTCCGTACGATTTAAAATCATGCGGAAAAGTTACTTTTCAGCACGATTTTTACTTTTCCGCATGATTTTTACTTTTCCGCACGATTTTTGTATTGTTGAAAATGAAGATATTTAGGACTAACTAAATGATCTATGTAACTATTCTGTCATATTATTCATTTTGTGGCATTATTATAAAAATTTGTTGTTTACTCACCCTGTATATTCTGTAAACTGAGTTTTGGAGAAAATGTGATGTACAGCAAAGTGGAATTTTCCATAGTGGAAATAAAATGACTTGCATGAATTTTTTGTCGACTCTAGGTCATAACTTTACATTTATCAATGTTATCATCTATGATATGATATGATATGATCAATATGATGTGGTGAGTACAAATAATGCTCTGGTAAGATATATTTTTCCAAATACTTTATTATCCACATCTTTAGTAGAAATTGTACTCAGCCCTTTTCATCTCAAATGTTTGACAGAAATGAAAAAGATTTGTGAATGAAAATCAGAAATTGACAGGTTTTATTTCAAACTTGAGATGAAACTCAATTTGAAAAAGTTTTTAATGGTAACATATAAAAAGGGTTCATACAACAATGGAGTTGTAGAAAATATGTAAAATATAGTACCGGGTTCGAAAATCTATATATGATAACACTTTAGGGTTTAGAACGTTTTTTTGAGTACGCGAAAAAGTGGGGGGATATGAAATAATTATCATAAGGTGCGTAATGAGGCTACAGACTTTTACTGGAATAAAATCTCAACAAGCCTCATCTAGAAAAGCAAGCACCTAGTAAACACTTGGTATATCTAAACTGTTTTCAATTACAGTGTTTGTTACAAATTAGGGTTAAACACATAATTACCTACCTCTGTCTATAATACAAATTTAGAGAAGTCCCTAATGAAGGATTTCTATTGAAAACCGATTATTCAGGGAGTTCAATTCCTAATTATATATTTTTCAATAGGTCTGTTTCCTTAATCTAGGATAGGTAGTCCTTTACATAATCCGATATTTAATTAAAAACTTAATATCAATATTATACAGGCTGTTCCAAAACTTTGGGAGATGAAAACACAATAAAAAATATATCTGTCGTGTGTATAGTGTTTGGTCATTAGCCACACTTGGAAGATTCGTTGAATGAATGTTTTATTATAATTGTACAATATTTGGTTTTCTTGACAACCGGCTGAATGATCCTAAAAAAATTTAGATTTCTTGGATAGATTAGAATGAGGCTGTATGACGAAAATTATCATTATTATCATTATATTGACTGAAATATACTTTGGGGATTGAAGTCTCAAAAGCACAACGAAGGCTCCTAGTAGTTGTCTGATTTCTAGTAGGGGGTGAACCCAAATTTACCTATTACGTTTTCTTTGCCACCGATGTCTTAACAAAGCGATAAGAGCAAGTTTCCCGCGTCTATTGTCCATCGTAGCTAGCGGCAACCTGAACTACCGCACCACGAGGTCCGGATCTAGCAGACACTCGTATGAAGTCAGCATCCGGGTGCCGCCCGCCCGGGCAAACACTCGGACGGACGAACAGCCTGACCGTGTGAAAGAGGCCTTAGTATTACGTTTCGTTTTGACTGATTTATGAAATCCTCTTCTGAATATCTATAGTTATTTCAAATGAAAATGATTAAAACCATTCATTTACCTGTAAAGTAAACAACCCGGCAAAATTATTATACCCATAACTGCAATTAGGGTCTCATAGTTCTGGTATTTTCCTAGCATTCTATAAGTACAGGTAATAGTTTTGAAGACATGCTTTGAACAAACCGATCAATATCGAATACCGTTAATTATAAGCTGAAATATGAAAGGTTGTGGCAGTAAAAGTCAATTGGGATTATAAGAGTGTTTTGGGAATAGTTAAGGTCATTGGTCATCCTTTTGTACCAAGAATTGAATATACAGTGTCATCCAAAAAGCTTCCCTGATCGTACAAATTTATTTTTTTCGTGGAAAAGGTGATTGGTTCAGGGCTTTTTTGAGAAAGTTGGGATTCTATAATTTTTTAGGATAAAAATCATTTCTTGTCACAGTGATTTTTATTCAAATTGGTCGGTGTTTCAGCTGTGCTGTGAAAGGAATAATATTGAAAAAATTCTGGAACTTTCGAAAGTATTTTTTTTATGTGATAGGATTTGTTCCTAGCGCACCTTTTACATTTATCGCATTTTGCGAACATAACGTTAAATACATAGGTATATAGAAAGAAAGCTAAGAAAATTTACTACAAGAGGATGTTATTGTTTGCTGGCCTAACAGTTCGCTTCTAGGTGTTATAGGTGGTTCTGTGTGCTAGGATGCCCGATTCGTGCGATACAATTTTTGTTGCATATTTATCTTTGTTTTATGGTACACCGTGTATCCGAACATATTCAAATCATACATTTTTGGAATCAGCATAAAATTTTTAGTATATCAGTGGTAATTTCGAGTGAATCTGATGACTTTGGATTTTTGACCAATTTTAAGGGACAAACCCGTGATGTTTTTTCGGCTGAAATTTAATTTTTTGCCGATCGACTCGAAAATCATATCATATAAATATATATATATGTATATATATATATATATATATATATATATATATATATATATATATATAATTCTCTTTATTGCAAAGCGCTTTCGACTTTGAAATTTGGAAAATTACGAAAATTAGGAGGTAATTTTCCAAATTTCATAACATCTTTTTTAAATTCAATTTCCGGTACTCTCAACTGAGTATTTACTTTCAGGAAGCACTGAAGATGACGAAAGTCGAAAGCGCTTTGCGATAAAGAGAATTTATACACTGTTATACAAAACTTCGCTTCATTTATATTTCTATGTAACTATTCAAGATGAAAATCTTCCCGATTATGCACCATATTGGTTGCTTCGTTCCTCTCCTACTTTGAGGTATGGCAACGGAAATTTAATCAAAATTGCCAAATGACGATGAAATATACGTGTATATTATTCATTCTGATAACAGCTAGTCTTCTTTTGTATTAAATTAATCTTGTGAATAATATTAGCTGCATACGAGAATTCTCCGACCATTATTGCAGGAGATACAATAAGGTATCTCCACCCTCAGACAATGTAAGCATTTTGTCAAACATTTTAATATAAAATACTCAACTACTGTGCTGTCAACAGCGCGTTCATTATTCATGCTCGTTTTTAAATGAAAAGGAACGGGGATGGTTCAATCTCAGTTGATGAATCGTTCCATGAATGGATTATTGAAGTTTGTAAGTCGGGTAATTTCGATTTTACATGTCGCAATAAGTAAACTAATACAGGGAGAGGCGCAAAATGTGATCTAGAAAAAAAAAATAAATTACTATTTGTTACAGATATGAAAGTGTAATATGAAAAGCGTTATGTTTCGATAAAGTCGTGCTTGGTATTGCGGCAGCATATAGATTTTCATTTTGTGACGATTATTTTCATCTGTGTTGAGGAAATATTTTCCATTGAATTTCCTAGGGAGATGAAAACCAACGTTATCTTCAAAGCACTATAATCGATAGCTAGGAAATCGTGTATATCCTGAATTAATAAAAGTGAATCGTGAGATGTAATGAAAAAAATGTTTATTAATCTGTATGTGAAACTTGTTTCACGAAAAATATTGGAAAATGAAGTAATGAATACACTGACTGTGAATTTTGATTTCCTCCTCGACTCTAGAAATAATAATAATGAAAAATATGTTTCTGACTTCGATTGCCATCTTATTGTTTTTTTTTTACAGAAAATGAAGAAAAATTATGTGTTGGATTCGTTGAATGTGAATGTTGATTTTGTCGCATTCATTTGACTCGCCCACCCCTCTACATATAAGAAAAAAATGTTTCTGACTGTCTCTATTATTTTTAGTGGATTTTTTTCCACGAGAAATATTGAGAAATGAAGTGTTGAATACATTGAATGTGAATGTTGATTTTGTCGCATTAATTGAAAAAACGAAAAAATATTTCTGACTCTCAGATCAATAAAAATAATTGAAAATAAACCGTGAGGTTATGACTTACTGCCTGAGCAGCGCAGTCACCGTTCCCCTGCATGGATCACACGTTAAAAGGAAAGGGCTACGTCTTCCCAGCTCGCAGTCTCTTAAAGACTTCTGAGGGTTGCTCGTAAATATTAACAATAAAAATTAACCCCCCCCCCTCAGTTAACTTTGGAACGGATTCAAGTTTTTCTTTGAATAAACTGCTTTTTTAACATCAATAAAGCATAAAAGTGAAAAATAGCGGTACAAAAGGTTAGAACTTTCCTATGAGGATCCTTTCAAGTCTAGTAAAATCATCAAATCATTTTTGGTATCGACAAAAAATATCAGTCTCTTATGGTAAATGGTTGCCATCTTCTAAAGAAAATCAAAATAAATGTCAAAGCAGATATGGTTAAACCTCTTTCCATTGAATGCCAACAAAATTTAAAAAACTCCTGGCACATGAAGAGACTATTCTGAAATTTGTGATTTATATTTCCAAATATTTTGGGCGAGATAATCCTACATACGTCTCTTATGCTTTACTGTAATTCATCGATTATTCTTGGGGCAGTTCTGTAAACTTGAAATTTGCGTTATTCTTACAAGTCAAAATTCAAAGTGGTCAAATCAGGTGCGCGAGCAGGCCATTTAACAGAACACCTTCGACTAATCCATCTTCTAGGAAAAAGTTCATTCGAATAGTAAGTTCTGCCTTAAAAAATAGTTTTTTATGATACAAGTTCGTGAAGTTTTAACTTAGTTGAACAAGGCACAGCCGAGTTCAACAAACACGCTAGTACAAAAAAGCTCTTTACGAATTCATTCAATTTATCAAAGTGCGTTCATAAATGGATTCTGACTTTTAAAACTGAAAAAATGGTCCTGTGGTCAAACTTGGAATCTCATAATTAAGACTTAAGCCGTAAGCTGCTCTTGATTTATTTCACCACGTTAATAAAATACCAAGAACAGAAAAATAAAATCAGTCATTGTGAAGTTATGACAAGTTCATTAGTCTCAAATTGTTAATTATCATGTCTGAGAGAAAATTAAAATGTTACACCACTTTATGACAATTATGCAAGTCGAAAGAAACAGTCTGGGACGGTTTTGGTTATAATAAATTAGTTAAGTTATGTTTACTGAGTAGAATTTCTCATGAAGTATTCTCTTCGAATTGGAGATTTGTCTGCTTCTTAGATGGTATACCAATTCATAATCTACACCTCAAATTTCGATATCAACCTCAATTTATTTTGTACATTCAGTAGCGAATAACTGAAATTTAAAAAAGTTCTAATTGTTACAAAAATCGCAGGTCTAACGTAATTCAATTCAAATAATTCAGACTTGTGAACGCAGTAACTTATCGGGCAAATTAATTAATTTGCCCTTCTACACTTGTACAGATTTCTTTGGATTAACATTTTTTCATTTTCAGATTGTGGAAGGTCATAAACCCAAAAAATCATGTCAAGAATCGGATTTCCTCCACAAAATCAAACTTTCAATCAATATCAGTATCTATATTTGAACCCAGCCTAACAATCTATTCACTGAGGCCTTTCGGTAAGGGACCCATATAATAACCATGACATTATGGGTACAACAAATGAAGAAATTGCAATTATGCCGCCTCGCTTTGAGAAAGTCGTCTACAAATCTTCCATAAAAGCAGATCCTTTCTTCGTAGAAAGAGGTTTAGTTTTACAGGCCACTAAAATAACTGGGATATGAAAACTGTCATAATAAAGTTGTAGAAGACCTAAACAGATTTCGATAACAAAAAGGGACCAAACTTAGAGTGATCTCTGGAACAGTAAAGTCCTTTCAGCGAATGTCTTTAAAGTCAACCCATGGCAATAGAGCCACAATGGTTTATGATTTTATGGAGGATTTTGAGTGAAAGTTAAATATTTTACTGTTGCTGGAATTATGGAATAGTTGAGAGGTCTGAGTTTGGCGACTGTTGACTTGCCGAAAATTGGTTATGGTTGCCACGCTTGATGTTATTTTGCTAATTTGGTATAAGTAGTTGATATTAAAAAAACGCCACAATGGAAGTGGAAAACTTGACCAGAATGAATGAAAATATACTTATAAGACGTAGATTGTTTTATTTGTCCAAAACCCTGCAATTACCAACATAGAAAATATACTTCGCGCATTTCAAATTTTCGTTGAAAAAAAAGGAACAAAAAATTGTTGAATACATATCAGACCGTTTCAAAGTAAGTGAACTCAGCAAATATATTAAATATAGTATCCCCTTAGCCGGATAGAGACTTTAAATAGTTTTTCGTTATCTCAAAAAGTTGTCTAAGTAGGTAAAACAACCATATTCATTTTCGTCGTAAGTACTCAGATTTTTTAAACGTACCAATAGAAAGGATGATGGCGATACACATTACAAGCAACGTACGATTATCTAAAAATAGTTTCAATTTAAAAAATATATCATACGTTACTTCACTCTCGCCCTTCTTCAAAAGACTACATTTCCTACCCTGAATATAATAAACTAACTGATTGGTAAAGATTCAAAGATTAATTTGATGATTCCATCAAATTGTCAGTACTCTTCAGAAGTGAAATTATACAAAAACTATATGAACGAATGATAATATTGGACACTTATTCCAGAAAGAAAAGTATCCAGAAGAATTTGTTATTAAACTAGATCTTCTGCAGAGTGAACTAAATCAAACAATGCTGTAGACTGTAAACAAAAAAAAAATTAAATGGATACTTTCTAAGTGAGCTGACAAAACACAGTGAAATCGACTATTCAAAAATGGGATTATTTTTGAAGATATTGAAAAGAGTTATTTGAATTATTTAAAATTCAATTTCAAGTTTACATGTATTTAAAATTTGAAATATCTAATAAAAATAATTGGAAATTGCTGTTTTTTTTTATTTTATAAATGTTGTATTTGGTCTTCATTAACTTTCAAGAATCATTATAAACTTAAGCAATCAATAAAATACTTGCATTGTACTGTTTGAAATCTTTGGTGTAGTAATGAATATACTGGAAACCACTTTTTTAACACATCGACACGTGTTTCAACCACCAAGTGATCATCTTCAAGGGAAAGATTGAACTAGCTCCAATGTAACCAATTAAATAATTTTTTGAATGTTTGTCCCCAAATTCTAGTACAAAAATTAAAAAAATTATTTTCACTATGGTTTTTGCTAATTTCAATATCTCACAACTTCGTTAATTTTTTTCATTTTTCAGAGTCACCATAGAACTTTTTTTTTTGATTGAATTATAAAAATGAAGAAGCAAGTAGGAATTCTGATGTTTCCACGTTGTACTGCAGAATACATTTCGTTTTCTTTCTTTGTCGATAGTGAAAATTGGTCTATTATGAATCTTTAAAAAACCTAAAATATTCTATTTTTAGATTTATAATTAGATTAGATTTTTTAGATTTATAATGATTCCTAAAAATTATTCAAAATAAAAAAACAGCGTTTTTAAATCAGCAAAATAATATTCAGAAAAAACTACAATTTTCAATTATTTCAGAGATATATTTCAAATTGGTATATGGCCTAGATTTTGCTATCTTTAAAAATAACCCCACTTTTTGCCCATTCAATGGGAATTTTTCAAAATATTTGTGGTCACGTTACATGTCAAAATCATTTTTTTAACCGATATGCAGAAACTTCTCCCTATGAAGTGTTTTTTGTAACCCTGAGAATAGTTTTTTTTTTCATATGTTGCAATGATATTTTATGACGCTCACTTTATATAATATATTCCCATAAAAAGGTAAATAATGGACAATAACTCCTTGAAAATTGGTTATATAGTTGAGTAACACTGGAAGTAACTTAAAATTGAATATTCTTCAAAAAGAGACTAACTGGATCAAACTATTGTTATTTGTTTCAGCGTAATGGTGAACAACTTTTTAGGACTAAAAAGGAAATTGAAATTTCCTTAAAAACTTTTCTCTTAAACCAATCTTTAGGGAGTTATCAGTCATTTTTTACATGTTAACCCTTTGCGGTCCTTTGTCGGGACAGCCCCGACAGTAATATTTTAGCGTTCCGGTGCGAAGTCAGGTAAGCCCCGACAGTTTCACTTTCCGGTCCGATGTCAGGTTAGCCCCGACACTGACTTTGGTCGAAGTCGCTACTTTTTTTTAAGGTTTGGCTGTGTTTTTTACTCTGCATATTTTGACTGAAATGTTTTTCATTTCCTTGGTTATGAAAATAAAATTGGACCGCAAAGGGTTAATATGAATACTCATACGCGTTTTTCCGCTCTAGCAAATTTGAATTTTAATCGAGTAACAAACTATACTCTTTCCACGATATATAATTTAAATTGAATCAAATTAAAGACAAACAAATAATTAATTATGAGAAATTACTAGCCCTGGATGTTACTTAAACTATTTATTCACTACAAAACAAGAGAAATACAAACTAATAATATATAAAATACACTCGACAATAAAAATTCAGATAATAAAAATTGTGTTATTTACTCCCACTTGAATTTAGTGGTATATCAAAGGCTCTCTTTCGTCCACGTGAACTGCACCGCGCTATAATTTGGTGGAATGAAAATTCGAATAAAGTCATGGATTATCGTTACCTCCTGAGTAGCATAATTTTAAATTCCATTTTTTAATCACTCGATAAATTATCTATGAGTAATAAGTTAGTTGAAAACTCTAAAAACTGTATCTAGCTTCCATCTTCGATAATCGTCATGACTAACGTTTTCATTGCTACACCGGTGTGGGACTATTTTTTTTATTACAAGAGAAATAATGAAATGAATTCAAATTGTATAGGAACAGAGATGTAGGTATATTTCTTCTATCTCAACGATTTCCATATCAAATTTAATTTCAGAATTGTCAAATTCAGTAATGATCATAAAGAAAGCCTATTTCAATATTTGTCGGCATTTTCATTGAATCTTTCAATTTAATAGCCTTTCCGACGCCAGTGTATCAATGATTAGGAAGTGCAATACACTTCCAGAAATATATTGTACCCAACTCTCCTCCCCATGGACATTGAAATTTGCGAAAAAAGCAATCAACCATGAATAATTCCTTTCTATTAACATAACACTGGCACTATTTTGTCGGTAACAATAGAATACCCAAAATATAAGTGGCAGTATTCTTCACAAACATGAGCTCTAACGTATGGCTATTAATATTTCTATAGAAAAATCCGTTTTTTCACACACTTTCCGACAATGCGACCTTCCGAATAACGTGCTTTATATAGTTATAGTACGCTAACAAAAATATTTAGAGCAACGGGGCAAACATCCTGCTGGTAGTCTGAATGTCGAAGTAAATATATGATTTGCCAGTCATTGTTGTATTTTTAGGGGTGAAGGGTATTGTAAATCGAATGAATATTACGTAATGAAGCGAATGTCTTCATGGGTTGTTTGATGAATCTCTTTTTTTCCGAGCCGGATATCATAGATGGGTAAATGAGGCATGGTGGTCGAATTTTAACATTGCGGGATCTAATATGGACCATAAGTTCACACGAATTTGTATTCAAATTATGAAATTTTTTTGTATGGAAGTTTAGCATGTTGATACATTTTTAACACAGTATATTATATATTCAAGAGGGGGTAGACCTAGAAAATGTATTGCATAAATCGAGAAATTTGAATGTTATTTTTTCAAAAATTTCAGATGGAATACACTGTATATTTTTCAATGCATCAACATAGAAATCAAATACAATACAAATTGTTTTTCTTTCTCTTTCAAGTAATCCAAGAGCTCATCTTTATCAAAATCTATTTTGATGACTGAAATGACAGTTTAAACTAACAATTTGTCAAATCCAATGGAACAATTCTTATGTGCATAGTATAAAAAAATCTATATGCATTTTACAATCATAAGAAATTAAACCCGAAAAATCACAAACAACGGAAGGTAAGTACTTTTAAAGTATAATTATTCAGATATTGATACATGAAATAGGATATTTATTTTAGTTTACAATTCATCAAAGATCTTTTTTTTCGATTTTTCAATAAAATCATAATTTTGCGTCTCCCGAATTTTTCTTTCCATACATACCTTGAAAACTGCAAGGAATAATTATATCATAATAGTAAACAATTATTGTATTTTAATTCTATGTTTGTTTCACTGAAAAATATTCGGAGTTTTCCTTTTGTAAATTTTGAAAAAATGCCAATTTACGTCCTTGAAAATTTATTCTGAAGATGCTATGTGATGCCGACATTCAAAAATACTACCAAAGAATTCTACCAAGTGATGTTACCATTGAGAATGATGACGAAGATGACGAAATAAAAACAATGGAAACCAAAATTCTCAGTGCAGACAATGGGTTGAAAGATGATACTGAGAACGAATACAATAACGAAAGCGTCGGTATCAAACAATCCGGACTGTCAAAAGGGAAGAAAAAAATAACATTATAAAAGACAATAATCATTTTGATATACTTAGACGATTTTGTGCAGGAATGTTTCTGCCGAAAAAATGCGTTTGAAGAAAAATAAATGTATGGACATTTATTTTAGTTTAAAAAAATGTTTTTTTTTAATTCAATAAGGAGTTATTTCGAATGAATGGGTCGAGTGGAAATAATACTTTACAATTTACACAACGCTAACAATAATTATTGCTAAAAATTGTTTCGGCACACTGTGTAATCTTCTGGACTGTTTTTATTTCTAGTTTCCAATAAGGGCCAAAAACGGGGCTATTAAACTTCGTTATTAATTGGTCGACTACCTACCAAAATCCCACAGAGCACTAATCGAACTTATTCTAAAGCAAAATGGTGGTTACGTAACAACCATCAATCGGACGAATATCATTTTCAAAATCGACAATTGAATAACCGTGCTTGATTTTGTTTTCACCTCAGGGGTACCGTGTGAAACCCGTAAATTAAATTAGTGCCCCTTTGGCGCTGGGAAACAAGCATTTCGCTCGATTAAATCAAGAGTGTGTGAAATGTTATCTGTTGTCGGGATCTATCGATTTACGGACGATTTGTTGTCGACATACGCTATTTATATAATATGGCAATTATTGACTGAGCGACCGACGGGATGAGGGAGAACAACCAGTGGCGGAGATACATTTTTTGTAAGGGGTATTTATTGAATCAAAGTCATACACCGTGGAACTGCGACCATGGTGCTTTGTTTCAGCGGAACAGCATTTAAATTCATGCAACTGAAATAAAAAATAAGTATTACTACTAAAAAATAAAATTATTTTTTTAGAGAAAAGCTTTAATTTAAATGCGCGAAAAATAAAAAAATAAAGTGAAATATGAAGTAAATCAAAACATGAACATTTTAAATTTTCATTTGATATAAAAGCTTGTCGCGAGAAGTCACTATGTATTTGTTATAAATTGAATTTTAAATTATCTCTACCAAGATTTATCCTCACGCCAAGCTTCTATATCATATGAAATTTCATAATGTTACAACATTATGTGATTGAGTCACTTTATTTGAATTGAGCTTTTATTCAAAAAGTTCTTTTTTGTTTATTTCATTTTGTGTTTTACCATTAGAATTTGAATAGTTATATATTCAACTTCTCGGCACGTACCCCACCTTACTGGATACATACAGGTCGCTACAAAAATGATTCGAAATTTATCCGATCTGATTTTTCCGATTTTTATTTTGCGGGACAGTGTGGGGTTCAAGCTCCCCGACCAACTTTTTTTACAAATTTTCCATTTCCGAAAATTTCTTCGAATTATTGCGAGTGGCGAAAATTTTTTCAATCCATATTATTCGACAATCAGATATTTTTCACCATTTTTACAGATTTTTCCAATTTTAATTTCGTGATTTTCCCAACATTTTTCGAGACTAGCAGAGGGCCCAACCGAATGACAGACATTATTTTCGTCACAATTTTCCATGTCCGAAACCGTTGAAAATTTTTCCGAATTCCTACGCGATTTCTATCAAGCATTCTAGGGAAGGCAGGGTAAATTTTCTTTGAACTTTATTGTTCTATGGTCAGAAAGGAGGGGAGATACGATTCCCCGACCAATAGTTTTTTCTTCGCTGTCATTTTCGACGTCCAAATCCGTAAAAAAATTCCGAAATCCTACGCATTTTTTAGGAGGCATCCATTAATTATTACGTGAGGCGTTTAGAAGGGGAGAGGGTGGTCTCGGCAATTAATTTTTTTCCGCAAGAAAGAGTGTAAAATTTGCGAGAAAACTAAATACTAGTCCTAACTAGTCTTAAATAAAGAAATATATAATTTTTTTTCATAAATATAATGCAATCGAGCACAGATTAACTCATTTAAATTGCAAATACGCATTTTGAAAAATCTTACGTGAGAAGGGGGTTGAGTAAAATCTCACAAAATCTGACCAAAGGGAAGGGGAGAGTCGAAAATTCGCCAAAATTATCTCACGTAATTAATGGATGCCCCTTTATCTAGAACCATATGATCTCTTTATATTGCTTCTAAATTCAGAAGACAAAGTACTCTGGGTATACATACATTCTTCACTTTTTTGTAGTTCACACCACCGTTTTATACGATGTGCGTGAATTGAAAAATGTAGTTAAGAGCGTTAAGAAAGTAATGGTATTGAAAATTCACTGGTATGACAATAAGGTCTTGGAAATCCAGTTGAAAAATAAATCATTGCATATAAATGGCGAAAAATTGTCGGAATACAGACAATTTTTAAAATTCCAGATAAAAGATTCTCCTCTAGTAGGATTTGAACCTACGACCTCTAGACTGCCGGTGCCAGTGCTCTACCAACTGAGCTACTGAGAAGACATGCGTTCCACTGCATAACGGGATACCGCTTGTTCCCAGAATTTTGTGAGGTGTCAGGGAATTACAGGATGGATGGCAACTCATTCGTTTTCAATGATCATCAAGATCTATTTACCTTTCACCCTAACGAAATACTGTTAACTAACCCATGACAATAATATGGAAGCTAGTCGTGCTTCTGAGATAGTCATCTAATTGATATTCCTAACATCATTGACATCTTTTCGCCATACTAATGCACGCTACACCCCATAATCAAAAACTGAAAGTAATATAGGCCCCAACATTGAGTCTTGTGAAACCCCATGTGTAACAGTTATTATTTTCAGTCAACACCAGACAATGGTGCCAACATATACATATAGAGTAAGGTTAATCAGCTTTTACATTTTCTATGGATTATTCCATCTTTAAGTTTCTCAAACATTGGATGGATTCATTCAAAACTCTCCATTTTCAACCCTTTAATCTACACCACTGCCCTACCGTCTCGTCTCTACGAATTAGTACCAGATGTGCTGCGTTTGGTTGCAAACACTCATTGTGAGTTTCAACAATGAAAGTTAAATGTGCGATCCAACGATTAGGTTAGGATTCTATTGACATAACCAAGTGTAATTTGTAAGGGCTATTTCGAAATCGGGCCCACAGCGCTCTCTGATAAGTGCTGATGTTATCAGTTCAGTCCTGCGGTTTGTTTTGTTTATTAAATCCTTTACAACTATTACTGCCGGTAATAATAGTAATAGTGCAGTGGACGCTGGGAATGGTTTTTCATTGTAGCTCGAAATTGTTAGTGTTCCAACGGGTAATGTGGTCTGGTCTATTATCTGGATGCTTGTCATTTGATCAGTACGCTTCACGAAGTTTTACAATGGAGGATCAAGATGATCACGTATCGGTTGTGTTTGTCGCAAACTAATTGGATTATGTTAATAGACTCTTCTCAAACCTTCAAAAAATAAGGACAGTAAAATCTAATGTTTATTTTTATTATTGTGGTTCTCAGTTATGGTATATTCAAAATCAGACCGTTTCTCTTAAAATTGGCACTTTATTAACTTCAAACTTGGATCTCAACTTTTTAATACTCGAATCTGAAGATACCGACTCATTCATTTTTGGGATTCTTACTCAATCTTTTTATCATTGCAAAATGATAGGTAGGAGGTATCATTCAGAGCAGGTTAGGAGATGCCCTCACGAACGTTACCACCCCTTTGTATCTTAACCTTCCACTGCATCTTTCATAAACTACTCGTGGGATCGGTATAAAATATAGAGAACTTAGCCTATGACTCTTACCCAACTCGTTCGACCTTTCTCATTCCATTCCAAAAGTTAGCTTACAGAAAGCTAAAAGCCTTCGTGAATTGAAAATAATTACCACTCGTTTAGGAGCTTATTTCCTCTGCCTCCCCTCTGCACTCTTCATCCTCCTGGCTACTTCCTTACAACAAAGTTTTTTTTCATGTGTGTAGTTCTACCAGGTTTACAAAAACTTATAATTTAAAAGCTTATTTAAAGGTTACTTAAAAACTTATTTAAAAAATGTTTTCTTCGTACAACTTGATTACAATCATTATATATAGACTTTTCGAAATCTCGTCAAGCCCTGAACTTAGCTTAACAACATTTATTTAATTAAATACTATTTTTTTAGCATTTGTTTTATTTGTATGTCTGGAGTATTTTCTCTTTCAGTGTAATGAAGACTGTCTACAGAGACTGGCTTTGAGAATGAAATACTATATCAGAATTTCTGAAGATGGCGCCCAAATGACAACTTTTATTTAGCTATTTCATCCTCTCTGTCATAAATTGCAATAAGAGTTATCCCTCCGCATCGTTTATAATTGGTTTATATGAAAAACCCATTAAAAAGGTAATATAACCTTATATATATTTGGCGCCCAACGTGGGGCCCGAAGAATTCAGAGAAATTCAATTATTGCACTGTGGAATGAGTAGTTCCTATAGATTCAGCACTTGTAATTCTCCATTATTTTCAATTATTTGTCACGAAACACAAAATTTATTCCTTCAAGTGGTAAATCATTACAGGTACAGCTGACCAAAGATTTCAGAATTAGGAGCACTTCATAACAAATCAATGAATAACCATTCCGAAGCCCCTTGTATTTTGATATCGATCAATATATAAAGGGAATAATATATTTCTGAAACCGAATCATTACTAAAATCCCGCGAGTCGGTGAAGAATAGAATAATGTTACTGTGGGAAGTGGAATAGTGTTAAAGAATGCTAACACTTCGAAGTAATATTTTTTTCCAATCCTACCATATCACGTAGAGCAAATAACACATTACGCGCGAATATTTTCAACTGCAAATCAATTTCACGCGGTCAAACCCTTTTAAATACGAAATTATCCCTGTAGGGGTGGACCGCCCCAACTCCCTATACTCGCTACCTTCGATTGTTATTGTAACAAAATTATTGGAGTTGTTTGGCGTGGAAAGTGGGGGCTCACAGTAAGTTTTTAGTCGGCCTTATTTCATAGCACGCCAGATTAAATTGAATCCTACCATTGTCATGATAAAACGTGTTTGAAACCATTGTGGTTATTGTACTCTGTTACAACCCTTTTCTCTATCAGCTCAATTCTACATATGTGGACGCTTTGTTTTCCCTCTAGTGTTCGGGTCTATGAATAATCGAAATGAATTATGTCAGCGGGATGGATCTGGATTTATCGCACGGATCTATCTCCAGAACCAAGGAAGCTGCAAGATTCGAGTATATTCTTGGGAATTCTGAAGAATAATAGTTATTACACATCGCAATCAAAATACCTCACACATAATAGTTATTTATCCAACAAGTGCAATAAACAATTTTTGCACGAGTTGCATACAATATTTTTTCTACGTTCATGCGAAAAGCAACAAATGATTTATGGAGGTCCGGCACTAGGTGTAGGAAAATGAACAGCGCAACTTGAATGAGTAATTATTATTACTCTCGATTTGCGTTGAAACAGATTTCTAACATCTATTTTTCCATTTATACTACTAATTTTAAAACTTTTAATTCTGTAATTGTCAGAATTAATTTTTGACTGACGTTTCTATAACCACGGTAACATTCTAAAAATTAAAATCATAGTAGGCGAGAGCGCGTATGTTATCACGTGTGCAATAAAGAACTTATTTTTCTACTAAATATAGTTAATAAAGTTTTGCTTTTTGCATAAATGCAATTTTTAAAAGTTTTGTTTCAATTTTCTTGGATTAATAGAATATCGTTTCTCTACGACTATTGAATTCTACTTATTTTTAACCAGAACTGCATTTTAGATTTCGAAGTGAAGAAATAAATTTGCGATGGTTTTCTGCTAGTTTTGAAGAAACAGGTTTCAAATTTGGTATGTCGCTATAATACTTGAATACGCATATTTTGACGGCACTACTGAAAATTCACCACTTCAATCCCATTTTTATTTTTTTTTGTCAAATGACACCCAATAAATGTTTTCTGGTGTTTCGACATACATTCAAATTTGAGATAAGATTGCGTTTTAACATTAAAAAAATCAGTTGAAAAATGGATTAGTTATTCACTTATTCGAACACAAGGAAAAAAACTCAAATGATTGATGATGATGAACGAACGATGAATGATGAACGATGAACGATGAACGATGAACGATGAACGATGAACGATGAACGATGAACGATGAACGATGAACGATGAACGATGAACGATGAACGATGAACGATGAACGATGAACGATGAACGATGAACGATGAACGATGAACGATGAACGATGAACGATGAACGATGAACGATGAACGATGAACGATGAACGATGAACGATGAACGATGAACGATGAACGATGAACGATGAACGATGAACGATGAACGATGAACGATGAACGATGAACGATGAACGATGAACGATGAACGATGAACGATGAACGATGAACGATGAACGATGAACGATGAACGATGAACGATGAACGATGAACGATGAACGATGAACGATGAACGATGAACGATGAACGATGAACGATGAACGATGAACGATGAACGATGAACGATGAACGATGAACGATGAACGATGAACGATGAACGATGAACGATGAACGATGAACGATGAACGATGAACGATGAACGATGAACGATGAACGATGAACGATGAACGATGAACGATGAACGATGAACGATGAACGATGAACGATGAACGATGAACGATGAACGATGAACGATGAACGATGAACGATGAACGATGAACGATGAACGATGAACGATGAACGATGAACGATGAACGATGAACGATGAACGATGAACGATCTCCCCGCCCTTAAATTCTAGAACTGCCACTACATTTAACTAGAGCAAGTTTTTAAATTCATCGATGGATAATGCGCATTCTTGCTGTCATTGTCATTTTCCATTAGTTAAATAAGGTTGCGATGCTCATTGATGGATCGATCGATGAATTTGAAAACTTGCCCCTAACAATGCTAACATGCCCAGCCGCTGCTATGAGGTACAAGATGCATTGCAAAATCAGTCAGCAATCACAGGACGAAATCTAAAAAAGCAATCTATCGCTTGTCACTTGTCACCGGTCGTTTTGAATGCGAACGTGTGTTTAAACCGGGATCAACAAAACGCAGCATTGACATCGAACACAAAGATTAATGACGCGATTGGCAGAGAGAAGCGTTCCTACAGGAAATTAGTCGGTTTCTCATCAACTCGAAACTGGGATGCGCTGTTAGTTGTGGAGATGTAACCGATACGTTAACATTGAATGGGAATAGAGTGCTTGTTACTGCAATGTTTGGTAATTACAAGTACATGTGATATACTTCCAATTAGCTTCAAATTGAATTTGGAGGATAATTCAAATGAAGAGTGGTTTAGTATTCTGTTGCGAGGATTTTGAATTTGTAACTAAATGAAAGCATAACCTATAATGATTACTTACATTTCAGACGTTCATCGTCTTAATGGTTCAAAGATTTCTAACTCTTTCAATTTTTCACATCGTTTCAATTGATTGAATACTGATAAATTTTTTGCTCTTATGGTTTGTTCTAGCCTGTGGAAAAATTATTATTTCTGAAAAGTCATTACTTTTAATGTTATTAATAGTTCAGTCGACAAGTTGAAAGAAGTGGGTCAGGTGGAAAAAGGTCGGAAGTTAATGAAACTTCAGGATTTTGTTCAGGGATGGTTAATTAACATTTTCTCAAGTTTTGAACCTCGCAGACCCTGTGCGAAAAAATTAGGGGGTGGGGGACTGCAAAATTGTCGACTTCTACGGCAAAAACATATCCTTACTTTTTTGTACAGCGTTAAATTTTCTAAAATTTTGACTGGGGAAACATATTTCTATGTGGAATTGCTACCAAGTTATGGCGCGTCGAAAAAAAAGTCTTGTTTGAAAATTCGCTAAAAAAAATGTGAAAAAATACAAAAATTCCACCTTATTTCATCTGTTATACCCGAATTATGATGTACTGTTGTAATTATGGTTCTTGGTTGAAGTCACCAACTTTGGACACCCCACTCCTCCTTCACCTACCCAACCCCAATTCTCTAAAGCTAATTTTCTGACGAAAGTTAACCATACCTATTCACATCATTTTGGTATTGATATCAGTTACTGTTCGGATCGATATCCCCGCTCTCCCTACATAATTATTCTAGGGACAGGTAGAAATAAAGACAGTAATTAACAATATGAAATTATTCTCAAGGCATTTATCATATGCCTTGCCGCACTTGCAGAAAACAATCTGGAGGATGTCATCCAGCGCAGCATTTCTGGTTGTGGGGATTGGTAGTATTCCTATGGTGGTTAGGCTTCAGCCTCATACTGATTGGTACTCGAGGTTGTCATTGTCAATGTGTCCTCCATGAACTGCTACCAGGAACTTTTCTCCAGCGTCGCTGATCTGCTGAGGAGTAGCGTTTGGTGCGAGAAACGGAGCCACTGCTGCAGAGAGGGGGGTATTCTTCAAGTAGGTACTGCAAATATTCTTTTTCCCCAATCCAAACGGTGCTGAAGTGGTATGACAACCACCCACTGCTCGAAGGAAAAGTAGGTCCTTGGGGGGGAAAGAGCAGCAACTTGGCGATTAGAGGACACTGGGACGACTGCCTCTTCCACTTTTCTGGATTGTTTGCCAATAACTTTTCCTGTGCTATGGTCACCATAGTAAATAAGTAGAACACGACTTTGGTTACTGATTTTAATGCAGAACGGCGAGCTCGTTCTACGGCTTTGGTGCTTTCATAGCCGGCGGTAGTGGGGTATCCATCAAATACAACAGTCACATTGCTCCCAAAGTGTGTCTGCACGTAGATGATGTACGTAGAGCATCGCATCTCGAATATGGTTCTGGTTCCACACCATTTTATGTAACAGGTATCCTCCATCAATCACGTTACATTTACTGTTGTCAAGGTTGATTTCGTCTATGGGAGTAAAGTGTGGGTAATTACAGACTTCGTTCTCTTGCGCATTCCCTCCTCACTGAAAAGTGACATAGGGAAGGGGCGAGTTCAAACCTGAATAGTTCTTTCTTCAGATTTTTTGGCAAGGCAGACACGCTGAAAGAGGGTGAGATGATCGACAGTAAATTTTACAAGCAATTTTCAACGAGTAAGAAACGTAAGCGAGAGTCACGACCTTATCTTTCAGTTTCAATTCTTCAAAATGTTCCTCTTCCCCAACTTTCTTCATGCATGATATGCTTATCTGTCGCGTTAAGTGGCAGTTCACTTCACCATGACCAATGATTCCTGTGCTCAGAGAAACTATCGCCTGGATGTGAAGGAATGAGTGATGTTCAGTGTTTCCCAATGTCCAAGTTGTCTCTATCACTACTTTGGTTGGTCTCATGCTGTTCAGATGAGCGAACATCAGCGAACAATTCTATTTGTTCAAAAATGCTTTGAAGGCACAGCATTCCCAATGTTGATCTAGCGAGCACAGAATCGCTTACACCGAATCCACGAGAAAGACCTCGAGATCATATAATATATTTTCGATTATTAATTAATTTCGAAACGTGACTTCATCCCTGAAAAGAGTTGGAAGGGGTGTCACCCGGATTAGTCTGAGATCGTGTCACAATACTCGTACAGGGCAGTCTCGACGCTAACCACCCTGTAGAATATTTCCAATCACAACAGCGCAGCAGTCTGCACCACCTCTTCTTAATTTATTTAATATTCACTAATGCCAATCAAAGAACCTCATTATTACACAGAAGCCAACAACAAAAGCGCTATAGGAACAAAGCCGGTAACATTTTGACGTGGATTGAGCCGTACCTATCAATTTGGAAAGTAAATTATTTCAATGGCATACAATAACATTCTTAAAAAAACATAAGAGAACCCTCTACTTGTTTATAGCAGGTGAATAGTGGATGACTCGTCGAAAATCCCCAGCCCATTTCTTCGTCCATTGTTGTTTCTTTGTAGACGCTTTGAAAAGACTTCATTTGGCTCCCGTACAAAGTCAAGAATTCCATTCCTACTCGATTTAATTGAAGTTGGCTACTGTAAGATCTCCGCTTTCGATCGAAAAAATGCCACGATTTCCTGAAATGCAGCTGAACGGGCGAAGTTCTGCACAAATTTTATTGCAGTAGGTACATTGTGTGGCAATATACAATATACAAGCTGCACCGTATCCTTATGTTGAAATTTTGGTAGTGCAAAGAAGACTCCATATTTCAAGTAGGAAAAACGCAAAACTTGCATATCCGTTTTTTTTTCGTTTCAAACATACAGGTCTACGAATGTGAAAAACGGGAACGGGAAAATTGTTATTGACGAACTGTCAGATCTTTCAGAGGACGTTTCACTGAATGTTCAACTAAACAAGTCGTTTCATATGGATGACGCACCCCATTTCAGAATTGGTGTCCAAAATTGGGTGAACGTTAGATATTGGTCGAAGGGTATGGTCACTTAGAATACCCGATCTCAATCCCCTCGATTTTTATTTATGGGGGTACTATGGGAAAAATGATAACTACTTCTGCTGATGGCACAAGCCTGCATTCATATACAGGCACGTGGCACTAGTACAACGATTCTCTTGTTGTACTCTTCTATGAACAGGAGGGCACTTAATCACACCTTTGAGATTATATTGACTTTTATTTTTGATGATTTAGTAGCTAAATTTTTTCATTGTGTTTTTCCAGAGACATGTAATAAAGCGACTTTTATGTTTTTTCTCAAAAACAAACCAAACTACGAAAAAAATCTGGATTGAAATATGGAGTTTCAGTTGCTCAATGTGAAACACACTCTTTCCCATGGAAATGTTGAATGAAACATCCCAGTTGGCTGAATTGTAGTAGGTACCATATGAGTCGAGGCAGCGTTGTGCTGATCGATGGTGTAGAAAAAGAGCAAAGAGCGGAGATAATAATAATACAAGAATGTCCATCTTTTGCTGGACTCTTATAATAAATATCACTATACAGGGTGTTCCTTAAAGACATGCTAATATTTGAGGGGGTGATTCTTTGACTTATTTTAAGGAAAAAACTTTCTATAAACGTATGTCCTAAAAGTCCTAACTTTTGAGATACAGTGTGATAAAGTTTTGAAAAAAAATCAGTTTTTTAATAATAACTGAGATAATATTGTAGACGTTTTTATAGAATTTGGTACATGTCTTCTATGCATCAAGGTGCATTTTTTAATGCACAAACATTTTCATTTTCTCCACCAGTGGCGTCCGTACGGGTTTTGCATTGAATATTTTTGGAGAAAAAAATATTACGCCACTGCTTTCTCCTGAAAAAAAAAATACTTTTGAGATCCTCATTTATTGTTGAGCAAATTTAATCTCCTGAGTTTTCTTTGTCCGCCGCATGGTTTTCGCTTAAAAAAATAAAAATCGTTTCATTTCAGGATCAATTCTTCAAAAATCTGATGCGGTGTGGAAATGTTTTTGCATCGAAAAAAATTGCGTTAAGGAATCGAATATGGTACATGCACGATGGAGCCCCTGCTCATTTCAGTGCAATTGTCCGAAACCATTTAAATACAGTTTATCATAATCGTTAGCAATGGCCAGCAAGATCCCCTGATCTCAACAGTTTAGATTTCTTTTTATGGGGGCACCTTAAAACTCTAGTGTATAAAACTCCCGTTAATAGTTTAGAAGATTTAAGAGAGCGAATAGTTGCCTCGTGTGAAACTATTCGAAATACGCCGGCAATATTTCAACGTGTGCGTAATTCCATGCGTAGACGGGCGGAAGCATGCCTATTAAGTGAAGGTGGCCATTTTCAACAATTTTTATAATCAGTGTTAGTATTGTCAATAATTAATGAATTTGATCCGTTCATTTAAACTTACTTTTATAAAATAAAATAAAATTCGTTTTTGTACAAGCTGAAATCCATATTTTTTTGATTCTCATTCATTTTGGAACAAATCTGATCCCTTTATTTGCTTTAAGTCGATGCACAATCATTTCCACACCACATCAGATTTTTGAGGAATTGATCCTGAAGTAAAACGATTTTTTTCCTTAAAATAAGTCAAAGAATCACCCCCTCAAATATTAGCATGTCTTTAAGGAACACCCTGTATAATATCACATACAGAAAAAAATATACTTGGCTCATCCACCCCAGATTTCATCCTCCCTTGCACGAGAACAAAATATCAGAACAGTTTGATAGTGACAAGTTGACACTATTGAAATTTCCAAGGCACCCCTGCAGCATCTTGTTGTTTTAGTCAAAGCTCAACGTCTCCGCATCTCCGTCGTGTTTTGTCAACGAATTTATCTCCCAACAACACACAATTATCACAACAAAGATGGCAGTATGTTATTATATCGAAATTGAATGCATACACTCGAAAGTGGGAATTATACGAGTATACACTATGAATCCCATATTTCTGCTGTGATTTGTGTTACGTTATTCAGAAGTGGATTCGTAGTAGACAACAACTAACAATAATTCATGTTATATCTCCGGATAATGTATTCAGTGCTAATTTTCACACGGTGATTCGCGAAAAACTATGCGCAGTTTGCCAAGACTTGAAAACGAGAAGGTCAACAGGACAATAGATTATATAAGTAATCTACAGGATGTAATCTAACTTCCTGCACTCCCGTAAAGGACGGTGTATAATGCCATTTTATAATATCAGGAGTGAAAAGTTCAGAAAAAAAATGTGCATAACTTAAAACGAAACATAATTTTGGCTTTGAGGTTAAGAGAGCATAATGCTGTAGAAAATTTTGCAGATATAATTCAGCGGTCGTAAAGGGCATTAGTTGTTTTCTATCGGAGACTTGCCGATGAATATATTATTTTAAAAAAAGCGGAAAACTGGATTATGTACTTCACAGATTTCCTGCAAGCGACCAAAAAGGAAAGAATATTGTTAATTATCAAGGGCATTCTCCATTTTTTTTATACCATGTATATCCGACGACGCGTGAACCTCTTCGACTAGGATATTCTAAAAGTATCCTAAAATATTGAGCTCGTCTACACTTGTCTTGTTTGATTTACTTTTGTTCAAATATATATTAATGTCCAACCATCCTTCCAGTTGGAGCTACTGGTTTGTAATTCATAAAGCCCTGTAAATATTGTCTGTCAACTGTTTTCCTTTTCACGCTCTCCTGCTAAATGGTAAGTAATACTAAACATCGTTGAATCTACAGGCACCGACGCTGATAATAGAAGATTATTGTTCAGGTAATTTGACCTTTGTTTTTAGTTGGTCCTCGTAATTGAAATGTTGCGTAGACACTTGATGTTAGCGCAATGGATTCAAATAACGTTACTTATTCCTTTATTTTGACATATAAAATGGTTAGTTAGTCAGGTGTTTAAAATTGATACTAATCCTCTGTGATAGATAATCTAAGAATAACAAAATATTGCTAGAAGACACAAAAAAGAGGTTTCACACGTTGACATAACAGATTAATGAGACAATAATATCAGTAGTTTCCTCCTTCACATATGCATATATAGATAGTTAGATAATTTCATTGATCTAATTCTACATTTCAGTATAAATGCTGTAATTCAATAATAGAATGATAGATATTCAAAATGTGTTCATACACCGTTCACAATTCAAGAAACAAACCATTCACTCGACAATCGATAAGATTTTCCGTCTCAATATAAGCACGTTTCGTCGCCAGCGTAACGATAGCAAATTATAAAATTAAAATTTAACTGACTTTTGATACAATTATTTCCATGCCTGTGTCCTTCTGTGGAAGCAAAGTCAAGAGGATATCAGCGTGCATTAAAATTCAGAATCGCCAACTTCGATAGTTTAACGTTACAAAATAACAACCATGTTCATGGACCAAGAAGCCACATAATATTCGTTTTTGATCTTTGACATCAGGCTTTGTGGATATTCATAGCTCTCGTAAATTCATCAACGCATTTTGCAAACCAATTAGTTCTTGCGAATTAAAAGGACTTTAAATGGCTGATGAAAATCACATTTTAAAACATGTAAATCAAAAGGGGTTTTGAATGAATTCATCAACACTTCCACGCCGCGTTAATTAGAGGATTCGCACATAAATTGAATAATTACTAACCGTTAATTAAGGTTTGACGTTTTGATTTATTTGAAGTTACGAATGGGAATTAAATTAACATTCATTCCTAATGGGCTACTCATAGCGGTGAAATTTTTGGCACACTCACACTATGTCATACTTCAAATCAGCAATAAGTCGCACCTGAATAAAACTATTTGTAGAATTTAGTGTTTACTGGGTGTTTGGAAATTTAAATTCACTATGCACACAAGCCAAATTTTTTACAAATCGTTGAGAAACTGTTGAAACGTCTCACAATATTGAATTGTGAAACCTGTTGCATTGCACAAATATGGAGAAACGTGCCCTGGAAAAGAGATGTTTGGCAAGCCTACAAGACGACGACAAATGGACGTGAAGACTGAGCGTATAATAATAATTATAATATGTCTTTATTCATTATTTATCGTTTAAATAAGAATAACTCATGAGAGAAAAAAATAAATAATGAAATGGTGGGGTTCAGCTACAGAGCTGCTTTAGAATCCAACCAAGAGAATTTGCATATACAACACAAACCTATAAAAATTCAACATTATTCCTCGAGAAACGGTCGTACGGGGTAGTAGGTGTTTTTTGTTGGATATTTGCCGACAAATTACCTATTGTATGGGGGTTTTTGCGGAAGATTGGATTACATAATCCATTTTTCATTATTCTAGACAGAAGTCGAAATTTCGAGATAAAAGTTGAAATTCCGAGATAAAATTCAAAAGGACCTCGCAAAATCCTTATGGAAAATGGCTCTCCGCTAAATTCCGTGAATTTTTGGTATGTTGTAGATTTTGACTTCCTCGGCGACTAGTTTTCGAGATACAGGATGTCAAAGATGAAAAGTAAAGCTTTTTAGTGAGAATTCCAAGATTCCAATTCTAAGAATTAACAAAACGCCTATTCATTTTGCTAATACCATGCCTCAATGATGGTATAATGTCACTTTGACCTCGTATCCATTATACTTTTCCGTTTTGTGCCATACAACAGGGTACATACATTCATTCGATTATTTTCAGTCCAATCAGTGTGAGTTCTCTAATGAGAAATTAATTTTCAATATAGGCATGATGAACTTCCTCAATCTCAACCAAAGCTGAATTATATTATTTTTTTATACAGGGTGGTTCTACAATAAGGGTACGTCAACCCCTAGATTTCAGTTCGGATAAGGAGAGCATGTCATTAATATCTCAAACATTGTTGATTCCGGATTCATTTGTCGGCAACATACTTTTGGGGGTACAGATTTTATTTATACGTCATATATACTCCATCGAAGACCGAAATGAGCTATTTTTGAGCAATTCTTGTTTGAAAGTATTTGGACTAGATTAGATTATAGATTATATATTAGGGACTTTCGTGCTACAAGCCTCTACACCGCGACCTTTTCAGATCTATTGTGTTTGTCCTCGAGATCATTTAGAGTTCTTTGTCTAGCCCTGTCTTCTTTACGAGACTCCACAGGCTAGTTTTTAGAACTCCCAGGAATCTGGGAGCTCTTGGTTTTTCTTCTCCCAGCGTTAGAAACCTTTGCCTTGACAAGCCCTCGCAGTGGCATAGTATGTGTTCTGATGTTTCCTCTTCTTCCTGACAGAACCTGCATAGCATTTCTTCTGCCAGGCCTATTTACTCATATGTTTGTTGAGCCTACACTGCCCTGTGAGAAGTCCTACTACTATTCTAGTAGTGTTCCTTTTCTGGCTTAGTAGATAGTCTGTGAATGTTGGCTGCGGTTGTTTGATAAACTCTTTGGCCTGTCTCATCCCTGGTGCATTGTTCCACCATTCTTGAGACTTCTGTTGAATCCATGATTTGGTGTTTGTTTTTAGTACAGCTTTTGCTATACCGCAATACGGTTCTGGGCCATTCAAGGCCTTACTTGCTCCATCTCGGGCTAGTGTATCGGCCTCTTCATTGCCTCTATAACCTGTGTGTGCTGGTACCTAGGCTAGTGTCAGTCTGTTCTGACTGCCCAGCTCTTTTAGGGATTCTATGCAGTCCCAAACAAGTTTTGAGGTAACTTGCATTGAGTTGACTGCTTTTATCGCAGCTTGGCTATCTGAGTATATGGTAATGTTTTTTCGTGAAAAATCGTGCCTCATTAGCTCTTGTGCACAATGGTGTATTGCAACGATTTCTGCTTGAAATATCGTCGCATGTTTGCCCAAGCTCAGTGAGATTTTCATCTTCGGCTTGGTTCCGTAAATGCCGGCTCCTGCACCTTCATCCGTTTTGGAGGCGTCAGTGTAGACAGCGATTTCCGCATTGATGTTGGACTAGATTATTAGTGCGGTACTTATTCTAAAATTGCAATACCTTCTATACATGTTGATTGAAAGCTTTTCTTCAAAAGTGTTTTATTTACATTAAGTTATATTTTTGTGCGAAATATATTTGCATACATTTCAGAATTATTTCAATGAATGAATGTCCACAAAACGTAGATGTTTACTATCGCGGAATTTCTTGCAGAATTTTGGGAAGTATAATACCCACCTTCACCATTAGTTTCTTGATATGCCAAACATTCCTCCTAGTTTTTCGTCGGCTTGTTTGGAAAATATCCCCTATTTTGCAGAAACCCCACATTTCACAAAAATCATATAAAATATTTTCTCACCTGAATTGAATTGGTCGAGATTGAGGGAGTTCATCCTGGTTATATTGAGTTTTCATTTCGCATTAAAGAACTAACACTTGGTTGGTATAAAATTAATCGAATTGGATTTTTCTTTGTTCACCCTGTTGCAGAGCACAAAATAAAAAAGTATAATGGATTCGAGATCAAGGTGACATTGTACCATCATTGAGGGTATTCGCAAAATAAATAGGCGTTTTGTCAATTCTTTGTCATTCAATTCTTAGCAAAAAACTACACTTTTCATCTCTGACACCCTGTATCTTTTAAACTAGTCGCCAGATTTTTTTTGTGTCCAGGACACTTTTGCCGAGGAAGTCAAAATCTACAACATACCAAAAATTCATAGAATTTAGCAGAGAGTCATTAGGATTTTGTGAGGTCCTTTCGAATTTTATCTCGGAATTTCAACGTTCGTAGGAGGCAGTAGTTGTTTTCTTAGTTTTGATATAAATGTCGAAATTAAGAGATAATTGACGAAATTTCGACATTAAATTTGAAATTTCGAGATAAAAGTCAAATTTAAAAATCGAAATTTTGGAGGATCATATGAATAAATAATCTATCTATCTGAAAGAAAGCTCACTTTTATGGAAAGTATAGATAACTGAATGTTGTTCTAGAATTTATTCCTGCATTTCTCATCTCTATAACTCCTCCACCAGACAACCAATCAAACAGAATAAACGCAATAAACTAACTTTTGACGACGCCGTAATATGTCAACGGCCCATTTCCACCCGTTACCAATATAAATCTCGATCGACCACATCTTGGTTACAGCAATTAAATCGGGGGTTGCGAGACAGAGCTGACTAGACTCACCCTTCTCTCCGCGCCCTCTGACGTACTCGAGTCGGTCCGGTTGAGCACAAACTCTCTCGCCTCGCTCTGCTTAATCAATTCTCATTCATATTGTATTAATCACATTAGGCCGAAATAAGAGGGTCCTTCGCTCACCGGCGAGACGTCATCAAAATTTGCGTCGAGAGGGTGCGATATGGGGTTTCATATTGCGTGAGAGTCGATGTTTAACTACGTCTAGTCGAAAAACATCCAATCTTAAGTTCAAAAAAAAATTGTCACCCGATGAGGGAAATGATCTGTTGCCCAAACCTGTAGAGATTTGGAAACACTTAAGCAATTTTTTCGGAATATTTTCCTATCGATGAAAAAATATCTATTTTTTTCCTTATTAATACTTCGACTATACTGAAAAATTTGTATTTCAATGATAATGACAGAACTTTCTAATTTTCTCACAAACGAAGATGGGAAAATATTTCAAAAAAATTGCTATTTCCAATTTTCCTGTATTATCTCTCTTATGAGTATAAAATTGAATTCTATGCAACTTTTTCGAATATCTTATTTCGATATCTTGCCATCTTACCCCACTTTTCGACTTTTCATAAATTTTTCTAGCAATTTGCCGCCATACCAGAGATCACGTGACATGTGTCAAAATTGATTTTCAGGTTATCGGATATGCACAAACTTTTACCCAGATTTTTTTTTCAATACTCTCTCAATAACAAACTTTTTTCCCATATGGTACATACTTTTTGGAGGCCACGTATATCATCATTCATCATGGTCTTCCGTCAAGTAATGTTGTCAACTCTTCAATGTATTGATTTGGGTTCTTATTAAAGACAACACCATAGTTGGAATGCCTGTTTTTTTGAAACCTAGAGAGTTTTCTATTTAAAAATCATTGCAAAGTTATTCTCGCACTTTTTTTCCAAGTATCAAAAATATGTAATTTAACGTTCGTAAGAGGCAGTAGTTGTTTTCTTAGTTTTGAAATAAATGTCGAAAATTCGACATAAATGTTAAAGTAGAAATTTCGGGATAAAAGTCGAAATTTTGGGGTAAAAGTCGAAATTTAGAAATAAAAGTCGAAATTTCGGGATAAAAATCAAAATTTCCAGATAAAAGCCGAAATATAGAAATGAAAGTCGAAATTTCGGGATAAAAGTCGCAATTATGGACACGATCAAATAAAAAAATAATCCTTGGCCCTTCTACTCTTCCGTACAAGTGCATTTACACAGAAGTAAAAAACTTACAACAAAATGTTACGTAATAAAAGTAATGTTGAAAAATTATGAAACGCGGTGAAAACAATTTTCAATTTTTTCACATCATCAGTTCTCATTTTTCTCGTAGAAACCTCGACTTTAAAATGGTATAAGAAAAAAAATTTTGATATGGATTAATATTGTTAAAAATACAAAAAAATCTTTTTTTGAACAATTTATCAGTAATCTCGAGAATTTATTATTTTTTTCTTGCAAACGCTCAATTTTCACGTAATAATACTTATGTCATTTATATTAAATTTTTTGTTAATGGTTTGAAATTATCGAAAAAATTATTTAAAAATAATCAAATAATTATATAAAATTTCCAAATAACAGGGCAATTTATTATTATTTTTTTATTTTTTGTATATCATCTCTAAATAATGTAGACACCACTTTTGGAAAATTGAATATAAAATGTTTTACGAAAGATTAGTGTCGAAATAATTTAATTTTAATTTAATTTTTGGTGTAGGTTTCGCTTTCTTCGAACTCTTCGATTTCTTTTAGTTCCAGATTTTCGTGTTTATATAAGATTTATATCCATTCATGCTCATAATGTTTGGTAATTATCAACAGAATTGATTTTTTTTTCACATTTTGACTGATAATGTGCTATTTTACTAAATTCAACTTCGTTTAATGAAGTGGCATTTTACCACATAGAACTGTCACTTTACTGCATAGTAATGTTACTGTCAAAATAAAACACAGTTTGATAAAAAAATTGTTCATTTGATATTGAAAATAAAAATACCGCGTTAGGTTACTAAGTTACGGAAATTCTACACAGGCACGCACCAACTATGAATTTTCTTAAATTTATAACTTTGTCATGCTTTTATATCTATGATTATTTGTTTATGATTACTCACACAAAATGTGAAAAAATAGTATAAACAAACCTCGTAAGAAAAGTTCACTGTACACTCAAAAGCTATACCTACTGATTTAGTAAAACTTTGCTTTTCTAAACTTGTTTAATATACTTATATCATCATTATTGATATCCCCTGTGATTATCAAGACTTTGAGAATTTTCTAACAAAATGCTATTTTTGAAACTATGGATATTTATAAATGGGGTTAATTTTTTCGGTTAAATTATAATCTCAATTTAAAGACATTGTAAGTCCTCTCGTTTTCAAAATTGTAGTGAGTAATTTAAGTTCTCGTTGCATCCTGATCTTTCTTATAGTATGACAATGTAACAAAAATCGATATCTTCTGTTATCCTCATGTTTTATACATTACCTGTGACTCTTCTGGTCAAACCTCATTACGAGACCCTCACAAACAACCCGCCCCTTATCAAGTTTTTATTATCGTAACAACTATAAATATATTAGAAACCAGTTTCTTGCTCGCAAAAAACAATAAAGAACAAAAAGCTTGTTCGAACACAATGAAAATACATTGTATTTGTCGTCATAAAACGAATATGCAGTAATAAAAATAGTTTAGAAAAACTAAACCCTAAAAGTTATCCTGATGAGGGGCCAAGCTGTCTAGGAATAACCACGATGCTGTAGACCTTTCTCACAGCAGTGGTTCCAGTGGCGTTACGTAGGGGCATTTGTTGAAATTGTTATAATAACATGTGAAAGATGTATTTTAGGATGTCCATATTTTCTTTTGTTACAAAGCATCAGATGAGGTTGGATACCTGCTAAAATTTTAGATTTCATCTAATCCAGTACACTTATGTTACTCAAACTGTTGATAAATTTTCAACACCCTTTGACTTCAATAGCTAGATTTTATCCAGATATAGCAGGCCATAACATACACTTGTGAAATTGAAGTAAAAGCGGAGTCTGACAGACACAAAACCTTTTACTGAAAGAAAACTTGAAAACATGCAATGACGTAGAAATTTTCTCCCTTCTTGAATCCACATGTTTCAGAAGAAAATCATAAATGAATGAAACTTTTTTTTTCGATTTTTGACTGCGAGCGTGTGGCTAGTAAGCAAATCTTGTTGTGGCTGTTGCAGCTGAAACTACATTCAAATCAGTTTCGTTATTTGGCATCCTCTAGCGCTTGTTTGTTTTTTTTTCTTTTTTTCAAGCGGTGCGGTATCAGAGTACTCCGAAATGAAAGTTCTCTGGAAGAAGAGTATCGACACTCAAGTGACCTCTTGGCGATTTGGGAAGATGAATTACTTTCACTCAATGTGGAGAAGTCAATTGTGGTAGTGGTTAGGTTAGCCCTGCTATCACAAAATTGGTTGACACCTAGGAACAAAGAGGAGTTTTGGCCTACCTGTTTCAGAGAATTGTCGACTAATTTGATATATTTTTCAATCAGATTTCACATCGATGTTTTCCCTTAGAAGCTTGTCAAAAAGGCGTTGTTCTTGCACCAGTGGCCAAAATAACTCTTTCTTCCTTCGTGTCAACCAATTTTATGCTACTAGGGCTGACCCACCACCACCGCGAAAGCCTTTTACAACGTCTTAAAGACGTCCAAGGGATGTATTTTTTATTAGCTCTTGAACGTCTCATAGAAGACGTCTTCTGGCTGTTACAAATAAACGTACCTGGGACGTTCATTGGATGTCACCAATATGGTTCCCTACGTATGCGCAAACGTATCCAGAAATGGAGATAATTATGTATTTTGATGAAATAGATGTACCTAATAAAGTGAAGGAAGTGAAAATAGTTTCATCTGTGTGAGAGGTAGTTTCAGGATTATCTGACACTCAAATTGGCAATTGATCTGACTGCTTGTATTTGCCATTATATGAAAATATTTACATTCTTGAGTTGGTTACGGACAGTAATCTAAAAACCTTACAGTTTCTGATAACGCTAACATTGTCACGCGTTGAGTAAGTTTTCTACGTTTCTGAATAGGATTATGATTATGATGACGTAGGTAATTATAAAGGTGATGGTTACACTTTGGTAGAAATGCAAGAGAAGGAGAAGAAATTGTTGGCGACAATTCCAATATTGGCATGAAAGGACGCCAGCCTATTAGACCATCCAAATGTTAATATATTTGTTACAGCACGCCAATGGCTAAACCATTCCATACCTCCACACGGGATAACTCACCTTATCTCCTCTGCTAGGAAGTTAAAAATTTGTAGCACACCCAGCGCGATCAATCAAAAGTAATGTGACGTGACAGTGAGCATGGTACTTTGTCTATTGTGATCTGCCCATTGTTGCTTGTCTAACGGGCACTCTCTTAAAACATTTTTTCGGTTTTCATGAATTACTCTCGAATACGGTAGGGGGTTATTACGTGTTTTGTTCCGACCCTTTCGCTAATTGTGTATTGTGCGAAAGGGAACAATATTTCGCTTGGATTTATGGGTCGAAAATAGTGGATGTGGTACTTGCTCGTTGTGAATGGGGTTTTAATTAGTGAAATGAAGAGTTGGACAGCGTAACTGAAACAAGGTGATATTTATGAGGGACAATATAGAAGAAAAGAATGACAGATGGCTTTCAACTATTGAAAAAGTCGATATAAAAAAGATCAATAACAATACATCACCAATACAGTAGATATTGACTTTGATATATCTAGATAGAGAAAGCAGAAATATAAATACACTAAGTTTTCGAAGTAAAAAATACAAAAGTAAAACTACTAGAAGAAAAAGAAGGAACACTGGTAGTAGAAGACAAACAATACTGAAAAGTTTGAATGGAATATTATGAAGAATCATTACTAGATTAAGCTGTGAAGGATGAACTAATAGTATTATAAGAAGAAGACGAAGAAAAACTGCATGAAAAAAATTATGATGTTGAACGAACCCACCAGAGAGGACTGAGATCAATCGACAGGAATAGATCAAATTGACATTGAATTCATAAAGTACTGAGGCCATAGATACACTAATAAAGAAAATAGTGACCGACAAAAAAATGCCACAAGAATGGGAGATAAGACAAATAATATTATTATTCACTACTCAATAAACGTTCAAAATGAATAATGCAAACAAGACTGGCAAAGACTATAAAACAATAATTGGCCCATATCAACGCAGTTTTTCCATTAACATTCTTATAAGTACTAAAATAAGTTATGTAAAAAGCTTACTTTGATAAAATATATACCTCCAAATGCTCTTTGTAGATTTCCAATAATCGTTTTCTTCGACAATGTTTGATCCTAATGAAATAGTTGACAATCCATCCCAAACGGATCAAGATCATGACGATGAAAACAGCTGAAATCACAATAAGACGACAAAAAGGAGAAACAGAGAAATTATTGGGCTCAGGGTTAACTTTGACAAAACAAAACCTGGGACTACCAAAATTTTGGCAATAATTTGTGTGGGTAACATAACTTGAAAAAATTCCAAAAATTGAAAGTGTGGCGAATTTCGGACTTGACCACAAGTTCTTCGAAAATATAGAAAGTGTTGTTAACACTGGACAAAGAAGAAATCCGAACGAAAAATTAGAAAGTAAGGGAATACGAACATAGTCAAAATTCCGGTAAAACAACGGAAAGTGTGGTGACTGCTGGACTTAAGTAAAATTTCACCACAAAAATGGGAAGTGTAGTGAAATTCAGACATCAAAGTCCCACAAATATAATGGAAGGTGTGGTGAACACTTCAGAACCACTAAGTCGAATGGGAACTGTGGGGCAAATTAAACGAATTAAAGTTTAGATGTTTGATTTAGACTAATTATCTGGGCGAAGGCAATATAAAAGAGAATCCCTACAAAAAACATTCTATATCTCCTAATAGCACGTATTTTTGATCTTGAAAACATCAAAACCAAATATAAAGTATTCAATACAAAATAGATCTTTATAGAAGATTAATAACTTCACAATACCACTGAAATCCCTATTTCGCAAAAGAGTCAAGATTCCTTTGTAGATGAGGACCAGCCCGAACAAACCTCACATGTGTTCCCATGTGACGTCTTCCGAAATTGGCGATACATATCGATCCTTTGTTAGTCGCAGTGTCGACCTAGATATTCCCAAACCGAAAAAAAAGCCGGATTACGTCTGACACTAATCCTTTTCGAAAAAAGCCCATGAATGCTTCCCAGCTTACTAAAATAAATACCCAACAAAGGAAACTACTTGCACATTGCCAATCTAACAACAGTAGACAACAAATACCAACAATGAAATAAAACACGCTCAATAGACATTATTAATCCGACCAACAAACATCCGACACTTTATCGAAAAACAAAATCCGCCCTTATCGAACGCCCTGTAAGGGCGAGTTTCACCAGGCGGTCGCTGAACCAGGATAATTTCCTCCGAACGCAGCTTTGCAGAGTTTAATTCGTATGGACATTGATATTGCAGGGCAAAAGGGCCCTTATAGCCGGCGAAACAGGGATCGGAGGTCCGTAGGCAGACGCAGATGATAGTGCATGGTGTTTGCATGGCTATGGCTTTAATGTGCCATCACTAATTTGGGGTGCTCTCTAACTTTGCAATATGGAAGAGATTAATTGTGTTTGGCTCTAGAACGTTATGGGTATCAACTGATAATTTTTCGAGTGCTCTTGCTACTCATCGTGAAGCGTTTTAATTAAGGCGATCCATACACAAGCAACACCCTTGTGAGGTATAATATTTGGTACCCGTTTTTTTCAGTACCATATATAGTTTTCATTGGCGCAGCCAGGGGACGGGCGTTGGGGCTGCAGCCCCCCCCCCAAGCCACCAAATGTGTCATGGTGAATTGATAGCGTAGAATACGGGAAAAATATTGAAAAAATTGTAGAACTTTCGGAAGAATTTTTTTTTGCGGTTTCATGTACTAGGATGGCGGATCCTAGCGCACCTTTAATATTTTTCGCATTTTGCGACCATAACGAGACACATTAGTTAAATACATAGGTATACAGAAAGAAAATTTGTACAAGAGGATGTTATTGTTCGCTGGCCTAACAGTTCGCTTATAGGTGTTATAGGTGGTTTTGTGTGCTAGGATGCCGGATTCGTGCTTTACAGTTTTTGTTGCACATTTATCTTTGTTTTATGGTACACCGTGTATCCGAACATATTCAAATCATATATTTTCGAAATCAGCATAAAATTTTGAGTATATCGGTGGTAATTTCGAGTGAAACTGATGACTTTGGATTTTTGGCCATTTTCAAGGTATGAACCCTTGAATGTTTTTTCGGCTGAAAATTCATTTTGTGCCAATCGATTCGAAAATCACAGAATATACTAATTTTGGCATGCTGAATCGATTGGCATTCGCAGAATTGCTCTATCTCGACTCGGTCGTCGGTTGAAAATGTTATCTAGAGGTTGCAGGTGCCGTTTTCCCGCCAAAAATTTTTCTTATTTTTTTCTATAATATATTCGTTAAATTCAATATTTTTTCTATACGCTGACAGAATTTGAAATCGATTGCTGGTCGAACATAGATTTGGTAGGCGTTTCTACGAACGTGTGCACTTTGAGTTGGACCGATTTTTAATTTTATTATTTTCCGTTTTTCGAATACTGTATCATATTGAATTGATGGCGTAGAATACAGGAAAAATATTGAAAAAATTCTGGAATTTGGGAAAGTATTTTTCGTTGGCGATTTTATGTGCTAGGGTACCAGATCCTAGCGCACCTTTTACATTTTTCGCATTTTGCGACCATAACGAGACACATTCGTTAAATACATAGATATATAGGAAGAAAGCTAAGAAAATTTCCTACAAGTTGGTGTTATCTTTCGCATGCCTCACAGTTCGCTTGTAGGTGTTATTTATAACATCCGGCTGACGAAAAAAAAAAGCTCTGGTAACTGATAAATTGTATGTTCAGCCCCCCCAAACTGAAATCCTGGCTGCGCCACTGATAGTTTTCACCCCAATGATCAGTTTTTCGATCCTTATAATTTCTTCAATTTCTATAAATTTGAGTATTCTTCCGTTCTTCTCCGGTAGCACCGGTAGCAATTGCACTTCAATTTTCCGAAATTTATCAATATTTCTTTTCACCACGTCTTGACAATTTGAAATTTCAACAGAAAAACAGTATGCGTTATCATAGTCAAATTTTCAAATGCAAGTATTGAGGCGGTCAAGTAGGCCAGTGGAGAATTAAAACTTTGGTCAAGAGAATGTACATCGAGAAAGCACTAAATCTCAGTTTGCAACTCTTCCAAAGTACGTAACATTGTCAAAATATCAATTAACTTGAAATTTGCTGTATACTCGTTGGGAAAATTCCAAAAGGTCTGCAAACTTGGAGTAGTATTGTATATATCTTTTCATATCACGAATCAAGTTTTCAGCCAATTCAAGTGGACGTAACATTTTTTTTTATCGAAAACTAATGTTTTTCTTTGATATACCACGAAAGAAAATTCCAAAAGTTCTGCAAACTTGCCAGATACATCGGAAAAATATTATGGAAAGACGTGCCTTTTACGTTGATCGAAACATATATTTTTTTCAAACCGTGGTCACTTTTAACTTCGTTGTCCGGAACTTCATGCAATTTGCAAAAATCTAATTTGTTAATTAATTAGATTTTTTACAAGGTTGCAAATTTATGACATAAAACAAATACTTTTCCTTTCCTGTGAAACCTTTTTCTGTAATACAATATTTTTCGGGTTACTTATATTAACGTTTCAGAAGTCATTCCACTTTTACTAGATTGGGCATTTATGACACCTAATATTCTTGAATATAACAACGTTGCAACATTGATCTATAATAATTATTTGTACTGACCCACTGAAAAATATTTTGCAACTGACTTCTTTGTCACTAGTACTTACATACCTTTGCAACAATTTTTGTACTCACTTGGTCCCTATTCAGCAATTTTCTTGTATTCCACAATGAACTAAATACGAAGTGGTGATCTATCATGCTATGCCTCACAATATTTTCCAATCTTGTTACATAAGTCATTTGTTTTTGTTACAACACGTCCTACCATACAGCCTCAAACGAAAGGGAGTTTTTCCATGTAATTACTCCATTCATTCCTCAAAAGGCGACTACTAGATTCTGTGCTCGCAGAAACATAAATCCACCATTGCGGACAATGTTGGCATTCGCTGGTTTTGATATACGATAGTACCTTTTGATAGAATACCACAATAAACCGTAAATGCATTATAAATACTTTTCTTCGACACAAAAAACATTAATTCTGTACAAATATTTATGGTTTTATTGCGCCAGGTGAGGCAATGCGTTTGGTTGTGAGAAGTTTTGAAGCAGCAGCGGCACATATAGGAGTCGGGGGTTTAAATTTTGATGGCACTAGGAATAGCATCAAATAAGTGAAAAAAATTGCCTGTTGATATTTTTTCCTTGCGGTATCGGGAAATAGAGAAACAAGATGTCCTGCAATACCAGGACCACGCTTATTGCCATAATCCTATACAATAGAAATAATTGGGTCGAAAATCCATCAGAAAACAACTACTTTCCTGGCTAATACCACGACGAACGTTGAACTACATCTAATGAATTTCCGTGCAGAGTCCTACAAGGATGTCTCCGCAATTGCTAGTTGCATGGAAATGTTCATTGAAACATTTGGACCACCTATAGATCGATTTCTGGGTTCTTGCCCTCATCAGTATAGGGTAGGTCTCTGCAGACAATAACTAATGTCTGCAACAAACGATTCAACAAAATCTCCATGTAAAGGCAGAAGCTGAGACACCGCCCGCAGCCCGCAGCGTAGGTGGTCCAAATGTTTCAATAACATTTCCATGCAACTAGCAATTGCGGAGACATTCTTGTAGGACTCTAGGAAATTCATTAAATGTAGTTCAACGTTCGTCGTGGTATTAGCCAGGAAAGTAGTTGTTTTCTGATGGATTTTCGACCCAGTTATTTCTATTGTATAGGATTATGGCAATAAGCGTGGTCCTGGTATTGCAGGACATCTTGTTTCTCTCTTGACAAGCTTATTGTGAACAATGCAATGCAAATTTCTTTAATTTGGATCGGGAAATTGCAACTCCGCAGGCTCTATAACCAACTAAGGTTTGATGTGCCTCCCAATAATGCAATAATAATAATAACATTTTATTTAAGAAACAACCAGGATGGATAATTACAGGGAAATATTTCTGATTTGCGCTCTATACAAATAATTCTGGAACGTAGTGATCAACAGGATAATGAACCATTTAGAAATGAAAATATATTATGTATTTCTTTACCAATTTATTATGATGATGAAGATTCGGTGTCATTTGAAACAAGACTGGTTTCAACAAACTACAGTACTTGCATGAGGAAGGGCGAGAAAGTTCCATAGTCCTTACTACAAAAAGAACAATAAAATTCTCGGAATAAAAAAAAATCTGGTTGAAATTTGTGTAAATCCAAATATATAAAACACTGCTTGAACACCAAATCTGCGTTAGTTTTACAAAATGAACGTTCCGTCAAAAAACTGCGCATTCTCAGGTGCTTAGAGCAAAGGTTAAGTCCTTCGAAAATAATTTAAATCGTTAAGGCCCTTCGAAAAAATATTTGTGCACGTCTATGCTCGCCTGCTTGCGACTCTCACACCTCGAATATTAATATTTATTATGACTCGTTCAGTTCCCCAGGGGGTTTCTTTACGGCTACTGCCCCCTTTCTCCCCCCTTTACTCCAACATTCACAATAGGAATTCCACGTATGGAAATTATATTTTAATTTATCACTCATTTTTCTATTGTCCATTTACATCGGGGTGTTAATTTTATTTATTTGTTGTATCCATTATGGTTTGACCGTGCTAATGTGGCCTTTGGAATCTTCATTTCGTTAGTGGGGAATTTTATGGAGGATGTGGGATACGCTGGAATGGATGAGTTTGATTTAACCAGTAAGTATTAGAATATTTTAACTGACGATCGGATGGTTTATTACAGTTTTTTAATATTTCTTATCCCAGTTATAGTTATTATGTAACTGCCATGAAAATAACACTTTTTATATGAAGAGTGACATTTACTTAGAAATCACAAAATATTTTTTCTTCGGCTGTATTATAAACGTTTAGTTTCAAATAATGTATCATACATCATGAGTACCTACATCAATAAGAGTTCAAGTCATTATTTATTTATCCATAATGTTAGTAAGACAATATGGAACCTCCCAAGTCTATCTGCAACATTTTTTTTAAAGTTATATCGGGATTCTCCACTATTATTTGCGAATAATAATTTTAGGAGTCCCTCAGGGCACTGTCTCATGACCTATTTTGTCAAATTTAACTATATTTATTGATAGTCTTTACAAGCATTACAATAGCAAATTAACAATAAAACAATATTTAATCGGCGCTCCGGGGCAACTTGAATGATTTCGGTGGGGCATTCGCTTGCACAGCTACAGGGAAATGCGAAATAACCTGCAACACCATATCACCTAAGAGTTGGAATGAACCAGATGAAATCTTAGGATGTCTCCAGAGGCTCCAAAAATTCCAATACGAATGAAGACCTTCTCTTTACGCAACTGTCATCAAATTCAGTTCCGTCTTGGGCCAAGGTGTAGTATTGGCCAGTATCAACTCCAGAATCACAGTGTACGATAACTGGAAGAAGCTCCTTAAGACCGGTCCTACATTGGATAAGCCACCAGACCCGGCCAAGCCAGACCAAACCAGTCCAGAATCGGCGCTCCTACATTGCAGCTCGTTTTCAGCCAGTTGCGGAAGAACCAATACTGTGTCAACTCTCAACGAGGAAAGTTGTATATAAGGCGGGTCCTACGTTGGAAGCGGAGTCGATCTGGCCACCAGACCCGACACGTCCAGACCAGACCAGTCCAGACTCGGCGCTCCTACATTGCAGCTCGTTTTCAGCCAGGTGCGGAAGAACCAATACTGTGTCAACTCTCTACGATTAGGCTGGTCCTACTATTGGAAGCGGGGCGATCTGGCCACCAGCCCCAATCCGTCCAGACCAGACCACCAGACTCGGCGCTCCTATATTGCAGGCGCTCCTACATTGCAGCTCGTTTTCAGCCAGGACGAATACTGTGTCAACTCTCTACGATTAGGCCGGTACTACTATTGGAAGCGGGGTCGATCTGACCACCAGCCCCAATCCGTCCAGACCAGACCACCAGACTCGGCGCTCCTACATTTCTGCTCGTACAACCAATGCTGAAGAACCAATACTGTGTCAACTCTCGACGAGGAAAGTTGTATATAAGGCCGGTCCTACATCGAAAGCGGAGTCGATCTGGCCACCAGACCCGACACAGCCAGACCAGACCAGCCAAGACTCGGCGCTCCTACATTGCAGCTCGTACAACCAATACTGAAGAACCAATACTGTGTCAACTCTCGACGAGGAAAGTTGTATATAAGGCCGGTCCTACATCGAAAGCGGAGTTGATCTGGCGACCAGACCCGACATGGCCAGACCAGACCATTCCAGACTCGGCGCTCCTACATTGCAGCTCCTTTTCAGCCAGGTGCGGAAGAACCAATACTGTGTCATCTCTCTACGATTAGGGCGGTCCTACTATTGGAAGCGGGCGATCTGGCCACCAGCCCTAATCCGTCCAGACCAGACCAGACCACCAGACTCGGCGCTCCTACATTGCAGGCGCTCCTACATTGCAGATCGTTTTCAGCTAGGTGCGGGAGAACAAATACTATGTCAACACTCGACGAGAAAAGTTGTATATTAGGCCGGTCCTACTATTTGAACCGGGGTCGATCTGGCCACCAGCCCCAATCCGTCCAGACCAGACCACCAGACTCGGCGCTCCTACATTTCTGCTCGTACAACCAATGCTGAAGAACCAATACTGTGTCAACTCTCGACGAGGAAAGTTGTATATAAGGCCGGTCCTACATTGGAAGCGGAGTCGATCTGGCCACCAGACCCGACACAGCCAGACCAGACCAGCCAAGACTCGGCGCTCCTACATTGCAGCTCGTACAACCAATACTGAAGAACCAATACTGTGTCAACTCTCGACGAGGAAAGTTGTATATAAGGCCGGTCCTACATCGAAGGCGGAGTTGATCTGGCGACCAGACCCGACACGGCCAGACCAGACCAGTCCAGACTCGGCGTTCCTACATTGCAGCTCGTTTTCAGCCAAGTTCGGAAGAACCAACACTCTGTCCACTCTCGACAAAAATCCCGAATTTCTTACAAACAATGGGATGGGAATATATCCATCTATGTACTTTTTGAATTCTTTACATAGTTATCTGCGTTTTCTTTTAGTTAATTTTTTTCTACTTATTTCTCTACGTAACAGTAATAAATTATGGTACCATTTTGGCCCTTAATAATAATTTTCGACGTTTCATCATTTGCCTCTACATTTTCCACGAATTCTTTGTTCTCATATTTCGGCATGTATATTCTTCACACTGTTGCCACTCAAATTCAAACGTTATGGTTATTACAGAAACACAGAATGAGAAAGTTACCTATACGTTTCAAGAAATCAATAACACGTAAGTCCTTAAAGGTACAAAACTAACGAACGATTCAAAGATGGCACACAATATCTTTAGAAAGCCACACAATTGCGAAATCCTAATTGCCCGAACCGAACTTCAAAAGAGTTTGTCGAATATTTTTTCATTCACAAACATAACATGAACACAATACAAATCATATTTGTTTGTGTGTATATCCTTCCCTTTGTGAGGATTACCATTTTCAGATTCATTCTATATATACTGTGTCTAATTCGAAAAAGCGGCAGCTCACAAAGGAATAATGTATGTGCATAAATAATTCGAATGAACGTAAAAGACTGTCGCGAGGAACCACAACCTGTTTAGACGCTTTAGTGGAAATGACGTTTGGATAATATACTCCATTTTTTTGGAGGTCGTAATTTCTGTTAGGTGTGATGGAAAATAATCTTTATGAATTTTATTCATGACGTTATTAATGATGGGGGTAACTTAGTAGGCAAACACTTTACTTCAGACGTATATAGATGTAATACTGTTGATTGTGGAGATGGGTGAATTGATTTGTTTAGGCATTTTTTGGTCTTTTGAGGATTTCAACCTTCCCTATTATGAAAAAGAAACAATGTAAAATACAAGTGCAGAAGGTCGAATGTTCAACTACATTTCCTTGATTTCACACTTTTCCATTTTCAGACTGTATAAGGTTAAAATCCCAAAAATGTCGCCCAGTACCGATAGTTTATCCTCCTTTTTTCTTCTCAGAATTGTGAAAAATCAATAATTACTTCTCGTCAATCCAAAATTCAAGTTATATTTTGAAATTGGACCACCATACAGGTGAATCACAGATCTGAAAACAGTACTCAATCTTTGAATGTTGGGGTACCTCAAGGATCAGTTTTGGGACAGCATAATAGATTATTAGATTATATATTAGGGACTTTCGTGCTACAAGCCTCTACACCGCGACCTTTTCAGATCTATTGTGTTTGTCCTCGAGATCATTTAGAGTTCTTTGTCTAGCCCTGTCTGCTTTACGAGACTCCACAGGCTAGTTGAATCTGGGAGCTCTTGGTTTTTCTTCTCCCAGCGTTAGAAACCTTTGCCTTGACAAGCCCTCGCAGTGGCATAGTATGTGTACTCTTCTTCCTGACAGAACCTGCATAGCATTTCTTCTGCCAGGCCTATTGTACTCATATGTTTGTTGAGCCTACAGTGTCCTGTGAGAAGTCCTACTACTATTCTACTAGTAGTGTTTCTGTTCTGGCTTAGTAGATAGTCTGTGAATGTTGGCTGCGGTTGTTTGATAAACTCTTTGGCCTGTCTCATCCTTGGTGCATTGTTCCACCATTCTTGAGACTTCTGTTGAATCCATGATTTGGTGTTTGTTTTTAGTACAGCTTTTGCTATACCGCAATACGGTTCTGGGCCATTCAGGGCCTTACTTGCTCCTTCTCGGGCTAGTGTATCGGCCTCTTCATTGCCTCTATAACCTGTGTGTGCTGGTACCTAGGCTAGTGTCAGGCTGTTCTGACTGCCCAGCTCTTTTAGGGCTTCTATGCAGTCCCAAACAAGTTTTGAGGTAACTTGCATTGAGTTGACTGCTTTTATCGCAGCTTGGCTATAATAATAACAATACCGAATATTAACCTGAGACATGTAATACCGCTTCTCAAACTAAAATTCCAATGCAAACGAATAAAAGACGCTATCAAAAACGCAGTTGGAAAAAAATCATTGTGAAGAACCGAACTGTCATCGTATTAATTGAAAATAGAAAACGTAGCAATTAGAAGGCATAATGAGGGGTTTCGGATCCGGGCGGTGAAAGGTGGCCCCATGCGGAGGAAGTGATTGCTACCGTACGCGCCCAGGGGCGATTTCTCACACGTGCAAAATGGGCCGGCGTGATGGGGCAACTTTGCATGCGCCCTCATCGCATAATCTATCATAGTTGATGAAGATATGTGCGTTTCAGTAAACGTTTTTTTTATTATTTTTATTTTTTTATCAATTCATACAGGTTTGCAAACCGAAATGAAAAACAGTCTTTCAAATGTTTAGAGCCCTAGAAACAAAAAAGAAATCATTCCTAATTTGAAAAACCACATAATTCCAGGATACCACGGTAAGGTGTGGCGTACCCCAAGGTTCAGTCCTGAGTGTCTTCCTTCTCTTAATTTCGTTGCCACCAATGCCACTGAAACCACATTCAGTTTGACGGATGGCACTCTGTGTTCTGTACTGCAGAATCCTCGGTTGATCTGAAACATAAGTAGAATTATATTAACGAAACATCATGAGTTAATGCCTATTAATTTTAAAAAGACTATAAATCTCCCAATAACCAGCTACATGAATAATCTACCAGACCATTTGAGACGCGGTAGTCCCACATAGGAATGAACATTGTTTTGAACGGAAATTTAGGGACACCGCGTATATCGAAGCCAAAAACGGCTGAGTCATTTTGTTTAAATGTTGGTTCTGATCAAATAAATCTGTGGTAGAATGATGAACACACTACTTTCGAATCTGAAAATTATACCGGCTTGTCATGATTCGGCAGAAATCTTAGTCGGACAAATGCAGAAAGCCATCATCCTAGCTGCACTTCGTTTGCTCGGGGTACATGATTTTCCAACCAATGTCACTTAGTCCACGGACGCCTGGTTTTCTGAGTAAATTACATCATCGCGGCATTCTGATGTCTCAGGGCTCCGGAGAAAGGGACTGACTCAGTAGCGACGCCACAGTATGCCCCCCAGCCCTTTACAAAATGTCGTTCTTAGAGCCACCTTCGATTTTAGATATCTTGCAAATATAGTGTTTCAACGATGTACATCACAAATTTTCCCACCCAGAGCTCTGAAATCCACCAAACGTGACAACATTTGCATTCAATTCCTCGGCAGTTGTGAATTCCATGCCGCTCGCTGTCTCTCTCTCTCTTTCTCTATATCTATAATGCATCTGTAACTATTATCTGAGAGATTGTTCATTGATGCTTGGCAGTAGTGGCATTCTGGTTTTTCGATTTCGAGTGATAAAAAGAAAAATTGTATAGATCGAATTGCCGTAAATTACGCGAGAAAAAAATTAAACGATGCTGCTACAGTTCTTGTAGTATAGTTTTTTTGAGTTGATGAATGCGGTATTACTTCAAATAACTATGCCTTTTACCGAATACTCGGCGCTTAGTGATGGTGCCCCCCTCCTCACTTAATTTCTAAACCACCACTGCACTGACTGGGATATTCTCGTAGAAATAATAATAATAATATGCTCCCAACAACACTCGTAGAGTGCAGGTGCCATTTTCCCACCAAAAATGTTTTTAATTTTTTTCTATATTATATTCGTTGAATTCAATCTTTTTCCTATATGCTGACCAAATTTGAAATTGATTGCTAGTCAAAAATAGATTTGGTAGGCGTTTTTACGATCGTGTGCAGCTTGAATTGGCCTGATTTTTAAATGTATTATTTTCCATTTTTTGAATAATGTTTCATAATGAATATATGGCGCAGAATACGGGAAAAATATTGAAAAAATTCTAGAACTGTCGGAAGTATTTTTTTTTTGCGGTTTTATGTGCCAGGATAGGATCCTAGTGCACCTTTTACATTTATCGCATTTTGCGACCATAACGAGACACATTCGTTAAATATATAGGGGTATAGAAAGAAAGCTAAGAAAATTTCCTACGAGAAGATGTTATTGTTTGCTGGCCTAACACTTCGCTTGTAGGTGTTATAGGTGGTTTTGTGTGCTAGGATGCCGAATTCGTGCGATACATTTTTTGTTGCACATTTATCTTTGTTTTATAGTACACAGTGTACCCGAACATATTCAAATCATACATTTTCGGAATCAGCATAAAATTTTGAGTATATCGGTGGTAATTTCGAGTGAATCTGATGACTTTGAATTTTTGGCCATTTTTAAGGTAAACTCCCTTTGATGATTTTGCGGCTGAAAATTCAATTGGTGCCGATCGACTCGAAAATCACAGCATATATCAATTTGGGCATGCTGAATCGATTGGCGTTCGCAGAATTGCTCTATCTCGATTCGGTCGTCGGATGAAAAGGTTATCTAGAGGTTGCAGGTGCCCACCAAAAATGTTTTTAATTTTTTTCTATATTATATTCGTTGAATTCAATCTTTTTTCTATACGCTGACCAAATTTGAAATCGATTGTTAGTCAAACATAGATTTGGTAGGCGTTTCTACGATCGTGTGCAGCTTGAATTGGCTTGATTTTTAAATGTATTATTTTTCATTTTTTGAATAATGTTTCATATTGAATATATGGCGCAGAATACGGGAAAAATATTGAAAAAATTCTAGAACTGTCGGAAGTATTTTTTTTTGCGGTTTTATGTGCTAGGATATAGGATCCTAGTGCACCTTTTACATTTATCGCATTTTGCGACCATAACGAGACATATTCGTTAAATACATAGGTATATAGAAAGAAAGCTAAGAAAATTTCCTACAAGAGGATATTATTGTTTGCTGGCCTAACAGTTTGCTTGTAGGTGTTATAGGTGGTTTTGTGTGCTACGATGCCGGATTCGTGCGATACAATTTTTGTTGCACATTTATCTTTGTTTTATGGTACACTGTATATCCGAACATATTCAAATCATACATTTTCGGAATCAGCATAAAATTTTGAGTATATCGGTGGTAATATATCGAGTGAATTTGAAGTTTTGGCCATTTTTAATAACCCTTTGATGTTTTTTCTGCTGAAAATTCATTTTGTACCGATCGACTCGAAAATCACAGCATATACTAATTTCGACATGCTGAATCTATCGGCGTTCGCAGAATTGCTCTATCTCGATTCGGTCATCGGATGAAAATGTTATCTAGAGGTTGCAGGTGCCATTTTCCCGCCAAAAATTTTTCTAATTTTTTTCTATAATATATTCGTTAAATTCGATTTTTTTTCGATACGCTGACCGAATTTGAAATGCTAGTCACAAATAGGTTTGGTGGGCGTTTTTACGAACTTGTGCACTTTTTTAAATTTATCATTTTCCATTTTTCGAATACCGTGTCATGTTAAATTGATGGCGTAGAATATGGGAAAAATATTGAAAAAATTCTAGAATTTTCGGAAGTATTTTTCGTTGGCGATTTTATGTGCTAGGGTACCAGATCCTAGTGCACCTTTTACATTTTTCGCATTTTGCGACCATAATGAGACACATTCTTCAAATACATATCTATATAGAAAGAGAGCTAAGAAAATTTTCTACAAGATGATGGTATCGTTCGCGTGCCTAACAGTTCGCTTGTAACATAATATCCGGCTAACGAAAAAAAAAAGCTCTGTAACTGATAAATCGTATGTTCAGCCACCCCCAAGCTGAAATCCTGGCTGCGCCACTGATTTTGAATACATAACCTCCTCATGGAATGGTGTTTGAGCTTCACTTGAACTATTTACATTCACTTAGAGAAGACAGTGCCTTGAGAAAAAAAATTATTTTGATTGAATAGAATGAAGTAGTAACAGTTATTAAAATACATACACATGGAAATAAATTATGTTTTTTAGGTATATTGATAAACTCAATAACCAATCACAATCTGCGTCCACCGATCACATCACGAGAAGTACCGTACAGATAGATATCTTCTCGATACCTCCGCGGGTGAGTAATCCTCAACCAGCCTCATTATCATTTATCCAGATAAGATATCTATGGAACCGAATAACAAAAAGTGGCATGTTATATACGATCAAACAGCGAATATAGCAAAAGAACTACAGAAACGCTGTCTATCAATACTCCGAACACAATAGTGGATTGACTCTAAACGTATCTAATTCCTTTCTCGACCATCAACCGCGGTTCTCATTCAAAATGCCTTTTTGTCAGTGGCGCACTGTGAACAATGATAATCTTAAATGAACGGCGATAAATATTCAATATCCATTGCAATTAACTAAAAAACACTGAAAGGTTGAGATCAAATAAAAATATTGAAATAATTTAGAATTTTCTGTAACAAAACTATAATGCGTTGCCTTGTAGTTTCTACTAAAGAGAAAAACCAATCCGAGCCATACACAAATAAAATAATGAATAGAATGGTTAACATGAATTTGACTGATGAAACTGACCATTGTTGGGTACAGGAATTGCTTGCTTAGTTGCTACCTTACGAATTCGCGAATTAGCCACCCCATCCTCCGTTTTCTCCAGATCTGGCTCCATTCAACTTTTTTGTTGCCTCATGTGGAATAAGAGCTGGAATGGTAACCATTAAAAGCAATGCCTGTGATATTGCTCGCTTTCTAAAGATATTGTTTTATAAGATATTGGGTTCCCCATCATAAAACGCGGTTCGGTGACTGCGGAATTTTCGGTTTATCTCAGTTCAGAACCTCGCTTGTGCTCCACTAGACAGATACCAATGATTCTCTTTGTTTGTCTAATATAAACTACACCACAGTATATGGAATCATGTGAACTCCTGCTGATTTGATTAGTCTCTTCTGCTGATCTACAATATTTTGATATATTCTTTGTTGGCGCATTTTCTTTTTCTTCGTATAACTGAAGATTAAGAAGACATCACAAGTGCAATGAATATAGAGCACGACGGAAAGAGCCTCATTATGATAAAGAATATATCAGAGATGAAAGGACACTGATAAAAAGGATGTCTTCAATCAAATATATATATCCTCTTGAACAGAATCATCTTCTGAAAAGAATTATTATTTCTAATTGATAAATATACTCTTATTTCAAACTTATTGAACTGTTTGCTTCTTTACCTAAAGTATCTTGAAATGAATTTGTTTGCATTAATACATTCCAACTCTTTACCCTAGAGAACTACTTGTGAAAATGCTCCTTTTGACTCAAGAACATGATTTCTTGGCGAAACCCCGCTACCGGAACGACGCGAACCCACGCGAAAGCGCGCACTTCGACTGCCGGCTGGGATCTCTATCCTGTTTGCTTTTGCCCGCGTTTCGTTTGGGGGTTGTGTTTGAATCATAATTTAAGTTGTTAGTTTTGTATTTGACACAGTGGTTATGTGCAAATGTGCTGTTACAGGAGTGCAATATGGAGTCCAATTATTTCTGCACGATTTGCATTTAGGTCATTTATGGACCAGTTGTGGAGGTAGGTTGAAGATATTTTTGTTTTCAACAGGTGTGTGATAATGGCGAATGACGCTGTCGTTTCTATATTCGATCGCATTTCTATGCGTCACCGAAGAGGTACCTACGTTGATTATATAGTTTCTGATATTAAAATATTACAAAACTATTCTCATATATAACCATTATACCTCAATTGTTCGCAGTTGTTCTCTGTTTGTTGAACTGTGCCATATGGCATATTTTTATAACCAAGTGCACATTTGTACTGAGCTTCCAAATGCAGATAATCTTGAATCAAAAATGTATTGCATTATGAAGAAAAATTTTGTTCGTTATTGAAGTTGAAATATTCTTGCCTCAACCAACTCACACCATCGAACAAATAAAGTATTCACAATAGTGTTCATTATCAAAGTTGAAATATTCTTGCACCAAACAACTCTCATTATTTACTGAAGAACGTGTTCATATGTCTCAAAACAGTTTCCTTTCAAGTGGTCAAGAGGATTCTGTCAAAAAATCGACTTGAATCAATGCAATTATGCATTGATGCAAAATATCCGTTTTATCAGTGGAGTTAGGAAAAAATGCTGAACAACCTTTGAATATCACCTGATGCTGATCAATTGTCTAGAGAAGAATGATTACGAGAAGATTGATACAAGAACGTCCAAAGCAATGGATTCTATCGTACAGTCCTCTAACGAGGAAGAGAAAAGGAAATTCAAACAACTTCAAAGAAAATATCCCGATAATTCGAAACTAAACATAAAGCAGGTTGTAGCCAATAAATCCATTAGACCACTTACTAGTGGCGAAACGGCAATTCCATCAGCAAAACCCACAGAATGAATCATTGCTGACGAAGCAAAAAGTCCACGTTCAAGACTGCAATCATTTCATTGAACACTCATCACATAAGTGCTAGGAATCGCACGTTAAAAGGTAAGACCTCGTTAATCCTTGGCTCGCACAAGTTTCGACTTTTGAGGGCTGCCGTTCGTAAGGGGACGACAGCTGGTTAACGGAAAAAACAATTTTAACAATTTTAACAAACAAACAAAAACAACAATTGGAGCCAAACGTCGCCTAGTTGGCTTCGATATTGTCTCTATTCACAAATGTGCCACTCAGCATATTTCGAAATTCAGCAACGACAACAAATTATCATGGTGTTCCCCTGTCGGAATCAAAACAAAATTCTGCTATTCGGTTGCACTTGCAATTTGTTTCCTCTGCAATGAGGTACATTGCAAAAGTATTTGTTGGACATAATTCAGTATCCGTCGTGATATTGCTAGGGGAGTAGTTGCTCTCTAACAGGTATTTGCCAAAATTAGCCTACGTTGTAGGTGTATATGGGAGTAAGGGTATAAACATCGGAAGGTGACGACTATCGTTATCAAATGAACCCCCAAAAGAACTCTGAGCTTTGTTTCAGATATCTGACTTTATATATAATATATAGAGAGAGAATAATCGTAATAAAAAAAAAGAGGAGAAAAAGAAAAAGAAGCAGGAAACAAGCCTGCAGAACAATTCCTACATCCTTCCCTCTGCTTTCACGATGTTCTCTGGACATTAACAATTTTTTTTCCTGGGAAAAAACGCAAAAAAGATCCATTACAAACTGTTACCCTATGTTGATATGGATTGGATGACCTAATCTGTATGAGATTGTTTGTGTAAAATAGGAAATATTTTTTTTAAGGTGCTCAATTTCCAAGATATGTAAATGTCTTTGCTTCATCTTTGGTATTGAAGTTTCAGATTTGGAAATAATTCTGTACTGAATGATTATTCTCATGTAACATGTAAATTGAGACTACCATTCTATCTATTACGAGTAGATATTGTCTTCCAAACATTCCCCAAAACAAAAATCCATTCCAAATGTTAAGTGTTCCATGCATACAAACACCTACATCCAAAGTGAGATCTCGAGTTACATCATTTCCGAATATATCACCGAGATTATGTCGCCAACATGAGACAGAATCATCACCCGAAATTATGCATACAAACCGACGCCCACAGGCAATCCCCAAAAAAAAATATCAAAGGAACCACACTGGCGCTCGATGTTCAGGTGTTCGGTTCGGCATTGAAAGTGAGATCCGGGCTCTCAGATAGAGAGATGGTATCTCTCGAAACCGTGTTAGGGACATCACTATCCCCTGTTAGTAGGCGTACATTGGCCATTGTTATGTAATTGTGTGTTTTTTGTTTGAAATGGGATGTCGGGAACGCCTTAAATGTCAACTGTCTTCATCTGGAATGCCACCTGGGCAAGCCGACATAAAGGGTGTCTTATCTGCTAAGATAAAACGAAAAATTCCAATCGGAATGGGTCGTTTGTTCCGTGACGTAATTATTATAACCAGCTAGAGTCGTTCCATAATTGAATCCAATAGGATTAGAGGGGTCTATGCGTAATCATACTCAATAATTCTCCGGCAACAATACTTCACCGACAATTTCTCGCCCAACAATTCTTCGCCCCAACAATTCTTCACCAAAAATTCTTCGCTGACAATTCTTCGCCAACAATTTTTCGCCCCAACAGTCCTTCGCCAAAAATTCTTTGCCGGCAATTCTTCGCCGACAATATTTCGCCCCAACAGTCCTTCGCCAAAAATTCTTTGCCGGCAATTCTTCGCCGACAATTTTTTGCCCCAACAATCCTTCGCCAAAAATTCTTCGCCGAAAATTTTCCGCCCTAACAATTCTTCGCCGACAATTTTTCGCCCCAACAATTCTCCGCCAAAAATTCTTCGCCGACAATTTTTCGCCCCAACAATTCTCCAAAAATTCTTCACCGACAAATTTTCGCCCCAACAATACTTCGTCGACAATTTTTCGCCCCAACAATTCTTCGCCAAAATTGTTCGCTGACAATTCTTCGCCAAAATTCTTCGCTGACAATTCTTCGCCGACAATTTTTCGCCCCAATAATTCTTTGCCAAAAATTCTTTGCCGACAACATTTCGCCCCAACAATTCTTCGCCGACAATTTTTCGCCCCAACAATTCTTCGCCAAAAATTCTTCGTCGACAATTTTTTGCCCCAACAATTCTTCGCCAAAAATTCTTCGCCGACAATTTTTCGCCTCAACAATTCTTCTCCAAAAATTCTTCACCGACAATTTTTCGCCCCAACAATTCTTCGCCAACAATTTTTCGCCCCAACAATTCTTCGCCAAAAATTCTTCGTCGACAATTTTTTGCCCCAACAATTCTTCGCCAAAAATTCTTCGCCGACAATTTTTCGCCTCAACAATTCTTCTCCAAAAATTCTTCACCGACAATTTTTCGCCCCAACAATTCTTCGCCGACAATTTTTCGCCCCAACAATTCTTCACCAAAAATTCTTTGCCGGCAATTCTTCGCCGACAATATTTCGCCCCAACAATTTTTCTCCAAAAATTCTTCACCGACAATTTTTCCCCCAACAATTCTTCGCCGACAATTTTTCGCCCCAACAATTCTTCGCCAAAAATTCTTCGTTGACAATTCTTCACCGACAATTTTTCGCCGAAAATATTTCGCCCCAACAATTCTTCGCCGACAATTTTTCGTCCCAACAATTCTTCTCGAAAAATTCTTCATCGACAATTTTTCGCCCCAACAATTCTTCGCCGACAATTTTTCGCCCGAACAATTGTTCGCCAACAATTTTTCGCCCCAACAATTCTTCGCCAAAAATTCTTCGCTGACAATTCTTCACCGACAATTTTTCGCCGAAAATATTTCGCCCCAACAATTCTTCGCCGACAATTTTTCGTCCCAACAATTCTTCTCCAAAAATTCTTCATCGACAATTTTTCGCCCCAACAATTCTTCGCCGACAATTTTTCGCCCGAACAATTCTTTGCCAAAAATTCTTCGCCGACAATTTTTCGCCCCAACAATTCTTCTCCAAAAATTCTTCATCGACAATTTTTCGCCCCAACAATTCGTCGCCGACAATTTTTCGCCCCAACAATTCTTCGCCAAAAATTCTTTGCCGGCAATTCTTCGCCGGCAATATTTCGCCCCAACAATTCTTCGCCAAAACTTCTTCGCCGACAATTTTTTCCCCAACAATTCATCGCCGACAATTTTTGCCCCAACAATTTTTCGCCCCAACAATTTTTCGCCCCAACAATTCTTCCCCAAAAATTCTTCATCGACAATTTTTTGCCCCAACAATTCTTCCCCAACAATTCATCGCTGACAATTTTTCACCCCAACAAATTTTTCGCCCCAACAATTCTTCGCCAAAAATTCTTCGCTGACAATTCTTCACCGACAATTTTTCGCCGAAAATATTTCGCCCCAACAATTCTTCGCCGACAATTTTTCGTCCCAACAATTCTTCTCCAAAAATTCTTCATCGACAATTTTTCGCCCCAACAATTCTTCGCCGACAATTTTTCGCCCGAACAATTCTTTGCCAAAAATTCTTCGCCGACAATTTTTCGCCCCAACAATTCTTCTCCAAAAATTCTTCATCGACAATTTTTCGCCCCAACAATTCGTCGCCGACAATTTTTCGCCCCAACAATTCTTCGCCAAAAATTCTTTGCCGGCAATTCTTCGCCGGCAATATTTCGCCCCAACAATTCTTCGCCAAAACTTCTTCGCCGACAATTTTTTCCCCAACAATTCATCGCCGACAATTTTTGCCCCAACAATTTTTCGCCCCAACAATTTTTCGCCCCAACAATTCTTCCCCAAAAATTCTTCATCGACAATTTTTTGCCCCAACAATTCTTCCCCAACAATTCATTCGCCGACAATTTTTCACCCCAACAATTTTTCGCCCCAACAATTCTTCGCCAAATTTTCTTTGTCGGCAATTCTTTGCCGACAATATTTCGCCCCAACAATTCTTCGCTGACAATTTTTCGCCCCAACAATTTTTCTCCAAAAATTCTTCACCGACAATTTTTCCCCCAACAATTCTTCGCCTACAATTTTTCGCCCCAACAATTCTTCGCCAAAAATTCTTCGCTGACAATTCTTCGCCGACAATTTTTCGCCGACAATATTTCGCCCCAACAATTCTTCACCGACAATTTTTCGCCCCAACAATTCTTCTCCAAAAATTCTTCATCGACAATTTTTCGCCCTAACAATTCTTCTCCAAAAATTCTTCATCGACAATTTTTCATCCCAACAATTTTTCTCCAAAAATTCTTTGCTGACAATTCTTCGCCGACAAACTCATTAATTGAAAAATAAGTCGTATTAATGGCCAAGGACGTAGTTGTTATTCATTGGGTATTTGCCTCATACTCTCCACGTCGTGGAAATGTTTGAAGGAATATACATTTTTTCATTTTGCCTCATATTTTCCATGTCGTTGAAAATAAATATTTGAAGGAAGGGTTATTTGGAAATACTCGACTTTTAATATTCATAATAACCTTTGTTAATCAAGGATGATAACGTTCTGAGCCAACGGCATTCATTTTGTTAACAAGTGCATTATTCCGCACCAACAACACATTTATAGTCGCCTCAGTCAACACAGCAATTTTTCAAACCGAATGAGATTCACCACCATTCCAGAGCAAGCATCCCATTCAACAATTCGCGATCTCTTTGCAGCAGCTCTTAGACAAAGATCGCATTGTTCAGGTAATACTGGGTAAAACCTCCACCACACACAAATACATTGTCGTCCGGAAAAAGACCATGTGACAATATATTATATCGGCCATTGAAATTGCTGCACAGTTTTATTCTATTCAGCATCTCTAACAATACCTCCGGCTAAAATATACACGCGTTACAAATGCCGAAAAGACCGAAAGGTTTTGTTGCCATTGTTAGGCAGTGTTGGACCCATTCAGGATATTTTTGTCGAAAAGGAAGTATGAAATAAACTGTCTAGATGGGATTTGATGGTTTTCCCGAAATTTCGTAAATGGGACAATGCGAAGGTGTATGCAGGTACTGTGTTGGGTTTTTGTTTGGACATTATGCGTATAATTATATGGGCAAATGCCCATACAATGGGTTGGTTTTCTATGACAATTGCCTGACAAACAATTGCACTCCGTGAAAGAATGCCGTATGGTAGAGGAAGTGCGATCCGCCTACTATGATGTATTCACTGAAACGAGAATCTTTCACCTTTCACAATCGTTGAAACGCGAATGACAATGGTTTGCATCAAGGATGCCACCTTACGGAAATTCAATGAACAATTTATTGATCCTACTGGAAATATTCGGAAGTGACACCCACTTAACAAATAATTTATCGACGAAGAAAAAACAATGCTTTTAAGAAAGTCCATACTTATGTCATATGTGATAAATAACAAACATGTATGGAAAAGGAGGCCTGGGAAGATTTTTACTATGTTACTGAATAAGGAATATAAGATAATAAAATATCGAACACGATAATTCAGAGCTGTGTCGAGCACAGTGCTTTGTGCTTGCCTAAGCACTCTAAGCCATTTTGTGCTCGTGAGCAAGGTGCTTACGAGCACTTTTTCGAATCGGTGCTTACACAGGGTATATCTTCAAAACGCATGTGTTCTGAAAAAAATGCAAAAACACGTCGATTTTTAATCCAAGGGGGACATCTTCCTATCATAACCTCAACTGTCATACCTCTCCCCCCTCCCCTTGGTCACTATCACCCAAACAATTTGAATAGGGAAAGTATGAGTGTGACACATCATTAAAAAGGTAATTTCATAAGGAATTCAGCCATGTCAATTTCCTCGCTACCTAACTTTCTATTTTAGCGCCCTCTTGCGGGAAAAACAACTGTCCCGTATTCCAAATTATGATACTTCATTTGCAAGCTAATTTAACATAAATTCGGTGACAATGAATCATGGAATTTTTCTGAGGCAAAAAACAATTTTAATGTATATCAGTATGATTTTATAGCAGAAATGTATTGAATAAATCAATCAATTATTGCTAAATAATTAATAATACATATCTGCAAATTTACGAAAACTTTGATCATAAAAAAATAAGAAAAAAATATTTTTTTATATAGATGGCTGTGATTTCAAATTTGAACATTATTTTTAATTATGATCAACTTTTGTCACAACACTTTTTGATAATATTATAAATGAGGATAGTTTATTCTTGATCAAAATTCCTATTTTCGTGCTCCCCTGTACACTGTTTCGAAATTTAGAACTCAAATTGAAGTTTTTTGCAATGCATCAATTTTCATGAACAATAAAATTTTCTGACAAATGGATGATAAAAAAGTTTTCTAATGGTGCAAACTTTTTGAAACTCACTGTATACAAGACTTCTTACAGCTATTTATGGCACATGCTACTATGACCTTGGGAAATTTTTTACGACTCTTAATTTTTTTATCAGAGAAGTTAAACTATCCCTTTTTTGTGTATTCAGATTTTACAATGCTGGCCTTCGGATCTTCTATCAAGCTTCTAGGAATTTTATACAATAAAAAATGATTTTATAACACATAATTTTCGGTATTATTGTAATAACTGTAACCCAAAGAACATCTGCTTTATTAGCCCAATATCGAACGTCAGGTCGGTATCGTTAGTAACCCTATAACTGTGGCCATAAAACACGGTTGAAGGTATCTTTTGAATTAATTGAGATATTGATGAGTATTTTTAGTGAACTCTGAAATCAAAATCATTAAGTTCACTACCAAGAACCAGTAGGTAAATCCCCATAATAAACAGAAACCAGTTATTTATGTGTGTTAGCTTGTTTGCAGGGCCGCCACCAAACATTTAGGGGCCTGGGGCAAACACTTGGTCGGGGCCCTCCTACATCAATTGGGTTGTCCTTCTTACGGTACGGTGTAAGCAAAGGAGCCAATCCAACCCCCTCCCTAAATTTATTGGATCTGTCAGATGTAATTCAATGTTTGTCGTGGTATAAACCAGGGGAATAGTTTTCTCTGTCAGATGTTTGCCTCATATTTTCCAAAGTGTGGAAATATTGGCAGATATTATTAATTATTATTTCAGGGACATTTTGCTCCATGCTCGTTCTCCTGTTGCCACTGACACTGGAAGTACAGCCAGTAAGTAACCTCAAACATATACAAATCTGAGGTAGAATGTTCTCCAATTCTTTTTTGTATATGGTGTTGAGAATATCTCAATGCAGAATTGAAATCACTCAACGTTTATAACATTGTCTTTCATCAGTTAGTAATATGTTTATAACTCATTAGCCAGATCATCTTTATTCAAATCTTTGGGATTAATTTCTGCAAGTTTTTATGTTCCATCGTTAAGGTATCAATCACTAGTGTCCACCGAGGTCTTCTGGGGAAACAATGTGAGAAAATACTTTCGATATTTCTTCCGTTCTTCTTGCTAGGGCACTTATTTCTGAGTAGTGTAAATCCAAGCAAGGCAAAAATACTTCAAATTTGAATCGTGATTCTTTCTCTTAATCCTCTTGTGCAGTTAGGCTCTATTGAATCGTCAAAAAATCTTTCCTGTTTCTTTCTCTGTTTGGCTTTAGGTCAGCCGAAATCTGTTCATAAATGAAAGAATTATTAACAGATTTCGCTACAATTCTGACCAAATATATTTCGAAATATTCTGAATCCAGTGGTAGAGTAAGAATTCCGATAAAATTTCTGAAATTGATTGACATTGAATCGAAATTTATCGACATAATTTTAAAATTGTATTTCTGTATAAGTTTTTTATTGATGGACAATTTCCTGCGCAATTTCCACATAAACCACTTGAAAATGTCAAAAATCCAGAAGCGTCGTCAAATTCTATTCTAAAAAATTGCTAGTATATTTTTTAGATTTGGATTTCGATGAAAATTCGAAGAAGGCCTTGAAATTTTTATTTCGAACTTATGGCACTCAACTAGAACTACTGATGCTATATCTAAGGGAAAAAAAAACTTCTGAATCGGATAATGTATAGCAGTTTTAGAGAGGTATCCCGCTTTTAAATTGGTCACTCTGTATATGAGTTGTTTTTCCAAGATCTGGTTGATGTATAGAGCGATTGATTTATATTTATATAGTTCATGATGTTAATTATCACCTTTATATATTGTTATAATTACTGTTACTGTTTATACAAAAGTATAAGTGTTTTTAGAATATACAGTGTCACGCATAAAGTTCGTGACACGGGAAAGTTTTTTTACTAATAGATGTAATGAAAATTTAACTTCACAGTTAGTTTGTACTTGGAAAATGAGTGAAAAACAGTCTGTTTCCTTTTTTTCATGTACTACCCTAAACCTGTCAAATTTGACATAATTTTCGAAAATCCTCAAAAAAGCAGTGTTTTTTTGGAAATTTCGAAAAATGCCAAAGAAAAAAGTTGATCAGTTTCCAATTTTATACCTTTGCTCCAAATTTGGACTCTTTATTGTCACTTCGACTTTTTGCAAGTTTTTGAAATTTTCGAACTTTCGCTCTATATCGAAAGAAACATGATTCAAATTTCTTAATTTTGATGAAGACGAGACCTCAATGTCATATTTTGCCCAGAAAATACTCACATTGGCCTGTTACAAAAATTAAATTAAATGCACCTCCAGAAATTCGTTGTTGCAAAGTTCAACTAGTTTTTTCATTTCGTTATTGAACTGATTCGTATTTTCAGTGTATGTCATGTGTCATATGTCAGTATTCGAATAAACCTATTTCTCTTAATTCTTATTATACTCGTATTATCTGTGCAACAACCAAGACGAATTTGTTTGAATTGTTTATTTTTTCTGGTAACAGGTGGTTTTTTTCTGAGCAAGATATGACGTTGAAGTCTCGTATTAATCGAAATGATGAAATTTGAATCATGTTCCTTTCGAATCGATAGAGCGAAAGATTAAAAAAAAAAAAATAATGGACAAAGTGACAGTATAAAGTCTAAATTTGCAGCAAAGGTATAAAATTCGAAACTGAGCAACTTTTTTGTTGGCATTTTTCGAAATTTACATAAAAACCTGATTTTTTGAGGATTTTCGGAAAGACGCAGTTTTCATTTTTCAAGCACAAAAAACTTCCATATGTCGCGAACTTTATTTGTGACACTGTATAAAATAAACTAATTTTAAATATTTTCAAGAGGTACATACCACGAATCTGATTTTTTTTAAAATAAGACTGAGTAAAAAATCAGAATTGTTTTCCTACCCTCCATAACAATACTACGAAGGTCAGTTCAAAGGGACAATTGCCAATTGAAAGTGGCAATTGTCAGTTCAAAGTGACAATTGTTAGTTCAAAGTGGCAATTCCAAATGTTTCGAAAAATATTTTATTGTTGGCCCTTCGTACAACAGTATATTTTTGAATATAAACTATTGTATTTCCAAAAATAATAAGCCTGATTCAGTTTGAAAACCGATCTCAAAGGCTGTCTCTTTATTAATAACATGCACATGGTAAATGCAAGATTTCCTTTCTGGTGTTCACCCTCTTTTCGCAATACAAGCTCCTCCAGAAGAATTCGATTACGTTTGCCGAGCTGATAAATGACAACAATTTTGTAAGCGTAAAATTAATAATAGGTATACCTACCCCGAAACCAATATTCTCAACCCTCTGTCGTTTGATTAATGAACGCCCCGAACGAAACTTCAAAACAGTACTCGAGTACAAACCAACAAAAAACTGAATCCCCTAAGATTTGTCAACTCATCTTCGCCATAATTAATCCCAAAACTCACCACGGCCGATTTGATCCATTCTCAACGCATGTTCGATTCAATCCATCACGGCAATCTCGATTTAAACATGTCCAATGTAACAAATGAACGTGAATGAACATTCACGAGGATTTGGAGGGAAATTTTATTCATGGCCACCTGTGTAGGTAGAAGAAAAACGGCGTAAGAGGGTGTTTTCAGGTTAAAAGGGTCCAGCTGACCGAGACAGACTCTTAGTCGCCATCGGAGGGGTTTTAGCAGACTGCATGGCACCGGCATTATGGTTTCTGGTAATTCTTGAAGGGATGCCCTACAGACAAAAGAATGGAGGATTAGGTGTCGGTCGGACCTTTGGGTTTTTATCTGTAGGTATTTGAATGAAGACAAAGAAATAATAGATGAATTTCCATAAATTTTAATCTTTCGTGATTCGTGACTATGGAATCATTTTTGACAAATATCCTTCAAAATTTGAATATGGAGTAAGTTGATGTCTCTGTATCTCTATCAAATCACTCTCCATCACCTATCAAATCATTACAGAAAATATTTTTGATGTTGGCGTCACTGTATGACATGAAGAAATATCGAACATAGTTTGGAAGTCATTGTTGATCTGCATCTGAGCAAATACACTTATCCAACAAATGGCGAATTTAACTATCTGAACGTATTTTTTGAGGCACTAATAAATTATTCTCAAAAACAATCATTTTCTACACTATATTTCTACGTGTTGAACTAAAATCAGGCTACGTTTCTGTTTTCCCATTATTGTTATCAAATGTTTGACAACAAAATACCTAATCTGAATACCTACCAGACAATTCCAGTATGGTAGAATTCAAAACAATATAATAAAATGCACAAAAGGCTCTAAAGCGTGAACAACTGGACCCATGTCCATTAGAAAAGTAGTAAATGCCAAAAGTTAAGGTTTTATCTGCATAAAGGATGAACAAAAGATGCAAATCTTAATTTGCCATCTGCTGTTCAACATAAATGAAAAATGTATGAGTGACAAGTAAATGAGACATGTGAATTAGTTTATTTGCTCACGATTGCCATCGGTAAGCAGAGGCGTAGGTTCGTAGGTATTTCATCTTTCTTATGAAGGTTTTGCCAACACAAAAATTTCAATTAAACAGTGTGATTTCCGTAATTACTGATGTCCCATCGATGGTCACGTTTTGTACCATACGGGCACAGGCTATTTTCAAATGTCTCATTTGAAAATTGGCAATACTAAATTTTATTCAAATTACATATATTTTTTTGACGCTATTCGAAAGAAAATTGAATTTTATTGGGAGATACTTGTTCTTTAACTATATCTTGCCGAAGAATACTTTGATTTTTCACGTATGTTTTAGTAAAAAAAAAAGAAAATTGTAAGGAAAAAGGTCACATTCTGTCAGAGTGAAAACGAGTTTTGTTAACTCTTGAATGAAATTGGTCCGAAAATTTTTCGGATAAAGTTGAGTTGATGTGTTGAAAACTATCCATCGAACTGTCCAAACTCATCAATTATGATACCGAAAACATTTGGCCTCGACCTGCGGTCTCGGCACTTAATACAAAAATTAAATTTTTTTAAGATTATTGTTTGGCTATTATGAACAAATATATTCCAGGATGTATACAAAGATATGAAGATATGAAATACAGCTGGGGGCACTAATAATTTCACGGTTGAAATCACAGAAGGACGTCAAAAATGAAACATTTTTAGTGGTAAAAAGTATAACAGTCTTTCCTCAACTGTCCTCTATAATAATTTGTTTTGTGTTATTGAATAGGAATCCATATTTTTCAATAAATTGTAATTGTCTTTTGTTTACATGGCATGCTCGAAAGATCGATGAAAACCTCGATATTTCTTAATTCATATTTTGTTATTTAAGTTTCCAAGGGATTCTGAATTATTTCAGTTCCTTCACCTATTTATTTGTACTTTACATTTGAAGACTTAGAATTTTTATATTTGAATTCCAAGTTCGTAACATTATACAGGGTGTAACATAAGTACGTTAAAATATTCAAGTGACGTATTCCTGAGACAATTTAAAAAAAAAGTCTAAATAAACTTGAGTCCGGAAAAGCTTCGTTTCGGACATACAGGGAGTTGAAACTGAATTTTTTTGTACGCTTTTTAAAAATAACTTTTGCAAAAAATAAGTTATTTGCACGAAATTTGGTACCCGGGGTTTTTTTGACGTGGGAAATCATAATATCGTATCAATTTTCATGTAACATCTAGAGGACGCTGTCATTATTCACTTCAAATTGCCCTAACATTTTTGACAGTAAACTTTTGGTACTTTTCATAAAAAAACCTCATTTCCACACCTTTTCCAAGTAAAAAAGGTACATTTCCTCAACAACGCTGGAGGTGACCGTTTTCGAGATATTTACAATTTTCCATATTGAAGCATGTTACTTAGCTCCTAGGGCGCTAAGTGAAGTTGCTGAGAACATTACAAAAACTTCACTTAGCGCCCTAGGAGCTAAGTAACATTTATCGATATAGAAAATTGTAAATATCTCGAATAAGATCACCTCCAGCGTTGTTGAGGAAGTATACCTTTAATTGGAAAAGGTGTGGGAATAAGATTTTTCCATGAAAAGTACCAAAAGTTTACTGTCAAAAATGTTAGGGCAATTTGAAGTGAATAATGACAGCGTACGCAGCGCCCTCTAGATGTTACATGAAAATTGATACGATATTATGATTTCCCACGTCAAAAAAATCCCGGGTACCAAATTTGCAAAGGTTATTTTTAAAAAGCGTACAAAAAAAATCAGTTTCAACACCCTGTATGTCCGAAACAAGGATTTCCGGACACAAGTTTATTTGAATATTGAATGAACTTGAATATTTTAACGTATTTATATTACACCCTGTATATACCGTTAAAGTTTTGAAATTCATTTCATGGTTAACAATTGCCCTGATAAAAGTACAGAAAAATAACATTGGCATCAGTACAGCATCTGTTCAACATCTATAATGCAAACTCCATGTAAATTTCGTATTACCATTCAGAAATGTTTGCTTTTTTATCAAATGTAATTGATACTTTGTAGCAAGACCAAAAACGAATTCACTGAATGCGAATTGATTCAGGCATGTGTTTCATATCACCATGCATGAATAAAAGATTATGCAGAAGTCACATTTAAATCGAATTACATTGGAATAGTTTGCGCACGCCCTTCAAACGATTTTTCATGTTCGAAACGGTTTGATCGGTTATTGATCACTGTTATGGTAATTTCTGATTCGTAACAAGGTCGTTTATGAGAATGAACCCATCGGGGTTAGTTGCCCCAAATGAATTTGAAATTGGTCCGCGATCCTTTCTGGCGTCCCTTTGTGTTGCACCCTTTGAAGTTTATGTCTTCATATCGACGTTTCTCCACAAAGGTTTTCACGTTCATGCGTTTTTTTTTTGTCACTCTCCTGGGCGTACATTTTTTATGTATATACGATTTATTTCCTATTGTAGACAGAAAGTAAGATTCGGAATGTGGTGTTAATGGCAGAATTGAGATGTTCAATGCTCGTTATAAAAAGAGTTAAATGGGACGTTACATTTCGGAATATATCATTTCGGATGAGTATGAACTTATACGCGTATCTGTAGGTTATTGTGGAACAATTTACAGAATTCGTAACGGAAAAAATTCAACATAAGCATACGAATAGACCTCTAATTGACAAAGAATCAGATTTAAATGGAAGGATATCTATTATCATATGTGAATAAATATTTTTGTATCTAGAGTGCGAAAAGGCACTTTTTGCCGAGCTTCAGCAAAACTATTTCGCATTCGAGATGCAAAAAATATTTTTTCCTACGAGCGTGCGGAAAAGTAACTTTTCCGCACGATTTTTCGTTTTGAAAGTTGTTCTTTTCCGTACGATTTAAAATCGTTCGGAAAAGTTACTTTTCCGCACGATTTTAACTTTTCCGTACGATTTTTACTTTTACGCACGATTTTTGTATTTTTGAAAATGATGATATTTAGGACTAACTGAATGATCTATGTAACTATTCTGTCTTATTAGTCATTTTGTAGGATTATTATAAAAACTTGTTTATTAAAAACCTTGTTTTTTCATTAATAATATGGACAAAATTACTCGTAGGAAAAATATTGTACCTAACTCTTACGGAAAATGTCTTTTCCGCCTTTAACGGCTTGCCCGAACTCCGCTCCGCGTCGTTCGTGCAACTGCCGTCGCGTGCGGAAAAGTACTACTTTCCGCACTTGTTAGGTAAATAACTATTTTCGAAAACTGCATTAAAACTAATGTGAGAATGAAAAATTAATAAACAAGTATCTTCTGTCATTGGTAATTGACATTTCGTGACATTTCGTGTTTGAACCAAAACGAACGACCTAGATGAATCGGATAAATCCGTGAAATAATGAGAAGCATCGAATAATTCAATAAAAAAAATATGCTTCCCTTCTTCTTGAAAAAAAAAACGAAAACTTGCTATAATGAAATCTAAAAAAATCCATAAAAATTGTTTAAAAAAATTGGGACTATCCAGTAATTTAATTTCAAATGATTATACAGCATACTCGTCGTCAAAAAAAGGAACCTTAAAAGTCCATAAAAATATTGAAAACTTGGGATCATTGAATAATGTAATTTAAAACAATTTCACACCGCTGGACCTCTAAAATCCAGAAAGAGAGAAAGAGAACCCGTAAGAATTTAAAAAAAAATTCTGACTGTTTCAGATGTCGAGAATTACAAGACAAAAGTCATTGGAGGACTCGGAACTCCCCTCTTCTTCTAATAAAATTGGAGACAAAATCGGAAAAATCCCTAATAAAATAGACATAAAAAGTCTTTTCAAAAACGATCTTTTATTTATAAACTTTCGAACTAAAAAGTAAAAATAATATTCAGTAACTGAAAACAAAAAACTTTCAAAAATTCAAATATTTTCTTGAAAGTTTAAGGCTGCATTTCAAGAACATACTTGAAGTTTCAAAAGTTATTTGTTTTCATACGCTTAATATTAGTTCAAAATATGTGTGGCTTGTGCTTCGTATGAGCTGCTAGTGTGATATACAGGGTGTTTCAGAATTCAGTATCAAGATTTCAGGGGCGTGTTTCTTAGGTCAAAAAAAGACTTTCTTTCTCATAAACATGTGTCCGCAACCGCTTCATTTCTGAGATACAGGATGTTGAAATTTAACAAAAAAATCAGTTCTTTTTCAATATCTCTAAACCACTTTGTCTTTTCTTTTTAATTTTGATACATGCAAAGTACACACAAAAATACATTTTTTCCATGGCGAACGTTTTTTAATTTTCATCAGTGGCGTCTCTGTAAACATATTCTGTCATTTTTGATCAAAATAATGATACGCTACTGGTTTTTTTTTGTCAAATTAGTATCATTTTCATAATTGTCTTCTATTTTTCCACAAACATGGTCTCCTGACTATTTTCCGTCCGACGGACGGTTTTCGATTTAAAAAATAAAAGGTCGTCATTCGCTTGTACCTATGCGATTTTTTGTATGTCTCATTTTGCTTTTTAAATCGAAAACTGTTCTTCGTAGGGAAAAAAGTCAAGGGACCATTTTTATGATTGGATAGAGGACACTCATAAAACGTATAATATTCATTAAAAAAAAAAACAGTAGCGTATCATTATAATTTTTTTTAAATTTCAACACCCTGTATCTCAGAAATTAAGCAGTTGCGGACATATGTTTATAGGAAATAAAGTCTTATATTGACCTGAAATATACGCTCCCTAATTCTTGATACTGAATTTTGAAACACCCTGTATTTCGAGACCCATATAAGCAGACATACTGGTTGTGAACCAAGTTTTGTATTCGAAACTTATCCGCGTTCCTTACGGATACCCCTTTGTGTTGCACCCTTTGAGGTTTATATATCTTAATATCGACGTTGCTCTACAAAAGATTTTCACATTCATGACATTTTTTTACTCTCCTGGGCGTACATTTTTGATGTACGAGTCACTTTCCATTGTAGACAGAAAGTGAGATTCAGAATAAGGTGTTGATGGCTGCGTTGATATGCTCGATGCTCGTTATCAAAAGAGAAAAATGGGACGTTACATTTCCGAATATATCATTTGTGATGGGTTTGAACTAGTTTATACCTAAGTCTTTTCATAGACGTAGATATGTAGGTTGTTGTGGCACAATTCACAAGATTTGTAACGTACGAAATTTCATAAAACCTCATGAATAGACCTTCAATTGTCAGTTATTAGTGTGTCATAAATCAGAAACATTTGAGTCACAAGTCATTGTTAATGCCAAAGGGGTGAACTTGATTTTTACACTCTTCCAATTTTCGAAGCCAGATGTAATTTTGATTTTAGGCTCATGTGATATTGAATTTCGTAGTCAGAATTGAGAGTGGGAGAAATATTGATTTTTCGAACATTATTTCAAATATTTCGATTTGCTTGAATCCAGCATCGAAATGTTCTTTCATGAACTGTTGATAGAGGTCCCATATATAGAGTGACCCAGGGTTAAACCGCCAAACGTTCAGTATCGGTTTTTCAATTGAAACAAAAAAATTTTTCATGTTAACGTGTGTACCAACTTGCTTCGTTTTTAGATTGAAATATATTTTAAAATTCTGACTACATTAAAGTGAGCCTTTTATCACCGCAAATAAGCATGCCAAATTTTATCAAAATCAGGCGAATGGTTTTAAAATAATGAGTAAAAACTGATTTTTCCTGAAAATTTTGAATTCCTGTATCTCGAAAATGAAGCAAGTTGGGAAACACGCTTGTTTGAAGAAAAAAATTCATTTTCATCTGAAAAACCAATACTGAACGTTTGGCGGATTAACCCTGGGTCACCCTGTGTTCTAAAACCACAATAATCCGTTCTGGAACACGCATGCCTTCACCCCTGAAAAAAATCCCCTTGGTCAAAAAAGCCTTTTTTTTGCCTGTAACTCGTCAACCGTTTAAAATATAAAAAAAAGCATCTTTTACAAAAAGAAAGCAAGATAAATTCCCCAAAAGAAATAGTTAGGGTGCATGTCGGCAAAAATTTTCCTGATAGATACTCTCTCCAAACTTTCTGTATGTTTTCTTTGGATCAAGTCTATACCACCGTTTTCCTTTGTAACTTTTTTAGTTTTGGGAGCGTTTTTCCAAAAAAAAAATTTTTTTTTTATTCGTTTCCCTCCTGTTTCCTAACTACGGTATGAACCTACAGATGGTGATCCGTTAGGTCGTTTTAAGAAAAAAGTTACTATGAACATTTGCCCGGAGTTCATAGGAAATTTTTTTGAAAACTTTGTTCATTTGAATTTCTTCGCTTGCGGCCTATGGAAAAAAACTAATTACTCGAAATCTACGGACGTTATGATGAAAAATCAAATTGGATCACAAAAGTCATGAAAAATTCTTGCAGTCCTTGCCATTTTTGATGGGGGCCTTTTCGACACCAAATACCTGCCTCCAGATGGCTATAATTATTTAGGTTAAGGGCCAAGTAACTCAGTGGTTGAGACTTTCGCGTTCAAAGCCATTGACTGCTGGTCGGCTAGGTTCGACTACAGATTTTTATCTGATGGCCCGAGAAAGTGCTAGGAATCGCACGTTAAAAGGTAAGACCTCGTTAATCCTTAGCTCGCATGAGTTTCGACTTTTGAGGGTGCCGTTCATAATGGGACGACAGCTGGGTAACGAAAAAAATAAAAACAAAAAAGAAAATTAGAGTTCCAGATTGAATATTTATTCAAGTTCATGTACATAGAATGATGAAACTCTCAGGACCGATGAAAATACTCAAAATGCACCTACCTGGCCTAAGTGATATACTCTGCCCGCCACTCGCAATGGAACAACCCATTTTTCATTCAGTACTGAAAAATTCGAATATTTCTCATGGAAACACCCCTGTATCTTCCGTAACAATCTGTATTTTGTATCGATAGTTGAATTGAATAAGTTTTCAGTTATATCTCGGGGAATTAATATATTACCCATTGTTCAAATTGCCAAACACATGTTAATGTTTCTAAATGGTTCCTCATAAGTAGGCAACTCTTCTGATTATTATCATAATTGAAATGTTATGAATTATGAATGGCTATAAATTAAAAACGTCATTTTTAATGACAGTTGTACAAAAAATATTTTATTAGTATTATTTCTGTTTCCTTAATTTTCATTCTTCGAATATTTTTGAACCTACACAGTAAAAAAAATAACACCAGACAACACCAGATAACACCATTCGGTGTCCTTACAGGTCCTGATAATTATAGTGAAAAAAAGCACCCACATATTTCACACCGTTCTATGGTGTAACATAAAATACTGTGCATGGTGTTGATTGAATTCGGAATGATCAGATGTCACACCTGAAAAAAGTCTTGGAAAACACCATCGTGGTGTTAATTGTCCATTTGAATGGTTTAGAAGAAACTGCTTCTACTGTGTTGCATAGCACTTCTTTATGTGGATATAATATAAGTTTGATTATGGTGTAAACTGAAATCTTCTGATCTATATGCATACATAAGAAACGGGTGAAATTTAACACCAGTATCATGAATATATTCATACTTTAAACATGACAAACACTGTATTTTCATACCGGTAATACAATTCGGTGATTTTTTGAATATTTTGGTGTAATAAAACACTAGTGTGAGAGCCTCTTCTGGTTTATTTATTATCAAATGACACCAATCAGTGTTTACCTTGATACAATCCGGTGTGAATTAACAAAACCAAAAGCCTCTGGCGGTTGGCCCAAGAACTGCTCAACCTGTACTGGAAAGCGGTCGGGCTCTGCTGTCTCGGTATTTTCCTTTATTTCGGATTCCTCATTTTGTCATAACTCCCCGCTTAAAAACCAAAATTTCCAAACACTAGTGCAGCAGAGTTGATTCTGACTGCAAAAATAGTAAATAAAAATCCGTTTCAAAAATCCGAATCGTAGAGTAACTCCGAAGGAGAAATTCTAATAAGCCCCGCCCACCAGCGGTTTGGCTTCTGATTGGCTGCCAAGAATGTGCGGCCAGACTATAAATATACGCCAGTTCGGCGATTTAATCAGTTGATTTTTGGCACTTAAGCCGGCGCGTTGTCCGAAACTACGAGTTTTATAATCTTGGGCGAGGAATTGAGTACTCGTTCTATAAGATTTTTGGAAATATAGTTCTATGAATATATATTTCACCTGCGACTAGTCACCAACTTTGTTCAAAAGCTTGGCTTTGAACATTATACGATGTTTCTTTGCATAAAAAGAAATCTGATTTTATTTTCGTGAAGAAAATATTTGGAAATTGGTTTTTCAACGGAAAAATGGAATGGAAGGAATCTTAAGCCCGCTCTTGGTTGAAACGGAGGAATTGGCTGGTTGTACTACCCTGGAATTGGCGTTTTACTTCATGTCCCTGTCCTGAAAAGAAAGCAAGAAAATAAAGCGAGACCTGTGCAGGCTCGCTAGGTGAATATAGGTGAAAAGAATATTCAAAGCTTGGCCGCCACATAATGCTGTGGGGAGTCAATTAACTTACCTTCTTGATTGTATACACTGGTATACTTACCAAGGATCCCTTCTGGACCTGGACATTCCTGAAAGTGGAAAAGACATTTTAATATTTTTTTTTGGACTTTGAATATACAAGTACCGGGCAAATCCCGATGACATACCTTTCTTTCAGCAGTCGGTGTTTGCTAGGGTAGGCAGTCATCGAACAAAGCTCTTCTGGGCTAATTTAAAAATGAATTCGTCTATAGTACCCTGGCAGCACAGACTTTAAACTTCACAACATTTAATTCAAAATAATTCTTTTTGTATTCAAAAGTACTCTGTCACTTTCCGAATTAATTTTATTTAAAAATTCAATATTTGAACTGTCGAATCTTGTTGAAAAATCCGACAGTTCCTTGCTATATAACCTCGGGAATTATCGTCTTTGTGGGACTAACTGAATAATTGGCTACCGAATCATGGACTCGGACCAAATGCGTCTTGGCGGCAGGAGACCCACTGCTAGCCGGGTAGGTGAATGTGAGACCCCCTTGGATTTCTACAAACACCCAACACCGCCAATACGACAATTTCTGAGCTATTCAGATTTCTCTGTGCAAACAACGATGTCCTGTAGAGTGAGCCTTCTAGTGAAGTCGCTGGGTACTATCGGGTAATGGTGAACTGCTAGCAACGGGGCATTCTACTGATCATTTCGACTGGATGGATGTAGGCCACATGACAACATGACAGTGAACTAAAATTGTGTCAATTCTATGTTGTCGGTGTACGTTTTGCATCACTTTGTATAAAGGCACCGTGAAACCTTTTTAATTCCTAAATAAACTAGTCAGATATTATAAATAACACCAAAATTAGATTCACATTCTCTTATTCTAGCAAATTGTTCACCATTTTATCAAGTATCCATTACTATGGTTTCAATTTCATGTAAATCGGTCTCAATTTTGCATGACGGTGTATAAAAGCACCATAAAACCCTTTTCATTGTGAATTTCTGGTGTTTTTCTTGATTGATATTTCACAAATTCCATTGTGAAACTCAGTGATTAAAATCACACTCGATTATTTTTTACTGTGTACATTATTTTGATAACACGCCTATGTGGTCGATATTAGCGTTAAAATTCAATTACCAAATCAACTAAAATCCATCTCGGCTAATTTACGAGCATGAATAGTTGATATATGCTGAATCACGAGCTATCACCCACGAAAAAATAGTATTCAACACCGGTATTTATAAGCTAAACAATCGCGAGCAACAATGTTGTCGAAGAAGAATGGACCAACAATACACCGGAAACCCTTAAAATGTGTGAGAGAACCATTCGAGGAGATACAAAAGGTGTGGTCACTTCTGAGAGAAAACAAAATATATCTTTTCTACCTGCCCTTTAGCATTCCATCGGGAGTTGCCATTGATACAGAATGTTCTTTTCCAAAGGAATTCAATAGAATAGAATGGGCCCATTCAGAATTTTTGTCACTAGTTTGGATCTTTCATTCACGCTGATACTGATTCTGTAAGTTTTAACATTTTTGGTGCTTACTTCAAGGAGGCAGTTCTTCGTTGATGCTCTTTTGTTGGATTTTAGTAGAGCTACTTGAATGCCGCTTTTTAATTTCCGCTCTTTCAGCTAGTTATTCAGTCTGAAAAGGACACAAAAGGGATGAATAGTATGAAAGTGATCCGATAGAAGACGTGTACAATAGTAAACAATAATTATTTGTAAAACTGATTTGAGAACTAAAAAATTATCAAGTAGGTCCTTATTCCTTCACAATTCCTAATATTCTGAAATATCATAATGATAATAACAATTATTATTATTACGTATAATTTGACGATAAGAATGTTGAAATTGAAAAATATAAGGCGAAGTTTATTTTCTCTGATGAAGTATTCACATCATAATAATAATAAAAATCTGTATTGCTTTTAAAGAAAAATACATTCTTATAGCAAACAAATGCCAATCTCATAAAATAGTATATGATGAGGAAATAAAAAAAAGATCGTGTAGAAAAAGATAAATAAATAACAATCCACTAGGAACAATGGCGCAGCCAGGATTTCAGTTGGGGGTGGGGGGGGGGGGGGAACATACAATTATCAGTTACCAGAGCTTTTTTTTTTCGTCAGCCGGATGTTATGAATAACACCCACAAGCGAACTGTTAGGCCAGCAAACATCTTCTTGTAGGGAACTTTATTAGCTTTTCTTCTATATGCATATATTATGTATTTAACGAATGCGAAAATGCGAAAACTGTAAAAAGTGCGCTAATAGGATCTGGTACATAAAATCGCCAACGGAAAATACTTCCGAAAATTCTACAATTTTTTCAATATTTTTTCTGTATTTTACGCCATCAATTTAACATGACACAATATTCAAAAAACGTAAAATCATAAAATTGAAAATCGGTCCAACTCAGTGCACATGTTCGTAGAAACGCCTACCAAATCTATGTTTCACCAGCAATCAATTTCAAATTCGGTCAGCGTATAGAAAAAAGATTGAGTTTGACGGATATATTATAGAAAAAAATTAGAAAAATTTTTGGCGGAAACAGGGCACCTGCAACATCTAGATAACATTTTCAACCGACGACCGAGTCGAAATAGAGCAATTCTGCGAATGCCAATCGATTCAGCATGCCAAAATTAGTATATTCTGTGATTTTCAAGTCGATCAGCACAAAATGAATTTTCAGCAGAAAAAAGATCAAAGGGTTATACCTTGAAAATGGCAAAAAATCCAAAGTCATCAGATGCACTCGAAATTACCACCGATATACTCAAAATTTCATGCTGATTCCGAAAATGTATGATTTGAATATGTTCGGATACACAGTGTACCATAAAACAAAGATAAATGTGCAACAAAAATTGTTTCGCACTCATCTGGTATCCTAGCACACAAAACCACCTATAACACCTACAAGCGAACTGTTAGGCCAGCAAACAATAACATCCTTTTGTAGGAAATTTTCTTAGCTTTCTTTTTATATACTTATGTATTTCACGAATGTGTCTCGTTATGGTCGCAAAATGCGATAAATGTAAAAGGTGCGCTAGTATATTTTTAATAACATTCTCCCCATCTAATTCATTTAATGAGTTTTCAATGAAAACCAGAGGAAATTAAAAAAACTATCAACTATCTGAATGAAAATGCTAATTTTTACTTTCAGATTTTTCACAATATCTATCAGATGTAGTTCAATGTCCAGCGTGACTTTATCCGGAGAAGTAGTTGTTTTCTGTAAGATATTACAAATAAATTACATTTTTCATTTTTCAATTTTCATGAAGAATGGTCCCCATTTCAACAGGAATACCTCCCAAGAGGTTATATTGAACGATGGAAAATAGCGACTAAAGTTTGTCTTTCAGCCGCAGATGATTCCACAACAGATTTTATGAATGTCCCATTCATATTTTCGAACAAAAATCAAAATACGAGAGGATTATTACCACCCAGTACATAAGTTTTCAACTTTCCGTGAATTTGTTATTGAAGACCGATTCTTGGAACTTTGAACTTATTGTGGGACTCTATTAAAAGTCTGCATACAATCTTCCATTAACATTCACCGTGTCTGTCTTCGAGGTTAATCTACCATCTCGAAAAATTCGATTCTTTGTTGGCGCACCTGGTCTTCCTAGGTTAATTTCATAGAAAATTTACTCTCGTGAATGAAATGCCCTACCATGAATGGAGGTAATATGAGAATGGATGTTATTCGAAATTGTATTATTGCTTCCAATTGTTGAAGAAATACGTTTCGGCTCTGGCTGATTATTAAAATGAGAGGACAATAATTGTAACATTTTGGAAGTGTGAGAGGTGAAAACTCTTTGAAAGTGTGATGGTTTGATAGAGAATATTATTACGTACTAGGTATTCACATAAAACAGAAGCAAAACCAAGATACTCTCAGAAATTTTTGGGAATTTCATTCAAACTAAATTTATTCAGTTGAATTTTAAGTTAGGCAAACTATAAAGTATGGATGCAAATGAAAATCAAATCAAGAAAGGCTTGTTCAAGTTCAAGTGCTAGATCGTCATCGTTCCAGTTGCATCTCAATGATTATCTATCTTTCTGGACTGATGAGGCTCAGAAAGTGCTTATTGGTAGAAAAAACTGTGAAAATTACACAAGGTAAGTGGTGAAATCCATATCTTTATAAGTGTAGTCTTATAACATTATATTTCCAATATTTCAACAGTGGTTACTTGTCATCATCAGGGAGCTACAAATTTAAAAATTCTTAATAAAAGAATGAAGGGAAAGTCAAGACCAGTAAAAGTCAGTCGCAGCGCCAAACGTGGGGAAATCATCAAGCAAGGTAGCAAAGACACCAGGAAGTGAACAGAGTTCGAGAATTTTTGCCATGTGGAAAATATGAGGCAAACATCTGACAGAAAACAACTACTTCCCTGGCTAACACCACGACGGACATTGAATTATATCTGACAGATATTTGTGCAACATTCTTCCAAGAAGACTCAATTTTGATATTTGAGCTCAACACTGACACAATTTTTATTGGTTAAAATCCCAGAAAAAAGAAAATGAGTTACCAAAATCTGTCATTATCTGACGGTCTATAGTGATTACTTAAAACCAAAATGAAAAATATTCAAAATTTTTGGCTTCATCTGATTCTTTTCTTTCAAAACTATTTGTCATAAAGGGTGCGCCATAGGGATGCCATTTGAAAAAAAAATAGAGAACCCAAAAACGGCCAAAACTGGTTTGCTGGAGGTGATGCATCAAATACGAATAAAGTTCTGATGTTCAATTGCAAGAGACACTATAATAGTTCCTCCTTGAGTAACATGTCACGGCAAACTTTCAGATTTAGTTCAATATCCGTCGCGGCATTTGCCAACAAAATTATTCATATTTCGTTTTTCCACTCTCCGTTGAACTTCATTGTTACTCCTGTTATCATTTTAAAATCTCCAATGTAAAATCGAACAGATTCCAAAAGATGCTAGCACGGAAAAACATAATGAAAACCGCAAATGAAATCGCATTAGCTGAAAGGAATTTCTGTACATATCTCGGAATTCTACATTCTAACATGTTGACCCTTCACTAAGCATCAGCCTGCTTTCGACAATTTTATAATAGAATGTTATTCATCGAGAAAAATGTTCAGAATGGCGTGGATTCCAAGTCCAGTTGTGCCTTGACAACAACTGCTCATTCTTATGAGGGTGGCTTAAAGGGAGGAAATCGGATTTTTCAAGCCCACTTCCACACGAATAATGCCCTTTTGGTACCGAATCCTGCACACAATGTTAGATTTTCAAAGAGCTTTATTCCCAGAATAGAAAACCTCTTGTTATTGATATTGTTATTTGTAATGCTCTGGTAATATTGTGCAAAGTTAGGGTTATTTGGAAAGCGATTCAATGAGAACTATGATGGATTTTCGGATATTGTACCAGCGTTATAATACGGGAAATGATGTGAGTTATAATGTTTATTTTATGGATTTACTTTTATGTGTCCGACGCCATTCGGGTTATATTATATGGCTATAAAGGTGTTTTATGTGGTTGCTTATTCCCCTTGAAAAATAGAACTGACGTAACAAATGAGTAACGAACTAGCACTTAAACCGAGATGAGAAATGGAAAGGTGGGAAAGGAAGTATCGTGATCAGAATAGTAATTTACGAAACAAGTCCGGAAAACACTGTTTTTTTGGACGAGTGGACTGCGAGTCCAAAAAAACTGTTTTCGGACGTGTTGCGTACACTATTTTTTCGGCAACCGCGTAGAATAACAAATTGAGACACATTTATTTTTTATATTTCTTTGTAGAAGAAAATTTCGAACATTTTAATTCTTGTTTGTATTAAATATCGAAATGCGAACAGAAGATGGGTACTAACAGAAACATTCTAATTTTTATTTATATAAATATTTTTGTTGAAATTCGAGCATTTCCCGGACTAGTCCGGAAAGTACGTACTTCCCGGACTAGTCCGGGAAGTGATACTTTCTCAAAGAAAAATCGTCCGGGAAGTACGTACTTCTCGGACGGTTGCCGAAAAACATTTTCCGATTTGAATATACCGTGCTTTCATTACAAAATCACCCACTGTAAGTGCATCTCAATAGATTCAGACAAAAATACACTAACTAAGATATTCAGGAGGAAGTTCAGAACCAGAGGCCATTTTAATCTGGGTATCAACCCATCACCCTCATATAGCCTAAGTTTGATTTTGAAATGGCACCCCTTTATCTTGTAGGAAAAAACAAAACAAAATAGTTATTTTCCTAACAAGTGCGTAAAGTGTTACTTTTCCGCACGCAACTACAGTTGCGAACTACGCGAAGCGGAGTTCGGATGAGTTTTGCGTGCGGAAAAGGCACTTTAGAAACACAATTTTTCCTACGAGTTTCATATCAGAACAAATATACAAAATTCTTACTTTAGTTAATATGAATTTTTAGCCGGGGAAGTAGTTGTTTTTTGTTGGATATTACAAATAAATCACATTTTCCAATTTTTATGGAGAATGTTCCCCTTTTCAACATGAATACCTCCCAAGAGGTTATATTGAACGATGGAAAATAGCGACTGAAGTCTTTCAGCCGCAGATGATTCCAAAACAGATTTAATGAATATCCTATTCATATTTTCGAATAAAAATCAAAATGCAATGCCCATAACAGGTCTATGTCAAAAAATAACTTTCAAAGTGTTACCGCAGAAGAAATATTTCCATCATTTCCATCGTTGATGTGCATAATTGCTTATTAAGAGCCTGCTTTCCAATTCTATCGATCTCCCTGATGAGCTTGCCAAAGAGAAATAGATTTTCGCCGACCAAAATGTATTTGGGATTGGATGCGAGAGAAGCGAACCTTGCTCCAATGGAATGAACGATTTTCTGTGAGTGATATTTTTTAATAACATTCTCCTTATCTAATTTATTTGATGAATTTTCAATGAAAACTAGGTAAAATTTAAAAAATTACTATCTGAATGAAAATACGAATTTTCACTTTCAGATTACTTTTTTTTCAGTTAGAGTCTTTTCACAATATCTATCAGATGTAGTTCAATGTTCAGCTGGGGAAGTAGTTGTTTTCTGATAGATATTACAAATGAATCACATTTTCCATTTTTATGTGATTTTGTAACATCCAAAACACCATCTTCAGTTACTGAAACTAAATATAAAGAACTACTGGAAACAGAAGAATTTATGAAATTGACTAAATCAAAATTTGATCTTGTTGGGGGAGATTTCATGAGCAATTTCTACAGAGAAATCGTTGATAGTATCGATAGACATATCTGTTTTGGCATCGCTGTTTTGAGTGGCACTGGCTTTGTTTTTATTTCTCTTAGAAATCATTATTTTCCAACATGAGTTGGACTTTTCGTCAGAAGAATTGAAAAAATCATAATAGACTTGTTTTTTTTTAATTGGAAATTGTTTTCATTTCTGAAGTTCATATAGGTAAACTTAAATGATATGCTCAAAAAATATGAACTTCAATTGCGTGTTTCATCTGTATAAACACGAAAATAATGTTCATTAAGGGTATTTTCCAATAAATTCGCCTCTTTTTCGATTCGGACCTATTTAGAACAACTCAATTTAGTTCATCCTCGTCAACAAAGAATTTAACGATATACTGCATTCAAACAATGCCAGACCTCTGAAACTGCACCAACAAAGCAAAGTCTCACTCCATTGAAGGCAAACAGTTCATAACCACCCGCTATAATCAAAATCACAAACAGAGAATGAAAGACAACAACAAACAGAATCCCACCCCTACACTACACATAATCTCTTTACTAACACATCATCAGCGCCAAGTATGAAGACAACAGCCGTACATCACATCCTCCCCATTCGGATAAATCCACTTTCCGTTCGCAGACACTCGTAAAAATCCCCATTATGCCAAAGTATGTAAATACACGGTGCAAGTGACGCCCTGTATTCGCGGTCATTAGCACGGGACACCCCGTAGAGGCGAAACCACATTGCAGTGACATGTTCTATTGCCCGCGTACAACGCGTTATTTGTTGGTTTCAAAGTATGCTGTGTCGCAAACGAGTTGCATAACTTCGGTTATGCAGAGGTTTTTCTGGTTGGGAGGATATATATTGCTTGGGTGGGTCGGGTTTTCATTTTTGCGAATATCTTGGTAAGGAAAATTTAGTTGAAAAATACGAGGCGATACGACCAAAACAAGTCGTTTCTTTTAAACAACAAAAACATTTTGCCGCGGTCTGCTACTGAAGATAACTGCCGCGGTTGCAGTTGAAACGTTTGAAGATTTTGGTAAATATTCGGTTAGAGAGAGCCATCGAATTTTTAAATTGCATCTTAAGTATTTCGGTCTCCTCTACAAAAAATCCTAATGAAATTTTTGGCGGTCACGACTATTTTCGAAGATACCGCTTCTGCTATTAAAAATTCACAAAATATGTCCTTTTTTTAACCCAAACACCACACATGCCCTTATTTACTTGTTTTCAGTACCTTTTTGCAGAAAAAACTATCACTTTTTGAAAAATCCACCCTTCTTCAAAATGTTAACAAATTGTCACTTATAATCTCCCAAGTGCTTGAATTATTGCCGGAAATTTTTCGAGTACATGAATTTTTTGAAAATTACCCGAGTCGCGCAGCGACGAGGGTGATTTTCTTAAAAAATTCATGTACGAGATAAATTTCCAGCAATTAATTCAAGCACGCGGGGGATTCGGTAAGAAAATTGCACACCAAAATATATTAAATTAATGGTTAATTCAACTGACTTGTAGATTATTCTGAGAGAAAACAAGTTGTAACATCAGTGGGCCATGAATGGTTTTTGTTGATATAATGACAGTTTCGCGTTGGTATTAGGGCGGTGTTTGTATGTGAGAAAGGAAAATTCATTTTGCGACATTTTCAACCTAAAATTACATTGCACATCACGCAGAACTAAAATGGTTTTGACTGGTCCATGCGGATTGTCTATTGGGAAGTGATGTGGAAAGGAATTGTTGTAAATTTCAGCCGAGTATTCACGAAAAGATAAGTTGAATAAAATTGTTTCAAATATTAAGTTCATCAAGTCAAGCATAGATAGATTTGATTGATATACATTTTTTACCGATGGACCTATTCATCGTTGAAATGCAAGTTCTCAAAATATTTTCAGACACATTCGAAATATTTAGTGAATATATAATTATGAAATATTATCTCCTTTCATATGAAAAATAACATTCCATTTGTACATAAAAGCAAAATTTTAACTATCACATGTCAAATATTTGACAGAAAAATTTCCACTTATTAATTTCGCCCAGGGTACCCAGGAGGATAAAAATTTCCGGAAATTTTTTGGGTTGCCATGGCAACTAAATAAAAACCAATTTTTTGATTGGCTGAAAAAGTGAGGTGTGAAATTTTCATCAACATTTAATGACCGATATTTTTATTTTTCATTCATCAAGTTGGTATCACTTTTATGATTCGGTTTTCGTCGGATCTCGTTTACGTTTTAGGTTAGGTAAGGCCCGCTTCGCTCGCCCTTTGTATTTTCGCTCGCAATTGACACACAACCTAACCTGAACAAGCTAATCTAGCTTGCGAGTCCGTCGAAAATGCGTGAATTTGTTGCATGCAAACAAATGAGTTGAAAATGCGTAAATTACTAGGTACGGCTAGACGCTTTTCCGTCGTTAGGCTCAAATATTTCATTGAATTTGATTAATTCTAAAATACGATGTGAGCCGAGATCTCACGAGAGTCGACAAAAGAACAATATCATGGTCATATCACTAACAGTGATAACTAAAAAACACCAAAAATTCAGTGTTGTACAATGAAAGTTCTACCATTTATCAGCGTTTTGAAGAAGGGTGAATTTTTTGGTTGAAAAAATGGCATATTTTGTGAATTTTCGATCTGTCATATGGTGAAAATATGGTGAAAATCCACAACAAAATGGACCTGTATCTTCGAAAATAGTCGTGAACTCCAAAAGTTGCAAACATTTTTTTTCTGAAAATTTGATGGCTCTCTCTAACCGAATATCTACCAAGATTTTAACCAGAGAAGACCACGGCAACATCCAGAATCCAACCAGAACAATATGGGTGGTATAAATAAAAACGAAGTAAATGCTAACGCTAGTAGATCTACTTGGTAGTATTTACTACACTGCTTATACTATCTACTTTTAGTCCGTAGTATATGCTTCAACATGTGTAGCATCTGTCCCACTCCGTCTGTTCGGGAGCAGGTTATGAAAAGTTTATTAGATTTTCTTTTCCATCGTTGCTGCACAAAATTGTCAAGACAGCCTGGAATATCATTCAATATTTTTCTTGCATGTCAGTTAAATTGTTACAAGTTAGTATCAAATTGGAAGAAGAAGAAGAATCACAAATGGAAGACGCAATTGGCATTTGTGAAAAAATTGCAGTTTAAGGTAGTAACTCCGATTTGGAAGTTTTTTTTTTGTTATTTCGAGGTCCGTGAACACAAATCTGAAGTCAAAAAGCCTCGTTCTCACTTACTTTTTGATTTACGACCCATCATATGCCAGAAAAGGGGTATTTTCAAGATCAAATTTCTTCCACAAAAAGCAACCAATTTGCCTTTACTTCATATCGCCACAATCTGGACACATTAATTCTTGCATTTTTGGCACAGTTTGCAGTATTTCCAGTATAGGGAAATGTTTCAAATTATAATTAGTTTCACTTCCTAATTTATTGGAAATTGAAATTTATAACCAAAACTGTCTATGTCAAACACAAAGAAGAGTAGCACAAAGCAACGTTGTCAGTTTTCTCCAATTTCCTGCACACTCTGGAATTTATATTTTTGTAGAGGTAGAAGATAACTATCAGTAATACAGTAATCGGTTCCTTTTAATTATAGCGACTCTGACCAAACATCCAATATCTTAGCCAAACTTCGGCTAATTCAGCTATAAATGTTGCTTATGATCCCATCACTTTTTAGCCTTGAAAATGTAAATGTAAATAAAAGATTGCTGCGCTCGCTGTCATTAGGCTTGCTTCGCTCGTTGTAATTACGTCCCGACCTAACTGCACACAGATCCAGTATTTTTTTTTCTGGGTAGGCCTTGTTACTAACTCCATACGCCACCTTAGGAGCAGCACTGTTAATTTCTACGCAACAGTGAATCGTGGAAGATTATTCCCAGTCGGCAACAAGGTCCAATCATTCCGATTTTTACATTAGAAAAATGAAAAAAACCTTGCTCCTCCTGGGAATCGAGCCTGCGACCTTTCGCTCACGAACTCCGGCACTAACCACTGCGCCAACCAACACTTCACACTTTTAACAACTTCAACACTTTTAAGGCAAGAGAAGGGAAAACAACCTAACCCACCCACCTAACTTACCCCACCTAACATAACCTAACCTCACTTAACTAATCCAACCTAAACTAAAACGTAAATAGAAGTAGTTGCTCGCTGCGCTCGCTGTCGTTAGGCTCGCTTCGCTCTCCCTCATTTTTTCGCTCGCAATTGACACACAAACCTGACCAGAGCAAGCTAACCTAGCTTGCGAGTCAGTCGAAAATGCCTGAATTAGTTTTGATGCAAAACCGAGTAGCCAACCATACCTGACCTGACTACCCTTACCTAGACCTAATAACAATACAAAATTGTTACGAAATAACGACTATTTATCCAAAATTCAGAAAGAACAGGCGTGGAGCAGCCATATTTGACGGTTCACCCCACTTTCTAGCGAAAACAAGTGCGCATGCGGAACTGCGGGATCAAAAGTAGAATGGTACGGCTAGACGCTTTTAGCTACTAACCCAATCTAACCTAACCTAAAATGTAAATATATGTAGGTGCTCGTTGCGCTCGCCGTCCACTTTTTTCAAACATTTTCTCAAAAAAAAAAAAAAATAAGGCCCACAGACGTTTCGATTGGTTTGTTGGCAATATTTTGGGCTTTGTCAGTGATAGTCCACGCCAGACACGTGAAAGACTCTAGTTTGCACAAATAAACTTTAATAACCGAATAACTTTACAAGATATATTGAAGAGAAGTTTCTCAAAAAAAATCCCCTGTCACTCTGATATTCAGAATCACAACCTTCCCTCAAAACCCTTAACAACCTTCCTATCCCATACAGGGTAATGAAATATATAACAGGTTAAGTAATTTCATCATGTTTTACAAAATCTGTGCAAATTTCGTGAAAATCGGTGAGGTGTCCACATTCGCAAGTTTTACCGAAATGTTACTCTTATTATGAGATTTGGCATCGTTGCTCTCTGAAAATAATGAATGGTGACATTTCACATGACGTTATCCAAATCTGTCATTACTTACTGTCAATAAACGAAGTCAATCGAATGTATTGTTATGATAATTCAAATATTATATTTTCAATACAAGTTGAAAATACTGTAAACTGTGCCAAAAATGCAAGATTCAATGTGTTTTGATTGTGGTGATATGAAGCAAAGGCAAATTGGTTGCTTTTCGTGGAAGAAATTTGATCTTGAAAATAGTTATAACAAGAATACAAAACAAAACTTAGATATTGAACAAGTTTCAAGAAGAAGAATGATCTATGGAATGAGAATCCAGTAATTCAAAGAGTTCCAGGTAGGTATAGTTCATTTGTATAAATGCATGGCATATAAATGTAGAGTTGAAACACCGAAAATTCGTTAACACCCCCAAGTAATGTAAGTAATGTCCAAGTCAGGAAAGTAATAAAAATAATAATAAATCGTGTCTTAATGTTAGAAGTTTGTCAAGAAGTGCAATTATGAAGACCTTTTTTTTTCTTTATTGTACAATTGTGGATAATTCATGTAATTTCCAATTCCGATGTTTTGTAGAAGACCTTTTTTTTATCTTCAAAGATTATAATTGTGTAGTAATTGTTCTCTTACTTCCGAATAATTTCTGCTGTAATTGTTAATTGTTGTTAAAATTGTTTTTTCCGTTAATCAGCTGTCGTCCCCTTACGAACGGCAGCCCTCAAAAGTCGAAACTTGTGCGAGCCATGGATTAACGAGGTCTTACCTTTTAAAGTGCGATTCCTAGCACTCATGCTCGAGCAATACCTCCTCTTTCCGTGTTATGCCCAATAATTCCTAACTAATTCCTCTAATGCTAAAAAACCACTAAAATAATAAATAATTATGAATTTTAGGCACATAAACTATGCAAATATAAATTGCACAGTTGTAGAAAAAATAGTTATTTACCTAACAAGTGCGAAAAGTACTAATTTTCCGCACGCGACGACAGTTGCACGAACGACGCGGAGCGGAGTTCGGGCAAGCCGTTAAGGGCGGAAAAGACATTTTCCGTAAGAGTTAGGTACAATATTTTTCCTATATACGAGTGTTTTTGTCCATCTTATTTATAACAAAAAAAGGTTTTCAATAAGCAAGCTTTTATAATAATGCTACAAAATGACAGAATAGTTACATAGATCATTAGTCCTAAATATCCTCATTTTCAACAATACAAAAATCGTGCGGAAAAGTAAGTTTTCCGCACGCTCGTAGGAAAAATAATATTACGATGTCGTTTGAAATAGTAAATTTATCTCCTACAAGGAGTTAATTGTTCATTATCTCCTAGTAGAGAGAGAGAATAATTAAAAAACTGACAATAGTGACATAAAAAAAAATGAATAAACGAAATGTTTATCAGTTATTTGAAAATAGAAACGGCTAATATAAAAAACCACTTACTAAAATAATAAATAATTACACATTACAGGCACATAAACTGCACACATATAAATTAGTTGTAGAAAAAACTGTAATATTAGGATGTCGGGGTTCGTTTGAAATAAGGGTTGTACAGTTGTGTTCAATAAAGTGTTGTACAGCGATTGTATGCTGGGCTGAACTTTGGTTTACTAGAAATCTGATATGGAAAAAACAATTGAACGTCGCGATTGTGGACCCTTAGCCAATTATAATGGCACTATTTTTGTTTTGCGGAAATGCACTGTTGCCAAGTTGACCTCTTCGGATTACTGGAAATCTGATATGAAAAAAACAATTGAACGTTGCCATTGACGACCCCCAACTAATTCTAGTGGTACTATTTTTGTTTTGCGGAAATGCGCTGTTGCCAAATTTTGACTGACTCGCAAGCTAGGTTAGCTTGCTCAAGTTAGGTTTTTGTGTCAATTGCGAGCAAAAAAACAAATTCACGCAGTTTTTTAGGTAGGGTAGGTTAGGTGTGTGGGTTATTTTTTCTTCTTTTGCCTTAAAAGATTGGATCTGTGTGCAGTTAGGTCTGGACGTAATAAGAGCGAGCGAAGCAAGCCTAAAGACGACGAGCGCAGCGAGCAACTACTTCTATTTACGTTTTAGTTTAGGTAGGATCAGTTAAGTGAGGTTAGGTTAGGTTAGGTAGGGTATAAATATATATATAAATATGGAAGAGGCAAAACACCGATTTAAAAATACCACGAGTTGGAGGCAGTGTTTTCAAAAAGTCCTCTTGTCATTGGTTTGAAATGAGAAAATCATGGCATTTGATTGGTTTATATAATTTGAAGAAAATATTCAGTAATGATATCCCGACAAAATGCAGAATTCTCAAAAAATTAAATTTCGATCATCAAAGGATTTTCATAATTCTGAACAGAGGTTGAACTTCATAATGTTCGACATTTTTTCATTTCAGATTTTGCATCTTGATATCCAAATTATGCCCAACATTAGAAGATATGAATAACATCCGATACTTCAAGTAACCTTTTTTCTCACCCCTCGCATTATATATTCATCAACACCGAATTACGAAGACCAAATAAATTAAAAGGTAACTAAGAGAGTCAGTGAAATGGGAATGTCCGTTCCAGAAAGGTACAAAAAACTGTAGGAAATGTACAACCCAAATCTCCTCTCACAAAAATAGTTTCTCTTCCCTTCATTCAAGACTCGCTCTGAAACACAAAGTGTCTACCTGCCTCAGACATTTCTGGTCCATTCAAGACCCCGAAATAAATACAAATAATTCACACACTGATTATTTTCAAAAGAATACATTAATTCCTGAATATCACAATCGAGTAGTTGTCGAAAATTAAAGTCAGGCTGGGCGCAAAAAACAGCACAGCTTGTCACTCGGATGTCACGCTGTGAGATATTTGTTCAAAGCCACCTTCGATCAACCAACCCCGTTCGCAGCGATTTCCGTCAGCGGACCTGCAGGCTGAGAAATGTAATTCGTTGCGATCGAGAGGAAAAGGGGATGAACTATGGTCCAATAATTTCGCTATTGTGTCGCTTCAGGTAAATGTGAAATCTTCCGGCGGTTCCGGTAGCATTTTTTTCGTTTTAATTTAGAATTAAGAGTTGTTTCATTGGGGAGAAGGCGCAGCCAGGAGCAGTTAATGAAAAGGTTGTTATACTTTCGTAAATCTTCACTGACTCTGTGACACGAAGAGGGAGATAGGGATAGTTTGTTGGAAGTCATCGGACATTCTTCTTTGTCCGTCGATTTGTTTCGTTCAAATTCTCAGTATATACTAATTCGGCCATTCTGAATCGATTGGCGTTTGCAGAATTTGTCTATCTCTAACCGTTCTCGAGTTGGTCAGCGCTGAATCAGTTTGCAAAAAATTATCTATCATGATGTACTCGACTTTTTTGTACGTCGACTTTTTTCATTCAAATTCTCAGTATATACTAATTTGAACATTCTGAATCGATTGGCATTCGCAGAACTTATCTATCTCTAACCGTTCTCGAGTTGGTCAGCGCTGAATCAGTTTTCAAAAAATTATCTATCATGATGTACTCGACTTTTTTGTACGTCGCTTTTTTTCATTCAAATTCTCAGTATATACTAATTTGACCATTCTGAATCGATTGGCGTTCGCAGAATTTGTCTATTTCTAACCGTTCTCGAGTTGGTCAGCGCTGAATCAGTTTTCATAAAATTATCTATCATGATGTACTCGACTTTTTTGTACGTCGATTTTTTTCATTCAAATTCTCAGTATATACTAATTTGACCATTCTGAATCGATTGGCGTTCGCAGAACTTGTCTATCTCTGACCGTTCTCGAGTTGGTCAGCGCTGAATCAGTTTGCAAAAAATTATCTATCATGATGTACTCGACTTTTTTGTACGTCGACTTTTTTCATTCAAATTCTCAGTATATACTAATTTGACCATTCTGAATCGATTGGCGTTCGCAGAATTTGTCTATTTCTAACCGTTCTCGAGTTGGTCAGCGCTGAATCAGTTTTCATAAAATTATCTATCATGATGTACTCGACTTTTTTGTACGTCGATTTTTTTCATTCAAATTCTCAGTATATACTAATTCGGCCATTCTGAATCGATTGGCGTTTGCAGAATTTGTCTATCTCTAACCGTTCTCGAGTTGGTCAGCGCTGAATCAGTTTGCAAAAAATTATCTATCATGATGTACTCGACTTTTTTGTACGTCGACTTTTTTCATTCAAATTCTCAGTATATACTAATTTGACCATTCTGAATCGATTGGCGTTCGCAGAACTTGTCTATCTCTGACCGTTCTCGAGTTGGTCAGCTCTGAATCAGTTTTCAGAAAATCATCTATCATGATGTACTCGACTTTTTTGTGCGTCGATTTTTTCCATTCAAATTCTCAATATATTCTAATTTGACCATTCTGAATCGATTGGCATTCGTAGAACTTGTCTATCTCTGACCGTTCTCGAGTTGGTCAGCTCTGAATCAGTTTTCAGAAAATCATCTATCATGATATACTCGACTTTTTTGTACGTCAATTTTTTCCATTCAAATTCTCACTATATACTAATTTGACCATTCTGAATCGATTGGCGTTCGCAGAACTTGTCTATCTTTGACCGTTCTCGAGTTGGTCAGCGCTGAATCAGTTTTCAAAAAATTATCTATCATGATGTACTCGACTTTTTTGTACGTCGATTTTTTTTATTCAAATTCTCAGTATATACTAATTTGACCATTCTGAATCGATTGACGTTCGCAGAATTTGTCTATCTCTAACCGTTTTCGAGTTGGTCAGCGCTGAATCAGTTTTCATAAAATTATCTATCATGATGTACTCGACTTTTTTGTACGTCGATTTTTTTCATTCAAATTCTCAGGATATACTAATTTGACCATTCTGAATCGATTGGCGTTCGCAGAATTTGTCTATTTCTAACCGTTCTCGAGTTGGTCAGCGCTGAATCAGTTTTCATAAAATTATCTATCATGATGTACTCGACTTTTTTGTACGTCGATTTTTTTCATTCAAATTCTCAGTATATACTAATTTGACCATTCTGAATCGATTGGCGTTCGCAGAACTTGTCTATCTCTGACCGTTCTCGAGTTGGTCAGCTCTGAATCAGTTTTCAGAAAATCATCTATCATGATATACTCGACTTTTTTGTACGTCAATTTTTTCCATTCAAATTCTCACTATATACTAATTTGACCATTCTGAATCGATTGGCGTTCGCAGAACTTGTCTATCTCTAACCGTTCTCGAGTTGGTCAACTCTGAATTAGATTTTAGATGGTTTTTTGCCGCCAAAAATATTTCTGATGTGTTTTCAAAATTTTCATCAAATATTCGGAATCAGCACGTTAAAATACGTTCGAGGAAAAAAATTTAAAATTCGAAAAATGAAAAATAAAAAATCTCAGAAAATTGGATTTTCTACCTTAAACACGGCTAAATCTTGTATCTGAGCACATAAAAATCATACATTTTCGAAATGAGCATGAAATTTCACGTATACAGTGCAAATTTCAGGTCGATGTGACGACTTGGTATTTTTCATGATTTTTAGGGGTAAACCCCTTGCAAGTTTTTTCGAGTAATTTTTTATTTTTTCGATTGACTCAAAATATACGAAACATACTATTTCGGTCATTCTGAATCGATTGGCGTTCGCAGAACTTGTCTATCTCTAACCGTTCTCGAGTTGGTCAGCTCTGAATCAGTTTTCAGAAAATCTTCTATCATGATGTACTCGACTTTTTTGTACGTCGATTATTTTCATTCAAATTCTCAGTATATACTAATTTGGCCATTCTAAATCGATTGTCGTTTGCAGAACTTGTCAATCTCTAACCGTTCTCGAGTTGGTCAACTCTGAATTAGATTTTAGATGGTTTTTTGCCGCCAAAAATATTTCTGATGTGTTTTCAAAATTTTCATCAAATATTCGGAATCAGCACGTTAAAATACGTTCGAGGAAAAAAATTTAAAATTCGAAAAATGAAAAATAAAAAATCTCAGAAAATTGGATTTTCTACCTTAAACACGGCTAAATCTTGTATCTGAGCACATAAAAATCATACATTTTCGAAATGAGCATGAAATTTCACGTATACAGTGCAAATTTCAGGTCGATGTGACGACTTGGTATTTTTCATGATTTTTAGGGGTAAACCCCTTGCAAGTTTTTTCGAGTAATTTTTTATTTTTTCGATTGACTCAAAATATACGAAACATACTATTTCGGTCATTCTGAATCGATTGGCGTTCGCAGAACTTGTCTATCTCTAACCGTTCTCGAGTTGGTCAGCTCTGAATCAGTTTTCAGAAAATCTTCTATCATGATGTACTCGACTTTTTTGTACGTCGATTATTTTCATTCAAATTCTCACTATATACTAATTTGACCATTCTGAATCGATTGGCGTTCGCAGAACTTGTCTATCTCTAACCGTTCTCGAGTTGGTCAACTCTGAATTAGATTTTAGATGGTTTTTTGCCGCCAAAAATATTTCTGATGTGTTTTCAAAATTTTCATCAAATATTCGGAATCAGCACGTTAAAATACGTTCGAGGAAAAAAATTTAAAATTCGAAAAATGAAAAATAAAAAATCTCAGAAAATTGGATTTTCTACCTTAAACACGGCTAAATCTTGTATCTGAGCACATAAAAATCATACATTTTCGAAATGAGCATGAAATTTCACGTATACAGTGCAAATTTCAGGTCGATGTGACGACTTGGTATTTTTCATGATTTTTAGGGGTAAACCCCTTGCAAGTTTTTTCGAGTAATTTTTTATTTTTTCGATTGACTCAAAATATACGAAACATACTATTTCGGTCATTCTGAATCGATTGGCGTTCGCAGAACTTGTCTATCTCTAACCGTTCTCGAGTTGGTCAGCTCTGAATCAGTTTTCAGAAAATCTTCTATCATGATGTACTCGACTTTTTTGTACGTCGATTATTTTCATTCAAATTCTCAGTATATACTAATTTGGCCATTCTAAATCGATTGTCGTTTGCAGAACTTGTCTATCTCTAACCGTTCTCGAGTTGGTCAGCTCTGAATCAGTTTTCAGAAAATCATCTATCATGATATACTCGACTTTTTTGTACGTCAATTTTTTTCATTCAAATTCTCACTATATACTAATTTGACCATTCTGAATCGATTGGCGTTCGCAGAACTCGTCTATCTCTAACTGTTCTCGAGTTGGTCAGCTCTGAATCAGTTTTCAAAAAATTATCTATCATGATGTACTCGACTTTTTTGTACGTCGATTTTTTCCATTCAAATTCTCAGTATATACTAATTTGACCATTCTGAATCGATTGGCGTTCGCAGAATTTGTCTATTCCTAACCATTCTCGAGGTGGTCAGCGCTGAATCAGTTTTCATAAAATTATCTATCATGATGTACTCGACTTTTTTGTACGTCGATTTTTTTCATTCAAATTCTCAGTATATATTAATTTGACCATTCTGAATCGATTGGCGTTCGCAGAACTTGTCTATCTCTAACCGTTCTCGAGTTGGTCAACTCTGAATTCGTTTTTAGATGGTTTTTTGCCGCCAAAAATATTTCTGATGTGTTTTCAAAAATTTCATCAAAGATTCGGAATCAGCACGTCAAAATACGTTCGAGGAAAAAAATTTAAAATTCGAAAAATGAAAAATAAAAAATCTCAGAAAATTGGATTTTCTACCTTAAACACTCGTTTCCGGCTAAATCTTGTATCTGAGCACATAAAAATCATACATTTTCGAAATGAGCATGAAATTTCACGTATACCGTGCAAATTTCAGGTCGATGTGACGACTTGGTATTTTTCATGATTTTTAGGGGTAAACCCCTTGCAAGTTTTTTCGAGTAATTTTTAATTTTTTCGATTGACTCAAAATATACGAAACATACTATTTCGGTCATTCTGAATCGATTGGCGTTCGCAGAACTTGTCTATCTCTGACCGTTCTCGAGTTGGTCAGCTCTGAATCAGTTTTCAGAAAATCATCTATCATGATATACTCGACTTTTTTGTACGTCAATTTTTTTCATTCAAATTCTCACTATATACTAATTTGACCATTCTGAATCGATTGGCGTTCGCAGAACTTGTCTATCTCTGACCGTTCTCGAGTTGGTCAGCTCTGAATCAGTTTTCAGAAAATCATCTATCATGATGTACTCGACTTTTTTGTACGTCGATTTTTTTCATTCAAATTCTCAGTATATACTAATTTGGCCATTCTGAATCGATTGGCGTTCGCAGAACTTGTTTATCTTTAACCGTTCCCGAGTTGTTCAGCTGTGAATCAGTTTTCAGAAAATCATCTATCATGATATACTCGACTTTTTTGTACGTCAATTTTTTTCATTCAAATTCTCACTATATACTAATTTGACCATTCTGAATCGATTGGCGTTCGCAGAACTTGTCTATCTCTAACCGTTCTCGAGTTGGTCAACTCTGAATTAGATTTTAGATGGTTTTTTGCCGCCAAAAATATTTCTGATGTGTTTTCAAAATTTTCATCAAATATTCGGAATCAGCACGTTAAAATACGTTCGAGGAAAAAAATTTAAAATTCGAAAAATGAAAAATAAAAAATCTCAGAAAATTGGATTTTCTACCTTAAACACGGCTAAATCTTGTATCTGAGCACATAAAAATCATACATTTTCGAAATGAGCATGAAATTTCACGTATACAGTGCAAATTTCAGGTCGATGTGACGACTTGGTATTTTTCATGATTTTTAGGGGTAAACCCCTTGCAAGTTTTTTCGAGTAATTTTTTATTTTTTCGATTGACTCAAAATATACGAAACATACTATTTCGGTCATTCTGAATCGATTGGCGTTCGCAGAACTTGTCTATCTCTAACCGTTCTCGAGTTGGTCAGCTCTGAATCAGTTTTCAGAAAATCTTCTATCATGATGTACTCGACTTTTTTGTACGTCGATTATTTTCATTCAAATTCTCAGTATATACTAATTTGGCCATTCTAAATCGATTGTCGTTTGCAGAACTTGTCAATCTCTAACCGTTCTCGAGTTGGTCAACTCTGAATTAGATTTTAGATGGTTTTTTGCCGCCAAAAATATTTCTGATGTGTTTTCAAAATTTTCATCAAATATTCGGAATCAGCACGTTAAAATACGTTCGAGGAAAAAAATTTAAAATTCGAAAAATGAAAAATAAAAAATCTCAGAAAATTGGATTTTCTACCTTAAACACGGCTAAATCTTGTATCTGAGCACATAAAAATCATACATTTTCGAAATGAGCATGAAATTTCACGTATACAGTGCAAATTTCAGGTCGATGTGACGACTTGGTATTTTTCATGATTTTTAGGGGTAAACCCCTTGCAAGTTTTTTCGAGTAATTTTTTATTTTTTCGATTGACTCAAAATATACGAAACATACTATTTCGGTCATTCTGAATCGATTGGCGTTCGCAGAACTTGTCTATCTCTAACCGTTCTCGAGTTGGTCAGCTCTGAATCAGTTTTCAGAAAATCTTCTATCATGATGTACTCGACTTTTTTGTACGTCGATTATTTTCATTCAAATTCTCACTATATACTAATTTGACCATTCTGAATCGATTGGCGTTCGCAGAACTTGTCTATCTCTAACCGTTCTCGAGTTGGTCAACTCTGAATTAGATTTTAGATGGTTTTTTGCCGCCAAAAATATTTCTGATGTGTTTTCAAAATTTTCATCAAATATTCGGAATCAGCACGTTAAAATACGTTCGAGGAAAAAAATTTAAAATTCGAAAAATGAAAAATAAAAAATCTCAGAAAATTGGATTTTCTACCTTAAACACGGCTAAATCTTGTATCTGAGCACATAAAAATCATACATTTTCGAAATGAGCATGAAATTTCACGTATACAGTGCAAATTTCAGGTCGATGTGACGACTTGGTATTTTTCATGATTTTTAGGGGTAAACCCCTTGCAAGTTTTTTCGAGTAATTTTTTATTTTTTCGATTGACTCAAAATATACGAAACATACTATTTCGGTCATTCTGAATCGATTGGCGTTCGCAGAACTTGTCTATCTCTAACCGTTCTCGAGTTGGTCAGCTCTGAATCAGTTTTCAGAAAATCTTCTATCATGATGTACTCGACTTTTTTGTACGTCGATTATTTTCATTCAAATTCTCAGTATATACTAATTTGGCCATTCTAAATCGATTGTCGTTTGCAGAACTTGTCTATCTCTAACCGTTCTCGAGTTGGTCAGCTCTGAATCAGTTTTCAGAAAATCATCTATCATGATATACTCGACTTTTTTGTACGTCAATTTTTTTCATTCAAATTCTCACTATATACTAATTTGACCATTCTGAATCGATTGGCGTTCGCAGAACTCGTCTATCTCTAACTGTTCTCGAGTTGGTCAGCTCTGAATCAGTTTTCAAAAAATTATCTATCATGATGTACTCGACTTTTTTGTACGTCGATTTTTTCCATTCAAATTCTCAGTATATACTAATTTGACCATTCTGAATCGATTGGCGTTCGCAGAATTTGTCTATTCCTAACCATTCTCGAGGTGGTCAGCGCTGAATCAGTTTTCATAAAATTATCTATCATGATGTACTCGACTTTTTTGTACGTCGATTTTTTTCATTCAAATTCTCAGTATATATTAATTTGACCATTCTGAATCGATTGGCGTTCGCAGAACTTGTCTATCTCTAACCGTTCTCGAGTTGGTCAACTCTGAATTCGTTTTTAGATGGTTTTTTGCCGCCAAAAATATTTCTGATGTGTTTTCAAAAATTTCATCAAAGATTCGGAATCAGCACGTCAAAATACGTTCGAGGAAAAAAATTTAAAATTCGAAAAATGAAAAATAAAAAATCTCAGAAAATTGGATTTTCTACCTTAAACACTCGTTTCCGGCTAAATCTTGTATCTGAGCACATAAAAATCATACATTTTCGAAATGAGCATGAAATTTCACGTATACCGTGCAAATTTCAGGTCGATGTGACGACTTGGTATTTTTCATGATTTTTAGGGGTAAACCCCTTGCAAGTTTTTTCGAGTAATTTTTAATTTTTTCGATTGACTCAAAATATACGAAACATACTATTTCGGTCATTCTGAATCGATTGGCGTTCGCAGAACTTGTCTATCTCTGACCGTTCTCGAGTTGGTCAGCTCTGAATCAGTTTTCAGAAAATCATCTATCATGATATACTCGACTTTTTTGTACGTCAATTTTTTTCATTCAAATTCTCACTATATACTAATTTGACCATTCTGAATCGATTGGCGTTCGCAGAACTTGTCTATCTCTGACCGTTCTCGAGTTGGTCAGCTCTGAATCAGTTTTCAGAAAATCATCTATCATGATGTACTCGACTTTTTTGTACGTCGATTTTTTTCATTCAAATTCTCAGTATATACTAATTTGGCCATTCTGAATCGATTGGCGTTCGCAGAACTTGTTTATCTTTAACCGTTTCCGAGTTGTTCAGCTGTGAATCAGTTTTCAGAAAATCATCTATCATGATATACTCGACTTTTTTGTACGTCAATTTTTTTCATTCAAATTCTCACTATATACTAATTTGACCATTCTGAATCGATTGGCGTTCGCAGAACTTGTCTATCTCTGACCGTTCTCGAGTTGGTCAGCTCTGAATCAGTTTTCAGAAAATCATCTTTCATGATGTACTCGACTTTTTTGTACCTCGATTTTTTTCATTCAAATTCTCAGTATATACTAATTTGGCCATTCTGAATCGATTGGCGTTCGTAGAATTTGTCTATCTCTAACCGTTCTCGAATTGGTCAGCGCTGAATCAGTTTTCAAAAAATTATCTATCATGATGTACTCGACTTTTTTGTACGTCGATTTTTTTTATTCAATTTCTCAGTATATACTAATTTGACCATTCTGAATCGATTGGCGTTCGCAGAATTTGTCTATCTCTAACCGTTTTCGAGTTGGTCCGCGCTGAATCAGTTTTCAAAAAATTATCTATCATGATGTACTCGACTTTTTTGTACGTTGATTTTTTTTATTCAAATTCTCAGTATATACTAATTTGACCATTCTGAATCGATTGGCGTTCGCAGAATTTGTCTATCTCTAACCGTTTTCGAGTTGGTCAGCGCTGAATCAGTTTTCAAAAAATTATCTATCATGATGTACTCGACTTTTTTGTACGTCGATTTTTTTCATGTAAATTCTCAGTATACACTAATTTGACCATTCTGAATCGATTGGCGTTCGCAGAACTTGTCTATCTCTAACCGTTCTCGAGTTGGTCAACTCTGAATTAGTTTTTAGATGTTTTTTTGCCGCCAAAAATATTTCTGATGTGTTTTCAAAATTTTCATCAAAGATTCAGAATCAGCACGCCAAAATACGTTCGGGGAAAAAAATTGAAAATTCGAAAAATGAAAAATAAAAAATCTCAGAAAATTGGATTTTCTACCTTAAACACTCGTTTCCGGCTAAATCTTGTATCTGAGCACATAAAAATCATACATTTTCGAAATGAGCATGAAATTTCACGTATACAGTGCAAATTTCAGGTCGATGTGACGACTTGGTATTTTTCATGATTTTTAGGGGTAAACCCTTGCAAGTTTTTTCGAGTAATTTTTTATTTTTTCGATTGACTCAAAATATACGAAACATACTATTTCGGTCATTCTGAATCGATTGGCGTTCGCAGAACTTGTCTATCTCTAACCGTTCTCGAGTTGGTCAGCTCTGAATCAGTTTTCAGAAAATCATCTATCATGATGTACTCGACTTTTTTGTACGTCGATTTTTTTCATTCAAATTATCAGTATATACTAATTTGGCTATTTTGAATCGACTGGCGTTCGCAGAACTTGTCTATCTTTAACCGTTCTCGAGTTGGTCAGCTCTGAATCAGTTTTCAGAAAATTATCTATCATGATGTACTCGACTTTTTTGTACGTCGATTTTTTCCATTCAAATTCTCGGTATATACTAATTTGGCCATTTTGAATCGATTGGCGTTCGCAGAACTCGTCTATCTCTAACCGTTCTCGAGTTGGTCAGCTCTGAATCAGTTTTCAAAAAATTATCTATCATGATATACTCGACTTTTTTGTACGTCGATTTTTTTCATTCAAATTCCCAGTATATACTAATTTGGCTATTTTGAATCGATTGGCGTTCGCAGAACTTGTCTATCTCTATTCGTTCACGAGTTGGTCAGCTCTGAATCAGTTTTTAGATGGTTTTTTTGCCGCCAAAAATATTTCTGATGTGTTTTCGACATTTTCGTTCAAAGATTCGGAATCGGCACGTCAAAATACGTTCGAAGACAAGAATTCAATATTCGAAAAATAAAAAATGAAAAATCTCAGAAAATTGGATTTTCTACCTTAAACACTCGTTTCCGGCTAAATCTTGTATCTGAGCACATAAAAATCATACATTTTCGAAATGAGCATGAAATTTCACGTATACCGTGCAAATTTCAGGTCGATGTGACGACTTGGTATTTTTCATGATTTTTAGGGGTAAACCCCTTGCAAGTTTTTTCGAGTAATTTTTAATTTTTTCGATTGACTCAAAATATACGAAACATACTATTTCGGTCATTCTGAATCGATTGGCGTTCGCAGAATTTGTCCATCTCTAACCGTTCTCGAGTTGGTCGGCTCTGAATCAGTTTTCAAAAAATTATCTATCATGATGTACTCGACTTTTTTGTACGTCAACTTTTTTCATTCGAATTCTCACTATATACTAATTTGACCATTCTGAATCGAGAGGCGTTCGCAGAACTGGTCTATCTCTGACCGTTCTCGAGTTGGTCAGCTCTGAATCAGTTTTCAGAAAATCATCTATCATGATGTACTCGACTTTTTTGTACGTCGATTTTTTTCATTCAAATTCTCAGTATATACTAAATTGGCCATTCTGAATCGATTGGCGTTTGCAGAATTTGTCTATCTCTAACCGTTCTCGAGTTGGTCAGCGCTGAATCAGTTTTCAAAAAATTATCTATCATGATGTACTCGACTTTTTTGTACGTCGCTTTTTTTCATTCAAATTCTCAGTATATACTAATTTGAGCATTCTAAATCGATTGGCATTTGCAGAACTTGTCTATCTCTAACCGTTCTCGAGTTGGTCAGCTCTGAATCAGTTTTCAGAAAATCTTCTATCATGATGTACTCGACTTTTTTGTACGTCGATTATTTTCATTCAAATTCTCAGTATATACTAATATGGCCATTCTAAATCGATTATAGTTTGCAGAATTTGTCTATCTCTAACCGTTCTCGAGTTGGTCAGCGCTGAATCAGTTTTCAAAATATTATCTATCATGATGTACTCGACTTTTTTGTACGTCGCTTTTTTTCATTCAAATTCTCAGTATATACTAATTTGAGCATTCTAAATCGATTGGCGTTTGCAGAACTTGTCTATCTCTAACTGTTCTCGAGTTGGTCAGCTCTGAATCAGTTTTCAGAAAATCTTCTATCATGATGTACTCGACTTTTTTGTACGTCAATTATTTTCATTCAAATTCTCAGTATATACTAATTTGGCCATTCTAAATCGATTGGCGTTTGCAGAACTTGTCTATCTCTAACCGTTCTCGAGTTGGTCAGCGCTGAATCAGTTTTCAAAAAATTATCTATCATGATGTACTCGACTTTTTTGTACGTCGATTTTTTTTATTCAAATTTCCAGTATATACTAATTTGACCATTCTGAATCGATTGACGTTCGCAGAATTTGTCTATCTCTAACCGTTTTCGAGTTGGTCAGCGCTGAATCAGTTTTCATAAAATTATCTATCATGATGTACTCGACTTTTTTGTACGTCGATTTTTTTCATTCAAATTCTCAGGATATACTAATTTGACCATTCTGAATCGATTGGCGTTCGCAGAATTTTTCTATTTCTAACCGTTCTCGAGTTGGTCAGCGCTGAATCAGTTTTCATAAAATTATCTATCATGATGTACTCGACTTTTTTGTACGTCGATTTTTTTCATTCAAATTCTCAGTATATACTAATTTGACCATTCTGAATCGATTGGCGTTCGCAGAACTTGTCTATCTCTGACCGTTCTCGAGTTGGTCAGCTCTGAATCAGTTTTCAGATAATCATCTATCATGATGTACTTGACTTTTTTGTGCGTCGATTTTTTCCATTCAAATTCTCAATATATTCTAATTTGACCATTCTGAATCGATTGGCGTTCGTAGAACTTGTCTATCTCTGACCGTTCTCGAGTTGGTCAGCTCTGAATCAGTCTTCAGAAAATCATCTATCATGATATACTCGACTTTTTTGTACGTCAATTTTTTCCATTCAAATTCTCACTATATACTAATTTGACCATTCTGAATCGATTGGCGTTCGCAGAACTTGTCTATCTTTGACCGTTCTCGAGTTGGTCAGCGCTGAATCAGTTTTCAAAAAATTATCTATCATGATGTACTCGACTTTTTTGTACGTCGATTTTTTTTATTCAAATTCTCAGTATATACTAATTTGACCATTCTGAATCGATTGACGTTCGCAGAATTTGTCTATCTCTAACCGTTTTCGAGTTGGTCAGCGCTGAATCAGTTTTCATAAAATTATCTATCATGATGTACTCGACTTTTTTGTACGTCGATTTTTTTCATTCAAATTCTCAGGATATACTAATTTGACCATTTTGAATCGATTGGCGTTCGCAGAACTTGTCTATCTCTAACCGTTCTCGAGTTGGTCAACTCTGAATTAGATTTTAGATGGTTTTTTGCCGCCAAAAATATTTCTGATGTGTTTTCAAAATTTTCATCAAAGATTCGGAATCAGCACGTTAAAATACGTTCGAGGAAAAAAATTTAAAATTCGAAAAATGAAAAATAAAAAATCTCAGAAAATTGGATTTTCTACCTTAAACACGGCTAAATCTTGTATCTGAGCACATAAAAATCATACATTTTCGAAATGAGCATGAAATTTCACGTATACAGTGCAAATTTCAGGTCGATGTGACGACTTGGTATTTTTCATGATTTTTAGGGGTAAACCCCTTGCAAGTTTTTTCGAGTAATTTTTTATTTTTTTGATTGACTCAAAATATACGAAACATACTATTTCGGTCATTCTGAATCGATTGGCGTTCGCAGAACTTGTCTATCTCTAACCGTTCTCGAGTTGGTCAGCTCTGAATCAGTTTTCAGAAAATCTTCTATCATGATGTACTCGACTTTTTTGTACGTCGATTATTTTCATTCAAATTCTCAGTATATACTAATTTGGCCATTCTAAATCGATTGTCGTTTGCAGAACTTGTCTATCTCTAACCGTTCTCGAGTTGGTCAGCTCTGAATCAGTTTTCAGAAAATCATCTATCATGATGTACTCGACTTTTTTGTACGTCGATTCTTTTCATTCAAATTATCAGTATATACTAATTTGGCCATTTTGAATCGACTGGCGTTCGCAGAACTTGTCTATCTCTAACCGTTCTCCAGTTGGTCAGCTCTGAATCAGTTTTCAGAAAATCATCTATCATGATATACTCGACTTTTTTGTACGTCGATTTTTTTCATTCAAATTCTCAGTATATATTAATTTGACCATTCTGAATCGATTGGCGTTCGCAGAATTTGTCTATTCCTAACCGTTCTCGAGGTGGTCAGCGCTGAATCAGTTTTCATAAAATTATCTATCATGATGTACTCGACTTTTTTGTACGTCGATTTTTTTCATTCAAATTCTCAGTATATATTAATTTGACCATTCTGAATCGATTGGCGTTCGCAGAACTTGTCTATCTCTAACCGTTCTCGAGTTGGTCGACTCTGAATTCGTTTTTAGATGGTTTTTTGCCGCCAAAAATATTTCTGATGTGTTTTCAAAATTTTCATCAAAGATTCGGAATCAGCACGTCAAAATACGTTCGAGGAAAAAAATTTAAAATTCGAAAAATGAAAAATAAAAAATCTCAGAAAATTGGATTTTCTACCTTAAACACTCGTTTCCGGCTAAATCTTGTATCTGAGCACATAAAAATCATACATTTTCGAAATGAGCATGAAATTTCACGTATACCGTGCAAATTTCAGGTCGATGTGACGACTTGGTATTTTTCATGATTTTTAGGGGTAAACCCCTTGCAAGTTTTTTCGAGTAATTTTTAATTTTTTCGATTGACTCAAAATATACGAAACATACTATTTCGGTCATTCTGAATCGATTGGCGTTCGCAGAACTTGTCTATCTCTGACCGTTCTCGAGTTGGTCAGCTCTGAATCAGTTTTCAGAAAATCATCTATCATGATATACTCGACTTTTTTGTACGTCAATTTTTTTCATTCAAATTCTCACTATATACTAATTTGACCATTCTGAATCGATTGGCGTTCGCAGAACTTGTCTATCTCTGACCGTTCTCGAGTTGGTCAGCTCTGAATCAGTTTTCAGAAAATCATCTATCATGATGTACTCGACTTTTTTGTACGTCGATTTTTTTCATTCAAATTCTCAGTATATACTAATTTGGCCATTCTGAATCGATTGGCGTTCGCAGAACTTGTTTATCTTTAACCGTTCCCGAGTTGTTCAGCTGTGAATCAGTTTTCAGAAAATCATCTATCATGATATACTCGACTTTTTTGTACGTCAATTTTTTTCATTCAAATTCTCACTATAAACTAATTTGACCATTCTGAATCGATTGGCGTTCGCAGAACTTGTCTATCTCTGACCGTTCTCGAGTTGGTCAGCTCTGAATCAGTTTTCAGAAAATCATCTTTCATGATGTACTCGACTTTTTTGTACCTCGATTTTTTTCATTCAAATTCTCAGTATATACTAATTTGGCCATTCTGAATCGATTGGCATTCGCAGAATTTGTCTATCTCTAACCGTTCTCGAATTGGTCAGCGCTGAATCAGTTTTCAAAAAATTATCTATCATGATGTACTCGACTTTTTTGTACGTCGATTTTTTCTATTCAAATTCTCAATATATTCTAATTTGACCATTCTGAATCGATTGGCGTTCGTAGAACTTGTCTATCTCTGACCGTTCTCGAGTTGGTCAGCTCTGAATCAGTTTTCAGAAAATCATCTATCATGATATACTCGACTTTTTTGTACGTCAATTTTTTTTCATTCAAATTCTCACTATATACTAATTTGACCATTCTGAATCGATTTGCGTTCGCAGAACTTGTCTATCTCTGACTATTCTCGAGTTGGTCAGCTCTGAATCAGTTTTCAGAAAATCATCTATCATGATGTACTCGACTTTTTTGTACGTCGATTTTTTTCATTCAAAGTCTCAATATATACTAATTTGGTCATTCTGAATCTATTGGCGTTCGCAGAACTTGTTTATCTCTAACCGTTCCCGAGTTGGTCAGCTGTGAATCAGTTTTCAGAAAATCATCTATCATGATATACTCGACTTTTTTGTACGTCAATTTTTTTCATTCAAATTCTCCCTATATACTAATTTGACCATTCTGAATCGATTGGCGTTCGCAGAACTTGTCTATCTCTGACCGTTCTCGAGTTGGTCAGCGCTGAATCAGTTTTCAAAAAATTATCTATCATGATGTACTCGACTATTTTGTACGTCGATTTTTTTCATTCAAATTCTCAGTATATACTAATTTGACCATTCTGAATCGATTGGCGTTCGCAGAATTTGTCTATCTCTAACCGTTTTCGAGTTGGTCAGCGCTGAATCAGTTTTCAAAAAATTATCTATCATGATGTACTCGACTTTTTTGTACGTTGATTTTTTTTATTCAAATTCTCAGTATATACTAATTTGACCATTCTGAATCGATTGGCGTTCGCAGAATTTGTCTACCTCTAACCGTTTTCGAGTTAGTCAGCGCTGAATCAGTTTTCAAAAAATTATCTATCATGATGTACTCGACTTTTTTGTACGTCGATTTTTTTCATGTAAATTCTCAGTATATACTAATTTGACCATTCTGAATCGATTGGCGTTCGCAGAACTTGTCTATCTCTAACCGTTCTCGAGTTGGTCAACTCTGAATTAGTTTTTAGATGTTTTTTTGCCGCCAAAAATATTTCTGATGTGTTTTCAAAATTTTCATCAAAGATTCGGAATCAGCACGCCAAAATACGTTCGGGGAAAAAAATTGAAAATTCGAAAAATGAAAAATAAAAAATCTCAGAAAATTGGATTTTCTACCTTAAACACTCGTTTCCGGCTAAATCTTGTATCTGAGCACATAAAAATCATACATTTTCGAAATGAGCATGAAATTTCACGTATACAGTGCAAATTTCAGGTCGATGTGACGACTTGGTATTTTTCATGATTTTTAGGGGTAAACCCTTGCAAGTTTTTTCGAGTAATTTTTTATTTTTTCGATTGACTCAAAATATACGAAACATACTATTTCGGTCATTCTGAATCGATTGGCGTTCGCAGAACTTGTCTATCTCTAACCGTTCTCGAGTTGGTCAGCTCTGAATCAGTTTTCAGAAAATTATCTATCATGATGTACTCGACTTTTTTGTACGTCGATTTTTTCCATTCAAATTCTCGGTATATAATAATTTGGCCATTTTGAATCGATTGGCGTTCGCAGAACTCGTCTATCTCTAACCGTTCTCGAGTTGGTCAGCTCTGAATCAGTTTTCAAAAAATTATCTATCATGATATACTCGACTTTTTTGTACGTCGATTTTTTTCATTCAAATTTCCAGTATATACTAATTTGGCCATTTTGAATCGATTGGCGTTCGCAGAACTTGTCTATCTCTATTCGTTTACGAGTTGGTCAGCTCTGAATCAGTTTTTAGATGGTTTTTTTGCCGCCAAAAATATTTCTGATGTGTTTTCGACATTTTCGTTCAAAGATTCGGAATCGGCACGTCAAAATACTTTCGAAGACAAGAATTCAATATTCGAAAAATAAAAAATGAAAAATCTCAGAAAATTGGATTTTCTACCTTAAACACTCGTTTCCGGCTAAATCTTGTATCTGAGCACATAAAAATCATACATTTTCGAAATGGGCATGAAATTTCACGTATACCGTGCAAATTTCAGGTCGATGTGACGACTTGGTATTTTTCATGATTTTTAGGGGTAAACCCCTTGCAAGTTTTTTCGAGTAATTTTTAATTTTTTCGATTGACTCAAAATATACGAAACATACTATTTCGGTCATTCTGAATCGAATGGCGTTCGCAGAATTTGTCCATCTCTAACCGTTCTCGAGTTGGTCGGCTCTGAATCAGTTTTCAAAAAATTATCTATCATGATGTACTCGACTTTTTTGTACGTCAACTTTTTTCATTCGAATTCTCACTATATACTAATTTGACCAATCTGAATCGAGAGGTGTTCGCAGAACTGGTCTATCTCTGACCGTTCTCGAGTTGGTCAGCTCTGAATCAGTTTTCAGAAAATCATCTATCATGATGTACTCGACTTTTCTGTACGTCGATTTTTTTCATTCAAATTCTCAGTATATACTAAATTGGCCATTCTGAATCGATTGGCGTTTGCAGAAGTTGTCTATCTCTAACCGTTCTCGAGTTGGTCAGCGCTGAATCAGTTTTCAAAAAATTATCTATCATGATGTACTCGACTTTTTTGTACGTCGCTTTTTTTCATTCAAATTCTCAGTGTATACTAATTTGAGCATTCTAAATCGATTGGCGTTTGCAGAACTTGTCTATCTCTAACCGTTCTCGAGTTGGTCAGCTCTGAATCAGTTTTCAGAAAATCTTCTATCATGATGTACTCGACTTTTTTGTACGTCGATTATTTTCATTCAAATTCTCAGTATATACTAATTTGGCCATTCTAAATTGATTGGCGTTTGCAGAACTTGTCTATCTCTAACCGTTCTCGAGTTGGTCAGCTCTGAATCAGTTTTCAGAAAATCATCTATCATGATGTACTCGACTTTTTTGTATGTCGATTTTTCTCATTCAAATTATCAGTATATACTGATTTGGCCATTTTGAATCGACTGGCGTTCGCAGAACTTGTCTATCTCTAACCGTTCTCGAGTTGGTCAGCTCTGAATCAGTTTTCAGAAAATCATCTATCATGATGTACTCGACTTTTTTGTACGTCGATTTTTTCCATTCAAATTCTCGGTATATACTAATTTGGCCATTTTGAATCGATTGGCGTTCGCAGAACTCGTCTTTCTCTAACCGTTCTCGAGTTGGTCAGCTCTGAATCAGTTTTCAAAAAATTATCTATCATGATGTACTCGACTTTTTTGTACGTCGATTTTTTCATTCATATTCTCAGTATATACTAATTTGGCCATTCTGAATCGATTGGCGTTCGCAGAGCTCGTTTATCTCTAACCGTTCACGAGTTGGTCAGCTCTGAATTAGTTTTTAGATGGTTTTTTTTTCGCCAAAAATATTTCTGATGTGTTTTCTTGCATTTTCGTTCAAAGATTTGGAATCAGCACGTCAAAATACGTTCGAGGACAAAAATTTAAAATTCGAAAAATGAAAAATAAAAAATCTCAGAAAATTGGATTTTCCACCTTAAACACTCGTTTCCGGCTAAATCTTGTCTCTGAGCACATAAAAATCATACATTTTCGAAATTAGCATGAAATTTCACGTATACAGTGCAAATTTCAGGTCGATGTGACGACTTGGTATTTTTCATGATTTTTAGGGGTAAACCCTTGCAAGTTTTTTCGAGTAATTTTTTATTTTTTCGATTGACTCAAAATATACGAAACATACTATTTCGGTCATTCTGAATCGATTGGCGTTCGCAGAACTTGTCTATCTCTAACCGTTCTCGAGTTGGTCAGCTCTGAATCAGTTTTCAGAAAATTATCTATCATGATGTACTCGACTTTTTTGTACGTCGATTTTTTCCATTCAAATTCTCGGTATATAATAATTTGGCCATTTTGAATCGATTGGCGTTCGCAGAACTCGTCTATCTCTAACCGTTCTCGAGTTGGTCAGCTCTGAATCAGTTTTCAAAAAATTATCTATCATGATATACTCGACTTTTTTGTACGTCGATTTTTTTCATTCAAATTTCCAGTATATACTAATTTGGCCATTTTGAATCGATTGGCGTTCGCAGAACTTGTCTATCTCTATTCGTTTACGAGTTGGTCAGCTCTGAATCAGTTTTTAGATGGTTTTTTTGCCGCCAAAAATATTTCTGATGTGTTTTCGACATTTTCGTTCAAAGATTCGGAATCGGCACGTCAAAATACTTTCGAAGACAAGAATTCAATATTCGAAAAATAAAAAATGAAAAATCTCAGAAAATTGGATTTTCTACCTTAAACACTCGTTTCCGGCTAAATCTTGTATCTGAGCACATAAAAATCATACATTTTCGAAATGGGCATGAAATTTCACGTATACCGTGCAAATTTCAGGTCGATGTGACGACTTGGTATTTTTCATGATTTTTAGGGGTAAACCCCTTGCAAGTTTTTTCGAGTAATTTTTAATTTTTTCGATTGACTCAAAATATACGAAACATACTATTTCGGTCATTCTGAATCGAATGGCGTTCGCAGAATTTGTCCATCTCTAACCGTTCTCGAGTTGGTCGGCTCTGAATCAGTTTTCAAAAAATTATCTATCATGATGTACTCGACTTTTTTGTACGTCAACTTTTTTCATTCGAATTCTCACTATATACTAATTTGACCAATCTGAATCGAGAGGTGTTCGCAGAACTGGTCTATCTCTGACCGTTCTCGAGTTGGTCAGCTCTGAATCAGTTTTCAGAAAATCATCTATCATGATGTACTCGACTTTTCTGTACGTCGATTTTTTTCATTCAAATTCTCAGTATATACTAAATTGGCCATTCTGAATCGATTGGCGTTTGCAGAAGTTGTCTATCTCTAACCGTTCTCGAGTTGGTCAGCGCTGAATCAGTTTTCAAAAAATTATCTATCATGATGTACTCGACTTTTTTGTACGTCGCTTTTTTTCATTCAAATTCTCAGTGTATACTAATTTGAGCATTCTAAATCGATTGGCGTTTGCAGAACTTGTCTATCTCTAACCGTTCTCGAGTTGGTCAGCTCTGAATCAGTTTTCAGAAAATCTTCTATCATGATGTACTCGACTTTTTTGTACGTCGATTATTTTCATTCAAATTCTCAGTATATACTAATTTGGCCATTCTAAATTGATTGGCGTTTGCAGAACTTGTCTATCTCTAACCGTTCTCGAGTTGGTCAGCTCTGAATCAGTTTTCAGAAAATCATCTATCATGATGTACTCGACTTTTTTGTATGTCGATTTTTCTCATTCAAATTATCAGTATATACTGATTTGGCCATTTTGAATCGACTGGCGTTCGCAGAACTTGTCTATCTCTAACCGTTCTCGAGTTGGTCAGCTCTGAATCAGTTTTCAGAAAATCATCTATCATGATGTACTCGACTTTTTTGTACGTCGATTTTTTCCATTCAAATTCTCGGTATATACTAATTTGGCCATTTTGAATCGATTGGCGTTCGCAGAACTCGTCTTTCTCTAACCGTTCTCGAGTTGGTCAGCTCTGAATCAGTTTTCAAAAAATTATCTATCATGATGTACTCGACTTTTTTGTACGTCGATTTTTTCATTCATATTCTCAGTATATACTAATTTGGCCATTCTGAATCGATTGGCGTTCGCAGAGCTCGTTTATCTCTAACCGTTCACGAGTTGGTCAGCTCTGAATTAGTTTTTAGATGGTTTTTTTTTCGCCAAAAATATTTCTGATGTGTTTTCTTGCATTTTCGTTCAAAGATTTGGAATCAGCACGTCAAAATACGTTCGAGGACAAAAATTTAAAATTCGAAAAATGAAAAATAAAAAATCTCAGAAAATTGGATTTTCCACCTTAAACACTCGTTTCCGGCTAAATCTTGTCTCTGAGCACATAAAAATCATACATTTTCGAAATTAGCATGAAATTTCACGTATACAGTGCAAATTTCAGGTCGATGTGACGACTTGGTATTTTTCATGATTTTTAGGGGTAAACCCCTTGCAAGTTTTTTCGAGTAATTTTTTTTTTTTTCGATTGACTCGAAATATACGAAACATACTATTTCCGTCATTCTGAATCGATTGGCGTCCGCAGAACTCGTCTATCTCTAACCGTTCTCGAGTTGGTCAGCTCTGAATCAGTTTTCAGAAAATCTTCTATCTTGATGTACTCGACATTTTTGTACGTCGATTATTTTCATTCAAATTCTCAGTATATACTAATTTGGCCATTTTAAATCGATTGGCGTTTGCAGAACTTGTCTATCTCTAACCGTTCTCGAGTTGGTCAGCTCTGAATCAGTTTTCAGAAAATCATCTATCATGATGTACTCGACTTTTTTGTACGTCGATTATTTCCATTCAAATTCTCGGTATATACTAATTTGGCCATTTTGAATCGATTGGCGTTCGCAGAACTCGTCTATCTCTAACTGTTCTCGAGTTGGTCAGCTCTGAATCAGTTTTCAAAAAATTATCTATCATGATGTACTCGACTTTTTTGTACGTTGATTTTTTTCATTCAAATTCTCAGTATATACTAATTTGGCCGTTTTGAATCGATTGGCGTTCGCAGAACTTGTCTATCTCTAACCTTTTACGGGTGAACACCCCTTGCAAGTTTTTTCTAGTAATTTTTTATTTTTTCGATTGACTCGAAATATACAATACATACTATATCGGTCATTCTGAATCGATTGGCGTTCGCAGAACTCGTCTTTCTCTAACCGTTCTCGAGTTGGTCAGCTCTGAATCAGTTTTCAAAAAATTATCTATCATGATGTACTCGACTTTTTTGTACGTCGATTTTTTCATTCATATTCTCAGTATATACTAATTTGGCCATTCTGAATCGATTGGCGTTCGCAGAGCTCGTTTATCTCTAACCGTTCACGAGTTGGTCAGCTCTGAATTAGTTTTTAGATGGTTTTTTTTTTCGCCAAAAATATTTCTGATGTGTTTTCGACATTTTCGTTCAAAGATTCGGAATCAGCACGTCAAAATACGTTCGAGGACAAAAATTTAAAATTCGAAAAATGAAAAATAAAAAATCTCAGAAAATTGGATTTTCCACCTTAAACACTCGTTTCCGGCTAAATCTTGTCTCTGAGCACATAAAAATCATACATTTTCGAAATTAGCATGAAATTTCACGTATACAGTGCAAATTTCAGGTCGATGTGACGACTTGGTATTTTTCATGATTTTTAGGGGTAAACCCCTTGCAAGTTTTTTCGAGTAATTTTTTTTTTTTTTCGATTGACTCGAAATATACGAAACATACTATTTCCGTCATTCTGAATCGATTGGCGTCTGCAGAACTCGTCTATCTCTAACCGTTCTCGAGTTGGTCAACTCTGCAATAGTTTTTAGATGTTTTTTTTGCCGCCAAAAATATTTCTGATGTGATTTCGACATTTTCGTTCAAAGATTTGGAATCAGCACGTCAAAATACGTTCGAGGACAAAAATTTAAAATTCGAAAAATAAAAAATAAAAAATCTCAGAAAATTGGATTTTCTACCTTAAACACTCGTTTCCGGCTAAATCTTCTTATATCTGAGCACATAAAAATCATACATTTTCGGAATGAGCATGATATTTCACGTATACAGTGCAAATTTCAGGTCGATGTGACGAATTAGTATTTTTCATGATTTTTAGGGGTGAACCCCTTGCAAGTTTTTTCGAGTAATTTTTTTTTTTTTTCGATTGACTCGAAATATACGAAACATACTATTTCCGTCATTCTGAATCGATTGGCGTCCGCAGAACTCGTCTATCTCTAACCGTTCTCGAGTTGGTCAACTCTGCAATAGTTTTTAGATGTTTTTTTTGCCGCCAAAAATATTTCTGATGTGATTTCGATATTTTCGTTCAAAGATTCGGAATCAGCACGTCAAAATTCGTTCGAGGACAAAAATTTAAAATTCGAAAAATAAAAAAAAAAAAATCTTAGAAAATTGGATTTTCTACCTTAAACACTCGTTTCCGGCTAAATCTTATATCTGAGCACATAAAAATCATACATTTTCGGAATGAGCAATAAATTTCACGTATACAGTGCAAATTTCAGGTCGATGTGACGACTTGGTATTTTTCATGATTTTTTGGGGTGAACCCCTTGCAAGTTTTTTCGAGTAATTTTTTATTTTTTCGATTGACTCGAAATATACGAAACATAATATTTTGGTCATTCTAAATCGATTGGCGTTCGCAGAATTTGTCTATCTCTAACCATTCTCGAGTTGGTCAGCTCTGAATCAGTTTTCAAAAAATTATCTATCAAGATAGGCTCGATTTTTTTATCTGTCGATTTTTTCCGTTCAAATTCTCAGTACATACTAATTCGGCCATTCTGAATCGATTGGCGTTCGCAGAACTCGTCTATCTCTAACCGTTCTCGAAAATTATCTATCATGATATACTCGACTATATTCTCCGCCGAACGTCTGCTGACTGGAGCAGAGCCGCAATGATACTGAAACCGTGTAATGTCGAACAGCGGTTTCCAAGATTTTCCAAATTTTCCAACAAAATTTAAAATTTCTACTTTTTTTTTCGAATTTTTCACATCTGTCATTCGTTATAAAATGGTATAATACACCCGTCCTTCATGGTAGTGCAAGAGGTTAGATTACACGCTGTATCTATGTCGAAAAGTCTACCATCAGTTTCTTTGACAATTTGATTTTCTATGGATCATTCAATAATATTACGAAGAACTATTCAAAGATCGAGGAAATGTTACAACGACGATTTTTTATGCTCAGTATCATCGACAAAAATAGCCCACACTTACAACAATCACAAAATCGTTCCTCATATACCTAATTCGTATTCGTGGTAGGACCACCCCGAGCACTTAAGAACGCATCGATGATGTGCTTTATAGTTTTTTCGGGTGTTACAGACGGTTCATGGCCACACGGAGGTATTTTCTTACCGGTTAGAGTCGCAGCGGGGGTGCTAGGGACATTCTCAGGTGTTTCGTGTTGGAGCGGATTCCTTCTTCGTTTCAGTCGCCACTGTGTCTGTAGTGGATGCTAGCACTGCTAGCCACTTGACCGTACCTTTTTCAAGGTTTTTAAGTCCCATTCATCTATTTGAAAATGCGTCTCAATCACTAAATAGTTTTGTACTGGGGGGTGTCGTTGAGGATTCAATGTGTAGATGATTTGAGGAGATTTAAATCGTTTGATTCTGTTCAATCGAGTTACTTTTTGAAACAAAACTTCATTTACCTACCCTTCTTTCACTTTGTTATTGGGAATTCAACATAAGGCATACTCCCTTTGGTGTCGAGTTTTGAAACTATACATAAGTACATTGTAAACAATCGTCATAATTCCTAATATTTTGACAAATGTTTAGGTGCATTTCAATGAATCTGTAATATTTATTGATAAGTGATGGAAATCTGGCACATATATATACATGGTAAATATTCTGATCATTGACATAATTTTTTGGGTTTATGACCTTCCACAATCTGAAAATGAAAAAAATTTTTAATCCAAAGAAATCTGTACAAGTGAGGAAGGACAAATTAATTAATTTGCCCGATAAGTTACTGCGTTCACAAGACTGCTGTCTTGAAAGAAATTAATTTTTGTCAGTAACGTACCCTACACTGAATTTGCCTATCTGAAAAAATGAGATCGAATTAACAAAGAATACTTCTCTTTTTTTTGAAAACTGTTGACGTTTCGGAGGCTGTATCTGCCTCCGTTATCATAACTTCTTAGAAAGACGCTGAGAAAACTGAATTTGAATTGCGATTTTGGTAATAAGACCTTTCTTTGACAGAGTCAAATGAAATCTGTCATACATTCTTTTGATTGACATTTGGTATCTTGATACATATGGTGTTCGTTATCAATCAATCACCATTCTATTAGTTCTTATTTCATCTCTGAGGAGGGGTAACCAGGTGCGGTCCATTTCGATGGAATTGGTTGAGAAGCAGTTGTTCGATAAAAGAATGCACGCAGTTTCCTTGAACTTTCATTTTTCCTCAGAGATGAAATAAGAACTAATAGAATGGTGATTGATTGATACCGAACACCATATGTATCAAGATACCAAATGTCAATCAAAAGAATGTATGACAGATTTCATTTGACTCTGTCAAAGAAAGGTCTTATTACCAAAATCGCAATTCAAATTCAGTTTCCTCAGCGTCTTTCTAAGAAGTTTTGATAACGGAGGCAGATACAGCCTCCGAAACGTCAACAGTTTTCAAAAAAAAGAGAAGTATTCTTTGTTAATTCGATCTCATTTTTTCAGATAGGCAAATTCAGTGTAGGGTACGTTACTGACAAAAATTAATTTCTTTCAAGACAGCAGTCTTGAAAGCGGCGGATAAGGGTGAACCTGAAATTTGATGTCGGCGTTCAATCAGGTTTTCTGAGAAAACGAGCGCATTTCATAAGAAATTACTAAGAATAATTTTTGTGGAAAATTGAATTGTTTTTCACCCTGTTGGGTGATTTTTCCGATAAATCATATACTTTCCAAGATTACAGCAAATATCTATTTATTTATTTTTAAACGAAAAATAAATATGTTCCACCCCTGGAATTTTGGTATTTTTTTATGTTTATCATGGTTCCTACTACTAGCATACCAAGTTTGGTAGTGCTACAATCGATTCTTGTCTCAAAACTGTATCGTACTGGATTATATTGATTCATTGAATTTCTCTAGACATTCACCACTCTCAAATATTTATTAATCAAATATGTTTCAATATATTCAACGAGAAATTTTTGGTGTTCTGAAGTTATTCTGGATACACATACTTTTTGTATATATTCCACAAATCTGATACCTACTCACAATTCCTGAATATATAAATCATACAGATTTAATGCACATCCAGAGTGAAATTCTCGATCGACTGTTTGTGGAAATGTCCATTCACGTGAAAAGGGTCTGAGTAATAGATTCAGTCTAGCATACCGATAATAGCATCCTTTCAAATAGATCGGAGATAGGAAATAAATCATTTTCCGAATCGGAAAAGGTAAAAAAAATGACGGACGCATCACAGACAGATATCAAAGCAGAACACATTAGTGATTAATTGTGAAAAGCGGGCGAGGCGGTTGTATTTTTCAAAGTTGATATATTTCAATCAAATCGAGCCGTGGCGGACAATGATTCGTAGAAAAAAACACTCTCGATCGTCCATCGATGGTCAATAATGGCTTCATTGGCTGCCATTCAGTGCTGGCTAATGCATTTCGTTTGCACCGTTCCCGTCCGTGAAACGATGCACCTGCTCTGCGGTGGACGGAACATCACTTCGAATCATTTTGACACTCTATGAAACGATTCGAAAGTGGGATTGAATCAAATCAATAGATAAAGAAGTAAAATCTGAAAGTTACGAAGGCGTAGAGCAGATGCGATATTTTTTTTTTTAAGTTTCGAAATCAGTGCAAATGCTTATTGTAATTAAACAAAAGATTATAACTTCATTTGTCTGGAGAAGACCACCGCAAAAGTCAGTCGCAACTCCGCCCGCGAGTAAAACACAGGAAGCATTTCCCGGTAGCAAAATCACAAGGAAGTGAACAGATTTCAAGAATTTTTGCCGAAGAATATCAAATAAATGAAAAAAAATCATCAATGTCAAAGTACGATATCTTCTCTCCAAATTTTTCCACCATGTGGAATATATGAGGCAAACATCATACATAAAACATCTACTTCTCTGGCTAATACCACGACGGACATCTGACAGATATTGTTGTTTCTTTGTCAGATGTTTGCCTCAAATTTTCCACAAATATGGAAACATTTGGAGAGGAGGGTACCTACTTCGAAATTGTCGACTTTACTATTTCATTATTTATTTGACACTCTCCAGCAAAAATTCTTTAACTCTGTTTTCCCCGCAGGTGGCGTTACCAGTGACTTTACTGTAAGTCGCTGCTTCATTTGTGAGGAAATGTTAGTTATATAATGGATTATTATATATCATTGGGCTGGGGCAGGACGACTTTATGATGTTGCCTCGAAACAGTCGAAACGCGTCTGCAAGTCGTCTTCCCCAGCCAAATGAAGGACATCTACTGTTTAATTTCAATAAGCTTTTACAATTGGGTTTTCTCGGAAGAACGTTGCACAAATATCTGTCAGATGTAGTTCAATGTCCGTCGTGGTATTAGCCAGGTAAGTACTTGTTTTCTGTCAGGTGTTTGCCTTATATTTTCCACATGGAGGAAATATTTAGGGAGAAGGGTTCTTCGACATTATCGATTTTACTATTTTATTTATTTGATACTCTCCAGCAAAAATCCTTGAACGCTGTTCACTTCCTGGAGCCTTTGCTACCGTCGTATTCCGTCAGAGCGTTCAAGATTGGGAATAATGATTTTCCTTCGACAGAAAAAATTGCCAAGCCCAACTCTCCCCCAACACTCGGTATTTTTTTGGTGATGGAATTTTTGATTATTCTCAATTATGAACGCTTCGACGAAATATGGTGGTCGCAAGACCTCTAATGACAAAATTGCTGATCCCAACTCTCCCCCAACGCTCGGTATTTTTCTTTCTGTCGATGAGATCTTTAATTATTCTCAATCATGAACGCCTTGACGAGATATAGTGGTGGCAAGACCTCTAATAAGAAAATTTCCGAGCCCAACTAACGCTAGGTAATTTTTTTTTCTGTTGATGGAATTTCTGATTATTCTGAATCATTCGAGCGTTCCTATGAAATATGGCGAGATCTCTATTGAAAAAATAGCTGAGCCCAACTTTTCTCCAATGCGCGTTAATTTTCTTCTGTTGACGTAATGGTTGGATGGTCTTTCAACTAATCTCAATCATGAACGCTCTGGCGGAATATGGTGGTATCAAGTCCTTTAGTAAAGAAATTGCTGAGCACAAGTCTCCCCCAACGCTCGGTAATTTTTTTCTGTCGATGGAATCTTAAATTATTCTTAATCATGAACGATCTGACGAAATATGGTGGTAACAAGACCTCTAATGAAGAAATTGTTGAGTCCAACTCTCCTCCACCACTCGGTAATTTTTTTCTATCGACGGGATCTTTAATTATTCTCAATCATGAGCGCTTTGACGGAATATGGTAGTGGCAAGAACTCTTATATGAAAATTGCCGAGCCACACTCTCCCACAATGCTCGTTAATTTTTTTCTGTCTTCGGAATTTTCAACCATTCTCCATTATGAAAGCTCTGACGAAATATGGTGGAGGCAAGACCTCGTAAAGAAAAATTGCCAAGCCCAACTCTTTCCCAACGCTCGATTATTTTTTTTGTCGACGAAATCTTTAATTATTCTCAATGATGAACGCTCTGATGGTATATGGTAATGGCAAGTACCGAGCCCAAATCTCTCCAACGCTTGGTATTTTTTTTGACAAAATATGGTGGTGGCAAAATCTCTAATGAAAAAATTGCAGAGCCCAACTCTCTTTCAAGTCTCGGTTATTTTTTTTGTCGATAGGGTCTTTCATTATTCCTCATCATGAACGCTTTGACAATATGGTGGTAGCAGGACACTAATAAAAAAATTGCTAGATTTGTTGCTAAAGTAACTGGGGCTTGTTTGAATCACTTCAATTTTTCGAAAGGATTTCTTCTTCTTATCCGAATGATGAAATCATTAGTTCCAGCTAGATGATCCGAATTTCAAAGATAACTGGTGTGTACACTGCAGGAGAATCATTCAATCAATATTTTCCAATGCCCTGATGGTGATGAATCACAGCCCATCACCCATCGCAGAAACCGCAGTGACTGAGAACTGAACACCCAACAGGTGATAGGCAAATGTTCAGTTATAACTCAGCATCCCACAAATGTATCAAACTAATTCAAGCTAGAACCTACAAGTTACAAGTTATAGATAAGCAGTAATAGTTCACTGTGGTATAAATTCTGGTCACTACTACACTTACGGCAGAACAATCTGGTACTCTGATGACGGGTGGGTAAACAGAATGTCATTGAAATTTTTTGGAAATTCTGGAGACACCATACATCCAATTTTACCATAGATCTTCACTATTCGAAGGACCGCTTCAGAAGTTTCTACTCAGTAAATTCCAACATAATCTCAAAATGGAGTGGTGTTACAGGTTTTTTCGGGATTTCCTTCAGTTGTAAAAGCGAATGCACGTTCGTATCTATCGCGTATTCAAAGATTCAGTTCATAAGAAAAGCATTCCATAATTTACCTTGGCCTTTTCTCCTTCATTATCATTTTTTATGTTTCAGTTTGTAAGGACAATGTAATGCAAGTCATTTCAGAATAATTTTTTGATAGGACGTTCGACAAGTTTCAAATTTAACAAAAAGGAGATGAACTGATTGGGTTCCTTCTGGTTTATCTCATGTTATATCCTCATTTTTCGATAAAGAATGGTAAATACATTATATTTTTATTATTTTATTTCTTCAATTGCTCATTAATTCTTGTAATTTCAGCTCTTCTGTTTCTGCAATCACTTTTCATCTCAGCATGCCATCTTTCAAAGTGAATTAATCCACATCGTTGCCAACAGTCTTTTATCCCAATCGCACCTTTCAAATTTCAAATTCAAACACGAGAACAACGAATGGCCCACATAAATAATAAAAGCTACAGCTCGAATAATAAAAAGTCAGCTTACCACTGCTCAGTTGTTCAAGTTAAGTTCCGTCCATTATGAGCGCTGTCAAAAAACATTCGAACGAATGAAAATCCAGAAGTTATGATATGCCATAAATTGTTGGTGCAAAGAGCGATGTTTTGGAAAAATACCACATTGAAGTCGAGTTTTGAAAATAATTTTTTGTACAACTGACATTAAAAATGACGTTTTTAATTCATTGACACATGAACTAAAAACTGACGTTTTCACAAAATCACTTTTAACACTAGTGTTAAAAGTACTTTTAACACTAGTGTTAAAAGTAAAATGACAGATGAGATGATGGATACTCAGTAATATAGATCTCTCTAATAGAAACACTTTAATCAGATATTAATACTATTATAACAATCAGAATCAAAATTACTTATAAATATGTATTTGGCAATTTGTACAATTTGTGATATTAACTGACGAAGTAACTGCAGAAGCTTCATCGCCAATCAATGATGGTGCTATTATTGAAGTGGGATGATCAAATAATGCTGGGAGAGAACTAGAACTTATACCAGGAAACATTTTATCAGCTATTTTATTTTTATTTTCAATGGAATCCTCGATATAACCCTCAGCTACAGTTGAGGACTTCCACCCGCCATGTCGTTTTATTGTAGTCAAATTTGCTCCTGAATTCGCTAACAGAGATGCTGAAGATCTTCGAAAGCAATGGCCGGTAAACTGCTGCGGATCTGGTAATTTCAGAAATTCAGCAATAGTGGACGGCATCTTCCCAAAAGTATTTATTCCAACTGGTTGAATAGTGCATTTGTAGTTAGAGTAATTCAGGAAAAATCGACGGTGAGTAACAGAAGTTGGGCGTAATACAGCATATTCACGGTAATAATTCACGTAGTGTCCAACGATGCAAAAACTTCTTTGAATGTTGGTTTTGGTATCCGAAATATGAATTAGTAATGACTGTATAGTTTCTTCAATGTCATCTACGCTCAATTTGCAGAGTTCTTCACGACGGCACGCTCCAAATAATCCAAAAATGGTTGCCACTTTAATCATAAGATATTTGGTATCGGGAGCTTCATTTAAAAATCTGTCAATCTGTTCCCTTGTCAGAATTTTCGATTTTTTCGGACGGTATCCGACACTTTTTCGTTTCAAAAATGCGACTAATTTATGGTATTTACTTATATCCACGTTTTTCTTGATTTTCAGTTCAGCTTTTATCATAGAGAATTTAGACCACAGTGTTGATGATTTCCATAACTTCGATTTTTCTTCGAAATAAACTAAAAGTACGCTTTCGCTGAACTTGCCTTCAACTTTCTTCAGTTGACTCCATTCGATGAATCCATTATAAGCAATATCATATTGTTGCCGTGATTTTTCAGGCAACAGATCTAAAGTTGCTCTGTTTGCAGCTTCTTGAATTTCTGGTGGAAGAAAATCATCTGAATCATCCATTCCAACTTCCATTATATTTATATTTGCAACAGTAATAGCTACGAACACAAAGAAGCTAGGATCGTTTATTAATTTGTGGTAACTAATAAACAACAATTATTAGGCAGTTGTTTTTTACCTGCCTGTCATGCTTGCAATTTAGATTTGAAATACAAAATATGGTTGTCAATTATAAAGTCCATGTAGCTAGATCCGTAGAGCATCTGACTTGTATTCCATGTCGCCACACTTATACTCCCTAAATACGTACGACTTTCCTCAGTGCGAGAGAAGGGACATGGGCACGGCGATATATGCCGATGATACCGCCATATTTGCCCATTCATTCTCAAGTGTCGCTGCCCAATATAGGATCCAAGTTCACTTGGATAGGAAGGTCGTACCCTATTTGGAGGAGAATAAGATCGTGGTGAACCCGGCGAAGTCAGAGACCATCAACTTCACCAAGAAGTATACACACTCAAAACTATACAGGAAGTTGATGATCAATGGCCAAGCCGTGGAGAACGTGAGCACTGCGAAGTACCTGGGAGTACAGCTGGACAAGCGACTTAACTTCGGCAGACACATTACCCTGGCTATACAGAGGGCCGGTGGTGCTCTTAAGCGCACCTACCCTCTGATAGCTAGGGGCTCAAAACTGAGTACGGAGAACAAACTCCTGCTATACAAGCAAATCATAAGGCCATCGTTAACGTACGCTTGTCCGGTGTTCTGCAGCCTTAAGCCCACACCTCTAGCGAGGTTGGACAGGATGCAGAACAAAGTGCTTCGTATCATAACCAACAGCAGAAGATACATTCGGTTGGAAACTCTTAGGGAGCTTGCTGGCGTCGACTCAGTTCCGACATACATTAGAAACTTGTCTTACAAGTTCTATAAATACTACATTGATAAAAGTCCTCTCACCAAGGACATTACTAAGCTTAGGGTGTACGATAATGAGCCCCGCAAACACGGCGGGCTCATATATCAAGCGCTGGATATCTTCCAGGAGAGAAGGGAAGAACCGGTTCCTTAGGGAACCAAATCGAAAGTCAACTCTTAAGCGCAAGTACCTCGACCCGGTTTTTTGCCTCAGCCTTTTCCGGGATGATCATCGAAATAACCAACCTCAGCAACTTATTGCAAGCAAGTATCTACATTGAATAACAATGATACGACACGCATAAGCTTTGCAGGAGGCGTGTGTCTTGCTGATTAATATCTCCGCGAGTGATGAAATGTCCGGCTTTACGTTAACATCAGCGTGGCCGGACAACGGTACCCCTCCCCGGGGATGACTAAGTTCGGTCTGGCAGGGCGCTCTCCTGTTCCCCTGATCGGGATCAGGAGAGTTGCTACTTCTGCGCCATCTCCCACTCCTTCCTTTCCCCCCTGGGTTAGAAGTGTGTGGATAATGAGTTATGTGGCATGTTATCACTCGTGACATGTAGTCATTAATTTTACAAAATAAACCTCTATTTATTTATTTATTTTACTTGTATTCCAAAGATCGTGTGTTCGAATCCTTATGGATCTTATTTTTTTTTTGTTTTTTTCTTACTAGCAGTAACTGTTGAACAAAAAATTTTGTATGATACATTTGTTAAAAGTGATTTTATTTTGCTCGTGGGGTTGCTCCACTCGCTAACGCTCGTTTCGCAATATTCCCCACTCACAAAATAAAATGCCACTTTTAACACTTGTATCATAAATAACTATTACAATATTACTGCCACATTTCCATAAAATCTTTGATTTTTCAACCCAAAACAGCACAAACTAGTTATTTATGATACAAGTGTTAAAAGTGGCATTTTATTTTGTGAGTGGGGAATATTGCGAAACGAGCGTTAGCGAGTGGAGCAACCCCACGAGCAAAATAAAATCACTTTTAACAAATGTATCATACAAAATTTTTTGTTCAACAGTTACTGCTAGTAAGAAAAAAACAAAAAAAAAATAAGATCCATAAGGATTCGAACACACGATCTTTGGATTACAAGGCTGACTGACAGATACTTCAAATATAATAAACCCCAACGCACTTTATTTATGAATGTCATTATTTGTCAGTGATGAAGGACATTCTACAGTTGGACTAAATACTACTTCGTTTGTAACTTCAAAAGGAATTAGTATTATCAATTGCGCAAACGACCAAATACATGTGTGAACTTTTATAAACGATTCCTCTTGAGTAGGTGTTCTGATTATAATATCTGATTGAAGTGTTTCTATTAGAGAGATCTATATTACTGAGTATCCATCATCTCATCTGTCATTTTACTTTTAACACTAGTGTTAAAAGTACTTTTAACACTAGTGTTAAAAGTGATTTTGTGAAAACGTCAGTTTTTAGTTCATGTGTCAATGAATTAAAAACGTCATTTTTAATGTCAGTTGTACAAAAAATATTATTCAAAACTCTATACTTACTTTTTCGGTAACTTTTTTTTACAGAAGTGAGAATTCAAATCCAAAATTTGACAAGGGCGTCGCTAATTTTTTTTTCTTGGAATGGGATAAAGGACATTTAATATAAAAATACTAGTATTTAACTATTCTTGAGGGGGTAATTACCCCCAGTACCCCCATATCGACGCTCTTGAAGCTTGAAGTGATGGGCCATTGTCTCAAGGTGCCTTAATAATAGTGTGGTTGAGCGTTTTTTGGTAATGAACCTGATCTTCAATGCCGAGTGGATCAGTTTAATTTTCCAGCTGGTCCACAATGGAATGCCTAAATAATTCCCAACATACTACGATATATAAGGGTTCTGGGGATTAGATTGCAGGGGCGGTGGGTCGTGAAGGCTATAAGGCCTCACAAGCACATGACACTCTCTCACCAAATTATACTGTTGTCTCTAATTTTAGTAGAAATGACTTCGGCTGTGGAGGAACATTACTTTTCATCCGAGCAATTTGAATTTTCACTTGCATTTTGAAGTATAGCTAACCTATACACTTTATGTATTTACAGATGACCTAGCGCAAATGGTATTCTCTTTCTAGAAAACTTAGAGCTACTTTTGAGTAGATTAACATCATCTCGACCTTATATCTTTCACCCAGAATTACGATTTCAGCAAATAAATGGTTCCTCATGATGACGTTGACTTAGTTACGAACTTTGGCCACTCTTCTAAAGGAGGTATTATTTGAAGGTTTTCTCTTTTCTTTTGTGTCTCCTTATGTGTAATCAATTGGGTGAAACCCAAAAAAAAAACTACTTCGTTTATTTGGGGATTTTTCTAAATGACATTGAAGAGGTCGTGGAAGAGTTTGCGGACAATGCAATGAAAACATTATTATTCCACCCTATATGTGCCATTCAATCCTTTTAATTAAAGTGTCTGCAATTGATTAAATCCTCGTAAAACGACACCATTAGACACCCTCCGCTGTATACACACACCCTCACTCTTGAGAATTGTGGGGCGAACTCATCAGACTGGGTTAGGTTTAACAACTGTAAAAATTGAAGTGGAGTTTAATAAGTTGTATACACTGAGCTGCGTTATTTTTTTTCTTTTGATTTCTTGGATTTTCGCTCGATTGAGGACCATAAAATTATTATTATTATTATTATTATTAAATAAATGATTTCTTGAATTTTTGCTTGGTTGAGGAGGATAGGTTAGGTTTCGCATATTACTTTGTGCACGGTGTCATGGTAACATAGGAAAATGAAAAAAAGTGTCACTTCACATATTGTTGTCAATGCGCAAACCTTGTCATTTTTTGACGTTTGTGAAAAAATTATATTTTAGCCCCATACAGATTTTTCCACCCAATGCAGATTTCTAACCACAGACTGATTGTATGAATTTTCCAAAGCTATGAGGTATCAGCCTTAAATTCGTGGGAATAACGCGGCGTTACGACACTCGTACGGTATAGACGAAACATAATTTGAGCTATGATATTGAAACAGATTCAAATGTCGTAGGAGCCAGTAGTTGTTTTCGGTTGGATGCTTGCCAACTAACCTATTGTACGGATTTTTTGGGATATATTGAATAAAATAAAAATAATCTATTTCTCATTATTTGTTTCATGCTAATTGGAATTTTCTGTACCAGAAATATTAGCATTTCACATATTGAAGTTGCAATAATGTGAAAATGCGTTGTGATAGCTATAGTATTGACTAAAAATATAATGAGAAAGTACATTTTGAAAAAGCGAAACTTTTCCAGGATAACGATAAATTACCATGCAAAAACGAAAAACAGATGAGCATAAAATTGACCATAAAGCTCAAGAGCTCTTATGGAAGATTTTTTAGTAGGAATGGCAACCCTTTTTTTGTATATCACCATCAAAGTAGGCTCATTACATATCCCAGAGGAAATCAATAATTATTCCTCTTGTGTTTTCTTTGATGAGCAATCTGGTCGTGAACTATACAGTATCGGAAACTTTTCATCTGGGGTCTGGACAGAAATCTACAAGCAACAAGGAACGCAATGATATGATAATACCACATAAATAAGAGAGACGCACCTCTGCGCGCCTCTCCTGTTACCTCGCCCAACGAATTATCAGCTCACGTCGATATCCCTTCCTCGAGCGAGTAGAGGAGATATTGTAATGCTCTCTCAACATATAGCAAGCTATTCTTTGCGCTCTTATGAAACCACCATACCCAAGATGTAAACTTTCCGATACTGTATGATTACTATGATAAAAAACTACTATAAAAATTTTGATAGCCATTTCAATGATAAACACAACGATATAATTATTTTCTTAATTGTATAGAATCCGATACACTCGGTTCTGGCGGCATTTCTATATTCGTATGCTCAAATACTGTATTTATCAACCCTTAGCTCACCCATATTATAAACTGTTCCTTAGAAGTTTTCCATGTAATGGAAAATCACCAATCGCTTGAATTGGTCTAAATTACGACTTATTAGTTTATTGTAACTGATAACATCGTAGCCAAATTTAAGAAGAATATCACATCGCTAGTTTTGCCAGACTTTTGAAGGCTTTTGTTACTCTCAACCACAAACTGCTTGTTTTCAAATTGAAATATTATGCATACTCAGAGAATTCCACTGATCTCATGTACTCGTATCTAATTAGATGTTGCCAGAGAGTTCCCAAGGTTCAATTCTTGGCCCTTTTCTATATTCAATTTAAGTATATTATTGATATCCTGCATATACAGTGTCCATTTCGATTGAATTTGTTGAGAAGCTGTTGTTTGATAAAATAATTCACGCAGTTTATATTAACTTTCTTTTTTATTGATTTGATTCTCTCAATAAAATTTTGGTATTATTCCATTCCATCACTTGATCGCCATCAGATGTTAGTATATGTTCGGATATTTCCGAACCAGTTATTTTTCGATTTCTGATGTAACTTTTATGTTCTTCCTGGCGCACAATCAATGGTCTTGATGTTTCACCTATATCACTTTTACCACACGAATAAGGTATGTTGTAAACACAATTTTTTGAACATTCATCAGTGATATTATTATTACAAAATAGATGCCTAAAAATCATTAAATGAAGAAGTAATATATAAATTGTATTATAATTCAGGTACTGGTAATGTAATGACAATGACATTTACAGATGTTTACAGATCTGTTTTTTACAGTCCACCGACTGCTTGAAATAAGTCTAGATCAAACGGAAGACCACGACAATTGGATTCAGGATTACACTCGTTTTGTGTAATCTTTAGATGCAGTAAGTGCTTAGCTAAATCCATGGTTTTTTGCTATATCAGTTTTATTTCCAACTGAAACTTCTTTGAAAGGAAACGTTTGTTGTTTCGTTGCAAATTCATTCCTTCACAAACAAAATTGCCCAATACGTGTAAAATCCTATTAGTATTAGACAAATCGAACGAAAACTCCGATATAAACAATCACTGGAATTATCGATCTCGTATTTATTTTCGATTAGACTTCAAAGCACCCTAGAGGTTTCGGAGATTATTCCGCTTTTATTTCGTCGATCTGATAAAGAATTCAAAAGATCAAGGATCCGATTCCCTTGTATAAAAAATGCCACATTGTTGATTTTACATTTCCTGGTTCGAGATGGGACCTTGAAAAGTGACCCATGTCTGATTTGTACCATCGATAAAGGCATCAGTCAGAACAATGCGGGTTATCTCGAGTTCTGTTTTTGTGTTTGAAAGGTAAAACGATATTGGACAAGTTTTGATTTGTTTGTCGTCTAACGGTTTTCATTGTCGGAGAAGTTTTCTTCGGTCTCGTGACATTCTAGTACTGTCTCATATGAGATTAACTCACCTTACCTGTCTTAGGTATGAGATTCGTTTCATGTGTAGGTAGGTACAGAGAAATTTATACTTGATATCAACGGCGGGAAGCAAAGTTTTAGAGTTTGGAAAAAATATTCGGTTTTTCTTAAATAATTATCGGAAAATAATAAAATTCCGACTGGGAAGTCTCATTACTTTTCGTAATTCCCATATATTGTGATACCATAAACCTTTTAAATGCATATATATAGGAAACTAAACATACAAAGTTGACAAAACTTCCGTACATGAAGTACCAGAGAAATACCTATAGCAGGTTATCACCAACAAAATGTTCAGATTATTTCTTAACTTGTATAATATCAGTTATGGATATAATGAATGAAACTGGCTCTATTACTGACCCTTGAGGCACGCAAAATTTGACCTGTGCTTTATTCAAATACGTATTATTGTATTTTAGGAGCTCTTCTAGATTTTGTTTACAGCTATGAAAACAGTCGAAATTTTTTTCTTGGTATCCATGTTTGATTAAATTTTTCGCTATTTATAGTTTCAAATGCCCTTTGTAAGTCCAAGAAAACTACCTCTAGGATTTTCTTGCTATGAATGCGTCTACTTTCCACGTTGATAGGTATTAGAAACTGTAGAGACACATGAGTGATATTTTCTAAAACCACTTAGAATTAGTATATTTCACTATTACATCTAACAATTTCTCAAGTATTGATACTTAAAATCATTGGGTGATATTCAGCTAGTTGTGTGGCTTTAGAATAAGAATCAGAATCACTTTGGATTATACATAAATTTCCAAAGGACTGAGGTGTATAAGAAAACCGATTATTGAACTGTTTCTACAGCATAGTTGACATTTGGACACCACCTACAAACGCTTTGTTCATGTTTACCATGATGTGTGTTTTTAATATTTTTTCAGATTAGTACCCATATGAATAAATTGTGCCTAATTTACAACTTTCTTCGATTGTTTTTCGATATCATGAAATGAAAGATCGATCCACGATTGAAAATATGCTTTATTTCTCACACCAATATTCCTCTTACTGAAAACTAGTGTTTTTATATGGTCTTTCATTATTTTCAAACAGAAACACTTTGATCGAATATCAAAATGACAGAGTTCCAAGAAATATATCGTCTCTGTCAAGCCAAGCCAAGCCGCCCCTGAATTTGCACCCTTTTGGTGATCATTCACTATTCTCGACAAAAAATATCCTAATGGAAAATTAGTATTTTGAAAAATTATGCTATTCATAAATTCAAAAAGACCGAAAACAATGCTGTTTTTCTGATATTATAAAGGAAGTTATTCATTTCTTGGGGGCCCAAACCATTCCCAAATACGCCCCTGTCTAACAAATACTACTCCATCGCAGGTACGGAACAAAGACAAACGAATATTTGGCGACACGTTGTCTACCCGACCACGGTCGGTATTCCCCAAAATTCTCCGTTTTATTGCCGTTGTGTTCCAGGTGCTATTGATTGGACACCTGCAGGAGAACAATTATTGACTGTCGTTGCTAGGTTACCGATCATGGCACGCTAAATCTGAGGATTTGAAAATCTGCATGCGTCGCAAGAGTGGCTTTGAAGCTTTCAGTTAGAAGTTTAAGACCTTTTGTCGCATTACCAATCGGTGAAATTTCGTTTCAAAGAAGACGATTATCCGGTTAAAGCACGAAATGGCAAATATAATAATATGGAGAATACGCTTTATGGAGAGGTTTGGTAGGTACAATGTGCCTATTAGTTTCCTACTTGAAAGGTTCAACGGTGTGTGATTGAGAATAGTATTTTCACTACAGCACTACACCAATATGAATATATTTGAAAACTCTTCCAGAATATCTATTCAATAATTTTTGTTGTTATACAGGGTGTTCCAAATTAAGTCGGCACCATTGTCAACTCCGTTATTATTGATGCTACGAATTCCGTTCAATGGGCAAACTAGTAGCATTTTTAATGGCCTTCTTGACGCCGAAATTTTTTTAAATGGAACACTCTATATTTTATCATGCATTTCGACTCGTAACTACATTCTCAATAACAAAGCTCCTATGACTTTTTTTCCTATAGACTTTATTTTTATAAAACAATGCAATGGAAAAAAAATCAAAATTGCTCGAACTACACTGGCCAAAACAAATCGAAAATTCAACCCACACACAAATTCACTTCTGTGGAGACTTCTTCAGTTTATTTGAAAGAAGGGGCTGAATTAAGATGTCTAAAAACCCTGGTGTACCGACTGATTAGATTTTGTTTAGAATGTTTTAAAGACAAAACAAATGAATTAGTGGTCTACTTTTGTAATCGACTCCAGAGATGGCGTCCTCTTTCTCGTGTCAACACTGTCAACATTCCAAGGACATGGTGATTGTCGATTGTGATTGCTAATTGAATTTTAAGGAATTTTATTAAACTTTTGTATGCCATACGAAAGTAATAGTCCATACTCAAAGTGGAATATCAAGTTTTATTGAAAAAATGACACTACTAAAATTGTGTAATTTTTTCCAAAAAAAACCTAAAAACCATTTGAAAGTTAATAGGTGTGATGAAATAAAAAAATGGTTTGCAATTTTCTTATATTATTGATATATTTCTTCATTATCCTTATATTTTAATAATTTCATCATGTTCCGTTTTTGTGCCGACAATCCAGAAAGTAGGTAACTAATTTATATTCAGTACAGAAATTGAGTACTCACCACTTATATAGAATCTGAACATACTTTGAAACAGACATTTTATTTCAAAATACCATGCATGTTCACAATATTTTATGGCAAAAATGTTTTCTAATCAATTCAATCAACTCTGGATGTGTTTTTATATCTTACCGTTTCTTGAAATCTTCCTTAAGTAGCGAAAGTCCGCGAAAAAGTAAAGAATATAATTTTTTCTCCATTCCCACTGAAATCTATCAATGTTTTGTCTTCAGTAAGCTTGTTAAGGTTTATGTTATTTTCCATGCAGTCCTTTTATTTTGAAATGGTGAAATCTTTTTTAGTGTAGTTGATCAAAAAATACACTTTTCTGTCGAACAAAATTGCACATCAGAAATATTTTCACTATTACTGAACGGTTTTTTAGAAGTGGAAGAACAATATAACACATTAACTCATCACAAATATCAAATACCAAATGCAATTAAACTCAAAGCCACAAAATTATTCTTTATTTCATTAAAAAAGTTTATAGTGAAAACTCGGGCACAAATGCATAGAGAACATGCGCTGCGCATAAGATTGACAGGTGCTAATGGTGAATTTTCATGCGATGCAGCTGAACTGCAATATGTGAAATGTGAGATAATTATATTTCAGCAAAAAAATTAATAAATCATGTCGAAAGTGTAACAAATAGAACTGATTGGGGACAGTGATTCCGTATATTCCAATAATTATATTGTTTTGTTAATTTTATGTTCGTGAATCGTGGGCAAAACTTCAAGCTTCTGTTCATGAAAATTTACCCTAACAAGAAAACCGACGGTGGCCGTGAACTCAAGTGTCGCGGGATATTCGAAAAACAGCCCACGGATTCATTTGTTTTCTCGTAATCAAGTTGGCGAATGTCTATCGTTTTATCCCACAGATTGGCAGGTATAAGACGGTACACCAGGGTTTTTAGGCATCTTAGGCTGAATCTTGTAAGTTCAAAAAGGCTAAATAATGGACTATAACGCGCACGTTCCTCAAGGATCCAATTTGGGACCGCTCTAATTCCTACTTGTCATCAAAGGCTTATCGTTAGTTTTAAAGTATTCTAAATATTTTTTTTGCTGCTGATTTGAAAATTTTTAGGAAGGTACTAACTGTTCTTGGCTGTCTGTTAGTACAAAAAGGTTCAATTATGAATGGGAGCTCGACTAACAAATTGTGAGTTGGATAATTTTTTTCGAATCTCTAAATTGTACGTACTACTCCTGAATTCGGAGTGTCAATATGAATTATCACCATAATTAATATTATGTCTTTGTTAGATTGTCAATGCTTGTGGCCGGATTATTTTGCCTGTAATAGGGCTCAACCACCTCGACAATATAATTTCAATTGTCCTTAGAGCCTCACCGCACAGACAATAAATCAAAAACTGATACAAACCAGCTCATACTCATTCAAAACCTCCGCTAACGTATTCAAATCCATCTCTACAAGAGCATAAGGCTCGAACAACAAAAAGCGAATAATAAAAATGCAATAATCCACGAGTGTACCCTCACGAGAGGGTGAAATATTAATATTAGCACGGACAAGATTTCATAATTACCCTATAATGCCCATTGTGATGTTAATACAACGACAATGGCAACATTGCATAATGGTAATAGCGCAGCCACGCTTTTGGTCCTTCGGCACTGATGTGATGCATATGTCAGTGTATATTTCGAAACGCTTTGGCAAGTTGACAGATAATGGGTGGGATGAGATGGAAAGAAACATCAGCTTTTTGTCCAATGGGACGTGGAAGTAAATGAGGCGACTATAACGCGCGCGTGGCACAAATTCATTTGGCTAATTTGATTATTGTGTTTACTTTGTACGGGGGATGAATGGAAATACAGTAATAGTGCTTTGTGAAAAGGTGGATCAGTACCCATTGAGAGCATATATGAACAAATGTAAACAGTTATCATGACGCTGAATTATATAGTCAAATTGCAGCTTTAAGAGATTCTACTACTAAAAAAAGTGTAAAGAAATATGTTGACCAGAAAGTTGTATATATAGAACATAGAATCGAGGATGTTCATTGTTTTAGTTTGTTATACAGTGACCGCCAAACAGTATGTACCATTATTATTAGAGTATTTCAAAAAAGATTCTTGGGAAAAGTTTGTACATGTCTGATAACCTAAAAATCGATTTTGACACATGTCACGTGATCGCTGGTATGGCGGCAAATTGTAAAAAATCACTATGAATAGGCAAAAAGTCGAGTAAAATGGCAAGATATCGAAAAAAGTTATTTGAAAAAGTTGTTCAGAATTCAATTTTATACGCATATACAGTTTGAGAGAATTATGTGAGAATATTGAAAATAGCAATTTTTTTTTTATATTTTTCTAGCTGTAGAAAATATCAAATTATTTTCTTATGAATAGCTTGACCATACTGAAATATTTGTATTCCGATGATAATAACAAAACTTTCTCATTTTCTCCACACCAGAGAGCACTAAATTGAAAAAATTGAATTTTGTCGGAACCCTTCCTGTTACATTGGTTCGTATCTAACAATAAAACCGCCAACGAAAAATACTTCCGGAAATTCTAGAATTTTTTCAATATTTTTTCCGTATTCTACGCCATCAATCTAACATGACACAGTATTCGAAAAATGAAAGATAATAAATTTAAAAATCGGTCCAACTCAAAGTGCACACGATCGTAAAAATGCCCACCAAATCTACGTTTGACTAGCAAACGATTTCAAATGTCAGCTTATAGAAAAAAGATTGAGTTCAACGAATATGGTATAGAAAAAAATTAGAAATTTTTTTTTGGGAAAACGGCACCTGCAACCTCTAGATAACATTTTCAACCGACGACCGAATCGAGATAGAGCAATTCTGCGAACTCCAATAGATTCAGCATGCCGAAATTAGTATATAATGTGATTTTCGAGTCGATCGGCAAAAAAGAATTTTCAGCCGAAAAAAAATCAAAGGGTTTTACCTTAAAAATGGCAAAAAATCCAAAGTCATCAGATTCACTCGAAATTACCACCGATATACTCAAAATTTCATGCTGATTCCGAAAATGTATGATTTGAATATGTTCGGATACACAGTAGACCATAAAACAAAGATAAATGTGCAACAAAAATTGTATCGCACGAATCCGGCATCCTAGCACACAAAACCACCTATAACACCTACAAGCGAACTGTTAGGCCAGCAAACAATAACATCCTCTAGTAGGAAATGTTCTTAGCTTTCTTCCTATAGCTATGTATTTAACGACTGTATCTCTCAGACATCAGAAATTCAAGAAGAATTTCAGTTCCTATCTTCTTTTCCTCGGCCCTCACGATGTTCTCTGTACATTACAGGATTTTCCTCTTCGTGGGATCCAGAACTCAAAAAACTAACATCGTAAATTTCAAATAATAATTTTTCCTCACACAACCTGTCTATAACAGCCATTAGAAACTTCTCAAAAATCTGCACTGACTGGCTAAACAAAGTTGAATAATAATTGTCTCGAGAATTTGCATGTTTGGAGTTTTTTTTCTTTCAGTGTAATAAGGGCTGCATACAGAGGCTGACTGGATTTGAGAAAAGGATACCTACTATTTCAAAATTTCTGTAGATGGCGTTCAATCGTCCAAATGATAAGTTCAACTTAGTTATTTCATTCTCTCTGCCATAAAATTAATACCTATAAATTGAATTTCTGAGAATATTTTTGTACCACGCCTGAAAAGAGTTGGCCCTTCGTACTATTATTACACTGAGGCATATCTAAAGAACATACCTAGGTAGGTATTGGTATAAGTTTTCAATAAATTACAATATTTTTTGGTAACCGTGAAATCTTGAATCGTAGGTAAGTATGGTGGAATACCAATAAAAAGTTGATATATTTTATGGTTAATGAAGGCTTGTATAAATTAATGTTGTCCGTGCTGCCACAAATAGTACCAGAAATTATTGTAAATACTTATCACCATACATTTTGCTTCGTGAGGGTTTATCAAGTTTTTTTAAGAAAATTGAAAGAAACTCTTACAGTTTTTTCACATTTTATTCATGGTTACCTTTTTGAAATGGGTTCAGAGTATCAAGTTTTTTCAAATGGCTTACTGTATGATATACATATTTTAACCACACCAAGTGAAATAAATAGTTTAATATGTTTACCTACTCATTTCTAGGTTTTCATTACTCCTGAAACTTCGAACATTATCTAATTCATTTGGAAATGTTAAAGAAGTATTTGTCCAATTGTCCGACGCGGTACTAGCCAGTGAATTGATTGTTGATATCTGTCAAATATTTGCCTCACGTAGGCATCATTATTCATTTATCTATTGATTGAATTAAATGATCATGATTTGATATGATGTAATATCGCTGTCCCAACCACGAAATACCTAGTACGCTCTCAAACAACAATACACAACCAACTATCATATTATCATGCATTGAAGACATCCACAATCCCTCTTTCGACACAAGCTCCCATTGAAACTCGAGAAGAGAGCCTATTTCCTCCCGAATACTTTTCTTAATAACAAAAAAAAACTCCTGTATATCCACACAATTCAGAAACACCTGTACAATGGAATAAGAGACAAAAAATCAACATAACAATAGGTGGGCGGAGTCCATTCTGTTTTTCAAGCATAACGTGCAGAGATAAAGGCCCCGGCGCCGCCCACTGCCGGGATTGGTTGCCGTTTTCAGATGTTCACCGCGCACGCTCAATGCAGTCTTACCTTTACTAGCCTTACAGTCTGCAGCATAGAGTGCCGTGACTTGTAAAGAAATACACGTAGGTATTTACTGTAAGTGAATTGTAATCCAATAAAAGACAATTGTGCTAGTGATAGTGATTGTTTTTGAGTGAATTCGGCGAGAACCGTCTCAAAATTGATCTGGATCTTCAGAGACAGGCCTCTAATGGCCATTTCATGAGGTAAGTGTTATGTTATTTGTATTGTAAACAAACCGTAAATCTTGGTATGGGACCTGTCAGTGTCCATTATGGTAATTAGCATATTTCTAGTCGATGTTTATTGACTGGATGGTCTTTCATGCGTGTTGATATGACTTTTATTAATGAGATTGTTCACACCTCTTCTTGGGAACATTCCTGGGAATTTTATGGAAATTTATTCTCGGGGGGTCGGTCAGTTACCTTATGAAACGATTACAAAGTTTTTATTGATAGTTGGTAAGGAAGGAATAATTTTATAGCTGTTCCAGCTTACCACAACATTTCTGCAATGAAGACATCTAATTACCCTCACATAATATTAATTTTACCATGATAACAAAAGTTTCTCTTTTACTTATTGATAGCAAAATGCCGCTTTCCATTATGATTATTTTCCGCTGTTCAGTGAAGTCAATTCTATAGGAGTATACTTAAAAACTACACTAGAATTGTGAAACAAAAAATTATTTTTCGGCTCAGACTGATTTATTTGAAAAGCAAACCAATTAGGCGCGTTTTCCCACACCTTCGCCCTTCGCCGATGACTGCGACCAAGTATTAGCGACCGATTCGTCAAGACATCTCTAATGCCTGGTTTCCAACCTGCTACTTAGTCGCTACTACCAGCTGCTCATTTCCAAGGGGGGTGCTGCGACTAATTTCGTCTACGAAAATGCATTGTTTGTCCATTTTTGCTTACCTACACCCGAAAATTGAAGCATGGAAATAATTTACCCACAATAATGTTATTGCCAATTTTTCTGTGGGTGTTATTGGAAATTTCACACCATTACAGGATGGTTTAACATGTTTATCTTCTATGAGTCGCAGTACGTATAGTTATATTGTTGCCGTGAAATTTGGAAAAACTCTTTGAATTTTGTTTCATTGTGCCCTTATTAAAATTGCTCTTGATAACTTAATGAGATTAGGAAAACGCGCCTTTAGGTAGGTATGTTCTTTTTGCGTTGAAACAATATAGATAAATTTCATATTATTTTCCGACGGCAAATGTTTTGCCTACTTAGATACATATCGTGATTAAATATCTGGTTGTCATGGACTTGTAGGTACCTATCATGTTAGTTTGGTAAATAAGTGATAGTGATAATATATTGTATCAGCAGCAATATATAAATCGATTTGAACTCTTATCATTCCATGTTTGTTGGTATTACACAATTCGGAAATTCGGGAACATGAAGAGTCTCTCTCTCTTTCCACTACTTTTCACCTCTTATATCGCTAAATAACTGTCCCACAATTATATAATTTTTCCACGACAGTGCCTAAAGCGATACTTTTCGAACAAGTGCATAAAAAATTCACTTGTGCGTTTAATCATCAACTGTACGTGAAGAAAATGTTTACACTTATGCATTTTTGAAAAATAGAGTACCTACTTATTTTGCGTCAAAAATTACTCGGACGTCATCATTTGATTTACGACGACAATTCTTAACATAAAACCGACAGAACATATAAATGAATGATACAATTGCTACGATTTGGCAAAATAGTAACTAAACGGGAAGAAATATCACAAAATCATCTCCACAACTTTAATTTGACAACTATCAAATATAGAGGGGATACATGTTTCGGATTCAGCAAGAATCCATCTTCAGCCTTATTTATACAAGTTCTACAACAAATGTTAGCCTGGTGTCTTTTTGTTACTAGGATGCAAAAGAAAAGTGGTATCAAATAAGGTTAGGTAAGGTGTTGTTTGGTCGATCTTTCGGAAATGTTTATTGCCTTCATCAAGACATCTACAAGAAAGTTTGAAACGTACAAATTGTAAAACAGATACATAAAACAGTACTTACTAAACGTGAGGTTTGTAAAAAGTCAACATTAACAGTGAACATACAAAGTAATTTTTCATCATAATGGAAAATATCCAGTTGCAGTTTGAAAATAACTGAATATAATTCGAAAACTTTTGTCTGGCAAACCGATTCGAACCATAGAAAGAGGAAGAATTGACTCTTTGTTGTTTGGTCGAGCTTTTGGAAATGTTTATTTCCTTCATCAAAACATCTGCAAAAAAGTTTGAAACGTACAAATTGTAAAACAGATACATAAAACAGTACTTACTAAACGTTAGGTTTGTAAAAAGTAAACATTAACAGTGAACATACAAAGTCATTTTTCATTATAATGGAAAATATCCGGTTGCAGTTTGAAAATAACTGAAGATAATATTAAAACTTTCATCTGGCAAACCGGATTCGAACCATAGAGATAGGAACAGTTGAAGTTTGACATTTCAACGCAATGCAGGGTTGCCGAAAGTTTTACCCATTTCGACAATATGTGTGATTCAGGTTACGTTTTTCAAATGACTTCATTCGAATAGTTTTTCTTTGGTTTCAGTTCAGTTTTTATTGAACCGTGTTCAAGAGTAACAAAAAAAAAATTTCGAACAGCACATTATTGTGACTGCGTTCTCAAGATCTATCCGCATTTTCAATAGTCTGTGTAGATATGAAAAAAAAGTCAAATTTTATCGTTATGAAAATCTGTATCGTAATTGGAAACGAGCGAAGCGTAGTGCTGAAGTGGAAAAATCTATCCATCGTTCCAATAAAATAGCCACCCCAATCGAACAATAATATGACGTAATATTAAGTCGACACCAAATTAGGACAAATTAACTCTCGAATAATCTTGCGGTCCTTCGAGAACCCGAATCGTTCGGGTCAGTGAAAACGTTACAGCGGCTCTACGAAGGATAAACCCCTACAGGACTCTAAGCGACCAGCAGGATATTCAGCATCGCACGCTGTCGACTCTGACAACGATTGTTTCGGAGATCTGCGGACCAAAGGGCATTTGAGGATCCGAAAAATCGTCAAAGGATTTATTAGTCCTTGTCGCATTGACCTGTTGACTGTACCGTTAGCTTGTAAACTTCGGTGGTGATTTATTTCATATTTCTTTGATCTAGGGCTGTAAACGTATAATTTATTTGCCGATTTTATAACGATTTCCGATTTATTTTTATGGCTTGACCGTTTCAGATCATACCTGAGGTTCAGTTCCAGACTTTTTGGAATCTATATCCATTGTTACCAATTATTATTATTCGGTATTAGCTTTCTTTGAAAAATATAATAATTTTTAATACCTAGCATTCGTAACTTTTATGTCTTAACGCTCTTTTGCATGAATTATTGAAATAATAAGAAAAAAGATATGAGCTAATCAAGTTCAACACTAGATGTAGATATTAACGATAGTCGTTGCCGACCAATGTTTAACCCTTTTGGAAAATATATTGTTCAATATTCTAACACACCAATAGCTTAATTTGAAATACTTATAAAAAGCAAGAAGCAATATAATATACTTGTCGCCTCGTCGGCGACGAGTATATTGTTCCTTGCTTTACCGCCTCTTAAAATTTACCGCCGGGGGCTGATAGTCCTATAGCCCCTCCCCTAAATCCGGCACTGGGCAGGGGGGTAGCTGCCTCCCCTAGAAGCTCAAAAATAAAAAAGAGTCGTCATCACCTTGCTACTCTCCCCAATCTTACAAATGCCCCCCTCCCTAGATCAGATCCTGGTGACGCCTTTGAGATCGACTATTATGGAATTTAAATTAACAGATGCTTTCTGAAACTGAATACATTCAACTTTAATATACCGGGTGACCACGAGGGGAGGTACGCCCCCCAATTTTTCTATAGTTTTGAAGATAAAGATTTCAAATTTGGTGTGTGGCTATAGTACTTGAATACGCATATTTTGACGCCTCTACTGAAAATTCACCGCTTCCGATTTAACCGGAAGTGATCCCAAACTTTTTTTTTTCAAATGACACCCTGTACATATTTTTTCATTATCCGAAAGAGCAAGCCAGTTCCAAAGCTTGGCCGTTCGTTGGAAGAACGAGCCCTGATGGGAGAGAGATGTTCAGCATGTCTCCAAAGTGACGGCATATGAATGTGAGGACTGAGCTCGACGGGTCGGTCTCGATGGGACCGCTAACGGTGGAACGATGGATGATATTTCGGAAAAGCATCGTCCATGAAAAATATCGAAAAAACAGAGACAGATCGTTAACCTTTATGCGCGAAATATATGTAAATTTTCAAAAATTACTAAGTACACAACGTTTCTACCAAAATCAGCATTTATATCATTTACTAAAAGAGTTATCATTGGAAAGCATTAAATCTACAATGACTAAAATCCACATATTTTTCTCAGTGCACGAGTTCATCGAATGTCAGAAACCATTTCTCCCATTATGACTGGTTATGTAATATAATACATCAGAAATCCGACAGCTATTAAAACGGCATTCGAATGCAAAACAATACGTTCGCAGTTAATTTACCGTTTATAATTTTTGTTATTAAAACCACGGGCTTCGAATAATACATTCATTTGAATTGGTAATACTAAAAGTCAAGATAACTTTAATGTTAGCTTCAGCTCTGTTAAACTTTATTTGCCCGTGTTCTTGCTTTTCATTGTTGGCTTTCCGTCTCGTTTCATTACTCTCGAGTTATTCACGGCATAATGTAATTACATTACTTCATTGTTTTTATTCATAAATAATAAGTCACGCTTTGTTTCCGCCGTGCTGACATTTCTATTACTTAATTTAACCTAGTGTGGTTGTTCCAACAAAAAAAAAAAGGTGTCGTGTGAACGAGTGATTCTCACATACCTAATGAACTATTTAAAACATTGTGTGTTCTCTGTCTTACCTTATATTTCGCACACTTTTTTTTCATTCAAGAGTCACTGAAACGTATCTATACTTTCACAAAGACGAATTATGAGAACTCAAAGCTCTTAAACGAGGAGTTCCGCAAGGCTCTGTACTAGGCCCCTTGTTATTCGTATTATATGTACACGTATATGTAACACATGTGGACATATAAGAATAATAGCAATAGCAGTATTTTTAGATGATACCACCATTATTTGGCATAAAATAGTTTACCTACGACCACTGCAGAAAATACGCAAAAACACACGACTCAGCCTCAGTAAATAGCTTCTTACGCACGGGTATAGCATAATATTAGATAAATTTTTGAACTTTTTTATTTTTCTTTTTTCGAATTTCAAGTTTTTGTCCTCAAACGTATTTTGACGTGCTGATTTCGAATCTTTGAACAAAAATGTCGATAACTTATCAGAAATATTTTTGGCGCCAAAAAGACCATTTGAAATCTGATTCAGAGCTGAAAAACTCGAGAACGGTTAGAGACACACGAATTCTGCGAACGCCAATCGATTAAGAATGACCGAATTAGTTCATACTAAGAATATGAACGAAGAAAATCGACGGACAAAAAAGTCGAGTATTGCATCATATTAGATAAAGTTTTGAACTTGTTTATGTTTCATTTTTCGAGTTTCAAGTTTTTGTCCAAAACGAATCTTTGAACGAAAATGTCGAAAACTCATCAGAAATATTTTTGGCGCCAAAAAAAAACCATTTGAAAACTGATTCAGAGCTGACCAACTCGAGAACGGTTAGAGATAGACGAATTCTGCGGACGCCAATCGATTTAGAATGACCGAATCAGTATATGCTGAGAATTTGAACGGAGAAAACCGACAGGCAAAAAAGTCGAGTATTTCATATCAAATAATTTTTGGAACTTTTTTATTTTTTATTTTTCAAATTTCAAGTTTTTGTCCTCAAACGTATTTCGACGAGCTGATTTCGAATCTTTGAACGAAAATGCCGATAACTCATCAGAAATATTTTTGGCGCCAGAAAAACCATTTGAAAACTGATTCAGAGTTGAACAACTCGAGAACGGTTAGAGATAGACGAATTCTGCGATCGCCAATCGATTTAGAATGACCGAATTAGTATATACTGGGAATTTGAACGAAGAAAATCGACGGAGTTTTATGTTGAAATTTAGACTTTGATGTCGAAAGTTCCACTTTTTTCTCGAAATTTCGACTTTAAAGTAAAATTATCAAATTATCAAAAAAAAAACACGAGACCGCTTACCGCGCGGTAACTTAAACCAGCCTACTTTGGGTTAGGAAGCGAGCTCTTTACCCCCGCGCCACCACAGCTTATTATTAATAACACAACTTAAAATTTTAATAATTCTCTTACCAAATTATTTCATTTTAATAACGAATAGTGTTTCACCCAAAACGGACGATAAATGTTTGTGTAAATCATCGTTTATTTTTTTATAGGTCAGTTGGCCAGATGTGTGATGGCAGTTTCAGTGCCGCAGAGGGACTCTCGAGAATGGCCTCCATCGGGGGGGCTGGCTTGGGAGTTCCACAAAGCCTGCAAGGTGGGCCGGCAATTAAGAAACAAGAAGACCACATCAAGAGACCGATGAACGCGTTTATGGTATGGTCGCGATTGCAGAGGCGGAAAATCGCGCAAGAGAATCCGAAGATGCATAATTCGGAGATTTCCAAAAGACTGGGTAAGTGAAACGATTATAATATTGTTGATGTCTAATTTTTTGATTTTTCGATGCAAAAAAACATAGGAATCTATTTGACAGATACTTGTCCTTGACTTTTTATTGAATTGAAAAACTGCCTTTTCCGTTTTGGCAGAATACGAAGCCAAATATATTCGAAAAAATATCTGAGTTCGCAAATACAAGCTCTGGACCCGATAGAATAGTCCAATCATTAGAGGATTTTTCCACAACAAAAATACGATTAGGAAACCGACTATGCCATCACATGACAGACAGTCTGTAGTTATATTTTTTTTGCCGACCGATATTTTCACTTCCAACTATTTTTGGAGACTACCGAACGGCGTTCGGGATCTTAGTCACATTTTCGCAGCCGGGATTATAGACATTTTCGCAGCCGTGATTATAGACATTTTCCCATAATTACTCCATCCTTGTTCTTACTCTGTCCTCAATTGTCTCTTTCTCATGCCCAGTCGGTACAGTAATAATATCTATATGCAACACTAAGATCACGGTTCATCAGAATGTATGGAGATAACCGGGAATAGGCAACAAGAATAATATAATTATAAATTGGACTTGAAATGAACTTTACCTTGAGTGAGGGTACATTTCAAAATCTGATTATGAAAATGGCTGTTGGACAAATAGCAGGAATTCCGAAATTCAGAACATTAGCATCATTTGCACACGGGTACCTAGATACCATCTAACACTTTGTTCGAATTTTTCACAGTATTACTTATTGAAATGATGAAGTGGGAACATCAGATAATTGTAAATGCCAAAATTTTTAAGTCTTTTCTTACTTATGTAGGCTATCCAGGTATAAATCTGTGTCTAAACAGGTTAAGATATTTGAAAACAATTAAACTTTTTTTTTAATTCCGTTTTTAAACATTACCTGGCACATGGTTACTCTGAAAAAACTTGTATATGATGATGTGTGTGCGGCTAGCAAACAGCTGTGAGAACTCGAATGTTATTTCAGAGTTTCCAATTGTATAAAATAGCTCTTGGTTGAATTTAAAAATTGTATACGGTAGTGTGACGGGGCGAGGTGCATATGAAAACACTCGAAAGTCCACATAGCCGTGAAACGGCAGCTGTAGACTGTCACTTGTCGATCAGAGCCGCGTAGATGATCTGAATATGATATGAATAATGTATGGACTCCCCACTTACACAAACAGAGTAACACAATGTGTTATGATATGCCTTTATATTGCCATTTAGGGTGGAAAACCCATTTAAAATTTGACGTTTACAGGATATATAATACGCATTCATATGCAAAGTTCGGTTTTTATACTTTTGAATCCTAGCAGCAAGTTCATATCAATGGTCTATTCATTCGGAGATCGGCCGAGCGCTTTTGTACGATTTCTACCTAACTAAATATTTGCCTTTGGACCATCCTTCTTTATTACCGATTCTTTTCAGCTCGGGACATTAATTTGAAGGGACAATGGCAGAAGCGATACTGTTCAAACAAAACTATTGTGGAATTTTGTTTTCGGCGACAATGTCTCTGTAGCCAATTAATAGGTGTGGGGAGTGTTAGGGTGGGGCATTGTTGAGTTTGGGAATATTCGACCGTTCGATATCGGAAATTTGTTGCAGCTGGTGTTTGCCGGAATGAAAAGATTGTTGTGAAAGGGGCAAAAGCTAGAAACGTTTTCTAAAGCCGCAAAGAAGGCGGATTCTAATATATAGCTATATAGAAAGAGGGTCGAAATTTCTTGGTAAATACAAGGTGTTAATTAAGTACGTTGACAAACTTCGGGAGGAGATTCTTTGAAAGTTTTGAGGACGAAAAGTTCATATAAATATATGTCCCAAACGGCTTGGTGTTCGAGATACACGGTGACAAAGATACATTTTTTTCAAGACTTTTTGGAGTTGACTTCGACATTTTTGACAATAATCAGTTCAAATTAAATTCTTCCTACAGTTACCAAATTTGGTCTGGAGGATTTTGATTCACTACTGCGGAATACACCAGTGAAAAACGATTTGATATTATAGGTAATTTGAAGAAGCTTTTGTTAACTTACACTGAAGAAAACCCTTTGGTTACTCCCGCTGTAGAAAAGCACGTGGTTACTCCCGCTGAAGAAAAGCCTTTGGTTAATCCCCGCTGAAGAAAAGCCTTTGGTTACTCATGCTGATGAAAAGCCTTTGGTTACTCATGCTGAAGAAAAGCCTTTGGTTACTCATGCTGAAGAAAAGCCTTTGGTTACTCATCCTGAAGAAAAGCCTTTGGTTACTCCCGCTGAAGAAAAGCCTTTTGTTACTTATGCTGAAGAAAAGCCTTTGGTTACTCCCGCTGAAGAAAAGCCTTTGGTTAATCCCGCTAAAGAAGAGCCTTTGGTTGATCCCGCTGAAGAAAAGCCTTTGGTTACTCATGCTGGAGAAAGGCCTTTGGTTACTCCCGCTGAAGAAAAGCCTTTGGTTATTCCCGCTGAAGAAAAGCCATTGGTTACTCATGCTGAAAAAGCCTTTGGTTACTCATGCTGAAAAAAAGCCTTTGGTTACTCATGCTGAAGAAAAGCCTTTGGTTACTTGAAGAAAAGCCTTTGGTTACTCCCGTTGAAAAAAAGCCATTGGTTAATCTCACTGAAGAAAAGCCTTTGGTTGATCCCGATGAAGAAAAGCCTTTGGTTACTCATCCTGAAGAAAAGCCTTTGGTTACTCCCGCTGAAGAAAAGCATTTGGTTACTCCCGCTGAAGAAAAGCCTTTGGTTACTTATGCTGAAGAAAAGCCTTTGGTTACTCCCGCTGAAGAAAAGCCTTTGGTTAATCCCGCTGAAGAAGAGCCTTTGGTTGATCCCACTGAAGAAAAGCCTTTGGTTACTCATGCTGGAGAAAGGCCTTTGGTTACTCATGCTGAAGAAAAGCCTTTGGTTACTCCCGCTGAAGAAAAGCCTTTGGTTATTTCCGCTGAAGAAAAGCCTTTGGTTACTCATGCTGAAAAATCCTTTGGTTACTCATGCTGAAGAAAAGCCTTTGGTTACTCATGCTGAATAAAATCCTTTGGTTACTCATGCTGAAGAAAAGCCTTTGGTTACTCCCGCTGAAGAAAAGCCTTTGGTTAATCCCGCTGAAGAAGAGCCTTTGGTTGATCCCGCTGAAGAAAAGCCTTTGGTTACTCATGCTGGAGAAAGGCCTTTGGTTACTCCCGCTGAAGAAAAGCTTTTGGTTACTCCCGCTGAAGAAAAGCCTTTGGTTACTCATGCTGAAAAAGCCTTTGGTTACTCATGCTGAAGAAAAGCCTTTGGTTACTCATGCTGAAGAAAAGCCTTCGGTTACTTATGCTGAAGAAAAGCCTTTGGTTACTCCCGTTGAAAAAAAACCATTGGTTAATCTCACTGAAGAAAAGCCTTTGGTTGATCCCGATGAAGAAAAGCCTTTGGTTACTCATGCTGAAGAAAAGCCTTTGGTTACTCATCTTGAAGAAAAGCCTTTGGTTACTTCCGCTGAAGAAAAGCCTTTGGTTACTTATGCTGAAGAAAAGCCTTTGGTTACTCCCGCTGAAGAAAAGCCTTTGGTTAATCCCGCTGAAGAAGAGCTTTTGGTTGATCCCGCTGAAGAAAAGCCTTTGGTTACTCATGCTGGAGAAAGGCATTTGGTTACTCATGCTGAAGAAAAGCCTTTGGTTACTCCCGCTGAAGAAAAGCCTTTGGTTATTCCCGCTGAAAAAAAGCCTTTGGTTACTCATGCTGAAAAAGCCTTTGGTTACTTATGCTGAAGAAAATACTTTGGTTACTCCTGCTGAAGAAAAGCCTTTGGTTACTCATGCTGAAGAAAAGCCTTTGGTTACTCCCGTTGAAAGAAAGCCATTGGTTAATCTCACTGAAGAAAAGCATTTGGTTGATCCCGATGAAGAAAAGCCTTTGGTTACTCATGCTGAAGAAAGGCCTTTGGTTACTCATGCTGAAGAAAAGCCTTTGGTTACTCCCGCTGAAGAAAAGCTTTTGGTTACTCCCGCTGAAGAAAAGCCTTTGGTTAATCCCGCTGAAGAAAAGCCTTTGGTTACTCCCGTTGAAAAAAAGCCATTGGTTAATCTCACTGAAGAAAAGCCTTTGGTTGATCCCGATGAAGAAAAGCCTTTGGTTACTCATGCTGAAGAAAGGCCTTTGGTTACTCATGCTGAAGAAAAGCCTTTGGTTACTCCCGCTGAAGAAAAGCCTTTGGTTAATCCCGCTGAAGAAGAGCCTTTGGTTGATCCCGCTGAAGAAAAGCCTTTGGATACTCATGCTGGAGAAACACCTTTGGTTACTCCCGCTGAAGAAAAGCCTTTGGTTATTCCCGCTGAAGAAAAGCCATTGGTTACTCATGCTGAAAAAGCCTTTGGTTACTCATGCTGAAGAAAAGCCTTTGGTTACTCATGCTGAAGAAAAAAGCCTTTGGTTACTTGAAGAAAAGCCTTTGGTTACTCCCGTTGAAAAAAAGCCTTCGGTTAATCCCGCTGAAGAAGAGCTTTTGGTTGATCCCGCTGAAGAAAAGCCTTTGGTTACTCATGCTGGAGAAAGGCATTTGGTTACTCATGCTGAAGAAAAGCCTTTGGTTACTCATGCTGAAGAAAAGCCTTTGGTTACTCCCGCTGAAGAAAAGTTTTTGGTCACTCCCGCAGAAGAAAGTCCTTTGGTTACTCCCGCAGAAGAAAAGTTGTTTACTCCCGCAGAAGAAAAGCCTCTAGTTACTCGCGCTGAAGAGAAGTCTTTGCTCACTCACGATGAAGAAAAGCCTTTGCACACTCACGCTGAAGAAAATCATGCGCTCACCTACACGAAAGAAACGCTTTTTAAATGTGAATGATGAGAAAAAAAAATCAGTAGCATGAACATTTGCGTAGGCAGTAGTCTTTTGGTCATGTTGAAAGAATATTTCCATTTTTCATTTTTCAAAAGACAGTTAAAGCTAAAAATTAACAATCTATCGGAGCTTACTTTAGCCACTGTCCAAGAGATGGCGTGTCATTATGATGCCGAGATCTTCCGCACGAATTTTTTAAAATCTGAGAACTGTTGAGAATATACGGAAACCGATTATATATTCGAGTTCTGCTAGTCAAAATTCTCCTTTAGGTTTCATTTATAGACAAAGGGCTTAGACTTCTTTCTTGAAGAGACTTAAAGATGCAATTCTTCCTACAGTTACTAAATTTGGTCTGGAGGATTCTGAAGTCGTTCACTTCTGCGGAATTCACCATTGAAACACGTTTTGATGATAAAGGTTATTTGAAGAAGCTTGCGTTTTCTCACACTGAAGAAAATTTGTCCAGTCCCGAATGCATTCCCGAATGTCGGATTTGTTAATCCCGAGTACTGGTTCTGGGCCAATGTATGGAGTTGATGAGCCCCCTCTGGCTAGCTCATCAGCTTTTTCATTGCCCTCGATTCCACAGTGTCCTGGAACCCACATCAAAGTTATTTCGTTGTGTTCTGTGAGAAGACTGAGTTCTTCTCGGCATTCCCATACCAGTCTTGATGTCACTTCGGATTCATGAGGGCCTTCAGTGGCGCCTGTCTTCCTGTGCATATTTTGAACCGTGCAATGTGCATTTCCCTCATATTGATTTCCCTCACGCATTGCAAGATGGCGTACATCTCTGCTTGGAATATGGAGGTGTTTATTCCTAGTGAGACGCTTATTTGGGAGTTTCTCCCCTGACTGTATATTCCAGCACCAGTTCCTTCCCTGGTTTTGGGTCCGTCCGTGTACCAGATCCTCTCTCCAGGTTTGTCCCTGATGTGTCATCTGTTCATTCCTCTCGATCTTGTACCAGATCCTCTCTCCAGGTTTGTCCCTGATGTCATCTGTCCATTCCCTTCGATCTTGTATAATAACCTCGAAGTTAATGTTGAAAAAGTACCTGGGAGTCATGTGGTCCGTTAGTTTCATTTCAAGAATGTTGCCTGCCACTATCTCCTGACCAACAGTTGAAAGGAATTCCAATTTTCAGTAGATTGCGATCGCCTCTCCTTTCTGCTGAAACCACAAATCAAATCAGCCGAGAGTCTCCATTTTCCACAGAATTTCTCCCGATCAAGATACGCAAGAATGATGAACTCAGCATACCATGTCAGATCGACGCAGATTAAAATCCCGGCATTATGCCCGTTATCGAGATGTCCGTCCGCACAACAGTCATTGTGGCCCGCGCTAAGATAAAGCAATCAGAGACAATCTCTTAGAAATGATGTAACTTGAAGTATCTATTCTGCGAACAATATAGCCCAACAAAGCCAACTAAAGAGACATCGCTGGGAGCTTTTGTCTCATTCAAACTGTTTGTTTCGCATAAAAGGCCGGATTGAACTGCAAATCTATAGCAAAATATAACTGCTTTCGATGTCATTTTCTATTGAAGCGTGTGCTGAGATTCGTCTTTTGTCGAGAAGAACAATGTCTCGATAGTGGACGCAAACTTTTTCGGGCTAAGGTGACAATGGAATTAGGATTGTAATTTTGTTGTCAATGGGTGCAGTGAATGGTCAACCAGGTGTTTGCCTTATACTATTCCGAAAAGGTGCAAATGACTGACCATTAGAATTATTGAGAAGTGGAATACATGGCAGAATGTCGATTGAACACTTTCAATGCAACTTGCATGATTGATCTGATTTTATTTTTCTTTTCTTTTCTTCGAATCTTTTAGCCCCTGAATATGATCCAGTATTCCGATCTCCCAGTGGGGTTTTAACAAAACCAAAAAGTCACAAAATTATAATTACAGGAGATTTCAACTCCCCCTCTTTCCATGAATCTGACAAAAATGTAGCACTCATCAAATGTCATCATTTCAAATGGATTCATCCAAATAAAAATAAATCAACTCGTGAAAAGAACAAAGTTTCTCGGTAATTGAGAGTCAGCTATTTGAACACTTAGGTGTCTTTTTGAATATCTAGAATTCCAGAACTTGCGGAAGTATTTTTTGTTGGCGGTTTTATGTGCTAGGATGCCGGATTCTAGCGCACCTTTTACATTTTTCGCATTATGCGACCATAAAGAGACACATTCGTTGAATACATATATATATAGAAAGAAAGCCAAGAAAATTTTCTACAAGATGATGTTATCGTTTGCTTGCCTAACTGTTCGCTTGTAGATGTTATAGGAGGTTTTGAGTGCTAGTGTGACGGATCTTTGCGCACCTTTTACATTTTTCGCATTTTGCGACCATAACGAGACACATTCGTTAAATACATATCCATATAGAAAGAAAACTAATAAAATTTCCTACAAGATGACGTTATCGTTTGCTTTCTCAACTGTTCGCTTGTAGATGTTATAGGTGGTTTTGTGTGCTAGGATGACGGATCTTAGCGCACCTTTTACATTTTTTGCATTTTGCGACCATAACGAGACACATTCGTTAAATCATATGTACATGAAAAGAAAGCTAAAAAAAATCCTAGAAAAGGATGTTATTGTTTGCTGGCCTAACAGTTAGCTCGTATGTGTTATAGGTGGTTCTGTGTGAGGTGTTACACACTCTGTATAAGCCAGAATGTCATATCAACCCTCGAGATTGATTATCAACCTATAAAAACCGCTTAATGCCTTATCACGTCTTTTTATAGAGATGCACATTAGGAATGCACCTGCTGACCCTTAAAAACTTGTGAAAGGAAAGAAATGTCTCGAGACGCAGATAATGATGAAATTATCAATTCCGTACTAATTGGACCGAGCACCCTGAGTTTGGAAACGGGGGCTCCTAACATATTTACCCTTCGAATAATCAGGCGCTGTCTAAAACGTATATTTGTCCAAAGGCGCCACACAATTTGTTTGCTTCTGCCCAGTTTTGAGTAACATGCGTTCACTAACTGTGAAAGCGAAAATCGTTTTGAATATATTACCAGTTTTCTGAATATTTTTTGGACGCTCCAAAAACTAGGATTCAACGCTAGCATAGGATAAAAAAGTAAGAATGACAATTCGATGGGAGTGGAAAGTTCCGAGCGCGAGCCAAAGGAGAGCGCGAGGAACCATGAGCATCACGAATTTTCATTCTGACCGAGTAATATACTGTACTTTCCCACGATCAAAAATTTTTAACATCGAACGGAAAGCTAACGAAAAATATTTTGGACAGTTAAGGCTAACGTTATTATGTGCTACTTAGGCATGTTAGAATATTTTTCTCGCTGAGGTGGCCTCTCTAGGTGTGAATGCTGCACCTCTGAAAAAGGAATCAACGGAACCGATGAGACCCTCGAAACAAAAGTTATCAGTGGAACCTCTCAAGGACCCCCGAAACCACCTCTATGGGAACCCCGGGAAATGATAGATATATGAAAATCAAAGTAGGGTCCCCTGGAACACATTCGAGGGGAGCGAAGCCAACTGCCCTGAAGCGCCGACTAGAAGAACCTCAAGAGTGCCTCTGAAGTCTCATCTCTAGGTATTATTGAGAAACGCACCCCAAAAAAGGTAACCGAGAAACCGAAGGTTCCCCTAAAATAAAAGTGGGCAGGGAACCCCAGAGATCCATGAAACCAAGCCCAATTTGTGGGTGCACAAAGGACCCAAGCTGAAAGGTGTACGTATATTTGAGTTATATAATTGGTTTATTGCAATTTATTGTTGTTTTGACGCTGTGAATAAACAAGTCGAAACTGGAATGGAAAGCCAAAAACAATGGGAGGAAGAACTGAGGAAAGACCAATTGAGGAGAAACGTTGGCAACACAACTACGAAGGACATTAACAGTTTTATAAGGACCTACATCGGCAAGTATTCAAAGAAAAGAAGAACAAACGATGGCAGAAAAAAAAAACAAGAAGAGCCGGAGCAATTGCAGCGAGTTTTACAAGCAAACGAATGGGCTAAAGAAAATCAAGAAGTACAGGGCCGTCTTCTGGAAACTGCGGAAGATCAGAAAGACGAACTACATGAAGAAAAACCAGATCTGGGCCGATTGCAAGTGAACAGCAAAGCTGATGGAACGCAAGAGTCGGTTTCTAGAAATCTCGAAAGAATAGTCAACAGTTGTTCAGAGGAACAGAAAGCAATGAACAAATACCGGTTTCATAGATTCCGCCAAGAACAGGCTTCAGGAGAATGATTTTCAAAAGTTTCATTAGGCTGTGGAAAATGGAAGTCCGGAGAATGAAATGGATATAGATGGAGCAGGTACGAAGGTAGTCCAGAAGGCAGCGAAAATAATTCATGGAATTCGATGAAGTCAAGACATAAGGTCTATATGGACTGAAGGTGTATCCGACGGATTAATCAGATGTCAGAGTTTTCACAAAATGTTCAGACTTTGTTTTAAAACCGTTGCAGTCTCGGTTGCAGTGTTGTACATGATTGGAATGGTAGACAGTTGGGTGCAACGTGGTTGATTAGTTTTCTTGATGGACTGGTTTTGAAATCACATCGAACGACACCAATTATCCATTTGAAAAAATTACAAAAGCAAGAGAAAAAGTACTTGAAAGAGACCGCAGTTCGCAGACCGCAGTGGAAGATGAGGTGAAACTCGTTCGTTTGGAAAGACTAAAGCCCTATCATGGTGAAGTGTTAGTTTTTCATCGAGACGATCCAAATTAGGAAGAGGGAAACGTTACGAAATACCCCACGCACCTACATGGCAAGCGGTTACTTAGCAACCCATATAGTTTCGACAACTCCATAAACTTAAAGTTTATGGAAGTTTAAAGACTATGGAGAATAATTAGTATCCAGTGAAGTAGGCATATGATTGTTTCAGTTTATATGTGTACAATTAGTTTATTGAAATTTATTGTTGTTTTGAAGCTGTAAATAAAGGAGACAAAATTGTCCAGTATTTGCTGTAACCACGAACCCCAATATCGTAACAGTATTCATAATAGTGACCCCCTACATCACCCAAACTCCTTAAAGAACATTGCACAATTATCTAACAGATCTGATGTATTTTCAAACCTCTCATCAGCCAGGAGAGTGGAAGCCTTATAATATGCTACTTTATACCGATCCTTACAGGATTACAAGGGTGGTCATTCGATTTATTTTTTATATTCATAAGACTTGATCCTCCGTTTTGAAGAATCATGTTTGCAGTCAGAAGTCAACTCGACTGCCAGTACACCGGTACAAAAAAAAACAATACACTGTCGGATTGAAGAGGGTCCTCTGTCGTAGGAAAGAGCATTAAATTATCTTTTGAGCGAAAATGAGAAAGCAGACAAAGGGCCATCATGGCTCGTAATTAATTCTTATCTCGCTCCGAAAGACGAGCACAAAGGGCGCTATAGCAGCGCTTCACAAAGTTCCAGACACAAAGTGACAAAACACGGCACAAACAGCACTGTAATGTAATACAGCGTCTCTATTGGACGGGACCAATCGGTCGCTGCATTGTTCTGCCAATGGCGAAACAGGTGCACGCCATTCGGAATAATGAAGGCATTCAAATGTTTCGTATTTATCGGAAATGAAGGAATTCGGGGCGCTTTCGCGGATTCGTCGTTCGATTGTTTCGAAAGTAGGGGAAATTCAGAGTTTTGTTGGGTTTTTCGTTGGGACAAGAAGCTGACTTCTCAGGTTTAGTATAATGGAAATTAATTTATTCAGGGCTTCAAAAATACTCTTCCTTTTCGACTTTTTGCCATCCAAATACACTAGAAATTATGCCCAATGTGGCAACATCGCCATCAAATCAAATCTGTACTCAATAGGAGATATGTAGTGACAACAAGAAGCAATGGGTAACTTCAGAATGAGAAAATTATATGAAATTAAAAAAATTCATATTTGAAAAATTCAAGGGAGATCTTCTGTTCTGTTCTGCTAAGTGGGGGTGTCAATACATTGTGACATTAGGATCTATTGTGTCCCCTTCTGTTGCAAGCTGTTAAGGAAGTCTCAGCGATAAGAACAGTTTCCCCAGTTCTATGGCTTTTGGAAAATTCATGACATATGGTGGCTGACATCCTTCGAGGTATCTTATCCCTCAACCGGCAGTGCCTTGTTAGGATTCCCGTCATTATTCTAAGCTTGTTTTTACTCTTGCCGGTGCAGTCATTCGATCTTTTCTGGTCGTAGTTACTCAGTAATATCTTAGCCTGTCTCATTTCTCGTGTTTATATCTAGTGTTGCGATCTGTTGTTCAAATTCATAAAGTATTGTGCTCGTTCTTATTCAGCAGAAGGGTTCCGATCTCAGCCCCTTTTTTTGCCAGTACGTCTGTTATTTTATTACCTTCCACTCCAGTGTGCCCCGGAAGCCATAGGAGGATAACAGTCTTGTTCTTTCCCAATTCTTTACTTTATCTCTTATCTGCGAAATTTTGTTTCTATATCGACAACTTCTTCATTTGGAACGTCCCATTCAGTACATTCCTATGATTTTCCTAGAAGATATTTCTATGGATATCTTGAAGATGTCCCAATCGGTACGTCTTACGAAATATCTCTGCGAGGGCGTCCTTGAGATATCCTGGATCGGATTCATTTTGGAATGTTTCCATCGGATATTCCGGCTGGTGTATAATCTGAAGTTTCTTTGAAACGACTTACCATAATTGTTCAGGTATGGGACATTCACGAACATACCTGGTGAATGTCTATTGGATATATTTTGGAATATTTCCTATCATCATCACATCCATCAGATATCCCTTCTAGTAATTTGACTCGGTTTCGTACAGTCATTCATTTGACGTCTCTATTGCTACATCTCATGGAGAAGATTTGTTTGTTGCAACTCTCCGTTCTCTAAGTTTTGGGTTCATCATAGGAATTAAAGATAGGACTTCATGGAACTCTTAGTAATGCACCACTAAACTGAGTTTAGTAATGACTACTGATGAGGGTAACTTGTTTAATTTAATCACTTGTGTTTTAAAGGCGAAAATACTTCTTGTTCTCATCCAACGTCAAAATTGATATCGAGAAAACGACCAAAACACGAATTTTTCAAATAGAAACCATTGTGCAAATTTTTATTTTTGTTTGTTTTGAAATAATTTATATTACTGAAAATATAAACTGCTAATACTTAATAAGTGTTCAAATTTCATGAGTGGTAAAAATTAGTCTGCATGAAGATATTTCAGAAGCACTTTGAATACAACGTACATATGTATATGTTTGTTTGATGAAAAAATATGTGTAACAAGTTTCCAACAATGTTTTCTCCATATATTCAAATAGCTATGCTATTAAAATTTACATCGTAAAAATGTTCCCACGCATAAAACTTTATTATTTTTAATGGCACAAAAACCATTAAAATTCCATGATTCTTGGAAATCACGTTCGCTTTTATGACGGCTCATTTTTGAAACATTATGCCTCATCTATACAAATCACGTTTTTCGTGAATTCAAAATCCTCCAGTATTTTATAATAGATTTGAAGCCCGTTATACAATTTGGGGGGGGGGGGGGGGTCATTGGACCAGCATGTAACATGTACAGAACGATGCGATGCAGATATATGAGAAAATTACGTTAGGCACTATTTCGTCAATTCTGAGTGGTGCATTTGACTATAATAATAATAATAAATTTTCATCTGAAGAAGTGCTTTTCGGACAAAATATTCTTGTACGGCATTCCTCACGTTGCGTTGGGTAGATTATGAAATAATAATCTCCTAGAACCTACTGCCGTACAAAAATAATGGGATCGAAAGCCATGATTTTTTTTATTTTGAAAATTAAAAAAAAAATCTGTAGCTGTATCCGAAAAACTCACTTTTCGTTGAAAAAAAAAAATTACTTTTTGTCAGACATAATTTCTGTCCAAGAATTTTACAAGGTCGAAAAAAAAATTCTTTAAACGATTAAATTTTTTGAAGAAAAAGTTCATCCATGCAAGCTTAAAGGATCGGGAAATTAAGTGCCGGGAATTCCACACGAACGATTTTTTCAGGAACGCCTCTTTTGTTTTTCATAGTCGAGACATATATAAATAATTTTGGATAAGGTGATTCTGAAAATATCATTAAGTGACTGAATAAAGAGCACTAAAAATCGAGAAAATCGTATTTTTTCGATCTTCCAGCGCGTTTTACTATATGAGATCCTTTTTTGTAGAGTGTTTTATGGAAAATATTATAACATCATTTCTTTTTGGAAAAACCGGAATTTCCGATTTTCCTCGAAAAATCGTTTAAAATAATTCTTTCCCGGTGTGTCACCCCCGAAATTCGGATTCAGCGGGTCAAGATCAGAGTTAGCACGATTGAATCATTTTCAATAAAAATCAGTGATTTATTCAAATGTGTTTTATTTTATTTTCTTTCACAGAAACCAACATAAAATCAGACAATTATATTTTGAAGACTACGGTCTTCACATCTGAGAAATCCATTATTATAATACTCAAACAAAAAAACTGGCTTGCCAGCCCTTTCAATTCTCAGCCGATTTCTTAATTTAGGTTCCGTTTTATTATTATACAGGATTTTTCCGAAATTGGAGCGATTAAGAAAATGCGATGTTATTTGGAACATAATGGCAAGAATTTTCGTTTTTGAAACATTCAAAAATTTTCGAAATTTTTATGTAATTTTATGAAATCGCCTTCAGTTACCATTGTTTGGAAGGCACTGGTTTGATTCTCCAGGCCACAGCGTGTCTGCCCGCTGGCAGTGTTTCAGCGGAGTTTGCGCAGGCTGTAGACCTCTGATCAGAGAGCAATAAAAAAAATTGAGAATTTTAAAATTCAATAGGTAGGTATTTCCCAAACATTTTGACAAAAATTTATTTTTTCATTTCGTTTTGTTATGTCATCTTCTACTTCCCACTTCATTTATCCATCCAATTTGGGAAACGCCCTGTATACTGATGCAAATCTACCAGGTTTTTTGTAATGTGACCATTTTTACCGGTTGATCAGCAGGCGTATTAAACATGTGCATATAAAACAAAATGACGTCCTTCCAAAAATAGCAACAATGTTGGAAAAGTAGCGCGCGTTTGAATGTCATATTTGATAAAATGCATTACTATTTTTTGTGCAAAAATATAGTTGAACTGTATGATGAAAAAAATCAAAAAATCGTGTTTTATTCGATTTTTTTTGAAAAATCAAAATACCTGAGAAAAACTTGGGTCGCACTTCATCGGCCACGAAAACACTTCCTGCCACCGGCCTAGTACCTTTTATGCCAATCAACTGCAACTATTAAAATTTCTTTCAAAATGCAGTCTGCATATTTAGTATATTTAATTTTTTCTTACTCAACATCAAGCCACGTTTTTCAAAGCATTTTCAATCAAGTTTATCTCCGGTGTATATTTACCCCAGCCAAGATCTTTTCCCCGCGTAATCCCTCGGCCAATAAATAATTCTCTTATTCACCGTCTTACTCATTTTCAGGCGCGGAATGGAAACTCCTGACAGAGGACGAGAAAAGGCCTTTCATCGACGAAGCTAAACGATTACGTGCGATGCATATGAAAGAACATCCAGATTACAAATACCGTCCGCGACGTAAGCCGAAAACCCTCAGGAAAGAGGGCTATCCCTATTCGATACCATACCCGTCCGTACCTATGGAAGCTTTGAGGGCAGGTCAGTACGAATATTTTATATTTTCGGACGCTTTCAGTGATGCGTATTATTCCTGCAACAAGTACGAAGAGGCGAAGTTTTGAAAAAAATTCGGGGTTCTTCAAAGACCAGAATTAGGGCCCATGGAGTTAACACTTTTTCGATAAAAACTGCTCGTTGAGTTTGATGATAATTTTTGTTCAGAAGAGTGTTTGTGTTTTTTCAGATACTTTTTTACGGTGGCAGATATATCTCACACTCTTGGCTACTGAATTCTCCTCCTCCTCCTCCTCCTCCTCCTCCTCCTCCTCCTCCTCCTCCTCCTCCTCCTCCTCCTCCTCCTCCTCCTCCTCCTCCTCCTCCTCCTCCTCCTCCTCCTCCTCCTCCTCCTCCTCCTCCTCCTCCTCCTCCTCCTCCTCCTCCTCCTCCTCCTCCTCCTCCTCCTCCTCCTCCTCCTCCTCCTCCTCCTCCTCCTCCTCCTCCTCCTCCTCCTCCTCCTCCTCCTCCTCCTCCTCCTCCTCCTCCTCCTCCTCCTCCTCCTCCTCCTCCTCCTCCTCCTCCTCCTCCTCCTCCTCCTCCTCCTCCTCCTCCTCCTCCTCCTCCTCCTCCTCCTCCTCCTCCTCCTCCTCCTCCTCCTCCTCCTCCTCCTCCTCCTCCTCCTCCTCCTCCTCCTCCTCCTCCTCCTCCTCCTCCTCCTCCTCCTCCTCCTCCTCCTCCTCCTCCTCCTCCTCCTCCTCCTCCTCCTCCTCCTCCTCCTCCTCCTCCTCCTCCTCCTCCTCCTCCTCCTCCTCCTCCTCCTCCTCCTCCTCCTCCTCCTCCTCCTCCTCCTCCTCCTCCTCCTCCTCCTCCTCCTCCTCCTCCTCCTCCTCCTCCTCCTCCTCCTCCTCCTCCTCCTCCTCCTCCTCCTCCTCCTCCTCCTCCTCCTCCTCCTCCTCCTCCTCCTCCTCCTCCTCCTCCTCCTCCTCCTCCTCCTCCTCCTCCTCCTCCTCCTCCTCCTCCTCCTCCTCCTCCTCCTCCTCCTCCTGACCGTGTTCCTTCAAACATTAGCTCAACAAATCACGACTTATGAAATGATTATTTTTCTTATCTTCTTACTCATTCTTTAAATACCCACAGTCTCACAAAATTGCCACTCGGACTATATATTTCAATTTATTATTGATGAGCTAGCTGTCTCAACAGTATCTTGGACATGCGTATTTCACCCTCTGCTACCCTCCATACCCTGTGATACAATAACATTTTGATATTGTTTAAAAAACATATTTTAGGTTGATTCATAGTATTTATACGATAAACAACAGGCACACGTTCAATAATGTACCCCCAACTGATATATCACAGATAAAGCTTTTGCCTTTGATAAATAACATGTATTCGTTATACGTCAAAAAAGTTCAGATATGAAAAATACGGACGTTTCTACTGATCAAAAATAATGCACATATTCAAATTTACTTCATTGTTCCTTTGATGCGAGATTTATAGAAAAATATTCGCGTCGATGGGAAACGTAAAAGTTTTATAAATGTCATATTCATTTTTTCATTTTGCAACAAAAGGGTTACAAACACGTTCCCATATTCCACGTTGAATTTTTAATAGATGAATTCAATGTAAAAATCGTTTCGCGTTTATCGGTGAATTTTATTAAATTCAATAGTTTTCATACAAAAGTTTGACGGGCTACAATTATTATTTTGAAGCTGGATTCGTCCGTCATCAAGACGAACGAAAAATTAAACATACTCTTGTTGTTTACCAAATAAAATCTTCTGGTTAGGTAGACATTTTTTATGGGAAAGCATTTCACAAAAACATTTAGAGCAAAGGTTGTGTTTTTGTGATAAGGCAGGTGAGGGCCGAGAAAATGACAACTACTGCGAAATTCAAAGGTTTCATTTGCATACTGTTAAATTCATCCATTAAACGTTATTCAATTTAGTACAACAAATTATCTAAGTTGAATAAAAGAGGAACCTTGTATCATCGAAGACTTGCTTGTCAAAGGTAGTATTGATAGACACATAATAATTTAAACACAGAGCACTGTTAGCATTTTATCTAAAATGGGATCACCATCACCAGAAGGAAGAAGAGAAATAGACACAGCATTTGACAAAATTCTGTATTTTTGACGAAGGCAACCTATTACTTTTTCTACGTGAATCCTAACCTACTTTTTTTCTACTAGGTGGAGTTTTCAGATTATTCCAATCTTGAGTCTGTTCATCTTTTCATTTGTTTCTACAAATTCATAAACATATCAAATGAATAAAGGTCTCCAATAAATGAACACTACCTCCGAGACATTTTCTGATATAATTTTTTTGTATCTGCTCTTGTTTTTCTGGCAGATTTGAATTTTGACCGAAACTATTGCAAATCAAAACGAACATTAGCCTGAATGAAATCTTGATTGAATTTTTGTTCCGTGAGGACAGTGTTGTCGACGATTGTTTTTCATCAACTACGCATATACATCCAAGCCGAAGCCAGGTCTGTCACGAGCAGGTTGCTTAGAAGACAAGCACCCATTAGCAATATGCACGGGAGAGACTACAACAAGCTATATGAAGAGTTATAACGACTCGGTTACAAGAATGCCATCAGATAGCATTCTTCCCAGATATAGCTTTGACAAAACTTTCAAGACAAGTATAACGGACAGGGATGCGTGGAAGAAGGGGCCTCCCATCAATGCGGAAATCGCTGTCTACACGGACGGCTCCAAAACGGATGAAGGTGCAGGAGCCGGCATTTACGGAACCAAGCCGAAGATGAAAATCTCACTGAGCTTGGGCAAACATGCGACGATATTTCAAGCGGAAATCGTTGCAATACACCATTGTGCACAAGAGCTAATAAGGCACGATTTTTCACGAAAAAACATTGCCATATACTCAGATAGCCAAGCTGAGATAAAGGCAGTCAACTCAATGCAAGTTACCTCAAAACTTGTTTGGGACTGCATAGAAGCCCTAAAAGAGCTGGGCAGTCAGAACAGACTGACACTAGCCTGGGTACCAGCACACACAGGTTATAGAGGCAATGAAGAGGCCGATACACTAGCCCGAGAAGGAGCAAGTAAGGCCCTGAATGGCCCAGAACCGTATTGCGGTATAGCAAAAGCTGTACTAAAAACAAACACCAAATCATGGATTCAACAGAAGTCTCAAGAATGGTGGAACAATGCACCAGGGATGAGACAGGCCAAAGAGTTTATCAAACAACCGCAGCCAACATTCACAGACTACCTACTAAGCCAGAAGAGGAACACTACTAGAATAGTAGTAGGACTTCTCACAGGGCACTGTAGGCTCAACAAACATATGAGTACAATAGGCCTGGCAGAAGAAATGCTATGCAGGTTCTGTCAGGAAGAAGAGGAAACATCAGTACACATACTATGCCACTGCGAGGGCTTGTCAAGGCAAAGGTTTCTAACACTGGGAGAAGAAAAACCAAGAGCTCCCAGATTCATGGGAGTTCTAAAAACTAGCCTGTGGAGTCTCGTAAAGAAGACAGGGCTAGACAAAGAACTCTAAATGATATCGAGGACAAACACAATAGATCTGAAAAGGTCGCGGTGTAGAGGCTTGTAGCACGAAAGTCCCTAATATATAATCTATATAATCTATATAATCTATCAACAGGAAGATGCGTTCAGAAAATTTAAAAAAAAGAATACCTATATGTAGAATTTTTATGAGGAGTTTATCAAGTGGCAAAGTTTCAATAATTCCTCAATGGCTTTTATGAAGATGGGGGTATTACCTATTTCGGAACGTGGATTATGGTGAGGGGATTATCGTTGTAGAATGGATGTTTTAAACCAAAAACAATCGATTCAAAATTTTTCGTGAACGTAAAGATCCATTCAGTCTCAACTAACGTGATTTCGAATGCTTCTAATACGATCAATAAAAATAACATCCACTCGAGCTATGCTTCCTCATTTCTATTTGGTTTTGTTACTCGTTTATTGAAATACCATAGGGCGATGATATGACGCACCTGGCCCATTGGATAAAACACGTATTCTCTATTTTCATTGAAAAAAACAATGCATGTGCTGAGTTAACATCACTAATTACTACCCACTGTATTTGTGATTAATCGAAGTTGGCAAGTATGACTTGATCGTTTCAACAATATTAATAGTCACAATTAATTATGAAAGATACTCCTAATGACTGAACGCATCAAAGGAGGTGTTTGTTTCGTAAAAGTACCGGCATACTGAACAGGAAACAACGACCAATTTTTAAATAGAGAGAAAAAGCATGACTGCGCATATTAGAGCGGGAATTACAACTTCACCCCATTAGTTTACCTGATGGTGTAATCATGTGAAATTGGCTATTTCAATTTCAGTTAGTATCCTTTCAAATATTGTTTCTAGTTGTTTACTAGAAAACCTCATTGTCGACCAAGCAAGGGAGGAAAATGGATCTTTGCTACTGATAATTTTCAAAGGCAAACAATTACAGGCTTTGAACACAATACTATTAATAATTGTAACTTCCACTGTCCAAGTGAGAGTTTTGTTATTAGTATCACTATCATCGCCACCGGTACTTCTATACAGCCAACAGCAACAAGTGATTTTCAAAAACAGCAAATTTTCCCAAATGCTGAACAGTTTCTTTGTCCACGACATCTACCACACTTCTTAAAGTTGTAGTTATCATCAGACTTCATCAGAAGTCTGGTGCTTTTATATTTATTCTAGCCTTTTCACTTTCGAGCAATACTGCGCCAATTATATACTTATTTCCGCATCTTCCGCATCTCCACAGGTTAGCTGTGAGTGTTGTACAGGCCTTTCTTGTATACCAGTGCCTGATATACCACTAATACTTCTACCTCTGATCAGAGATTCCAATGAAGAATTTGTGCCTGTCATAGAGGTCTCGTTTCTTAATGATTTGCAGTAGTCCTTGCTTGTACAGTTGCGGCCAATAAAAAATGGGACAATTTGGGGACAATAAAAAACTCTTATACTCAATCTGATACAGTAGAGTTGTCCCATTTTTTATTGGCCGCACTGTCCCATCTTTTATTGGCCGCAACTGCATTTAATAATTACATTAATAATTATAAGCATATAATTCAATGCGTATTTGTATTCACCGTTAGCCCTCTTGAGTCCCTCTGTCTCTTGACATCCAAAATGACATGACAGTGGTGCAAACCTGGCTGAAGGTAAACTCACATGTGACAGTATGTTGTCTATCTAGCCCCTCTCAGAAGAATATGGAGGGGAGGTAGAAGGATTGCCATTGCTACTGGCCGTGTGTTGCTCTTTATCCCAGATGATGAGAGATATTATGCTTCCGCTGTAATAGAATGAATGAAAGTGGAGATGAATTCTGCAGTTTTCTCTTCCTGATACCATTGCGCTCTTGCAGGAGCTACTGTCATTTGTTCCCTCCTACAATCTTCGGCAATTCGGCCGCTGGAAATTGGCTGGTAACTTCACACCGGTCCAAAACGACGAGGTCAGTAGCATATGATTGAAGCTCTATTTCTTTTCTTTCTGACATTAAGTAGATTGTCCATCAGGAGTGACCACAGAAAGGGGGATAGTAGGTAGGGTAGTTGTAGGCAGCCTCTGAAGACCTTAAACCGTCTCTTCATAACTGGTTACGTGAATAACTATCAAACGTTGGGTTCAAACCACCAGCTAATTCTCTTCAGTTCTACAATCTGTTTCAGAAATCGAAGTCCGATGTTTATTTCTGCAAACCCAAACTCCTGGTAATTGTACTGAAATATTCGCAAACACCATACTCCAACATTCCCAATAAGTCAAAGTAGTTTATTAAATAATCCGAGTTTATGCTGCCCATAAACTGTGGCACCGTATACACTGTCAAAGCAAATTTAATTCGGCAAGAAACGAGTTACTGATGGCCTGGCCCCCCACCAAGTGTCAGAGTGCCGAGAAACCGAATTCCTGACACCTTTCCTGCTGCGAGGAGATCGTATTTCTATGAAGCGGCACATCAATAATCATTTCGAGGTGGTTTCGAACAAGATATCAGGTCAACCACCGAAAGGCTGGTTAGATTAGAATGAAAAATTGGGTTTTTTGGTGTTAAGATATCTTCATCAGCTGGAGATCATATTTGAGACATCCAACGAAGAGTTCCCAGAGAATAATTTGATAATGGTAATGATAAGTCGTATATTTTACATCCAAAAACTAATTTACGTCACAATATAAGTGGGTACCTATTTACAGTTAATCAGAAATACAGGGTGTATTTTTATTTTGAAGAATGATCGCATAAAAAGATTAGGAAGAAAGAATGGTATCGGTATTTTTGTCGAGCAAATATCACGAAGCTTGGAAGCTCTCAAGTATTTTCCAACGCGAACACGAGGATTTTTTACCAATTTAGTAGTGGATGGTTGAATTATCAAGTCAAAAGCTCATAGCAATTTTTTAATTGAATGGGCCAATATTGATTCTACATTGCTTTACTTCGATATTATGATAAATGACATATTGAGATATTGTTGTTTTTTGTTGTTATAGTAACTTGTCAAATTCTGGAGAACCAAATTCAATATACCCGAAAGAATTTGATCAAATATTGCTATCATTGAATTCCATAGAATGCCTTGTGGGCTGCAAATTCACCTCATATATTTCTACGTTTTATTAATGGAGTACTGAACGGCCTGGATTCCGTTTTTGTAGACATTGAAGACCTTTTAGGAAATATAAAATTCAACACTTCGATTATCTAAAATATTTATTTAATAAATATTCATTTAGTATTAATGCGTTTGTAGTTCCAAACTGATCTGAAGATCGTGTTTAGTTTATTGAAGAGTTTTCGCGGCCTATTTCATTGATATAACTACAAAGATTGTTGAGGATGATCAATTATTATTATTGCATCCTAAAGAAGGCGATGAAACAAATCACAGTTGATGAATCCAGCACAGCAATTGGTGCAACATTGGAACATGAAGACAATGAGGCATTTAAAAAAGATTTGCTGTATTTTGAACGAAACTGGACTGAAACAAATAAACTGTTTTCGAGTTTTGACAGCTATTGGAAATATTCACATTTTCGTTATTTTATAAAAGGAATGAAGTTCACAGTTTATACTCATTAGACTTACATGCTTTGTTTAGAAAACTTCCCTCTGGAACATGATCACTTGGTCGAGGTGTTTGAAATGGCGGTTTGGTGTTGGGATATAACTCCATTTTATTCAAACAGAGAGAAGTCATTGATGAACACGACATATGGAATTTATTTCAAAATTTCCTACTGACTGACGTAAAACATATATACAAGGTATAACTAATATTGTACCTGATACTTTTTGTAATTTCTTCTTTAGAATATCTCGATGTTCAACCCTTGAGTAGTGCACAAATGAGTTATTTCAATTTATCTCAAAAATGTTCGATTTTCAGAAACCTGAAACATCTTCCTCAACTAAATACTCTATTTCAAGTAAATTATCATAAGAACCTAGGCATAATACATAGGAATTTACTCTACGTTATTCTTAAAATGAACTATAGTAATTTGGTATATTCCGAAGAGTAGAGGTATGTAGCCTTCGAAAAAATTCAGAACATTCGTCATCCGGAAATACCATCTACTGAAAAACTTATTAAAGGAAAGTGTTCAATAAACATTCACATGAATATGTCTATTGTTGTGAATATATAAAGAGATTCGATTATGCAATCGATCAAATATATCTGAAGAAACTGTAGAGAAGAAATTTGAATGATAATGTAGTAAAAGGCAGTAAGTATAATTCAAACACGACGCTCGAATATTACTGATGTGAGAGGCGATAACACAGGTACCTTCACAATATGATTGATTGGAACTCATTAGCTCTAAGTACCATTCAAGATTTCAAAAGCGTCACTATCACGATCTTGGCACACTTTCTGATCTAGCAAATGTAAATTCAGTAGATTCATTCAACTGTTTCAATATCGGGTATCTATTTCACGCGGCTTCTTACAGACAATTAGAATTTTAATAAGTCAATCAAAAAGACACTCCTAGTTTTTGGGTCCTTTTGTTATGTGAATGCCATGCATTTCTCAAGTGTCGGCAACAATAAGCAAATTATAATCTGTCAGGGATACGAACAAATGAAAGTTGATTTTTGGATGAAAGATTTCTATTCAGATGGAAAAAAGAAAAAATGGAAAGCTCTAGAAATCCTTTATTCGGCAAAAATCACTTTCAACACCTACAAGATCAGTTGGTCTAAGAATCAATAATCTGTCAAAGATTCGATGAATTAGAGAGAGCAGCCGTTATAATAATTCTGGAAATATCGAAATTAGATTGAGTTTCATAAATAATTTGAAATTAACCTATATACATTCTTGGAGATACTAAATCTGGTGTTTTTCTTTTAAATCTGAGATTCGTAACATGTAAGCTATGTTTCTCAGATCATTTTTATTTTCATCTTTATCATTATCAATATCATTCACATATTCAAATAATTCGGATTAGCTCGCCGACTCCAGATTGGATTGCGAAACAGATTTGGTTGCACCATCTCGGCGCGCAGAGACCATCTCTGTCTGAAGACAGCATGCACCCAGCTTCCATTCCAATGCCAATTTTGAAGTCGTATGATTACATATACTACTAACTCTGCAGTGCAGAGCCCTCAGCCGCCGAAGGAACCAAGATCTCCTCGCCCTTGACCCATTTTCTGGTACCCACAGTGAGGAACTTTCTCCTGGCAGTCAAATCTATGTGGAGAGGCATCAAGTTTAACCTTGACGGGCTGTCCCCCCCACCCTAGGTACCCATGTCAGTCAGATATCTTCGAATCAATTTGATGAGTCGCTACGACCGAGAACACACGGCTTTCAACATCTCAATCTTGAGAAAAAAATGTGTAATGCAAAATCTTCAGAAGAATCCAATAACACTAATAACTTCATGCTTTGATCTTACTTGGGCCTTCGACACCATTGATCCTAATTTACTTATCAGTAAGCTATATGACCACGGTATGCGAGGCTCCGCACTCGGTTCGATCAAAACGTACCTTCAAAATAGAACACGACTTGTTGAATCAGATGTAGAATCCCTCTAATTCCATTTCTAGAAGGATATGGAAATGGAATAGTGGAATATAATACCCTGCGATCCAAAATTATAGGAATGATATTCGTAATAATTGAAACTCGAAAATCTAACTCAACTAGTGGAAAACCATAGTCTCAGAGTTTTATCAAACATGCTTCAGAGGACCTTTCTCATGCGTCGGTGAAGATCTTTGAGCGTCCAGATTTATTAAGGTGTTCACCGTTCAGTTGATTTTTTGTAGTTGATCTAGGAATACCGTATATTGCTCAGACTTCTCGTTGAGTCATCTCTCGTGATTTCGTTTTTTGAAGGCATTCTTGGAGCTTTTCAAGGGTATAATTTGCGTAGGCCCTAGATCTAAAGCGGTTTTTCGATGTCCTCACCATCTAAATTTGAAAATTATGGAGGATTGGACTTTTTACGAAGTATTCACAACTTCATATAAAGGTACAATATATACCTCTTGATTGAAAAGTACAAAAAAATATATATTGGCTCAACCTCCATGTGGAATTAGTGAACAAATACCGACGAAGTTTTTGAAAGATATCGAAACTCAATCCTATTGATAACAGGTGTGGTACACTCGAGGTGCGACACGTTATACATGATGTCTCACCAGAAGACGAACGCATTACGAACCGTTCAAAAGCTGACATATCGCATTATAATAGCATTACGCTCTCATGAGGACTATATCCCTTTCATCTCGCTCCATCAACAAAACGTATTACGGCCAATAAACCCCACAACTATCTTGATTATCTCTCTTTCCGACAGCGCGTTCCATCCTGTACGCACTTGACGTGGAATATAAACGTCGACAGCGTTTTGTACCGCAACTTATGAACATAATCAGACAACACGTCGGAAAACATTAAAATTCAAATCCTTACAGATCACCGGCACTAAATCATCCGTAACTCTATCGGTAACGATGTTAAATCGACACAAAAAGAAACAGATCCGCATGACCACGGCGTGATACATGAGGAAAACGGGCTTGCTGGGCTTCGCATTATTTAGATATTTATACGACAGGGCCGGTTTCAATGTTTATCAATACATGCAGTTTATCACCTGTCCGAATTCGATTGTGTCATCGTGATTAACGTCCGGTTTGTTTGGGGATTCTTCTTTCAATAACTGAGAGGAGCCACTGATTTCTTTCGGTTTTCTTGGGCCATCTCTCTCAAAAAACAGTGTTTCATGACATCGAAAATCACTTTAACAGCCGTCAATAATATGTGTGGATTCAGTAGATTCAAATCTTGAATTAAACATCTGAAAATTATCGGAGTGGAGTGGAAAACTTACCCATAGTTGAACTCCCACCGACCTTGCCAAATTCAAATAAACTAACATAGCAGAGCACTTCTCAAAACACTTCTCAATCGAGCAAATAGGTACAGTATATCTAATGGGAACAGACCTAATTCCAAAATTCATAGGGCGGCTCCCAAATACCAAATGTTGTGCCTCTGCGATAATGTAAGTGCGTGCCATATGATTGTAGGTGTCAAACAAAAAACTCGTCATATTGGAACCACTTTCCAAATAATAGACACATAGTAAAGAGAAATGTTACAGTCTGCGTCCAAAGTGACAACCTTGGTATTCCTGAAACTTGTGACCGGTCACTTGTTGAAGAATATCTACACCAGTTAGCTGGGCTGAGTAAAACCAAACTTATTTCAAACTTCAATACAATGTCAACTCTATTTCCAATCTTTCTCATTCTTTTGACGCTACCCTCTCACACCTACAAAAAGAAAGAATCGCCCCCTTATCTTTCTGCTCTTTTTATTTCATTTTTGACCAATTTCTCATCACCCTTTGCCGTTCGATTCGGATAAATCCATACCTGAGGAGTCCTGATTCACTTTCAACTTTTACCTAAATGAAACTCACATTATTCCACTCCAACATGAGACTTTTCATCAACTGTTTCTTTAATATTTCTCCTCCAACTTCAAATTTCAAAATGGATTTTCATTTTTCGAAGTTTTTCCTCTGGGCGAACATAGGCTACAGTATGATGAACAATGGAACTTCAACTCGTTCCAGAACGTCATCCAAAGTTATCTTTATTAAAGTCATGATCAAACAGACCGTCGGCTGATTATTTCCAAAACCGTAAAGTTTTGAATTCTTATAACTCTATGGTAAATTGTCGTCGGATAGTTTTTTGTGTTTCAGAGTCCATACTGCCTTATCGGGATCAACAAAACCAGAAATGATTAAATTATCATTTAAATCCATGTATAGCCACCATTTTTTTTATCATCGACTATTGTCTGAGTATGAACAACTGTATCAACGAAGCCATTTTCACTATTTTCTGTTGAAAATTTTCGAATTGGATTGTCAGTTGTAGAACCAGAACTAGACAAGGACAATTGCATTTTGAATGACCTGGTTTCTCGCAAGATAGCAATATATAAATTCGACGTGCTCCACGCTGTACATCAATAATAACACTTATATCACCAGATATCATATTGCTGCTTTAATTTTGACAATCTTGGACAAAGTTATTGTTGACGGTGTGTTCCTGTTCATGTTCATACCAATTATAGGACTGATGGTACACCAATGATTAGCACTTCTCAAAACGGAACATTTCTTGCACCAGTTCATTCATTCCATTGATTCTAGCGGATATCTAACTAAGGAATACCTGGTCTTCAATTTTCTCAAAATCGTATCCAAGGCGATTTGAGTATCACGGAAATAAGAAAATATTGGTTTACTTTTACCTTGGATCCGCAAATGAATAAAAAATGTATCAATATCTTCACAGTGCGTGTTTTTACTCAAAGTAGTTCTGATTGATGTTGGAAATCTCCGACTGTACTGTCACTTTTTAGTAGGTAACTAAACTTTATTACAAATTCCTAAGCAATATCAATTCAATTTCCTGTCACTTTTTTGCAATTCCTTTTCAATGGTGGCTTGAGTTGATCATAATAATATATTGTGTACAAGCCTTCAAAGCACACCCAAACAGTTTAAGCGCGCGGAGTACCCGTAACGTTGCAAGTGCTTTAAAGGCACTGGTACACGTGAACGTATACACGCCATTATGTATTATGCCTTTGACCCGTCGAGCTCAGTCCTCAAATCCATATGCCGTCACTTTGGAGACATGCCGCACATCTGCTTCCCAGGGCTTGTTTTTCCACAGAACGGCAAAGCTTTGGAACTCGCTGCCTCGGGAGGTGTTCCCTGAGGTCTTCAGAAATTCAAGCAGAACACCAATTCCTACTTACTTTCCCTAGGCTCTCACGATGTTTTTTGAACAATACATGGACGTATGTTGTCTTCTCCAACATTTTTGGCTCAAGTAAAAGTCCTATGAAATGGAGGATCATAAAGTTCGTAGAAAGAGTATTATCCATAACTAGGATTTAAACCATTTTCGGTGCTCGTGTAAAAAGTGCTATTTTCAACACCTGTTGCACAACATACTGTTTCTAAACTTATTCAAAATGTTAAATGCTTCATGTGAAAAATTATAAATAATTATTCACACTATCACAGCGGTTACACTTCAAGATGACAATCAACATCGAACGAAGTGACCTCAGAGCAAAAACAGTAATCAATACCCTTCAAATAATCAACCGAAAGGGAAAATTATTCACTCACATCTGTTAAAATCCTCGTTTGAATGGGAGGTACTGGTATTCGACAAGAATAAAGTCATCATTTTTTAACCTCCGCGTAATCATACATTTCAAATAGGAAATTATACGTACACATCTGTCACTTACAAGCGTTTCTGTCTTCACTATAGCGGTCCAGCAATATAAATCACCGTGTAGTCTCCAATCTGAGCTGTCAAATCTCGAGTTTAAATGAGCTATGATTGACAGCTAAATGCGCCGTCTCATACCTGAATGTGCGTGCGTTTGTGAGTGGAAAAAGAAGTTGGAGGAGGTCGTCATGTTCAATTTGGACTTGCCACTCTGATAGTCTTAGAGCCAGAGGATGATTTTGGCGATTGATTGCTGGGTTGCTGAAGATTTCACTTGAACTTATACTATAGACTCCAATGATTGGGGACTTGCTCTGAGCTCATCAGGGATTCATCAAGCCAAGTAGCTCGATCTTTTTCTTGACTTCAAAACTCAAGCTTTTGGAAATTTTATATTTGACTTGACTCGATTTACGGTAGGAACTACTTGACTTGATATCAAGTAAAATCAAACTACTTGATATTACTTGATAGCGATCCGTGACAGTAGCGGCAAGTTGTCAATGTCTGATTTAAGTGATTTGTCCGTAACGGAATCGGAACAGCGGCTCAGAGTATATGCTAGATGAAAAAGTCCCAGAATTTGATGACATCGAAACAGAAGTAGACACAATGCAGGGTCGGCGCCATCAAAAGCCAAACGAGTTGAAGTTAATAAAAGTGTATCTAATAAAACGAAGAAATTTACGGATTATTTCATAGTCGAGCAGGATCCTAAGAATAATAAAAATACTGACAAACAAAGCAAATGTACCCTATGTACGGCGGTTTTGAAAATGAAAAACTGCGGAACATCTTCACTAAGGCGACATTTGCAAGCTAATCACACTAGAATCTACAAAAAAAAATTGATCCAGTCCACCTAATTCCTATAACTATGTTTGTGACAAAACTGAATAAACTACACGGTGGATCAAAAAAAAATTCTATTTATTAAAAAAACTTATTTGTGGCTGGTTTTTATAAAATTTTGAACATCTACAGAAATCTATAAGAAGAAGTAATCTAGTGAAAATTTTTATACAGGGCATTTCAAAAATATAACCAACTTTGCCATTCAAGAGTGATACATTATAACGTGAATATTATTGTACTGTATTTTACTAATTCCTGTTTTGTTTATTTTGCATTCATATATTTTTCTTGTTATTGCGTTTTGGTAGTTGATCAGATTAATACAAAAAGGTACTAGTTAGCTTGATTTACAAGTACTTGATGTGTAACTACTTGACTCGACTGGAATTTCAAAAATAAATACAAAATCAAGTCAAGTTGTGAATCTCTGTAGCTCATTAACTATCCTTTTTTTACTTTTGTCTGTGTTTACTGTACTAAGAACAATATTCCATAAGATTTTGATCAATTAGATGGAATATTTAATGACCAGACCAGAAGCTTTGCCATTGAGAATGATCCTTGGGATAGAAACTTTCGGCATTTCTCCAAAGTGACGACAAATGGATGTTAGGACTGAGCTCGACTGCAATAGACCTCATATGGCTTTTTCATAAAAGGGTCCCGTCAATGAATTGAAATAATGGAATTCATTGGTATATATTAGATAAGATTAGTGAGAACAAAAAGTATTTTACCCCTTCACCACACAAGTAATTTAATTCCTAGATGCGCATTTCGATAACAAAGTTACCTTCATCAGTAGGATTACTAAACTAACTGTAAATAGGCATACCAGTCTTTTTTATATCAAATAATTAATTACCATGGGTTAATCTGTGTACTGGAAGGTACCCTACCTGATGGGTAGGTATAGCCCACCCAATAAACAATACACCATAGGCACTTAATTATTCCTTTACTGGTACCAAGTCAAATAGTTTGGAATTTAATGGACCATTATCATTATTGAGCAAGGGTTTCTTGTATGCTTATGCTATTGCTATGAGAGTATCGCTATTCGAAAAAGGGGCTCGAAACCCTTGCTCAATAATGATAATGGTCCATTAAATTCCAAACTATTTGACTTGATACCAGTAAAGGAATAATTAAGTGCCTATGGTGTATTGTTTATTGGGTGGGCTATACCTACCCATCAGGTAGGGTACCTTCCAGTACACAGATTAAACCATGGTAATTAATTATTTGATATAAAAAAGACTGGTATGCCTATTTACAGTTAGTTTAGTAATCCTACTGATGAAGGTAACTTTGTTATCGAAATGCGCATCTAGGAATTAAATTACTTGTGTGGTGAAGGGGTAAAATACCTTTTGTTCTCATTGAGTGACACCACAGGCGTCCAATATCCCATTTTCGAGAGATAAGATTAGATTAATAAGGGGCTCATGTGCTTCTAGGAGCCTTTCGACTGCGACCTTTGCAGATCTGTAGTGTGAATCATCATGCTATTTAAGAGTTCCTTGTCTAGACCCGTCCTAATCCCTAGACTCCATAGGCAAGACCTCAGGACCTCCATGTATTGGAGGGGTTGTGGTTTTTCCTCCCTTATCGTTGTCATCTTCTTGGAAAAACCTGAATATTGTTGTGTATGCCAATCCGACGCTGTTCATGTATTTGTTGATTCTACAGTGCCCTGATTGGAGCCAACTGTTTCAAGTTGATTTGCCGGGAAAGATCTCTGGCTTCCCGACTATAATCAATTCTAGAACTAAGTAGGTTATATTTACAGTGTTTAATCTTCAGATACGTGACTATGCAATGCCTAATTATTCAGCACCGTGAAGAGTCTTGAATGTTAAAGTGGTAGGTATCGAACAGTGGTATATTCATTTATTTACCGAATGAGGAACAGCTGGAGCTCGGAGCGTATGTAACTTCAAAAAACCCAGTACATCGAATTTTGTGCTACAGAGGATGTCCTTCAGTTTCCAATTGTAGGTCAGGTGGAAACTGCTGAAAAACAACAAAAACAAAAAATTACAAAATTGTATTTAACCATACACAACCTTAAGTGTTCTACACATAAAATGTATAATATAGCTATTTATGTACCAAGTGCGTTATATAGATCCTAACACCCGGAGGGTAACATTCACCCGAGGGCCTTTGGCCGAGGTATGGATGTTGTCCGATGGGCGTTAGGATCTAGTAACGATCGTGGTGCATACAAGATTTTATTTTTACGAAAAAATTATCTTAAACGACGTTGTTTACTTCATAAAATTTTTATTTTTGACGAAAAAATTATCTTAAACGACGTTGTTTACTTCATCAGGAACATTTGAAAATTGCAATTTCTATTTGAGAGAAAATAATTAGTCCCTTTTTTATGTACAGTTATAAATAAAACTTTTCTGAGTCTACAGAAAAAATCATTTAGCGGGCGTTATGATTCATAATGCCCTCCATAACGCCCCGGGCGTTATGGGTCTGTTAACAGCAACCGTTGCCAAGGTATTATAAAGCAGCAGTGGACAAGTGAAAAATTAAATAATTTGAAATCCCACGACAATAATTCCGTTTAGTTTTTTATTGTTGTGTAAATAAATCAAGCAGCTCTTTCGATAGTTTTATTGTGGAGAATGCCTCTCAAGACATAGGATCTCAATCGAATTAGTCGCAGGTAATATGAGAAGCTATTTCATCATCTCACCACATACTCTGAAAATACGTTCCGGTCCTAATATATGCCTATTTCATGCAGTGTGTTACAATTTTTTATTATACTTGAATCATAAACCTTGTTAAATGCACTAAAAAGCAGTCGAATTCTTCAAGATTATGACACTGTTATGTTGCTAGGTAGCAACGCCAAGTTCTTTTATATGAAATGTCCAGGTCCACGTGATTCCATCAACCACTTGATTAGATGTGATAAAATAGAAGGGACCTCATCCTGACCTAAAATTCTTGTTTTTGAAGTCACGGTGCAGGCATAATAAAAAAAGTCGTGTACACGAGTACCAGTACATAATATTTAGGCATAATATGTGAAGTGCATAAACCAATGAGAAGGGCCTGATTGGAAAAAATTCATCAACAAAGAATAATCCTAATAGTTCATGAATTATTCACATTGTCTCGAAGAACACCTCATTATTCATTATGTCATCCGAAACGTGTTTTCCATTTTTATTATTTACTCTCCAAAGATTTTAACTCTCTCATTTATTCAGCCGTGGCTCAATCACATCTTGACAGCTTGGAATTTTAAGTGACTCGCGAGAAGAGCCTCCTGAGCCGGATTCTAGCATCTGACCGCCGCTGTTTCTACCACTGATGACCAGGTGTTCCGTGTTTCACTATACATACAGGGCGTGTTAAAAATTCAAATTTGAAAACGGTCACATCTTCACCTACAACGCCGAGTTGAATGCTTGTGTTACCGGCGAAAGTGCAATACAGGGTGCGTCCTCTTTCTCCTAGAGTCGTATTTATAGTAGTTCCTTGAGCATTCACTGTACATTGAGTGTCCCTTATGCGCAATTTCTGTTTTTTAGTTATCTAAAGATGTATCAAGGTCTCGTCAAATGCAAGGAAATCAGGAAGGTGCTTTGAGCGTTCCTCATTCCGAAATATGCATTAGGTTATGTGCTTTCAATTAAATGTGTTTCTTTTTTGTGAATAACGAATAAGATGATGTGTTTTCTTGAGACATCCATCGTTCATTATTCGAAATATGGGTGATTTCGTTGAATTTGTGAAGTTTGTGGGGGAGATGAAGGATACTCAGTTACAGAGGATTCCTAGCTATATTAGAGATACGGAAATCTCTTTGAGTTTTACATCAGTGAGGCGCAATTCAAACGAAGGTTCCCCAAATCTACAGTGATGGATTTGCTATTACGACTGATTCACAATGGGGTAAGAAAAATGGTCAATAAGTACCTAAAATTCGGCAACTGTTTATAGCTCTGAGATTTTATCCAACAGATCAATACAAAAGGACTATTTCTGCATATCAGAAGTACCTACACTAGTCCAATTCAGGTAAATTTGATTCAAGTGGTTTTAATCACACATTTAAAATCTATTAAGAGCTAGACAACACCGAGTCCACGTTAAAGAAATAGAGACAGATGTAAAAATAAAATTACCCTCAATCCAATTTTTGAACTATGTGTGTGTGGGAGAAATGTCATTGAAGTTATCCTTTGCCACAGAGTGTTTTTCTTTATGCTGCCTTCAGAAAGTTATCCTTGAGGATGCCTTCGAAGAACGACTATAAATATGGCCCCTAGTGAAGCGTATAAATGTATGGAAAAAGCATAGAAACGTAACACTCACAGAAATCGTTCAATTCATTGTTGAAAGAATTGCACCTCTTTCGCTAGACATCCAATAAATTTTTGTCGACGAAAATCTTTTTCACTCTTCAAAGATCATCAGGGAGGTCGCAAGAATTGGGAAACATCCTCTTCAGAATATGCTGGAGTTTTATACCAGCCCCAAACCGTCGTACTCGAAAAAATTTTCATAATAATAATATATTTTTTTTATATAAAATCAGTGAAATATGTTAATACAAAACGTGAATCGAGGCAATAGTTGTTAAAGTAAATCCGTTGTTGTGAGTGTGGTTTTTATAAGCGATTTTACGAACAGTAACAGTGCAGAATTCAGTAGTTAATATGTAAATAATGAGAAAATCCCCGCCGAGTCTCGAAAGACACAGGCGAACAAGAATATTTCAAGTGAGAACATTCCATAACAACAGTTTGCTTAGAGTCTGAATTAGCTTGAAGCTAATACCTGCGCTGGCACATTTATCCACGATGAAAGATTTCTCAAATCGATATTACGTTCCGAAGATAGCTCGACTTGGAACAGGCTAAATCATGAAATATTAGCCTTCTTGGCGTGCTATGTCCATACTTGTCATCCTCGCTTATTAAAGTTGTTATTTAACGAACATCTTGCCTAAATTTCTTACGATTTTATATTTATTTATTGCAGTATCTCATGTACATGCAAAACAGAATGAACGCATAAATAATGAGCTTGCATTTGTAATTTTCTTTCCACATTCTCGTGGATATGATTTATACAGACAGAATTGAACGAAATAGCAGGAAATTGTTTTTATAATGTATAACTTACAGATCAATAATAACGTCACCGGAAAATAGTTCTTTGTCCACTTACTGTCTAGTTAACAGCATTTCCATACTCGTTCGTACACCTCTTTAATTTTTTATTTAACTTTTTTTCATAATCATCTTTAGTTTTGTAAGGTCTTTTATTCGAATGTAACCAGTGGTCATTTTCGTAATAGATTTGAGTCATGATACTTTTATAGATCATGGAAATATACCCTGTATAGTATACTCAAATCAGATGACGTTCTATCCATATTGGCCAATCTTTGAATTTTATCATAATTCGAATTAAAGAACATCTGGTAAAAAGGTCCTGATATTGATGACAGAAACAAACCACATGTTATGGAAATTATAATGACTTTTGATTTGAAACATAGGTAATGTTTTCGGACGTTTTTGAATGAAATTACAAGTTATTAGGCAACATACGCAATAAAATGCAATTCACCTACTTCACACCGAATAGCTTTAAATGCACCAAGGTCAATCCATTATCGACTAGTTGCATAACCCATTGTGGAAGCAATTACTAGTTTGAATATCACCCAGAGTCAATCAATACTGAGTAATAATTACCATCTTCACTTCGAATTAATTGGCTCGTATTCCTGCAGGTTCAGGTTACATAAGTTGAATTCTTGGCATTGAATGAGAAATAATTAAGGGTATACTTCGAAAGTGATGAGCCATATCATTTGTTAAAACTTGATTGAGTTATTGAAGTTTATGTATAATGAAACTAATTCATGTTCCATGTCATCCACGGAATACGTCAATTTGACGTCATGAAATATGACATCATTTTAAGGTCACATTGTGGTCGAGGACCTCACTGACCAAGAGTGACTCAAATAAGAAGTCATAAGTACGCCATTTAACTAGCCTGTGCTACCTGGGAAGCGAAACCAAAAGTGGCAATTGAAAAACAATTGCAGTCCACCACTTTGAGAGTCGACTTAAAAAAAGCAGAAACTAATATATGGGATGTTACCCATCAGTACTGCGATGGATGTACACCATGATAGTGAGACCTATGATCACCTACGGGGCAGTAGTGTGGCATGGCAGAACCGAGCTCGCCACAACGAACGAAGAAAATCTTGGAGAAATTGCAAAGACTAGCATGTCTTTGTATAACAGGAGCAATGAGGTCGACTCCAACACCAGCAATAGAGGTCATTCTGGACCTCACTCCTCACCATATCTTGGTAAGGAGAACTGCTTGGGGAGCAAACTTCAGGTTGGCTAAAGTCAGACTCAAAGTGACAGCACACGGTGTAAGGGGCTCAACCCTCACCGAATGTGCACACTTTGCCGATCTCCCAACTGACGAAATTACCAAGAAATATAGTTTCGAGAAATTTTTTCAAACGGAACTGAATACCAAGCGACAATGGAACATAGAATCCATTCGAACACTGGAAAAGAATACCATAACATGGTACACGTCGGGTCCAAAACTCCAAAAATGCTTAAATTCCTGAAGAAATTGAGGCTTGAAGGCTGCCGTAAACAAGAACACCTTGTGATAGCAGAAAAAGATGGGGCACAATAGATCTAATCAGGTCGCAGCGCATCGGTCACCATCCATACTTACCAATACCAATACCAAAAATATATGGGATATCAAAAAATTGTTGAACTAGGCTTATAATTATTAGTAAAATAATAACAATATAAAGTTGGCCCAGGTCTTGCTATACAATAGGGTTGGACCTATATATATGATATGTCTTCTGGATGGCGAAAGCATTTGAAAGAGCCTAGATAGAGTTTCCATAATTGCTTGTACAATTTCTTCAGATCTTCATCAAATAGCACCTGAGTCAATTACAAAAATATACAAGCCAGGGAAACGTTAGCAAATACAAATAGTTACCCATACTTGCGGATTGTTCAAAATGGAGGATATGGAGGAAGAAACAACTTCTACCAACGTGTTGCCTTAACTCAATTGACTTGGTAAAAAAAAGAACTTTCAGACTGATTCTATCAGACGGAGTTATGTATAACTAGCGACGAACTAAACTATTCAGAAGGCAAACTCCTCAAATATGCAAGACAAAATGAAAAGAATATTTGATAGAATTGGTTTCCCAGAGAAAGAACATCATATTTGAAGTAAGCAAGCTTTCAGTAATTCTTGTTCAGGAAATGAGTTCAAAACCAAATATCCAGTCTAACAACTGAAGAATGGAACGACTCAACTCCTTCGTTCGGTCGATCTCAGTTTGTACTGTTCAAGGAGAAATGAAAGAACGAAAGAAACTAAAAAATGATTCTTCTGATAATTGATAATTTGTATAACATAATTCAGTCAATGCAGTCACAATACTCCGGTGAATGAAACATTCTCGTTGACTTGGCATCACATTGCGTGCAGTAAGTTTATTTATAGGTGCGAAAGCACGCGAGGTCATTTTCAACACTGAAATATTATTTGCGGAGATCTCGCTTTTCAGATACACGTTCGGAATAATCTTGAATAATGTGGGCAATGGCGAGTCGTATCTTATGCATATTAGAAACGTCAGTTCTGCTCTCTGAGGCGTGGTTGTAGATCGCCGTTATGAATTGGATCGTTTTTTATCAAGGTCGACACGATTAATTAGACTGTGTGCCACGTGATGGTTTCACTTCCGAAAGGACCCCGCACATTAAAGCTTCACGCGCACTTAGCCGAAGCGTCACGAACGGAACCAGCGCGAGACGAAGCGTCTCGAACCGCGCGGCGCGAATTTTATTTATTTCAGCATTTCAATGAACGCAGTACATTGTCTAGTGGGGTACAATGAGCAGTTCGTCAGAAGAGGATCTCTTTGTATTAAGTTTAATTGCTACCATGGCGTATTTCAATCTGAATACCTATTTTTACAATCATATCAATAATATTTGAATTACCTTTGTAATAAATGTCTCTGTATCACGGCTAGATACTGCAAAGGAACAAAATTTGCCACCAATATGTATAATCAATGTAGAATACAATAGTTGTAGATTATATTAAATTATATTATCAGTTGCTCCTTCGGTTTTTTCAAAAGAATCTTCAACACCAAGCGAAAAAGAATTGAATTGATAAGAAAAACTCATTGATACGATTGCCCTGACTTAATCCTTTTTGAATGAGAGTTCATAACGTGACAGCGGCTTGACGGTATTATATAGGGTGTGTTGATATAATATAACAGTTTTTTTTAATTCGTACAGTATCCAAGCATTAAATTCTTACGCGTACATAAGTATTCAAGATGACCGTATATTGACTTTTATTGCTCATATGGAAAAGATAAATCTTACGAAAATTATCACTATCATGTTTCCTGTTGTTCATTCATAGAATTTTTGTTGGAAGATAAAACATACCGAACAATAAAACTTTATTTCAACAAAGTCATTAAGTTAGTCGCAAGCTTTTGTACTAATTGGACAATGACATTAGCACTTGTACGTCAAATTTTTGTCGACATCTCGGCACCAATTAAAAGTTTACATCCTGAAACTTCGAGAAGTTTAAATTAAATTCGATATAAAACTCGCCGGTTTGAAGAAAACTCAGCCTATTATATCGATATTTCCTCAGAGATTTCAATAGAATTCCTCACAAAAACATCAATTATACCCACAACAGATTAATTTGTTTGCGAGACACAATACTTTCTCATTAAAGAGAAATGCCGTTGAATGGGAAACATAATTGCAATTTTTTATATTTTGTGCGTAATGCAAGAGCTGTCGCATTAATTCATTATTAGTTGCAGCATGATAATTTACTGATTAAATAATGGCATTTCACGTGTCGTTTTCATTAATATATTATGAATATCTAGTTACTACGTAAATAGTAGCTGAAAAAAAAAACATTGACGGCCACAGAATAGTCAAATTGAATAATAAAATGATGGAACTCTATTCAGCTAGTAGAATTTCAAACATTATGGTGGAGATTGACATTAGCGAAAATGGTAAATTAGCGGATTTTTTTTATCGATTCGAATGAAAATATATTTGTGAACATTGAACGAAATATGTTCCTTGGTCACGATTTCCATAAATGCGAAAATTATGCACTTAGAAATATTTTTGTTATCTATTCAAAATCATAGGAAAATACCCGAGGGGGAAACTACTCTTTCATTAGGTGTACATCATAACATTTTCATTATTTCATTATTAATTTTAAATAAATTCATTATTCGAAATGTCGAAAACTCGCCAGAAATTATTTTTGCGCAAGAAAAAACATTTGAAAACTGATTCAGAGCTGACCAACTTGAGAACAGTTAGAGATAGACAAATTCTGCGAACTCCAATCGATTCAGAATGGCCGAATTAGTATATACTGAGAATTTGAACGAAAAAAATCTACGGACAAAAAAGTCGAGTAAGTTATGATAGATAAAATTTTTTTTGAACTTTTTAAATTTTAATTTTTCAAATTTCAAATTTTTATCCCCGAACGTATTTTGACGTGTTGATTCCGAATCTTTGAACGAAAATGTCGAAAACTCATCAGAAATATTTTTCGCGCAAAAAAAACCATTTGAAAACTAATTCAAAGCTTACCAACTTGAGAACGGTTAGAGATAGACGAAATCTGCGAACGCCAGTCGATTCAAAATGGCCGAATTATTATGTATTGTAATTTTCGAGTCAATCAAAAGAAATTAAAAATTACTCGAAAAAGTTGCAAGGGGTTCACCCCTAAAAATCATTAAAAGTACCAAGTTGTCACATCGACTTGAAATTCGGACTGTTTACGTAAAATTTCATGCTCATTCCAAAAATGTATGATTTTTATATGCTCGGATATGAGATTTAGCCGGAAAATTTTTCATTTTTCGAATTTAAAATTTTTGTCCTCGGACGTATTTTGACGTGCTGATTAAGAATCTTTTAACAATAATGTCGAAAACTCATCAGAATATTTTTGACGGTAAAAAAACCATCAAAAAACTTATTTAGAGCTGACCAACTCGAGAACGGTTAGAGATAGACAAATTCTGCGAACGCCAATCGATTCAGAATGGTCGAATTAGTATGTATTGTGGATTTCGAGTCAATCGAACGAAATTAAAAATTACTCGATAAAGTTGCAAGGGGTTCACCCCTAAAAATCATCAAAAATACCAAGTCGTTACATCGACTTGAAATTCGCACTGTATACGTAAAATTTTATGCTCATTCCAAAAATGTATGATTTTTATATGCTCAGATATAAGATTTAGGCGGAAAAAGGTGTTTAAGATGAAAAATAAAATTTTCTGAGATTTTTAATTTTTCATTTTTTGAATTTCAAATTTGTGTCCTTGAAAGTTATTTGACGTGCTGATTCTGAATATTTTAACAATAATGTCGAAAACTCATCTTAAAAATTTTTGGCGGCAAAAAAAACATCTAAAAACAGATTTAGAGCTGACCAACTCGAGAACGGTTAGAGATAGACAAATTCTGCGAACGCTAATCGATTCAAAATGGCTGAATTAGTATTATTGGGTATGTATTTGGGCATTATTTTATGACAAGGTACTAAAATGAACCTTTCTCCTGGTCTCCTTATGTAACCATCCAATCTCCTTCAATTTATTTGATACTCTTTGTCGCCTACTTACACCAAAAATCATACGTGGGCATGAGCTTCGAACTTTCTGGATCTTATTTTTATACATAAGAGTTAAATTATGTCCATACAACGTATCCGCGTAATTGAATTGTAATTATCTTTCATTGCCCCCTAAAACTTTTTCATTATTTTTCATTAGAGATAATTACTTCACTGCTTTCATTAGGTGTACAAAAAATGACTAGTTGTTTCCCACTCGACAAATACCCAAATACGAGAACTACAGAAATTGATCTCGTATGTATAGGTACGAATCCAAAAAAATAGTGAGAAAGTTAATTAGTTGATTAGGTATCGTACCACAGATATTCTCTTTGGAGTCTTTGGGGCTTGGAGGTATTTACGTTTCTTCTATTTATATTTATATTGTATCAAAACGACATTCAGATGACCTAAACATGTATTTATTTTTCTATATTTACTACTTATATTAATGAAAAACATGTTTTTAACAAAACTGAACATCACCAGAGCAAAACATTTCAAAAACTAAGCGTAGTTATTTTTTTGTTTCAGGTATGGGTGGCATGGGTCAGTCAATGGCTTCCTACTACAATCCATCAGCAGCATATGGTTCCCTGAGTGCAGCTTCTATGGCCGCCGCAGCTGCAGCAGCGCAGCAGTCTGCAGCAGCCATGTCTGCTGGACTATCAGCCCCAGCACAGGTATGGAATATCACAACTGCTTCAGTTTTATTTATTCATTAATACACATCGATATTTCAATTCAATACTGAAACAAAATGATCAGATGACCATGGTTCAAATCACATCGTTTTCCACCAAGCTAGGAGAGCTTTCCAATCCACTTGCAGGTCCAGCTCCTACTTTTTATCCTGGTTCCCACGATGAGGAAAACTAAATCAAGCTTTTGATAGCTCACAAATTCCATTTTGTGCTACATTCTCCGCATAAAGAATTTAGAATGGATTCCGACCTCAGAGTAATAAAAGACAATAGAGGTGCCTTCTCCATCCTTGTCTTGAAGTCAACATAACTTTGTTTGTTTACAAGCGAGGGCCTTATACATGTTAAGTCCGTATTCATTCGGGTAGTTCGTGTATGCCCGCTCATTTCATTCGGATCAAGTTGTCGTTTTTCGTTTGTATTATGGTCCTTCTTACTCTAGATGTAAACAAACTGTTGATAACATTTCACCACCCGTCACCCCCCTCGCTTGTATAGAAAAGGATACTTCATGTTCACTTCAAAACAGGTATTTGTGTAGGTATAGGCAGGGCATCTCTATGTCTTTTATTACTGTGAGATTCAGACCAAGTTCAAAAGTTTTTATTAATATAATACATAACTTTTTTAAGTGACTTGAAAAAACTACTATGATATTTAAGATAAAGTTTTTGAAAATCAAATCGAAAAAAATTATATAAATCAACAATAGAGACAACGGAATGTGTACAGGATATTTCATAATGAAATTGAAAAAAGTGCAAGAGCCACCTGGAACGCTTCAGTGATCGAAATATTCTTCTTGGTTCCACATATTGCCGCCGAATGAAGTTGATATAAAACAAAATCTTAGACCTGAAAAAAAAATACAGTATGAGTGACTGTACAAAAAAATACCGTTAAAGAAATCGCAAAAAGAGTGTTTTATGATTGAATGCTAACCCTCAAGGACGATAATCCTTGAATTATTTCACGGAAAATTCTTCGTATGCACGTAGTTTCGCAATCGCTGTATTTCTGAGATACAGGAAACTGAAATTCAATAAAAAAATCAGTTCCTCTCCAATATCTCTAAAATCGCTTTAGATTTTTTCTTCAATTTTGGTACATGCAAAGTACGCATAAATTTTTTTTTTTCCCATGATCAAGGTTCTCTTGATTTTCATCAGTGGCGTCCCTGTTAACATGTCCTGCCATATTTTTGATCAAAATAATGAAATGCCATTGTTTTTTTTTTTCAAACTTAATATTATCCTTAATAGTTGTCTCGATAAAATAGTTTGTCTATTTTTCGTTCGGCGAACGGTTTTCAATTTGAAATACAAAATGCCTTCATTAGCTTGTACCTATGCGATTTTTTTGTTAGAGTTAATGAAATGCATTTTTTTTTATCGAAAACTGTCTGCCGAAGAAAAAAGTCCTGAAAGAAGAATTTTTTATGAGAACAACGGATAATTATAAATATAATATTTATTGAAAAAAACTCAATGGCGTATCATTGTTATTTTTGTTGAATTTCAACACCCTGTATCTCAGAAATAAAGGTTCTTCGCCCTTAAGGATCAGCATTCAAACATCCTGAATATTGTGATATTTGCTAAAGAAATTGCAGATTACAAATATTATTTTTATGTTTCATATAAATTCCAATAGCATTTTTAAAATTTCTCGGTATATTGAAAATTAACAGTAAATTTGATTGCATTCACTAGAAATACAGAAATCGGTATGTACGATGAAAATGTACACAAAATTTGTACAAAAATCACTTAAATAAATCTGTAGTAATTTCAACCCAATTTTTTTCAGTGCGGAAACCGCGTGAGGAATCTTCAGGAGTTCATCAGAAGATCCGTAGTAAGCACTAGATAAACTGAAAAATATTGATAATATTAGTATATTCTTCTGCTCATCATACGCGAGTAGAAGACTATACTTCCTCTACGACTACGCGAAAATTTATAAATTTATGACGGCTCAGTTTGAGGTACTTATAGGTAGGTATCTATCGAAATTATTGCCGTTATTACCAAAAAGTGGTATAAATTACAAAGCAATATAAGAAAGCATAATAATTATACATGAATAACTAAATGCTTGGGGGAAAAAATAAAAAAAAACTTCCACCGGTAGGATTCGAACTCACGCTCTTATAATAACCTTTAACTCAAAAAAATCAAAAATATTTATTATTACAATTTAACATCTACATCTTCATGTCCAACAACAAGCCACAGACTATCTTCATCACTCCTGACAATCCAGGGGGGTTATGAAGGAAACGAAGACGGGCGCAAAAGTGGCCGCCCCCCGCTTCCTCTCAGACAGCAGAGGGGTGCCTTGCCAAGGCGAACATAGCCCCCCGCGAAGGGGCGCCAGAGTCCGCCCGCGCTGGTGGTGACGCTGGGCCGGACTTTTTGTCGGAACATGGTCGGCTGATCGGCAGAACACGCCTCCTGCAGTGCTTATGTGTGTGGTATCCTGAGTTCACTGTAGATATTCCTAGTTAGGGTTTATGAGGTAGGTTGTTTCGATGCAGAATTCCCGGAAAAGGCTGAGGCAAAAAACCGGGTCAAGGTACTTCGCGTTTTAGGTGTTCCTTTCGACTTGGTTCCCTACGGAACCGGTTCTTCCCTCAGTTCGTTGAAAATATCCAACGCTTGATATATGAGTCCGCCGTGTTTGCGGAACTCATTATCATTCGCTCTCAGCATGGTGATGTCTCTGGTGAGAGGGCTTTTGTCGAGCAAGTATTTATAAAACTTGTACGAGACATGTTTTATAAACGTCGGAACTGAGTCGACATTCGCAAGCTCCCTTAGAGTTTCCAACCGAGTGTATCGTCTGCTATTTGTGATAATACGGAGTACCTTGTTCTGCATCCTGTCCAATCTCGCTAATGGAGTAGGTTTCAGGCTGCAGAACACTGGACAAGCATACGTCATAGCTGGTCGTATGATTTGTAATAAAAACTAAGAAAGAAAACAGTCAATCTGAAGTCAAAGTTTCAGCCAAGAAAGTAGTTTATGTTTTGGAATTTCAGCTTCATCTTCGGCCGAAAATAAAAAATTATATGACTTCCCAGCACTTTCGTGTGCCATCCTATTTCGAATCATTCACTAATGAATTTCAGAAGTTTTTGACAAGTACGCTTCAAATGGATCAATTAGATCAGTAGTAAATGGTGGAATCGTCAATTTCAGTGCTATATTTTCTGGTATTTTGAAGCACTGCCACCGTAATCCACTCTCATCCCTACACAATGTACACATAATGAAAACATACATCTTATTATAAAATACCGGCAATGGAATGGAAGCGCGTAACGCAGGGTGTTTGTTCGAGTCGTTAGAATCCTTTGTCGCGAATGATACATCGCCGAGGATTGTCCTACAAGGTGCCGTTCTTCGCTCTCACAATGCCATAACGTATAACACCGGTTCTTTGTCGAGAGAATTTTCAGCTTTTTTCGACAAGACGCCTTTTCCGCTGTTAATCATGTGAATTGACCTGCGTTCAAAAAACGAAAGAAGGAAAGTTTGAAGAAGTACGAGTGTTTAAAATACGTGGGGATTATCGTTGTGATGAACGAGTTAGATTTGCCATCGAAAAATCGACGCGAAAATGGATGGTCACGAGATATCTGCGGTCATGAACCTGTCTAATTAATCTCAAGCTTGTGTCGTCAATGTACGCCATTCTACGAGGCAAGAGGTGAAAGAAGGGCCCGAACAGAAAATTTATATCTGTTCGGATAGTCAGGCAGCGCTCAAAGCTATCTGTCATCCTAGACCAAGCTCAGTTTTGGTACAGGAATGGAGATGCTCTTGAGAAATTAGCGGAAACAAAGGAAGCCTAGTTGGTATGGGTCCCTGGTCACAGGGGGGTGCCGGGAAACGAGGTGGCAGATGAGCTTGCCAGAACCGGTTCCGCTGCGCCGTTCTATGGACAGCCAGTACTAGGCATTGCAAGAGGTCAAATCTCTTCTGCCCTAGATGAATGGGTGGAAAGAGAACTAAACGAATCTTGGAGGAATACCGCCGGCTGCAGGCAGTCAAAAGACTTTGTGGCCGGCTCTAGCAAGTCAAGGATGACGTGGCTTTTAGGCAGAGATCGCCAAACACTACGCCTCCTTGTAGGAATACTAACAGGCTATAACAAACTAGGTAGACACCTGTCACTAATGGGTATAAAAGACAATCCCACTTGCCATATGTGCGAAGAAGGCGAAGAAACTTCGGCTCACTTCCTTGGCGAGTGTGAGGCGTACGGGAGGCTAAGATTCGAAATCTTCGGAGTCGAAAAACTCCAACAAGAGGAACTCATCGAACTAGAGTGGACGGACATACTGACCTTCACTAGAAGGTCACAAAGGTTCGGAAAGGAAGACGAGAAGAGGCAATGTAGTTATGTGGAGAGCAGGGGATGGCAAAAAGGGCCTCCCCATGATTACTACTACTGTGTCGTCAAATCGGTGGTCGTGGTCCAAAGCATGTTGAGCCACACTCGATTTTTCTGGTCTCGAAAATCGGATATGAGTAATGTGCTCTCGGAACCGTACTTTCATGGCCCTACATACTTCTCGCAGTCCTTACAGCTAATCTCATAAATACCTGACTTTTCTTTTTCTTCCGTCTTACCTTTGGATAAAATATGTCGCGCAGCACATTCACGTCACTATTATTGACGATACGGAGTACCTTATTCTGCATCCTGTCCAGTTTCAGAAATGGAGTCATGGTCAGGCTGCAGAATGCTGGAAAAGCGTGGCAGGACAGAGGACCTGCTAGTAAATCATCATCGTACATGACAAGCTTGGTGAGCCAGAAGTTGAACCTCCACAGAGCGCTCATGATTAACATGATTAACGGGAATGTGTGAGGGATTATGGACGTAACTGTACGAAAAAGTATGTCCATGGATCTAATTTGGGAGCCTCTGAATTACTATTGGTTACAGACGATCTGAAATTTTACGACATTCATTCTGTGCAAGACAAAATTCATTTTCGGGAAGACGTCGATAGTGTCCATCAATGTGGAAAATGGGTTAATAGGTGTAAAGACGTACTTCCTCAACAAAAGTGCCGATTATATTGCAGTATATAATTCCTAATAACCTTATGAATTTTTAGTTATTTCATAAAATGCAAGATTTTAATTTTTCATTTTATTTTTTAATAAACACTTCTATAACCCTGTCAGTTTTTATACACTTTCTTTCAATTTCAACATTTTTTTTATTCGACGTATCGTTTTCGGTCAACCACCATCAACTTACAGTTCTCAAATACGTCTATATTTTTGTGAAAAGTAATATTCATTCCAAATTAAATAATGTATCATACAAGATATTTCATTTTCATAAGTAGGTAAGTTTCAAAATATATTTCTATACATGAAGGATTTGACGCCTTCCTTCCTGGTATCGAATATAGTATAATTTTTATTAACTGTATGTTACACATGTTATATTATATCGTTCCAACGAAACCATTCTCCGACGTATCATTTTACGCTCATGCAACACCCGTGTGTAAATATGGGTAAATTACCTAAATAATATGTGGTCATCATGGATTATCACTAGAACAAGCAGAAAACTCAGGTAGTGGCAATTATCACCGTTAAAGACAACAACAAGTTTCTGTGGCGTCTAATTTAATTTTCACCTGTATGGAAATACAGTTTAAATAGAAGGACAAAGGTATAAATGGTTTACTTGCTTTTGTCTGTGTTTGTTTAACAATTTGCCTCTCAATAAAGAATTTCAAATGGAAACGAGATTTTGAGATTTTGACAAGTAGTTCTCCAGAGATGAAGTTTAGGGAGCGATCTGTTGAAATTTTTTCACCAAACTAGGATTCCGTCATCATCATACTAACTTTGATTAGTTAAACAGAGTGTTGAGCGCATTTCTACAAAGATGTTATACTTATAAGGTAACTCCCCTCTCTCTCTCTCCCTCTCTAGGACCCAAAATCTTCGGTTGTGCAAAAAAATTTACGACGATATGAAAAAATATGAATCTTACATCAAAAAAAAAACAAGGGGCCCAGCTTACGCCACATTACAGCAAACCCATGGTCTTCTATTCTTCTATGAGCGGGATGACATTAAAGGAGATCATATTTAGTTTTATAAAAAATTGAGATGTTTCTATTTACTTTAAAATTCAATATCTCCTTCAATAATTTTTTTTCGACAAATAAGTAGGTATTATTTCATTTCGTTTTGTCATCTTCTACTTCCCATTTCATTTATTGCTCAAATTTCCGAACACCCTGTAGAATATTCCACTCCCACTCACATTCGGACCTTCTGCGAACAACTAAGCCCTCATAGTGATTTATTCAACAACGACATCATATTGTGATTTGCACTTTTTACCCATTTTAAAAACTGGAATAGCTCTAAATTCGTTGTCTCCTCGAACAAAAGGATAACAAATTGATGATTACCTAGGCTCTAATCCCCACCGTTTTATGTACGGTTGTGTTTGCTGTAACTAACCGAGTGTGAGAAACGCCAAGTGAGGTTTTAGGCCTAAAATGCACAGTCACCATCGTGTAGGACAAGCCATTAGCAGATATGTCCAGGTGACTTGTACTGGTAACATACGGGTGTAGTACAGTCGCTGGAGTAAAATATTTATTGTGTCTACACAAAAATTCTACATGGAAATTTTCCTTCCTAAACTGTTAATACATACATGCAACCACAAAAATACGTCATGACCATTAAAAATAGCAAGGGCTGCAAGTATCTATTTTTTATTACGTTCAGAACCTAGCTTTCCTAGTTTTCGAGCAATTTCATTTTATCGATTGGCCCCAAATAATTTAAATAAACAAATTCGCGTGCAAATCGTTAATGGAAAATTAATCAAAATTTCGACATCGATTTTTTTGTAAACTATTGCTCATAAGAAACAAGTACCTAGGACAACGAGCGTTAAAGGAGCATTTGAAAATTCTCATTATATCATTGATATTGTGGAATTATGTTGCTAGTTCTTGATGTCTGTGCCAAATTTTAGATTATTCAGACGATTGGAAGGGAGTAGAAATTTAATTTAGAAATTCTCATTATTATTATTATCATTATAACATTAATATTATGGAAATCTTGTATTATGGTCGGTCCTTGATATGTATGCCAAATTTTAATATATTCTGACGATTGAAGTGGGTGGATATTGAATTTTAATCTTTATATACATATCAACAGTTTATAAGTGAAAATCAAGGCGAAGGAGATTTCCAAACCGACTGTACTACTGTTCATCATTTGAAGAATTATTCGTTCTTCCTTTAATTTAATTGTTTGCGGTGTTGTAATGAAGTTGTGTCTATTTGAGTAATGTCTTCAGTTACTGTCAAGAATGACTATATTTTTGACCACCAGGAAATACTGTTTAAGTGCTTAGCAAGACAGAAATAATTCTGATTTTCCATTCACTGGATTTATATGTCTAACATTTCATGGCATTTCAACATTTATGGTTTTCATTTAAAAGTTAAATAGTTTTTATGGCACTTCGTTTTGTTAGAAATGATCATTTCATTGAAATTATGATAGTATACAAGAATGCATAAAGGTATGATCAGTCCGTAAAAAATTACTTTACCCACAGTAGTTGATATTTTTACGCACTGGTGCTAAATAGTACCACTTTTCGCAATAAACTGTCGTAGAAAAAACTCTGTAATGAACAGAAATTTGGTATGGCGTAACATTTTGAAGAATATTTCGTTGAAACTTACCAAAATGGCCCAGGGTCTGGTGGAGATATGATAAGGAAACCTGTTCTCCTAATCTAGTCTGAAAAATAATTAACTTGAGGGAATTTTGAGACACTAGGCGTCGTCTGGCAACAGTCGTTTTTTGTATAAATATACATTCTTGGTTCTACATCTTGTATAATTTTTTCATATATTTTTTTTAATATGTATTTACTCCTGAGCTTTCCACTTCGATAAAAAAATCATTCCAAAAATATCAGTTGTGACATATCCCAATCTCATTTAGCAAAATAGAACGATTTATTCAAAATGATTTAAAAGAAACATTGTAAATATGAGATAAGTAAAAGAGCAACAAGGGAGAACTCCCAATGTGCCTCGAATAACAAAATATAAATATGATATGAAACAATTTATACAACCGTTGTTATTCAAATGAGATGTGTCAGAGGCGCAACATAACGTTTTTGAGTTACAGCCTGATTCGATATAAGAAGTGAAGAATTATCAGAGCTGGCCATATTTTTTGAAACATAACATTGCACCCGTTGACCTATGATAAAGAATGTGAAGTAGTCACATTTTCACAATTTCTGAGCATCCCAAATGGTTAATGAGCTGGGTGTTGATGGCTCTTCCCATAACCTTCAAAATATCAACCGTTTTCAATTCTTTAAATCGTTGGTTGATGTAGTTTTTGTGTTTCTTATAGGAATCTATCAAAACTGGATCTCCTGAACTATTTGATATACAGTGCGTTCATAAAGTGAGGTAATAGTTATTATTGTATTTCAGTCTTCTAACTTTTTTTACAAAAAAATTATAATCGAACTGTCCGAGCTTTACTTTCGAAAATGATTAACTCATAAGATAATGGAGCATTTCCACCCTTTATGAACGCACTGTATAATTTAGATATTTTTTCAATTTTAATGATTTTTTCATTCTCCCCCTCAGCAATTGTGCTTGTATAGGAAAGTACAGCTTTCAATACTTGTGCTTGGTGATCGCTTAGATGTGGGGCTCATTTATCAGAGACTTTCGACCAAAGTACTCGAATATATAATTTATCTCTTTGCTGTTTTTATCCTGTGTTAGTATGTCTTCATTTAGATCTCCTAATGACTTAATATTCACAAGTCTCACTTATTTCTATAAATGATCTGGATAAATTAAAAAAAAAAGTTTATTGAACCACTCAGATATTTTCATACAGTGCTAGTCTAAAGTCCGTTCCCCCTACTAATTTTTGAACCACCTGGTATATCGCAACGAAATTTGGAAGGCTCAAATAGGAGATAAAACCTACTTTTTCATGAGAAAATTCCAGCTAAAATTTTCAAAATGGCAGCTAAGCGCTATATTCAATAATTTTTTAAATAGAACACCCGGTATATTATTGCATGATCGGTTATAGGGACGATCATAAGGAATCCAACAACACCAAGTTTGATGCTATTATCTCCAAAGACTATGGAGATATCGCCTGTTATTTTCTCCATAAGAGTGTGAGAGAAAATTTATTGACCCGCCAGAAAAAGTTTCTCTCCCCCACTCATTCACCTTATGGAGAAAGAAATAGGTGATATCTCCATAGTCTTCGGAGATAATAGCATTGTTTTAAAATTGTTATTGCTATTTCCGTCAACTGGCAGCACCCTTACGAGCAACCTTCGGATAGCGAGCCTAGGAAGACGGCGCCTTTATCTTTTAACGTGTGATGTTATGCACGGGACCGGTGATCGCTCCGATATCCGCACCACGTACATTGGGTTGAGAAGCGAACGCTTTACCCATGCTCAAATTGTTTGAGACCTCCCCCAGAAAAAAAACTTGCTCCGCGGCACTGGCCGAGACAATTTATCCCGGCGTTGTTATTCAAATGAGGTGTAGCTCCAAGTCGAGGGAGTCACCCGGTAAGGTGTGATTGGAAGTGGATGCTGTCACCGGGATATGCGGACAAAGATTATTAAATCAGGATTAGCGGTCTGTTTGTGACTGCTCTCTGCCTCCGGGAGCTCTCTTTTTACTTTACAAGAAAAACAACCGTTGATTTGTGTTGGCCGTCCTGGTACGAATGTGGGGTGTTCGATTATAAAATCCGCGGGTTTATATTCCTCGATGGTCGTACGAGGTGATCAACTCGCGAGGTTTATTGTTGTTTTGCACGGTGGCAGCCACTGCGAACGCCGAATTTAGTGTTGCGACATTTTTGGGAGACTGTGATTGTAGCTGTTTGGAATTGGAAGCGACGGAAAAGTCAAGCGAATGTGTGTGTGTGAAGGTAGCAACCAATTTGCCAGCGACGATTTCGTGAGAGTCGTTGCCAGCAACGATTTGGTAGGACGGATTTTATGCATTGAAAATTGTTGGATTGATACGAAAAAAGCACGAGTAAAAGCAAGTCAGGAAAATTGAAAATGAGTCCTGAAAAACCTTGGATTTTTCTTTATATCGACCTTGGAATCGCCATTTCGTGAAAAGAGTTATAAAATTATAAGGGATGATGATATCAGTCAGCGGCACGAGATATTTCTAGGAACTCCTGCTTTGGAATTTTACGACTCACATATAAATGGCACGCGCCAGCGGAATAATCAATCGGTGAAGCAGAGTAGTAAAATTGTAAAAAACAAATCATTAGCAGTCGTAAGAAACATGTAGAAATCTTATTGAAATAATGCAGATTACTGGTTTATAATGTTTATCAAATAAGCGGGAATTTAAAAGCATCTGTTATTGAAATACATTTCACACCAAAGGTGTTTGATCATCATTGAAAATGCCGTGAGATCGATTTGGCAGCAAGTATTCTACATTGACAGCTTAGATAGATGAAAAAGTAGATATTTTCACTATCTATGTTTCGAGACATTATCACTTCGTGCCCAAAATTTTAATTCTTATAGTCCTTACAAAAACTATATCATTATAATATTGAGTTATAATTATTGTTCGTTCACTTATGAAGCCGGAGTTCATGAAATGCCTTTATCAACTCTTATCATTTGTTTCAGGTGGTTAGCTCAATGGACGCCATGAAATACTCCATGGAAGCCGACAAGTACCGCTCCCCGTACATGCCCCCGTCCTCCCTCGCCCTGTCAATGTACTCAGACCCCAAGTACATGGACTCACCTTCGAAAAGCTACCTGGAACGCGGCTATCTAGACTCCACATCCGCTCTGACCAAGGCCTACTTCGAATCCTCGAAGATGTACATGGACAAGTACAATCCCGATTCCTCCAGATCGTACCCATGTCTGGACATCGGCAAAATGTACGCCGACCATCAGCAGCAGCAGAATCAACAGGCTTCTCTGAGCTCTCCAAGGTCTTCGGATTCCCCCGACATCAAACCCAACCAGGAGAGGCTTGAGGGGACCTCTTCTTCGAGTTCAACCACGACGTCTTCGGCTGGAGCTTCACCCGGGGCTTTGCAGGGTTACTACCCGAGTAGCGCCATGCAACAGGGCGCTGGGGGGTTGCTACCCATGACGCAGTATCCTGGGCAGTATCCGCCCCAATCACCGGGGACCGAGTTCAGGCGGCCCCTGACTGTTTTGTTTTGACCAGATAGAATGTGAACGTGATATTAGTGTAGTTAGTATAAGTTGGAAAATCGGTAGGATATGTGGGTTCTTGTATGGCTCGTCTTCGGGATGACGCGCGAGTCAGCAGTAATAAGATTGTGTCCATTTAGACCTGTAGGAATACCCCGAGGTTCATGTTCAATTGAGTTAGCTAGTTTTATTCTGTGATTTTTTTTGTTTTCTGTCGAATGGTATGAGCGTTTGGACTCTGAGTGATGAATGGCCCAATATGTTAAGATTATTCTGTTTTATGGTAATATTCAGCAATACTTATTTCTACATACTGATCCAGTTTTTTTTCACAGGTGTCAATTGTCCTTATCGTTTGGCTAATATCGACAAAACAAATGTAATAAACAATTAGAGTAGGCAGACTAGAGGAGTTCATACTCATCACTTATGGACATGGAAAAGAGGCAAGGTCCATTTTGATCTTTTTTATCGCCCAGTCGGCATTCCTTTCCCTTCGGGTCTTGGTATTGTCGTTAATACATATTTCTAACTTGCCGGGGTTGAAAGCCTCAGGAATGATAAGCTACGGAGGCTGAGAACAAACTTTTAAAAAATATTCCTTGGCTCTTATACCATGTAAATTTTCAGAAGAGGTGAAAATGAACATCTATCTGTCATGTGACATAGTCAAACAAAATATTCAATAATGAAGAATTCTCCTGATCTTCTTAGATAAGATAGCAATGATAAAACACTGTAAAAAAAATTCTCCATTGTCTTTCCGCAAGTGACATAGTCACGGCCACCATTTTTGTTGACTACGCATTCCAAACATATAAGAATTTGTGAGAATGAATGGAAATAATTTCATTGAAGTTTCCATTGATTTCTTTGTTATTCACAGAATGTGATTTTTCGATGTTGTAAATTATATACTTGCACTGCACTATTTGGACCTTTTTGTGAAGTAATGTATTAATTTTGTTTGCAATGTTTTAGTTTCATCCCAACACTCAACTGCTGTTTTGTTAGGTCTATTTTATAAATTGCGTTCCATGACGTTATGTTAAAAAAATTGCATATTTTAAGATACTGGAAATTAGATGAAGGAAATATTCATTCCATTTTCCAAACAATTTTAAATATGATTGATGATTTGAAGATTTAGAAATTTTTGTTCAAACTTTTGTTGCTGCTCCGAAATTCTGGTAAAGTGGCTTGTGAAAGTATGTTGTTACCTCCATTTTATTCCATGTCATGAGTGAGTAATTCCCTTTGAATGCCTGTTTCGGCTTGATGATGGAGGGCCGCCCATGTGGGTGGATGAAATAGAAATATTACCATAAAACATGTAATGAGAAATATTCAGATGTGTATAAAATGTAAATAATTCTATTAGTTTGTACAGAAATATTCATTCGTGTGCTTTTAGGTAATAAAATAGTTACTATTTAACATTAACTGTGGAACACAAGTCAATTTGTGTTTTGTTATTTTTTGTTGTAGATGAAGTTTATTTGACTATTTTTAATTGTATTGTTTCTTCGTTCCTATCTATGACGTATAGTTCGTACTTAAAAAGTATCTACAGTGTATATCTTGTTATTAATCATTCGGTAAATATAAGAATAATTACTGTAAACGGTTATGTAAAGCTCGAGAAACAGTAAAATAAAACGTGTTTGTTTCAATTTTGTTTTATTTTCAGTCATCCTATACTGATACATTTAAAAAGCATCATTTAAATGTTGCAAGGTTTGTTGAAATTGCAGAAATCCTTGGCTCAACCAATAATCTGTCAATTGAAACGAATAATTTCGACAAAGTCGAAATACCTTTTTCTCCACATTTTCAAAAATTAGAAAATAGGCACAAATATCTGACAGAAAACTACTACCGATACGGACACTGAATTACATCTGACATCTTGAGGAACACTGAAGGAGTATTTCGACTTCGTCGAAATTAGTTTTTCATTAATTTTTCTCTAACAGCCTGAATGAAGACTGGCATATGCTGCCAGCAGTGCATCTTATTAAAATTAGACATGCATAGAATATAGGGTGTATCTTGAATAATGTCATTAATTTCGAGTGGTGATTCCTTGTCACATTTTATGAAAAAAAGTTCATATAAACGTGTGTCCTAAATTGCTTCGTTTCCGAGTAACGGGGTGTCAAAAGTTTGATAAAAAATCGGTTTTTCATGAACTACTCAAAATTCTTTACGCTGATTCTTGTTAGTAGTAACAAGGGGCTTCTTTTCACGAAACGAGATTTTGAATATTAATTCCAGTGGCGTCCCAGTTAACTTTGTCTGTCACTCGGAAACGAAGCAAGTTAAGACCCACGTTTATCTGAACTTTTTTTCTTAAAATGTGAATGTGAAGGAATCACCTGAAATTAATGACATCATTTAAGATACACCCTGTATATGGAATAGAGATCAACCATGATCTGTATATTTTTTGAATACATCTCCATGTATGTCAACCCAGTTCCGGAAAAAACTTAGAGCTCACCCAATTTTTTTTTAGATTCATTACCATTCTCATCAAAGAATTCCAGTACTCTGACAAGTAATGAATGAATAATGAATAAATACATCGATAACTGAATAATTTCTCATATTTATCAGGTGTGCTTCAGGTCCTCAAGTTTTTCAACCTGTTTACAAGAGTACTAGTAAAAGTTGACATCCTAATTTATGAATTCAAGAAAAATCCGAGGAACTTTCTATGCTGAAAGGCAAATAAAGAATCCTGGAATATATTACCCTTATTCCCAAAGATTTCGTATTTTAAAGTGAGTACATAAATATCTACAATAACGATTCAAGAAGACAAGGTTTGCTGGCCTCCCACCATGGTAAAAGTCTTACAAAAAAAAGTAAAGACTTGTAGTGTACATGTAGGAACAACCAAAGGTGCATAGGCACTGGGTCCAGAACTAATTCCTATAGGTATTATGGAGGAGGTGATGACTCTCGTAAACGAGGCAATTGAACATGCCTGCCACGATAACTGGCCTAAAAAAAAACACCGGTAAATTTTTACGGAAGGACCAGCACATCGAGACATTGAGAGTTGGGGTGAGAAGAAGCCTATTCAAAAAGCCAAGGGTAACCAAATCTGGATCTAGTGGTCGTATCATCAAACCATGGTTCTTTATGCTTTACTGATATGGTGGCAGAAGCAGATACACATTTTGGCACACGTCAAGGTCGTCAAGTGCAGAAAGTGCAGCGACTATCATGTCTGGGTATTATAAGGGAAATATATACGGGCCCTTAACCTTGGAACACAGATAACATGCAGTTAAGTAGGCTTCGGAAAGCAGTTGAAGTGGTCATAAATTATACCAAATTTGCACAAAGATCGGACCTCAACTGGAAAGGGATGAATCAGTGTTGTATTGTGATGGATCAGAGATGGAGGAAAAGGCTGAAGTGGGCGTTACAGGGTCGATTTTAGGCTTTCTAAACCTCTTGAAACCCCAACAATCTTCCCAGCAGAAGTACATGCCAGAGAGATTTGCCCAGAAATGACTCGGAAGGGGTATCCAGAGAAAAAATCTGTATACTGTCAGATAGTCAAGCAGCACTGAAAGCTCAGAAAACATACACCTGTGAGTCTGAGCCGACTTGAGATTGACTTATATTCGGAGGCTGTGGGCACAACGAAATTTGGGTACAACGCGATTTGGGTGTAATGTCATTTGAGTGCAACGACATGCTTCCAAACAATTAACACACGATATTGAGACCAAATAACTGATAATAAATCGCAATCGAATATGACTCTGGAGTGTGAACATTTTTGACGTCAATCAAACAGCGAATCTTTATTCTTGTTTTCTTATTGATCCATTTCTTAGCTTCTTGCTTGAATGAAGGTAGTAAGTTGGGATTTTCAATTTCAATTAAAATTATAGTAAATATTTTAGGAAAAAGAAATACATAACATCCCTGTCTAATAGTTTTGAGCATTTTAGGTTCCTCTAGAGTTTTTTCATCATATCGAGAGTTATAAATATAATCCACTTGTTTACCGTAACAATTTTTACGTTGTTAAAGTAAAAGAGTCAGAAAAAAGGTTTGGCGTATGTCAAAGGTCCCAAAGGTGGATATCAGATATCAATCCTTTCAACTACTTAAATTTACTCAAATAGAAACGGAGTGCACTCTAGATGCAAAAATAAAATGCTTTCCCTAGAATCCTAGGAAGTAAAAATATGCAGGGTGTTCCATTTGAAATTCTCAACTTGGGATCGTTTCTGGTGAAACCGGAAATGTTAAGAGAGTATGAAATATACAAAAAATCGTGAATCCAATACTCCTGCCAAGTTTGAATGTCACAATCTAAGGCTTGTCTAAAGAATACGTTGACACCCGGTATAACGAGGCAAGTATTTGCCTGAAATGTTTCGACGATATTCTCCGGAGTTTAAAAAGCATAACTATCTCGAAGAATGAAATTTCCGGACCCCTTAATCAAACTTCGACGTGTCGCTAGTATCAACAAGGACTGAGTGAATTTTTATGTCGTCTCAATTAAAAACGGCTCCGTTATAACTCTTGAAAGGAAATTGCTTTCACGCAATCAGCATCGAACAATGAATGGAAATTGTTTGCTATAACATTACGAAAGCCTAATATCGTCGAACTTTTAAAACGCCGTTTGTAATTACTGTTTCGATAGAGTTCGTTACAAAGAGCGATGTTTATTTTTGAATTACACAAAACTGACACTTCCATGCCGCTGACAAAGGGAATAACTATTAAATGGTCTATAAATCATTGGAGTCGACAGCGAGGCGAATCGACGCGAAAACGAAGAGTGTTTGAATACATTACTTTCTCATGGACATGTTTTTTTATCGGTTATACGAGGGGGTATGAATGAAGACGAAATCAGCAGACTATCTCGATACATTAAAAATTATGTTTTTAATTATTTATTTACATTGCTCCCCCCTGTTCTAACTTTTAAACCCATTGAATGTATAAAAAGGTTCATTGCAAAATTCGATATTATTCAACAGTTATATCAAGTTTTTTTTCAGTATTAAAGCAGAATTTACCAATTCTGAAATCAAAGTATTGTTTTAAAGAGCCTGTTGAAATCAATCTTATTGGTTTCGTGACAGACCCTAGACTCCCTAGAGGTAAATCAACCTAACCTAAGATATCTAACAACCCACCTAACCCCGAGAGGATAGCTCGAACGGTAGAGCGCGTGGGTCATCGATATCTAGAGCCAAGCAACGCTAAGCGAAGTTATGGTTTGGATGGAGACTTACGGACGATATCCATTCTCCTCGGGTCGTGCTAGGAATCGCACGTTAAAAGGTAAGACCTCGTTAATCCTTAGCTCGCACAAGTTTCGACTTTTGAGGGCTGTTAACGGAAGAAACAATAACACTTTTTCGCTTCATTCATATTGAAACGTTCTTTAGAGTCTTTCAATAGAAATGCAATCACTTTTTATTGAATAAATCACAAATTTTCACGTACAAATTGTTTGAAAATAGGCGAACAGCAAACGAAACGAAATTGATAAGTGAGGTTATTTCTTCTTCTTTATCTACTATTGAGTTTGTTTTACCCTCCGAGCAAATATAAACATAGAGATGCCTTTCTATCCTTGTTTTTTAAGCCAACATCACCTTGTTTATATTTACATCTGTCCTCCAACTAACGCATCTAGTTGCATTGTCCTCTGAACTGAATGTTTACATCCCCTCAGTCCCCTTGACCATATTTCATTGTTGAGAGAAATGGACATCATGGTTGTCTACAAATCTGTTATGTTTGAATAGAGAGGGCATCTCTATGTTTATTATTGCTCTGAGGTTTTACCTCCGGGGTCTGTCAATTATTCTACTTGCTAATAAATTCTTCTTCTTTTGGGGTTCTGTGATTGGTCATTTTACCCGCTGTCACCCGTTTGCGGCCGATATGTAACAACAAACAACCCAATAAATCATATTCGGTGAAGTAAAAATTATTCATCTTCTCGGGGGAAGGTGGTTCCACCCAGAAATAAAAACCCGCTGTTTAAAAGCTAATAGAGGGAAAAACTGAATTATTCTGGTCACCTTCGGATGGAAGATCAAAAATCAGGATATTTTACAGAATGTTCATCCATAGTTCTCTTCAACTTTCAGGTAGGTAATAAGTAGTATTAAAAAACGCATCGTTCTCATCTTCGAAATCTCATGGAGTTTCTTGAAATCACTAAATTAAACCGGAATGATGCAGCTCTTTATCGACACAATTGAAAACCACCAGAAGCATTCCTCTCATCAAGAGAACCATCGCGCCCATATGGTAAATCAGTAGCGGCAACAGGGTCAAACAATACGGCCCATACTGCGTTCGATTCAAAACGAATTCAATCCTAGAATGGCCGCCTTTCAATGACGATACACTCGGTCCATTGTTTGGTGTAATTGTAGCCTCTGGAGTAGTTGGATGGATCCCCGGGTGGCAAAAGGCCAGTTCGCAAGACACCGAGCACTGATCTGAATTTGTTGGGGCCAGGGGGATAATTACTGAACGCGGCAGGACGTATTTGTTGGATATGAGATCTGATTGTTGTCACTAGTCGCTACACACTTGTATCTTCTGACTGTTATTTCTTAATAGCAAGCAGAGTTGGCTCGGTGTTGATTCGGAATAACCCGAAGAATTTTTCAAAATCCTTGTTAGAAAAGTTGTAATATAAGAACTGTATAATTATGGGGAAGAATTTCGCCTTCCCCAGAGAAAATTTATACAGTGCGGCTTTTAAAAGCCCCTCCCCTCTGTTAACTTTGGAACGGAACGACATAAAAACATAAAAAAAAAATTGTTTCGATGGTTTCACCAATAATACTTTTTGAAATGAAAAAAATGGTGATTGCCCCACAGCGGGAAGGGGAGACACATCAACTGAAAATTTTTAAATGGCATGGGGGTCAAGTGGCACATCGTCGAAAAGGAAATTCCATTCTCCTTACAACCATTTAAATTTTTTTAATTTCGTTAATTTGTTTTTTGCAATTAAAATTCGTAATCTCAAATATATAAGCAGATCTGAATACTACTCATACCTCGATAAATTTGAACGGTTTGATGCGGAACGATGAAACCAAAAGTTTTGAAGGATATTACCGATACTACTTTTTGGGAGAAGAAACATTGCAATCACTCGACAGATGGCGCTGGGGGCACATTGACTTAAAATTTTCGAAAGGCATAAAAATCAAAATTGAGAAAAAAATTATAAACAAAGTTCAAAAATATTTAGATTTTTGTAATGAGAATTTAATTCTCTTTTCAACGATGCGCCTCTTGAACCCCCATGCTATTTAAAAATTTCGAGTTGATGGCCCCCTCGCGCCCCCTATTGAGCAATCGCCATATTTGAAACCCTTGAAACGGTTTTTCATTCATGTCAAACCGTTCAAAAGTTAACAGGGGAAGGAGGCTATTAAAAGCAAGTACTTTTCGTCCGCAAACACTTTTCGTCCGCAAACACCGTCCGCAAACGCTTTCCGTCCGCTATGGTCACTATGTCGTATCATAGTGACCACAGCGGACGAAAAGTGTTTGCGGACGAAAAGTGTCTGCGGACGGAAAATACTTGCCTAAAAACATAGTCGATTATTGATTCGTAAATTAGTATGTAATTTGTTGAGGTCAACGAAAAAATGTAATATGCACCTCGGCGAAACACTGTCTATTAATTGTCTCGCCTGCTTGATAGCCTCGGCTGCGCCTCAGCTATCAATTTGAGGGTCGACTATAATGACAGTTTTTCGTCCTTGGTTCATAAATAACTATTATGTTCTGGAACGTAAGAGACGATAGTTCGAACACGAATTATCACGAAAGTCAATTTATGAGTTGTGATGCACTGTAAGGTTAACAGATAAAAGATCAACTGGAGACTCAGAAAAATAATAATTTCCATCGGACATTACTACTACATCTTTTTTGCATTTCCCCTGTAAATCTCCCGTTCATCTTTCATCTAATAAAATTCAAGTTGACACAAATCATAATGTATTTCATTCATACGTTTTCAAAGTGAAGAAAAACCAATTGTTATACATCATTGGAAAGGAAATTTTGTGGCCTTTTCATTACTGAAATTGAATGTATAGGTTTCCTTTTGAAAAAACGAAGATATTTTTCAAGTTGCGTTTCGATCCATCCGGTACACAGAAAGTAATGTCAATTATGTGTCATGTTACAGAAAATAGACCATATTGGAGTCATTTCGCCTCACATAAGTTTTCAGAATTATTTTTCCTCGACGAGTTACAGAGTGTTGAATAACACATGTTTTTTGATTCAAAATCGATATATCTCCGGAAATAACGTTGTTGAACATACATGACCCTATATTTTTTGAATGGTCCAAGTGATCTCCATTCAACCATGTGATGAAACATAGGGTGTTCCATTAAAACTAACATAACCTTGGTTTGGTGCCCTTTTCCGAGTCATCCTGTATGATTCGGAATATTTTTCAAAGATACTCTCCCAAGAAGGAAACATACTTGCACTCGAAAATTTCTATTATTCTACTCTATTCTTCTAAAATAATTTCTGTCCTGTAACAGTAGGTACCTTTATCACCCATTTTTGTGCAATTGGAGCAGTCTCCTCAGCTTCCACAAATATTTTCAAATATCAGTATTCTTTTTTTGAACGGTTTTTTCCTGTCTTTATTGAACAATCACATGAAATCATCCTTCCTGTGCATGCGTACCTATAGTGAATGTTCAGGATGACCCACAACAGATATCATAAACACCAGATCATTCTTCAGATAATAAATTTTTCAATAATACACTCCGATAAACCCCGATGTCAATCCATCCTGGACGATGTATCTTTTGTCAGCCCCAGTTCATTACAAATGGACCTTTTATTCAACGGTCAATCTCGTCTGAAAACGATCTGGCTACAAGAAAATGGATTTGGTCTTTTATAAGGGGATTTATGCCCGATTTGAAGCAGTCGGGATAATAGGCCAGTCACCAGCGTCTTCAATAAAAAATAATCGTAGTCAGTTTTGAGAAAAAAATGTGATGCGTACTGATATTTTTCTAGACAGAACGAAGAAAAATAGATCAGTAATCTATTCTCTCACTAGTTACATCCAAAAGGCTATTTTTCAGAAAAAAAAGATTTACTTCTGTGGTTCATACAAAGTTAAATTGTTAAAAAAAAAATTGAAACACAGGTAACGTTATACGGCTTACATCAATGGACATGTCAAATGTTTGTAAGAATCCACAGGGTGATACTTTTTATTGGTCATGCCCCCTTTTCTCCCCCTGAACTTTTTTGAGGCTGGTGAATTCAAAAAGACAAAATAAATTTTTTGTTTCCTTTAAAAATAGAAAATTATTATTTTTTCATTCGTTAAAAATTAGTATATTCGCCGCTGTCTACTAAGGCTTTTGCAACAACAATTTATTATACAGAACATCTGAATAAAAGCTATTACAAGGAAACTACGTTATAACAATTGTTGAAAGTGACCTCCTCCATTCCTTATACACGCGTCCGCTCTTCTCATTGATAACCGTACTCTTGCCAACCACTCCGGGAGTATTTCTTACGGTTCCGATAAAATTTCCTGGCACTCAAATGTCTACGCAAGGTTCATACGTTAGATCAGACTAAATAATTACTCCTCGCAAAAAGTATGTATTCAATTTCCACGCACTCAAATGTTTACTTAAGGTTAGTTCGTATTGGTTTGATCAGACTAAATAATTACCACTCCTTCTTTTTTTATGTTTTTTTTCGGTTTTTTCCGTTATTTTTTTCTAGATTCGTTAATATCATACTGACGGTATTAACTTCACCTAAGTTTTATTGATGACAAAATTGTCACTATAACTATGGTAAAAACCTTTTCAGTTTTATAGGCCTCATACACGCGGTAACCATGACAGTGATTTTCAACATTATCTTCTGTAAATTTCTTTGTATTTCAAAGTATCATTTTCTCATACCTAAGGAAAAGTTTGTCCACGGTCCCTTAAAAATAAAATCGACTTGATACTAAACCACTCCCATTCTACTAAACATGTTTTGAGAAATGCCCTGTCCAAATAAATATTATCGTTTTAAGGTTTAATTGATACTAATAATAATAATAAAGCGTCTTTATTCACTATGAGGTACAACGAAAAACATAATAAAATATGAGTTAACAAAAAACTGATACTAATAGTGAATAGGCGGAGTGTCAGCCTTCGCTGTTTTTAAACTAAACCTTGACGTATTTGACGTATAGACGTTATGAAATGGCATTAAACACCCGTCATTTACCATTTACGACGATGCAAAAGCTGATTACGACCTGTATATCACAGAAATTTTAAAAAAATTATACATTTTTTTTTTTGTTTTCGTATGTTGTAATCTGCATTCCAATAGGCAAATGTAACCACAGTGAGTTCATATCCACACACATAAAATAAAATAGTTAAATCTTCCCCCAATGATTTTTCCACATTTTCCTATGTTCCCTGCGCACTGGCCTATAAATTTCATCGGGCTTCCTAACCTACTATTCGTGTTCCGCTAGGCTGTTGGTGTGCCCCGAGCTTCCTTTATTCGCTGACAATCAGTTATTCTTTTGAAAAAGCGTCCTGTAGCCTTTTCATCGGAGGACTTTGTGATTTCGTTCGAGATCATTCGGGATAAGGGCTCGATATTCTATCAGGGGTCAAGTTCTATAGATTACAGCTTAGAAGTATTTTCTGCATTGGTAATTTTGTGTGCTACTTTGGAGTTTTTACACCCGTTTTCTGATGTAGGAATATGGAAATGCAATAGATGGGAAAGATGAATGGAGTACATTTTCTCCACAACAATGATATAGAAGACACACTTAATGAACCTTTTTTTAGTAAATTCAAAACGCATCTCAACTGCTTTTGTCTAAAACGGACCTATACTTGCATGATGGAAAGTATAGACAATACAGTCATGTCCATCTGAGAATCTGCGGTGGTGCTATGGCTAGCGTCTTGGGCTTGCAATCCGAAGGTCCCGGGTTCAGCTACTCGCAATTGCAACTTTTTTTTTTCAAGAACGTTATTTTACTTTTGTGATGTGCCTATGAATGAATGAAGTGTTGATAATTTTTTTCTAAGAGCTGCGCTTGTAGAAAAAATAATGTGTGTATTTCGAGCACAAAGTGTCATTATCGTTCTCCAAAGATTAATCTTTTTGTCGAGCGACAATCAATCACTTTGCGCTCTAAATATACACAAACAGCTATTAAAGAACTAAAGTAGAAGTAACATTCATGTTTGATTTTTACCAGAATACAGGATATACAGGGTGTTCCTTAAAGACATGCTAATATTTGAGGGGGTGATTCTTGCACAAACATTTCCACACCGCATCAGATTTTTGAAGAATTGATCCTGAAATGAAACGATTTTTATTTTTTTAAGCGAAAACCATGCGGCGGACAAAGAAAACTCAAGAGATCAAATTTGCTCAAAAATAAATGAGGATCTCAAAAGTATTTTTTTTTTTGGAGAAAGCAGTGGCGTAGTATTTTTTTCTCCAAAAATATTCAATGCAAAACCCGTACGGACGCCACTGGTTGAGAAAATGAAAATGTTTGTGCATTAAAAAATGCACCTTGATGCATAGAAGACATGTACCAAATTTTATAAAAACGTCCACAATATTATCTCAGTTATTATTAAAAAACTGATTTTTTTTCAAAACTTTATCACCCTGTATCTCAAAAGTTAGGACTTTTAGGACATACGTTTATAGAAAGTTTTTTCCTTAAAATAAGTCAAAGAATCACCCCCTCAAATATTAGCATGTCTTTAAGGAACACCCTGTATAAATAGAAATTACAGAAACCGAAACAAAGAAAAGTATGAGTTTCCTCCCTGGTTTGAGGGAGGAATGAGTACTTTCTATAAGGGTAGGAGGAAGTAAAATATGTTTCGGATCGAACTTGTAGGAGGAAGCTGAATATAGCAATGATAAGACATTGTCTCTACCACTTTTTTGGAAGTATATATTTTGATTGGAAGAGTTTTGTGAGTAATACGAGAAGGTCAACATCTTCGCCAGTAATGGTGACACTGTCATACCACCTTCGATATTGTTGTTCGAACAATCGTAACGTCATCATCTTCAATTGCCCGTTTGGCTCCAATGCCGTTTGCTGTCATTTCTGACATGAGCATAACGATAAGGCTGGATTTGTTAGTGTCATTGGATAAAAAAATATGTTATGTGCTGCAAGTTATAGTAAATTTAACACTCTACAAAAGTGAATGATATCATCTGAGTTGTAGGATACAAGGGAAAAAGTTTTTAACGAACTAAAAAAGTGCCAAAATCGCGGTTTTTCTTGCCCCCTCAAAATCCTACAAGGAAATTTTGTTGATGGGTAAATGAGGTGAATCACTACTATACCACACCGAACCACCACCCCAAATTTCATTAACTTGAGACTAGTATAAGCAACTGCAAAGACGGAACAAGCCACACGTCTGTACCCAATGTCGCCTTGGATCTATACCAGAATTCACATCAAAATTCTGATATCATACAATGAATGTTGTTGGTCTTTCAAATATACAGTTAACTCATCTGCCCTGTTTCTTTCATGAAATCAACAAAAACATATTTCACCTTTTTAATACACCCTATAGATTTATTCGTTCGAAGAAAAAACAAAGTAGTGATTAAAGCGTCAGCCGTCGAGATCTCAGTCGGAAGATGTGAGTACTTGGAAGGCTTCTCCAATTATGTTATTATGCTCTCATCTTTTGTATGAATTCAATCCACGATTTTTTTTTTATTATCATTAAACGCTTGAACTCGTGACTGTCATTCATTCAAGAACAAAAATAAATGAACAGAAGCGAATATAAATAAAGGTAATTTGATTATTCCAGTAGACACTTCAATTTTGAAAACACTCATTGTGTTTTATGACTATTTAATGATATATAATTATAATATTACTGGGTGTCAAGAGTGGAGTGTAATTATTACTCTCGCGGAAAGTCAGGTTTGGATTTGCCCAAGGAACATAATATGAATTAAAAAATTCAAATTTGGAAATGTTGCACGTTGAGAAATTCAAAATGAAATCAAAGAAATGCCTCTGAATGCTCGACTATGATTTTCTTCGAATGACTATGGCATTAGGCAACTACAGTCAGTGGAAATTCTCATTTTTTTCGGTTAATATGAGAATCCTTGAAAATGTTTTGAGATGAAAACTGAAGGATATAATGATACTATGCATCTGAAATCCCTAAAGTATCCTTGATAATGGAACCCTGATAATGGCAGATCAAACAAATCTGCCGCCATGGGTTCGGAACAAGTTGTTATGTCCTGCAATTGATATTAGAAAGGCAAACAAAAATGGACAACCTGTATATTTGTATTTTTTAACGAAACATATATTTATATTAACGAATGCAGATCGTTGATTTGACAATTTCAGTTCATAATATTAATAAATGTTGTCGTTGAATTAACGAACAGACGTCCATGGTATTAACCAATAGAGGTCGTTAGTTAACGAAAAAGCTTCAAATATTAACGAATTAAATTTGTTATTTAACGAACTGTTAGTTATATTAACGAACAGAGGTTCATATTATTAGCCAATATAGATCGTTAGTTAATGAAATATTCGTAAACTAACGAACGTAGTTTAGTAATATTAACTTAAACCAGATTCGTTGATCAATAAACGAAATACGTTGTTACAACGAAACGATCGTTGATTAACGAGTTTTTTGTTTTTCGACGAACAGTCTTTCGTTGTAATAATAACAACTAACCAAATTTAACGTATTTTTTATTATTTACAGGAACTATTTCATTGTATTTACGTACCTTTTTGGCTCAGTGTATGAATCCTGTTAATAATCATGTTTTCTTCATCATCATGTTCGTCTTTTCATATGCCATTGGATTTTGTTGTTTACTTATTCAATGTTTGTTTATAAATCGAAGATGAACCAACGAATAATTATTAATTCCACAATTTCTGACAAATTTTTGCATCCATGTTGATTATTGAAATCAATAAATATTGAAACTTTTCATAACCTCAAACGATATAACTCATAAAGGATGATAGCACAACGACAGTAAAATGTACGAAGGGCGTGAGGCAGAATGATAGAACCTATTTAGCTGATTATTTCATTCATGAAATAATTTAAAAAAATATAACTCGTTCGTTATGTATTATTTTCATTAACTGCTTCTATATTTTTCGAAAACAATTATGTTGCTTCGGGTAACCACACTCAAGAACATAATATTTTCAAATATCAACACAAATATTTCAACCCATCAATGTTTCTTATCGCTAAACCAGTATAACAGCTGACTCTTTGATCGCTCTCTTATCAGCATAATCTTGTAACTTGACTGGGGTCTCTTCTCGCACTGCGGCTCTGTCATCCTCCAAAAATATAATCAGGGGTCTACACGCCCCCTCATTATCCAAAATACAAGCTAGCCACCACTCATTCCTTTTAATTGAATGAAGTGCGACGGAAGATAGTTTCGAGTACACTCATCCAACGATCCCCCGTTTCTTCGCCAATCTGATGTGCTCGAAACTTATCTCCCCTGAGCAATATTTTCATTGTCAGTATTATCGAATTATCGCCCCCTATATTATGTTCGAGTGTCTAAACAACACTGATTTAGCGATTTGTGTGGGGTGGTTCGATTCGACAAAGATCTCGATTCTTTAATTACGTCAAATATTTGTGAGGCGTCAACTTTCCGATGAAAGTTTCAGATCGGAGACTACTGATAAAAATTATTGGAAAATAATAACGGTCAGCCGATAATTTGGATTTGGTGGGCAGATTTTCACGTCAAATCGCCTTCTAGATTTGCTTTTTTATTGGAATAATTCGGCAGAACCGTACTAGGGGGATACGAGCAAATTAATCAATGTACTTAATTTTATAACAATAAGAGGAAATGTGTTTTCCTTGATCTAGTAATTATCAGGGGTCATATAATAAGTGGTATGATTATTACCGATAATTTTTTGGAATATTAATGAATTGCAATCCCAAAGCTGAAAATACAACGAGTCCGCAGGACGAGTTGTATTTTATTGCATTGGGATTGCCAATGAATTGATATTCCAAAAAATTATAGGTTTTTAATCATACCACGAATTATATTTAGGACGACAATATATCGATTTGAAATGAAGAAAAATCGTGTCACCTGGTAATTGATGCTTTACTTCTAGCCGTATTCAACGGAATACTCTTTTCCACGGCCTCATCTATGATACCAATGGACATTTGTCCCCAACGATCGCTCATATTGATAAATAAAGATAACTAGTCAAAACACATAAATTTGACGTTTATAATTTAAATCATTATTTTCACTTGACAGATAGTAAAACAAAAACTAAGCAGGTTTATCACCGTGAAAATACAGCGACAAGCTATATTTTCACTGTAGTTCCGATTCTATTGGCTGAATTTCAAATAAATCTCAGTCAACGAATAAGTCTCAAACATTGTGTGAGGGACACCATATTCCGAATTAAAAGAATGTATTTGCAGAAGTTTGAAATTTCTTAAATGGATTTCAAGCAAATAATATGTTTCACGTAAGATCAGCTATGTTCGTTTCCTTCCATTATATTCGACGACATAATACTTGAGAAGCTTTTCATGCACCTTTTCATGAGCGACTTACTCGTGCATTGAAATCTAAAGAATTAATTTTCTTTGAGAGCGAAAGATGGGCAATATTCTTTTCTTGTGAACTTTGGTTTTATTTCCGCTGCTATGGAAACAACGTGGGTCTGCTATTGCCAAGCATGAAATTTTTTCCATATGAAGCACTTTGCAGGTTTTCTATATTTTTTTCGATTGAATTACGATCTATTTTTCTTTTTATTCGAAGAAGATGGAATTACCTACTTATTGTTATTAAAAAAAAGCAATATGAAAATCAAGAAGGGAAGAAACAGCCATTTTCTCTGAAAGTTCCGAACATATTCGTAGACTAAAATACGTGCTCATAACATAACCACAAATAATTCATAGAAAACAACAACCTCTACCCCTATTTTCACAGGATCTCTTGTTTGACATATCAAGCGAGAGATATTCTACTGTTGTCCATTTTTAGTAGTCCCGACGAACTAGTTGTGATTAAACAAATTTTGTTCAGTTCGACCAGATCTGAGCATGGGACAGTGTAAATAAATAAAATGAAAATATTACATATATAACGAATATTATTATGAATAGAAAAAATTATTGTTTAAAAAAACTAAAAAACACGCTTCCCTTCCAGCATGTACTGAAAAGTAAAAAAATAATTAACAATTCAATTACTCAAATGTAACACAAGCGTGGCTGCTTTCGATCTATAATCTCATATTTTGTAGTTTAATGCAACAATACCAAGCGTTCGAAAGCTCAAGAGAACTTTGTCAATGAAATTTGTAAATCTTTGACCTCGAAAACCATACCAGTTTTGAATCTAATCTGACCATAATCACAAAACTCGTCCACAATCTTGGGCCGCCATCTTGAATTCATAAGTTTCGACCAAAAATTAATAATCTCTGACCCCGAATATCCTCACACACTGATTTTGAATCGAATCAGACCATAATGACAAATATCGTCCGCCATCTTGAAGCCGCCATCTTTAATTTATATATTTGTGATAAAAAAATCGAAATATACCACGTAAAAAATTCGAAATCTAAAAAACTCCCACATACCAATTTTGAATTGAATCGGACCATTATCACAAATCTCGTCAGCCATCTTAGAGCCGCCATCTTTAATTTATGAATTTTTGACAAAAAATTCGAAATATACCGCGTAAAAAATTCGAAATCTAAAAAATCACCTAAAAAACTACCACATACCAATTTTGAATCGAATCGGGCCATTATCACAAATCTCGTCCGCCATCTTGAAGCCGCCATCTTTAATTTATGAATTTTTGACAAAAAATTCGAAACATACCACCTAAAAAATCGAAGTCAATCACCTAAAAGACTCCCACATACCAATTTTGAATCGAATTTGACCATAATTACAGATTTCGTTAGCCATCTTGAAGCCGCCATTTTGAATTTATGAATTTTGATGAAGAATCCATGATCTCTGACCCCGAAAACCCTTACATACCAATTTTGAATCGAATCGGACCATTATTACAAATCTCGTCCGTCATCATAACAAAAATGTCATATTGCATTGTCACCGGAATTATGAACACATGCCAAATTTCAAATCAGTCGGACGCCTGAAAGTGGGTGAAAAAGTTCCGTTTCATACAGGGTGTAATGTAGCATCTTGCACTTCCGTGAAGGATGGATGTATAATGCCATTTTAGAAGGAATGGCAGGTGTGAAAAATTCGAGTTTTGAAGTCAAGTCAAGTATTTAAGAAAAAATTCAAGCTACTTGGCTTTATGAATCCCTGATTAAAACCAGTTCGAGTCGAACCCTGTACTTACTTCACAATTTATCTTTATAATTACCTAGTCTTGACAGTATGCTGATGACAAGAACTATGAACTGAATTACAAACATTGATCGTATCTTGTAGTAGAGTTGTTTTAGTGTTTCCAAATGTTACAGGAATGAAACATCCCTGAACCCCCGTATAAGCTTCAAACAAAACTTCCTCCCACTCGCATCTAACAACGGAACTTTCCCCCATTCGCGTTCACCGTCACAGAGTAAACTCCTCCATGCAAAATGTAATTCAATTATTATTATTCTCAATGCTCCCATTTTTAATTACGACTCAACGAGTAAAACCGAAACATAATTATAATTGTGCGGCGCACAATGCATTGTTTTGGGCGACAAAGCAGGGCCCAACAAAAGCAGTCAGGTAAAGCATTGCTGCCAATACAATCAACGCAAGTCTGAAAAGTTTTAACGATGTATTCTGTATTAATAACTTGTTGAAGTGCCTAGCGATCAATATGCAACAATTCATAGCAATAGCAAATCAGTTTCGAAGTTCTAAGGTGCATTGATTTGAGGTAGAAAGCGGTCTCTGTGAATAACTGAAACTTGCAATGTTTGGAGTTTAAACAATACTCCGGAACATATATTAATATAAAATACACAAATACAAAAATTAAACGAAAGTAATACAAAATATAAAACAACAACAAAAATTAATTGGCGCTCCGGGGCGACTTGATTGATTCCAAAGCTTGCATGATGAGAAAAAACGCACACATTCCATTTGACAAAATAGAAAAATATAGAATTATTGACTTTATTGAATGAACCGGCTGCGACTGTTGGAGTCATCATCAAATAAATGGAAAAAACATTCAACACTATTAGTCTTTCAAAAGTGCTAGACAAGTTGCAGAAAATGAGTTCCCGAGAAAACTCTTTCGACTTGACTAATAACAATCTTACAAATGTTATACGTTACTGAGAATCTGTGGAATATGGTGTTTGAAATTCTTCTTTTCAACTGACTTGATGCAATGCAAACGAAAGAGCCAACGTGAAGCAACTGCTTGGAAGCAACTGCTTGGAAGCAACTGCTTGCTAGATTTTCAGCTTTCCCTCCTTCTGCTGCATATAGTTTTAGCTTCTTTCTCGAGTGTTCACGATATCACTCTTTGTTGACGTGTAATGTAGGGCCGATCCTAGCAGGTGTGCAGCGCGTGTCCCGCACGCGGGCGCCTTCAAGCGAGGGGCGACCGCAGGCCGCATATAAGTTCACGATCGGCACGCGGCTCGCACTTCAATGGTCAAAACAAACTTCATTCGGTCTCCTTTGTTAAAGGGATTCGGCATCGGCACATTTTTTCTGTTACTTTAACAATATTCATTTATTTATTTATTGCATGAGGAAAAATGAAAAAAACCATTCTCATTTGAATATGCTCATTCAATTTTGATTTAACATACAATAATACATGTAACAAAATAATGATAAGTGTAAAGGAATATTAGGAATTAATGTTGTACAGGGTGTTCCTGATCGTTTTTTGAAGTTTTCATATTTATCCAGAGGAGAGCGATACGAGTCATTATTTATTTTATATAATTTGCTCTAACTTTTTCAAGAGGGAGTAGAATCAATAACCAATTATCTCACACTTTTTCTGAACAAAAAATAATAATAATGTTATATTTCTTTAACAACGCTAGAGGTAACTGTTTTCGATGAATTTAAAATGTTTTCCCGTTATTTTCTATAGTGATATTGTATGTAATGTGTGTACAGATTTTCACAGTATTTACCCAAGATCAATAAAAAACCGTATTTACCCTCATATCTTCCGTTATATCAATTTGCGAGTGTTTATTTTTTCACTATTATTTTCTATGGTATCATAGTAATGTCTGTACAAATTTTCACGTTTTTGAGTTGGTAGGAAATTGCTCAAAATACGAGTCATACTTTAAGGGTATTAACCTAATTTTCCGATATGTGACGATATATGACGACATCCATATTCCGAACCATAGTGGCAAAAATAATACTTCCTGAGAGTATAGTTACTAATAAATCAGTGAAAATGGCTATTAGCGGGTACTTAGGGCAACGGTCGTGAGGGCAGCGCGCACCGCATTCAGCTTGCCAACTAGCTCGGAATTAAGCAATATGTTTGCTGTTATTATGGGCGAAAGGGGAAGAGGGGACGGCAGCGGAGCGTGTCATGGGGGGAATGCAAACTTGATGTAATCACATTTGCATCGCGCCGTCTCGGTACTCCAGTTAATATGACGAGAAATATTCGTTTAATGATTAGTGAATACGCTCGGTTGAACCACGAAGAGGCGACGATTTTGGTTCATGAATAATATACCGGGTGTTTAGAAGAACTTGGCTTTCGTGGAATTGTTTTGGAATTCTTCAAAACCCATCGCAAGAAAAAAATGTTAAACATTTCCTTATCAGAAAGAATCCAATATTTAAACAACTCAAACATACGGTTGAAATAGTAGGTAATGAACAGTTGTCGTTTTCAATTACTTCATTTTTAATTCAATTTCTATTCAGTTTGTAAATGAAGTCGAATAAACTTACACAGGGTATATCATGAAAAAATAAACGGGTAGATAAACAATTCTGGTATAAAATCGAGTTATTTGGAAATTCAAATAAAATTATTACAGAGATGTAGAAGAACATCTGATGAACAGTTTTCGAGAAAAAAATCCTCTAAAAAAATTTTTAGAGGATTTTTCAAAAACCATATATCAGATTCCATTTAAAATATCACGGCACATCAATGTCAAAGTGAGAAAAATTCACGACTTTTTTCAGAATGTTTCACTTCATCGTTCTCTCACAATTTAAAAAAATTGAGAAAAGCTTGTTATAAAATCAACGACTAAAATAAAATTTGTATGAAATTTTAGACCATCAGATAATGACATATTTTGCTGACTCATTTTCTCGTTTCAGGGATATAACCACTGAAAATTATGTCAGGGTTGAGCTCAAAAAATGAAAATTTAGCGATTGGACGTGTGCTAGGCATATGGAAAATTAATATTTTTTTTGTGTAAAAAAAAATTTTTTTTTTCAATCTCTCAGTTATATCATTTTAACATATTAACAGGTAGGAACAATCTAATAGTGAAAAACCAAAGCCATAAGGTTTGCACGTCCTTAAAGGGTTGTAATAAGGGCGCCATCTGATGAAAGAATACTCGGTTGCTGACGCATTTTCTCGATTATGGCAATCGACAGAATGAAATCTGATATCGTTAGGAAACAGAAAATTCCCATAAGCCAATCAGCTGTTTAAGACGATTAGTTAAACTCAATTTCAGTTCCTCGGCGAGGACGAGGCCTATGGTTAGAAAAGGAAAATTAGCAGAAGAATTGTAAAAAGGACCCAGAGAGCCTACTTGCTTGGATGCTGCAGAGGCTTCCCAACGATTACTCTACTAAAAGACATAATATTTCTATTCTTGACTTGTATAATTGCTTCTGAGGAGCCTGCTTTCCAATTCTGTCGATCTCCCTGATGAGCTTCGCAAAGCGAAATAGATTTTTGTCGACCAAAATGTATTGGGATTAAATGCGAGAGAAGCGAATCTTGCTTCAATGAAATGAACGATTTCTGTGAGTGATATTTGGATATTACAAAAAAATCACATTTTTCATTTTGAGAATGTTCCCCTTTTCAAAATTATATACTTGCTTGTATAGTTTTACGTCTGACTAGTCCAATAAGTTTTATGGAATATTTGTATTCTATACAGTTTAGTATTGAATTCGGTGGTAATTCTGATTTGAATCTCAATCGAATCTTGATTCTTTGATGAGTTTTGAAGAATTATGAACTAAATTTTTCCGATGATTGCTCTCAGTAAAAGGTTATCAACTATCATCATGGAATTTTTGGTAGGTTGTCATAATTTTAGATACTACTTCTAGTAGTTGTTTTAGGTACAGTTGTATTCATAGAAAATGGGTACACTAAAATTGTTATAGTGTAAATCGGGTTTGATTGAATTTGACTTCAAAATAATGTATGGTTGACATTGACAAGCCTGTCAGTGCCAAAACGTTTCAAAATGCCTCGTCATTTAACTGAAATTGAAAAAGCTCAAATAATAGCCAGAATCGTAGATGGGTGGTCAATACGTGCATTAGCAGATTTTACCGGAAGAAGCAAAAACACTATTTTAAGAATTAAGCAACGTTGGATTCAAGAGGGGTCTTTGAAAAGAAAAGTTGGTACTGGTCCGGCACGCATTTCCGTCCCTGAAGAAGATGATGCATTTCTGGGATATCTAAGGGCAAATCCTTTTGAAACTGCAAGAAATGCTGTCATTGACACAGGATTTCCTGGGTCTCAACCTACCGCTAGCCGAAGAGTCAAAGAATCTGACTTAAAAAACCGCGTAGCTGCGAAAAAAATGATGCTCACAGAAGAACGGAAACAGTCTCGTTTACTTTTCGCCCTAAATTATACCTACCGCGACCATCAGTTTTGGAACACGGTAGTGTTCACTGATGAAAAGGTTTTTCAGTCAACATATAATGGACAAATTCGTGTCTACAGGCCAGACAATACAAGATTCGAAGAACGCTCACTAGCGATCTTGCTTTCAGACCTGGGCGATTTTCAGTAAACGTATGGGGTTGGATAAGTGCTTATGGACTTGGTGTCTGCTGGCGATTGGAGGGAAGGTTTAACGCCGAACATTATGTGTCTGTTCTGGAAGATATAATGCTCCCATCTGTTGGACAAATATATCCAAATAACTCATTCGTCTTTCAGCAGGACAACTGCCCGGTCCATACCGCAAATGCTGTAAGGGAATGGTTTCAACATAATAATATTGAAGTCTTGCCATGGCCCGCTTACAGTCCCGATATTAGTCCCATGGAGAATGTTTGGGGTATAATTGTAAAACAAATATATAAAAGAAATTTTAGACCAAACAATTCTAATGAATTATGGGAAGTTATCCACGAGTGCTGGGAAGAGCTGGATGCAAATGTTATAGGGAATTTAATTAACTCAATTCCAGGCAGATTGGTTCAAATAGTCGAAAAAAATGGTCATATGACCAAATATTGAATTTTTATAATTTAATTACAAATTATATATTACATTATAATTAAACATTATTTATACATAGTTTTCTGTTTTTATTATTGTTATTGGTTATGTTGTGTTTAAAACTTTGCGTTGTAGAAATATTCTAATACATTAAAATCATTTATCACATTTTATATGTTTTTGTTTTGTCTATCGCCGTCGATAAGAAAAGCCTGATTTACGCAAATATGGCAAAATCTAGTCATAAGACTTGTACCCATTTTCAGTGAATACAACTGTACTACGATTTTCGTTCCTTTCAAAACAAATTATTCTCCATCTGTCTCTTGATTTTTTATCTGGACAAGATTAGTATTCAAGCTGTAATAAAATATATCGAGATTTCAATTCCTTCGTGCTAGTATCATTTGAAAGTCTCCCTCTATGACTATTTATAAAAACCAGTAGCCTATTGACTAATGCACGAAATCCCACTTACATTAAACTGAATACGATTTAACCTACAAGAAATTCATGAGGTATCGACGGATATTGCTACTTTACGAGTAATCAACAATCGAAGCGATACGAATAAAACCAACTGAAAATAAAATCGAAAGGGATATACAATCGGATGCCAAGATGACGATGCAAATGTAACAATGACTACGTGTGAGTCTGATGACTAGGCAATACAACAATAACATCTGCCAAGACAATATTCTGTGAGGTCAACTTTCGTTGGTGAGTGTCATCACGGATTACGAGGTGTAAGGGAGATGAGTTCGATTAAACCTAACCATACAGGCGGACATACAGTGCTAGTCTAAAGTCCGTTCCCCCCCCTACTAATTTTTGAACCACCTGGTATATCGCAACGAAATTTGGGAGGCTCAAATAGGAGATAAAAACCTACTTTTTCATGAGGAAATTTCAGCTAAAAGTTTCAAAATGGCAGCTGAGCGCCATCTTCAATAATATTTTTAAATCGAACACCGGGTATATCATTGCATGATATGATCGGTTAGGGACGATCATAAGGAATCCAACAACACCAAGTTTGATGCTATCATCTAGAAAGACTATGGAGATATCGCCTATTATTTTCTCCATAAGCCGAATGAGTGTGAGAGAGAATTTATTGACCCGCCAGAAAAAGTTTCTCTCTCCCACTGAACCGATCATGCAATGATATACCGGGTGTTTTATTTGAAAAAATTATTGAAGATGGCGCTCAGCTGCCATTTTGAAATTTTTAGCTGGAATTTTCTCATGGAAAAGTAGGTTTTTATCCCCTATTCGAGCCTTCCAAATTTCGTTGCGATATACCAGGTGGTTCAAAAATTAGTAGAGGGGGAACGGACTTTAGACTAGCACTGTATATCGTGTGATAAAACTTCTATTCGGAAACTATAATAAAATAGTTGGAAGAGGTTAACTGGGAAAAAAGTTCTGTTCTCATGACCACCAGATTGGTGTTTCAATGGTGTTTTTTTCAATAATTGTCCAAGAAATATATCTTAATAGACAAGAATTAGATTACTTTATCTCGGACGTCCATTGTCTCAATGGTCGAAAGATTTTGACATCTTTCAATTTTTTCACAACGTGTCAATTCCTTGAATCCTCATTCGTCTTCAGGTGAATACTGAATCAAATGCTTGAATGATAATAAGTTGCATTTCAACTTAGAGAACTGTAGTGTCATGACAATGAGGCGGATTTCCCACTAGGCTAAGTAGGCTACAGCCTAGGGCGGCAAAATCTAGAGGGCGGCAGATTTTGCAGGAAAGGATTTTTTTTTTGGAAATTTTTAAATATACCAACACCGAAGGAAAATTCTATAAAGTAAAAATTTTGCCATGCGCCAAGGAATTCACGTTATTTACCCACACGTGTGGATGACGAATCTCTAGTATGGATGAACCGGCTTACGAGAAGTTGGCTTCTAGACTCGTGATGGGTATACTCAGCAACGTCGTTGAACTGTAACTTTTAGGTGTCCCTCTCGATGCAAGGATAAACATTTGCACCAAAACACTCCTTTTATCTACAAATAAGGCCAATTCCTATTACCTCTCGTAACAGAATCAAACTACTCAAGTTTAATGTAATAGAAAAAACTTTGAGTTTGAAAAGCGACGCAATGCTTATCAGAAATTTCACGATAAATTTGCCTTCCTGACCAACTTATCTATATTAAACCTAACTGAAACCCGAGTTAAAGCAGTCAGTTTACAGAATTTTTACCCGTTTGATGTAGAAGAAAGCTTTGCTGATGAATGTGTTCATTTCGGTGCACACTGCTCCTTAATTCCCGAAAAATCGGAAACAGCTTTAAAATTGTTGAAATGGCTTCACGAAGAAGATCTACAGACCGTGTATCCTAACGTCGATATCGCACTACGCATGTGTGTTTGTGTTCCGATAACAAATTGCTCGGGAGAACGCAGCTTTTCTTGGTTACGACGTGTCAAAAACTATTTGCGTTCAAGAATGACAGAAGATAGACTCAATGATCTCGCCGTACTCAGTATAGAATCACAGTTGTCAAAATCCCTAGATTACGAAGACGTGATAAATGAATTTGCTACCAAAAAATCGAGACGTCGAGACGTGGATTTTCATAAGTGCAAATATATATTTTTGTATGTTTTCGAAATGATAATTAGAAAAATACAATTTTTTCCGTTATTATTTTTTATCATACTTTTTTCACGTTTAACAGATACAGAAATTAATAAAGCCAAGCACACTTAAAAATTATCTATGTGCATTATTACTTATTTAGAGTTCAAAAGGGTGGCAAAATTTTGGTAGCCTAGGGCGTCAAAGGACCTGAATCCGCCCCATGTCATGCCGTCATGATGACATACTCCACTTGACAGAACACAAACGAATACATTAAAATAAATCCCTATTTTTTGTTCCTCCTGTACGCCGTTTGGAAATTTGAAATTTTGACAACTCATATGCAAGTATTCCAGGGGCGGATTCAAGGGGGGGGCCATAGGGGCCATGGCCCCCCCCTCGTGGACCAAAAAAATATAAAAATGTATGGATTCTGATTTACAAACAGAAAAAAAAAACGCGCGGATGTCTTTGTAGCCACTCCCCCGCACCCCTATCAAATATCAAATAATAGTCTTGCTCTTGGCTCTTTGGGTATTGGATTGGGTACGTACGGTCGGAAACGCTCGAACTTGCTCGGACCGAACACCTGCCACCGTCGTGCTAGGAATGGGCTAGGAATAGGAATATGTTCCCTAACATAAACATTCTGCTGGAACTATTATGTTGCCTGCCTGTAAGTGTTGCATCTTCTGAAAGGAGTTTCTCGACACTCAGAAGGCTGAAAGATTGGATAAGATCTAGAATGGTTGAAGAAAGGTTAAATGGATTGGCATTGATGCATATACATAGGGCCATTTGCGGCAGTCTGAATGTAGATAATATTATCCAAAGATACGCTAGTCAAAAGAATAGGAGATTGGAATTTATTATTTAGTTTTTAATATTTGATTGTTTTCACATTTTTATATTTTGTGTTTTATTTGTTTTTAAAGAGAAATATTTTTTATTTATTTTTTTCCGTTTTCTTATAAAATAAATGTTTACATATACTTATGAAATATATCAATTAGTTTGAACTTGTTTTTTACTACAAAAATTTTGACACATGAAAGGAAACTAAATATAATATCATTGATATCCTGTTTACTAAAGTCAATCTTTCTATGAAAAAGCAGTTGACTATGACTCAGTAGACAGATACCAACAAAAAATTCCACTATTTTGCTAACCTATATACGTCCCTTGTACGAAAAGAATGTATTATTATTATTTCGAAAAAAATTATCCACCAAAAATGTTTTACCTAATAAAGACAGTTTTCCAAAGAACTGTTATTGAAATTGTGTAAAAAAAACAGAAACGAGACCACTGAAAAGTTAATGATATCGATTGCAGTTCGCGACTGTGAATCCAAAGTAAACCGAACATAAATTGTGTGGGGAAAGACCGAAAATAAGTTTTTCGTCAGTCGCATTAGCATTAGCATTCCGGACGTAAGGCTACAATTCTCGAACTACAAAGCATATCCGCCATTATAAAAGGTGGAAATATTTACAGTGTATATTTGAAAAAAAGAATTTACATAGCAGAAAAGAGCCATTCGAATGGAAATGAGAATTGTATGCGTCGCATTGTCGAACCTCGATAAAATATAAGAAGGCAACAATAGATCGAAACGCCGTTCGCCATTTCATGATATAGTCGGGGGGCAAGTAAAGTAATTTCATTTTGGAAATTTGCACAATCGAAAAATTTGTAACCGACTACTTACTGCTTTCTATTGAAATATGGGAATAACTACCAATTTTCCTCCAACTTTTCACCTATAATTTGTATTCCTATAATACTCTAGCGAGAGTCGACTTAATTTCTGACAGTTTTTTTTATTTCCCACTTCAACTGAGTTTTTTTCCTTTCATTTACACAATTATACTATGAGTCGCATCAATGTTTTTCATGATCTGTTTTCGTTGCTTGAACTTGGGTCCTTCTTTTTCATATTTTCAAATCATGCAAATTGTTTTCGTTTTAGTTTCGTAATAATCGGTACCTGTTTCTTATTCATATATTAATTCACCTCGTTCGCCAAATATTTTGCTGGATCCACTAAGAGAACAGTAAACCGTTCCGACACGTGGTTTTTCTGTATTACACGATGCACCTGTAAGAAGATGTGATGAAGTCTCATCATCATCTTCCAGGCGCCACCTACAGAAGAGGTACATACATTCGACTGAATGAGCTACGCGCACTTGTTGACGTTGATACCACCCATGACCTCATTATTCACACATAAAAATTATTTCTTGATAAAAGAAAATCAATTTTTTTAGTGTTTTGAACCGAGAAACTAACGTTTTTTGTAAAGATGTTTGCTTTATTCGGATAATTTTCATTTTTAATTCGGAAACTTATTTTCTCATATTTTCTTATTTTGAAATCATTCTCTCACAACAAAGGAACCGTTGCTTTCAGCTGATAATTCAAATTTCTTCATTTGAAACTTTTTGATTTCTTCCATTGAGTAATAATTTTCTTGGAAATACACGAGCATTTCCTTCGAATAAAATTGTCTAGGTGCTCGAAATGAGCATTATAAAATACTCATTATGAGCAACGTGTCTTTAATTTGAGAGAATATTGTTTTACAAATAAGTTTTTGAAACTTTCAACATAAAAACCACCTCAAGAGTATATATATTTTATCCAAGTAATTTGATTTTTTTGTTTTGTATTTTCTCCGCAGGCGCTGCGACTGACTTCACTGTAAGTCGCTGCTTCATGTGTATGCAAATATTAGTTATACAGTGGATTATAAATCATTGAACTGGGGCAGGACGACTTTAATGTGTTCGACCTACACTGTCACTGACAAGAGGCATAAACCTCGAAACGCGTTTGCAGGTGGTTTTTCTTCCCCAGCCAAATGAAAGATAATCTACTGTTTGAAGTACAGAGATTTTCTATTCAAGTAATTCAAATTTCTTGTATTAAAACCTGATGTTTTTGAAGTACACTTGTACATCCAAGTAATGCAAATTTCTTATTCTGAAAACATAATATTTTGAAGCAAACTTATAAAATTTGTTGATTTGAGTGCAGAAATCTTTTATCCAAGTTATTCTGATTTCTTATATCGAAACCCAATATTTTGAAATAAATTCTACGTGTTTGAGTTTTTCCGAAATAGCTCAAGAATACGTACTTTCTCGGAGCAACTTCACACCCCAAAATACGCTAATTCAGTATTTTAGTCTGTTGCTAAGCAACGAACTTTTCCGTGTAGAAAACGGCCCGGAAAATTTTTGCCGGTGTCTCAACAATGATGACATCAATCAAAAATTGTTATGCATTTATAAAAATTTCTTAATTTATGATAAATTTATGAAAAATTCTGATGTTTTGGGGTAAACTTGAAGACTATTTCATTTTGAATATACAGTTTTCTTGAATAGAAATTATAATTGTTGAAGTAAGTATTTGATACAGTTAATTTAAGTAAATTATTTTTTCCTTTTGAGAACATATTGTTTTATATAAAAGAATGATTTTTTTATAATGAAGCAGGTAGCTTCTTCATATGCTATATGCAGATGAGAGACAAATTTAGCAAATCTTTTGTTTCGAAAGAGAGTAGATGAATCCTGACAAATTAAAAGGTATGTTTCTTGGCTCTAAATACCCCAGACAATTGAATAAAATTGATAATAGCTCGAGATGATGAGAGAAGCCAGGAATCTGAGGAGGATTTTGATTCGAAATTTGAAAAAATTATTGTAACAAACAAGCTGAAGCTGTTCGTAAACAGAATGTTCGCGGCTGTTCTATAATGATTCGAGAAACTGAGAGAACCATCTACAGTCGGGAGGCCGAACCATGGAAGAAGATTCAAAAGATTTCGAGAAGTATTCTGCACCTATATATTTAGCTGCGGCAATCCAAAGGGCAATATTAAAGACAGTGAAATATACATAGTTGGCCTTACAGTACACCTAGCAGATCTACAGACTGTTCATAAAGTACCCCCCCCCCTGTTAACTTTGTTAACTTTTGAACGAGTTAGAATTTTTCTTTGAAATGGTGATTCATAAGCTACTTTTTGACACCAACAAAGTCATCTACCTTTCAAAATGGTGTCTGGTCAATATGATCATCATCAGCCCTTCAAGGGATGACGTTGACTTTTGGTACACTCTGTGAGTATATTGATACTGATGTGAATATTATTTCAAAGTATTATTTTTTTTACTTGATATATGTCAGTTTTTCACCGGACGGGATTTTCAGAAACGAAAACTGTAGAAATTCTAGAGAATTTCGTGAACTCTACACTGGCTCTCGGACTATATCGCGAACGGAACATTTTGGCTCGGTCTTTTCTGCGCCCAGTTAACGATACAGGACGTCCGGTTTTCTATTTTAGTTTGGGGATTGGAATAAATAAGCCATTTATTTTACGTGCCATGTATTTCGTCTAATCAATTTATGCCAAAAGTCGGAGCCTTCATTGGCAGATCGGATCATTATCAGAGTCGTTTGGGATCTCGATTCCGGTATGGATATTTGCGATATATCGATGAACTAGGGGCGGTTATGAATGATTTGATATTTGTTTTATTTTTGGCGGATTCATAATACTGACGTGTTGTTTGGAATAACTCATTTTCTGGATAATGACATGACAGCTGTTGAATGAAAACTAAATATAGGGTATACGTTTGAAAATCAAATCAGGAACGCTATACGAACAAACCTCTACCCACCGACCTCGTGCATGGCATCACACTTCAAAAGGTAAGGGCTGCATCTTTCCTAGCTCGCACAAGTCTCTGGAAGACATCTGAGGGTTGCTCGTAAGGGGGCAGCCGGTAGATGGAAATAACAATTTTAAAAACAACAACAATTTTAGGTATTTTAGCTGAATAGTTCATTGAACATATCGGCTTTTTCTCCACAAATTATACAGTCGTATCATAATGAGCTCTAAACTAAAAAAGCACTATGCACTACTTGCTTTACTCACCCATTACAGAAAAATACAAGAAATAATAAATAACTAGTCTCCTAACAAATAAATGTAAAACACGATAAATACTAAGAATTTCTAATGGCAGCTACCGATAAGTTCAAGTAAACATTCAAATATCAAATATATCTCATTACTTCGGGATATTGGAAACACGGCTAATTTCGAATTATGTGCCATCTACTGACAAATAGAGCCAACGGTCCCCTTGCAATTAGAAGTTCAACGCAGTAGCGAAGACAGGATTTCTTTTTGGGGGGGCTGAACATACAATTTATTTTTCTCAAGGAATTATAATGTAATAAAACAAAAAGTACCTACTCTTGTTCGTCATTGGAGCAGTTTCAATTAAGGGACTCATCTGAGGTTATGTCGATGACTGCTAGTGACAGTGCGATAAGAAAGGATTGTTTGAGAGTCTCAAACAACGCAAAATGGTTCTGTGCCATTCAGGGCATTACTTGCTCCTTCTCGGGCTAGTGTATCGGCCTCTTCACTGCCTCTATAACCTGTGTGTGCTGGTACCCAGGCTAGGTTAGTCTGTTCTGACTGACGAGCTCTTTTAGGGTTTCAATGCAGCCCCAAACAAATATTGAGGTAACTTGCATTGAGTTGACTGTTTTTATTGCAGCTTGGCTATCTGAGTATATGACAATGTTTTTTTCTGAACACTCATGCCTTATTAGCTCTTGTGCACAATGGTATATTGGGACGATTTCCGTTTGGCATATCGTCGCTTGTTTGCCCAGGCTCGATGGAATTTTCATATTCCGCTTGGTTCCGTAAATGCCGACTCCCGAACCTTCATCATTTTTTGGGAGGTCCCTCCTTCCACGCATCCCTTTCCGTTATACTTGTTTTGAAAGTTTTGTCAGAGCTATACCTGCGAACTATGCCATCTGATGGCATTCTTGTAGCCGGGTTGTTTTTCAACTATTCGTATAGGTTGTTGTAGTCTCTCCCGTGCATATTGCTTATGGGTGCTTGTCCTGACCTGGCTTCGCCTTGTATGTATATGTGTAGAGAAGGCAGGTTGAGCAAGACCTCTAAGGCGGCTGTTGGGGTGGTTTCTCATATCGCTGGTTGCACTCAAATATGCTGGTCTTTCCAGTCCTCCGAACCGTCGAACCATTCCTACCTGCCACCACACCACCGAAATATACGTTATCATGGGTCATCATTGAGGGTTCACTGTCAGCTGTACACCACCTGTCGATTATATCTGCTGTGTAAGCTCCGAGACTGTCCTTGCGAATTTGCCTTTTGCAATAATCGAGAGGTCGTCGGCATATCCTAGGCAATGAAAGCCTCTGGAAGATAGCCCAAAGTAGGGACGATTGCACCCCTCCCTGCGGACATCCCCTGTTTGCTCTTGGTGTTAGTGTTATTCCGCCGATTGCTAATGTAATGGCCCTGTTTTTAAAGTTAGCGTTTATCCACTGGCACAGTAGGAGAGGAACCTCTTTTTTACTAGAGCGTTTGCTATAAACTCGGTGGTTGCATTGTCTATAAATAATGTTGTCATGGGGCTATCTCTTTACTGATAGCCCACCTGATACTATTTGGTCTCGATATTTCCGTAGCAAGCCTCCATTTCCAAAGTTGTTCACCTGTTTGGATGGAAAGTGTGCTTCTGTGAGCATTCTTATACTTTCCTCGAATATTGTAGTATAGGCATAGTCATTATTTTTCAAGAAACCTACTTGGGTTACAGGTCGGCTAGGTTTGAATCCTTAGCGACTTCGGATTTTTATCTGATGGCCCGAGAAAGTGCTAGGAATCGCACGTTAAAAGGTAAGACCTCGTTTTTCCTTGGTTCGCACAAGTTTCGACTTTTGAGGGCTGCCGTTCGTAAGGGGACGACAGCTGCTTAACGGAAAAACAATTTTAACAAAATATATAATAATATAATCATTTGAAATATTTTTTCAAAATTTTTGTTAGAATTTCAAGTTTTGTACGATTTCGGACCTCATTGAATAACTTGTTGGTAATTTTTGAAAAAGTGACCTGTACCTTTATTGTATCATCTAAATAAAGTATGCGCAGAGAACTGATGGGGGGAATCCACTAATTAACTTCAATAATAAATTAGAGTTTTGTAGTGAAAAAGTGCGATTTTCTCCAGTCAGCTGAAATATGCCAATTTACAAGTAGTCCTTGAGCCTGAATGGTTCGTCGTAGAAAAGAACTTGTATGGTAAAATTTGTAGAAAATTTTATGCTCTTTCATTCCTAAGAGGAAAGTTATCAACGAAAAATTTGTAGTTTTCAACTTAAAAGCAATAAACCGCAGAAGAAAGAGATTTTTCAGGTTTTTTGCATTTTTTTCTATGTTCCGTCACGAAAATTTGTTAGCAAACCTCAGATTCGAAATCAGCACCCCAAAAAACATAGAGAATGGAAGTAATCAAAACTACCCCAAAACTTTCTTGGTAGAAATACAATTTGATAAGATTAATTAGCAGCTTCATCAAAAGTAGGTAACCCTCTTTTTGTTCTTCACGGGGCCCGTAAGATGTAGGCATTCGTGGTGGCAATTTTTTTTTCTCGAGGACGTTCCTTAAAAACAATTTCGGTAACCACATACCACTACTGATGACATACCTATACACTCATTTCCTAAAATTCCATGTTTCTTCGTGTTACGCCTATGCCATAAATAATCCGAAGGCGGTCCTGATGTAGAAACAACACACGCCCGCAGTATGGCGGAGTTCGACATACACAGCATGCTAGAAAAAGGTCGTCTTCGCTCTACGGATGTTAATGAAGCTTTCTATTGGAACAAATGAAACCAACCGCTACCCGAAGTGATGTTATCTTCAACGAGAGGGGTCATTAATTTTTATCGGAAAGTTGGAATAGCCTACGGGGTGTTCGATATTTTGCTCTGAAAGTTTTAAGTACAGTAACCACAGACAAATGTAAGGCACAAGTGAAAAATGAATCGTAGCACTTTGAAATTCGGCACATGACTTCTTGACATCATGTACTGTTAGAAAAAAAATAGTTTTTCAAAAAATCAGGGTGGAACCCAGAAAAAATTGTATTTAAAAAAAATTGTGTTTTTTTTGCTGTTGTTTCGGAAAGGATAACATTTTTCAGGAAACAATTTAAACAAGGCGAAAGATAATTCAATTCTCCAAAAGAAATATACTTAGTAATTTCTCACAAAATGCTCTTGTTTCCTCAGAAAACCTGATTGAATTCCGATATCAAGTTTCAGGTCACCTTAACCCGCCACTGCAATTTCCGGCAGGACCAAAAATTAGATTTGTCATAACTTTGCTAAAAATTATAGAAGAAGGAAAAGAAAAAGTGCATATCGTTCCTGAAGACTTCTACTTCCTCATACAAATATAACCTGCGAGTATCTGATTACCTAAAATGTGTTTTGTCCCTCTTCACATTACCCTTCCACTCATTGATATTTTAGTTGATATGGAATAATTATACTGAAGCAGGAATCAGTACCCTCTTTGGACCATATGCAAGGATTTAAGACCAGTGAGACAAGTCTCACTTATACATGTCATAGAAAAAAGTGGGTTTTACTCCTGCCTCATGGTGTTTTCCAGATTATAATGAAGTTTCAATTATAATCGTGCCAGAGCGTTTCACTTCGCATGCAATGTTGAAAACTCTAGCCTCTCTAATTTGACGCACTATTTTTAAGATTATGTGCGAAGTGAAACGTTCGGGCACGATTATCATCAAAAATTGATTATAATCGAAAAAACACGATATTTTTGAACTTCTCTATCATCGCAATAATAGTGGAATTGTGATATAACTCTTAGATACGAACCAATGTAACAGCAAGGGTTCTGACATTTTTTTTTTTTAATTTAGTGCTCTCTGGTGTGGAGAAAATGAAAAAGTTTATTATTATCATCGGAATACAAATATTTCAGTATGGACAAGCTATTTATAAGAAAATAATTTGATATTTTTATACAGCTAGAAAAATATTTTTAAAAAATGCCATTTTCAATTTTTTCTCCTCAAACTTTGCATATGTGTATAAAATTAAATTCTAAGCAACTTTTTCAAATAACTTTTTTCGATATCTTGCCATTTTACCCGACTTTTTGCCTATTCATAGTCATTTTTTTCATTTGCCGCCATACCAGCGATCACGTGACATGTGTCAAAATCGATTTTCAGGTTATCGGACATGCACAAACTTTTCCCAAAATTTTTTTTTCCAATACTCTAATAATACACTTTTTTCCCATATGGTACATACTTTTTGGCGGTCACTGTATATCAATGAATTTAATGACAGTTGTAAGAAAAAGATTTTTTTCATATTTTCTTGATTCACCCATAATACGAAACGGGTTAGTCATGCAGATGAACTATAAATGTAGTTATCAGTAATTTAAAAAGAGGCAAAATATTTAATAGTATGGGTGAATATAATTCCATGATTCTTCTAAATTTTCTGTTTTACAACCAACTCTAAGAAAAATCGTGTATGTAGTGACCAATTAAAATTTGAAGAAGAATTAAATTAACTCGAAACCAATTAGTTAGTATGGTCTATGGTCCTTGAACAGCAAGTAGCAAAATGCAGGTTGTCGCTCGTAATGATAATTGAAAAGCGCACGGGACGAGGCCAATGCAAAGCTCACTTTGATATAAAGCTAATTGCTACTTGAGGCATTTAATGGCAGCACGACAGACGCCAGCCGGAAACGCGGAGTGGCCGTGTCGCACCGCTCGCTTCCCGTGACGCTCGGCTCTTCTCTAGGCCTCCTTGATGCGTTCGTTTAATGCCTCGTTGACTGGATAAAGCGATTTCTTGAATTAGTACGTTAAGGGATTGATTCTGCGGAAGAAAGGGGCTTGTGGTTCGGAAACAGGTCCAACGGAATCATTCATTATAAAAGTAAGAATACAGTATACAGAGTGGCTCTAAGAAATTGTTTTTATTGAAGACTTAGAAAATAGGTGAAACTCTATTCAAATTGGAATTCCACTCTCATATCATTTTAGAACTGCATTCCAATGAATATACTTAAGTCACAAAAAGTATTCTGGCCTATAAATTCCTAGTTATAACGGAATTACAGGAGATAAGTTTTTATAACGGCCAAAAACCTACCGTTAATTCCATAATTCCACGTCCAAATCCAATCGGATAGCACATATGTGAGGCAAATTTAGATTTAGTATATTAATAAAATACAAAAGCGTCTAGCCGTACCATTCTACTTCTGATCCTGCAGTTCCGCATGGGCACTTTTTCACGCTAGAAGCGAGGTGAACCGCGTTCTTCCTGAATTTTGGATAAATAGTCGTTATTTCCTAACAATTTTCTATTGTTATTAGGTCTAGGTAAGGGTAGTCAAGTCAGGTATGGTTGGCAAGTAATTTACGCATTTTCATCTCGATTTGCATGCAAACTAATTTACGCATTTTCGACTGGGACACCGCCATTAAACGACCCACTGGATCAATTTACTTTAATTCGAGTTGTGCGCATGCGGAACTGCGGGATCAAAAGTAGAATTGGTACGGCTAGACGCTTGTATAAAACACGAACTACAGTTATGGCAAGTGAGAAATTAGATGAAGTCATAAAATCACTGTCAATCTTGAATACAAAAATTGATAAAAAACAAGAGACGTTGAACGAAATAAATACTAAATTCGAAAAAGCTCAACAAACGAGATTGGAGCTGCCAACTGAAAATGAATTACTTGAAGAAACAGTTATAAAAATACAAAATAAATACAAAAAAAAATGACTTAGTACTACCAGATGACAAAAATATTGAAAAGATCTTGAAAATACCCTAGAAGTAGATTTGAGCGAAAAAGATCTGAATAATATTTACGAGTCAAAAACCATTGAAAATTGAATTTTAAAACTTTCATGAAGGGAAAAGCGAACAGAGGTTTCCAAGATTTTACGATTTTGCAACAAAATTTAAAATTTCCACAATTTTTTTTCGAATTTTTACACCTGTTCGAATTCGTTATAAAATGACATTATACTCTCATCCTTCACGGTAGTGCAAGATGTTAGATTACAGTCTGTATAACATACAATGTAATATAAATAATAAAAATATCAAAATCATATTGCAAAATAACTTGTGTAGCATCGTTTTTAGAGGTTAGTACCAGCAAACCCGCAATTTTTGAAGAATGAATCCACAATAATCAACAATACACTCAAAAACAAAAAACAAAAATGAATAGAATATTCTTAAATAAATAAAAAAATAAAACAAAACTCCATTAACATACACCTGGCACAAATGTTGACAATTATTAAGGCTTTTCAAATTGTGATAAAATTTTACACTATCTAATTTTTTTCTATATTGCAAACAATAGCTAAATTTTATTAATCAACTCAGACTCATCTTCAGGGGATTTATGAAGAAAATAGAACTTTCATTTCAGGTATTATGAATGTTCACGCCTCAAGCTTTTAGGAAAATATTTATTTTTTTCATCATATGTTCTTCATATACTAAATATTATTGTTACCATTTAGATAAATATATTTTTTTAATGTGAAATTCAAATAAACTTTGTAAAATTTTCCTTGAAATACCTAACTGAATAAACTTGAAACTTCGATATACTGCTTTCCCATTTTGTCAAATAAAACTGCCTATTCCAATTCCGATTTGAAAAACTTAAGAATTGCTGGCGCCTTTCCCAAGGCCATGGGTTTTCACAAAAAAAAACAATTAATAGGCATTTCGTTTTAATTATTCTCAAATACTGTGAAAGATTAATTTGCCATCTTATTGTTTATCCTTTATTCAATGCTACTTCAAACGGAAGCGTAGGTATATTCGAGAGCAGGAAGGAAAATGCCTGAATTTCATCGGGAAAAACTCGGTCTCGGGGGTATCGGTTGTTCGAATTGCAGCCAGCAGGGCTGACAATCGCAGCTTCGCACACGTCCGCGAGCATCCCCAAACAGCCCCCAACCCCCTCGAAAACTCATTGTTAGCGCTGTTTTAATTTACAACACAATAAAAACACATGGGAAAACAGTAGACGCCATTTTAGTGATTAACTAGGGATCCTAGCAGGCAGTGAGTTTTGTTCATATAGCTTTTTGTTTTGATTGTGCCCTTTGTTTTACATCGGATTGTTTTTTGTTCGTGTCATCGTAGCTCGTGAGGTGAAATTTTAATTGGGATTTGCAGGAATTTCGCTTGTTCAACTGGATATCACGGTTTCTGTTGAAATGTAGCACGTATATACAGCTAGTTTCCAGAACAAGAGTCACTCATTATGCATTCGGATATTCATTTCTTTTGGTAAATTTGTTTAGATAAAATAGGAACCTCAATGGTGGAGTGGATGATTTTTATTAAGAACATCAAGGCAAGAATCAAGAATCATTCAATTCAATCATTCGTATCAATGCAAAAATCAATGACATACCATATTAGGTCAAACCTTATTTCATGGATTATTTCCCTCGCCTGTCAAAATGTACTCGCTGATAAACCCGCTTCGTTCCTTTTGCAAATAAACTGCATAGTTCTTATTGGCAGTTGCCTGAATGTATGAAACGTCGTTTGACATATTGCCATAAATAATTATGTACCTTGTGGAATAAATGTTATTGGTTAATTGACATATTTGGCAAATAATCTGATCAAATATAACTCGACCGGTGTTTATCAAATCGAATAAATTTTGGAATATCCACTCAAACATTTTTGTTTTAGAAAATTCATCACATTAAATTCGAAGATTTATGTTCAAAGATAAAACCCTCGAGCTTAAAAGCTCTCGGGTTTCATTTAATCCCCAATACATTTTAGACGACAAAAATCAATTTCGCTTTGCCAAGCTCATCAGGGAGATTGATAAAATAATTGGAAAGCAGGTTTTTCAGAAGCAATTATGCACATCAAGGATGGAATTGTTGGAAATATTTCTTCTTTTCAACATGAATACTTCCCAAGAGGTTATCTTGAACGATGGAAAATAGCGACTAAAGTTTGTCTTTCAGCCGCAGATGAATCCACAATAGATTTTATGAATATATCCTATTCATATTTTCGAACAAAAATTAGATTTTTTCGGGAGACAACACAACCTCGAGCTAAAATCTAAAACTTTTTCCCTTATACAGGTATTATATACGGTTTTTGGTATGAAAAATTTGAAGTGTGAAAAAATTCATTTATAAAGTGATGTAGTTTTCTGAAAAATATTTAAAAAATGGTTCCACACTGGTTCAACTGTAACTAAACATTGATTTCAATCGATAATTTTAAATCTACTGGAACACGACAGCTACCGCCATCTAAGATCGAGAAGCTGAACAACGCAGCAAGCCATGGTTCTTAGCAGTTGGTCGGGCGCTTCATTCAAGAAAACTCCAAAAGAGAAGCTCCTTCCGAGCATAATGTTAGATATGTTACACACAGATGTCGGAAGCCATATGAAAATGAAAATGCTTTCGGTGAATAATAAGTTGTGGCGTTTTTCAGACGTAATATAAGGATCAGGACGACGACAAAGTTTCGATATCATATAAGAATGGAAACAATGAAATACTTCAGTTACAGAATTTTTTCTTATAATAATTATTATGTTATATGGTTATATGCAAATAGGTATGAGAAAAGCCATTAGGTAGGACAGGTACGTACTGCTTCTCATCAAACTTCTGAAAATATGGAAATGACACAAAAATTGTATGTATTGCGTATACATACAACCTTATTCCGAAAAAATGTAGGTAATAATATTGCTTTTTGGTGCTTTATCTCATAAGTTATTCAAAAATACAGAAATACAGAAACGCAGACTAATTTACCGACCTTCAGAATCAAAGCATCCAAGCGTTGCCGGTGCCAAAATATCAGGTTTCTTTACCAAAAGGTCTGTTAATTTATGAGTATTTATTACGACGATAAACAGAAAGCTTTCGGGTCTCCACAAAGTTTCAATCAATGAATGATATATTTTTGAGACATTACATCTCCAAAACGCTAGATGTCGCTTGGATCATAGGATTTTAATTGGATTGTGCTGCTCATTCCATGTAAGCAATTTGGGATGAAACTGGAGGAGCGTTGAGTAGATGGCGCTGTCGGTGACAAGACCAAACATTTTTAAAATTGTATGTGGATTGAAATAGTATATTGGATAAAAAAGTCTTTCAAACAAGCGCGATTTTTCGAGAACGACGGAGCAGCCAGAGTTACTGCGTTCACAAGACTGCTATCTTGAATGAAATTAATTTTTGTCAGTAACGTATCCTAGACTGAATTTGCCTATCTGAAAAAATGAAATCAAATTAACCAAAAAATACTTCTCTTTTTCGAAAAAAGTTGACTTTTCGAAGACTGAATCTACCTTCGTTATCAAGACTTGCTGAAAAGACGCTGAAAACTGTATTTGAATTGGTTGGGAAATAATAAGATCTTTCTTTGACAGAGTCAAATGAAATCTGCCATACATTCTTTTAATTGACATTTGCTATCTTGATACATAGGGTGTTCGGTATCAATCAAGCAACATTCTCTTAGTTCTTATTTCATCTCTGAGGAGAGGTAACCAGCAGCGGTCCATTTCGATGGAATTTGTTGAAAAGCAGTTGTCTGATAAAAGAATGCACGCAGTTTCCTTTAACTTTGTTTTTTCTTGATTTAATTCTCTCAATAAAATTTTGGTGTTATTCCATTTCCAGATCTTGTGTTGAATTGCAAACCACTTGTGCTCTGTTGTAAAGGCATTCCCATGCAATTCCCGTTTTCACGCTGGTGTGATGATAAGAGTTATAGTGGAGATATCTGTTGGTATGTGTTTTCCTTCTATAATCTTTTTCTGTTTCTACTGTGAATGTTATTGTTGGTTCTTGTTTATTAATGTAATCTAAGAAATCATTCAAGTCATCTCTACTCTGATTCCAAACAGCAAACACATCACCAACATACCTCCACCATACATCCTGGGTCGTTTCAACGAAATATTCTTCAAAATATTCCATGAACATATTACTCAAAAGGGGCGATAATGGAGAACCCATTGCCATACCAAATTCTTGTTGATAAAATTCATTTTTAAATTGGAAATATGTTTTTTCAGTACATACAGAGTTTTACAAACCCAAAAAATCAAAACAAACCCAAGAATCAAATTGGCTCCACAAAATCAAATTTTCAATCAATGAATATTGTCAAGTTTGACTTCGCCTCTATATTGCTGGTTATCTGCCACTTCTGCACATTCCGAAAAGAAGTATATATCCTGATAGAATCAGGAGTTATAAAATTTCCTCCTGAATACGAGGATAATTGAAATCCCAAAAAGAATACGTGTCGGTATTAAAAAGAATTTCCTCCGTTCCAACAAAAAGAAGCCAAAAGCCGAAATCCGCTTTCAGCGAACATAAAAGTCACAATTCCAAATGGGATTTGTGAAGTTTACGATATTATTCGAACGCTATTCTCAGTTATAGAAAGCTTTATTAAGATTCTCATCGCCTAGTTTGGTCTTTCAGAGGGAAACCCATTCACGGTTATTGGAAAAATTGAAACTGGAAAGCGCGATCGTAAGAAAGATGTGACTTTTACGGCCATCGTTCTATTTATTGTGTCGCTTCATATACAATTATTCCATATTATCCCGTGAAAGATGGTCTCTTTTTGACTGGGAATATCGAGGAAATATTCAACAGAAACTGTGTTCTATCAATAACCATGCAAATCGAAGAATAAAAGAAATTGATAAATCACGTTTGAGAACGGAGAAAAATGTATAAATAAATATATATGTAAAAGTTCGGGATTGACAAATGTGCCACGGTTCATCTCAAAAGAGGACGATGCGAGGGATACGGGGAGGATGTTCAGCTCGTAGACGGAAGCATCGTATATCATCTTGATACCTACTTGGGAGTGGAGCAACGACGCTCGCAAGATGTAAACACACTTAAAAACTCTCTCCGCGGCAAGTATCAGCACAAACTTCGAAAGATCTAGTCATCAGAACTGTTGGGGAAGAACAAAGTTGCTGCGACCAATATGTTTGCCGTTCCGATTCTACTCTTCTACTTCGGAGTAGTGAAATGGACTCAGGAAGAGCTGCGGCAACTTGACGTTAAAACTCGAAAAATGAATAATCTTCATAGGAGCTTGCATCCTAAATCGTCTGTTCCACGGTTATACTTCTTCAGACAACAGGAAGGCAGTGGACTTTTGAGTTTGAATTGTCTACATAACAGAATGGTGCTGGATGCAGCCTGTAAAGTCATATGGAGTTCAGATCCCCTTCTCTGCATGGTCCGTGACCATGAAAGAGCAGGGATAGAAAAATTTCTTGTCAAGGCAGCAATCCGGGCAGTCGATGAACTTGGTGTCGAATTCGAAACTGAACGGGCGAACCCAAACTCTGTCACCAAGTTGGAACCCGTTCAGCAAAAAGCTCACATCAAAGCTGCGGAGACTGAGGTACTCCCGCAGCTGCATAAGGATAAGCCAATGCATGGGGTCTTCTTCAAAAACATTGAAGACCTTGGCTTTTCCAAAAACCTGACCTTTGCTTTCCTCAGGTCAAGTGAGCTGAAGTCCGAGACCGGGGAATTCATAATGGCCTGCCAGGATGGTGTCTTCAACGCCCTGGACACCCTCGACACTAGTTGCAGAGCATGTCGTGGGGCACCTGAGACCATAATGCATTTTCTGTCTGCTGGTCCAACTTATGCGGTCTCAGCCTATATTCACAGACATAACGCGGCCCTACGAGTGTTGTATTATCATCTACGACACTCATACGGTATAGACGAGACACCGGTGTTGCCTTATGCTCCGGGGAATATTGAGTCCGTTGTGGGGAATGAGAAGTGCCGAATATATTGGAACTACTCATTCCCCACCATCAGGGAAATACAAGCCAATAAGCCTGATGTTTGTTGTCTTCCTCGCCCATCAAAGTAAGACGATTTTTGTCATGAAGTTTTCGGCTCCTGGCTAAACGAACATCGTCCGAAAAGAGGAGGAGAAACGGACTAAATATCGAGACTTACTCTTTAATCTCCACAGGCTCTACCCAACCATTCTGTTAAAATGGTGGTCCTTATCATAGGGGTCCTTGGTGGTATGATGGACACACTGCTTTCGAACTCAAAAATCATACCGGCTTGCCGTAATATGGCATAAATCTTAGCCGGACGAATGCAGAAGGCCACCTTTGGTTCACTGCGTCTGCTCAGGGACCATGATTCTCAGACCCAGTCACTTACCCCACAGACGTGAAGGTTATCTGGGTAAACGATCCAGCTCGCCCTCCGGATGTATCGGGGCTTCGGAGACAGGGCCTGACTGGAACATCCTTTGAGGAAAAAATAATAATAATTTAAATAATAACGTTTATTTTCGACAGAGACATAACTAATTATAAAAATGGAGAGTAATGCATGTTTCGATCAGAAAATACAGTGGCGCAGCCAAGGAAGGGGGGCTTTGGGGTTGCAGAGAATGCATAGTAATATTACATAGAAAGGAACACTGGTGTAGAAGAAAATTTAAAGGAGCTGGTTATAACTAACCCAACGAAGTCAACTCAGAGTAGTGATCAAAAATGTTTGGAAATCGCTAAGTGATGGTTTTGGCGGAAATCGGAGAATTGAATGTCTTCCTATTAAACAATGGTCAGGTAGCAGGTAGAAAAACTGGAAACGAGTAATCGAGCATAACAGAACTCAGTTATCTGGTAACCTTTGGAAACTTGCCAGTAATCAACTAAAGACGGCTACGAATAGAAGTAGTTGAAATGTACTACATTTACTTTGAGATCTGTGCTCAGACGTCTGACAACTTCAGATCTGCTCAACTGAGTTGAGATGCCCTGTATACTGGGACTTCTCCATAAATGCGATATTGAGAACTCGAATCCCGTAAATCCATAAAGCCTTCTGAAAAAGAACAATAGAAAACCTCGGGGGTAGGTCTTACTGTGCAAACATCTGAGCAGAAAGCGCACAGCGACTGAAAAGAGAGAGAATGAACATAATTGCCAATCGCACCCTGTATAAGCAATAAAAGCTCTTGAATGCGGTCGAAAGTCAACACAACCGTCGCGCCGAAAGTGTCAAACATCCCCGTGGCTATTCATTTGTTCCCTTACAAAAATACGATCTGTCGTTATTGTATCGCTCGCTATATAGAGGATTAGATATTATTCTTGGTATTGGAGAGAGGAAGTGCGCAGACATTTCATATAAGGTGTAGCAAAACAGTTCGAGGATTATACACATGAAAAATTACGTTTCTGGGTGGTTAATTGAAATCATACAGGGTGTAATAATGAACAAAACTGATAAAGAAGTCACGTCAATAGACCACTCTCGAAATAACAGTAGGTAATCAAAAGAGCTGGACATGAGAAATATGAAACATGAGAAACATGAGAAACATGAGAAACATGAGAAACATGAGAAACATGAGAAACATGAGAAACATGAGAAACATGAGAAACATGAGAAACATGAGAAACATGAGAAACATGAGAAACATGAAACATGAAACATGAAACATGAAACATGAAACATAAAACATGAAACATGAAACATAAAACATGAAACATGAAACATGAAACATTAAACATGAAACATGAAACATGAAACATGAAACGGGAAACGGGAAACATGAAACGGGAAACATGAAACATGAAACATGAAACGAAACATTGAACATGAAACATGAAACATGAAACATGAAACGGGAAAAATGAAACACAAAACGGGAAACAAATTATCAACAGGAATAGTGTTGAAAAGTTATATCGATTTGGAGTAAAATGAAAATATTTTTCAAATCATACAGGGTGTAATAATGAACAAAACTGATAAAGAAGTCACGTCAATAGACCACTCTCGAAATAACAGTAGGTAATCAAAAGAGCTGGACATGAGAAATATGAAACATGAGAAACATGAGAAACATGAGAAACATGAGAAACATGAGAAACATGAGAAACATGAGAAACATGAGAAACATGAGAAACATGAGAAACATGAGAAACATGAGAAACATGAAACATGAAACATGAAACATAAAACATGAAACATGAAACATGAAACATGAAACATGAAACATGAAACGGGAAACGGGAAACATGAAACGGGAAACATGAAACATGAAACGAAACATTGAACATGAAACATGAAACATGAAACATGAAACATGAAACGGGAAAAATGAAACACAAAACGGGAAACAAATTATCAACAGGAATAGTGTTGAAAAGTTATATCGATTTGGAGTAAAATGAAAATATTTTTCAAATCATACAGGGTGAAATAATGAACAAAACTGATAAAGAAGTCACATCAATAGACCACTCTCGAAATAACAGTAGGTAATCAAAAGAGCTGGACATGAGAAATATGAGAAACATGAAACATGCGAAACATGAGAAACATGAGAAACATGAGAAACATGAGAAACATGAGAAACATGAGAAACATGAGAAACGTGAGAAACATGAGAAACATAGAACATAAAACATGAAACATGAAATATGAAACGGGAAACATGAAACGGGAAACATGAAACGGGAAACATGAAACGGGAAACATGAAACGGGAAACATGAAACATGAAACATGAAATATGAACATGAAACATGAAACATGAAATATGAAACATGAAACATGAAACATGAAACAGGAAACGGGAAACATGAAACATGAAACGGGAAACATGAAAAATGAAACACAAAACGGGAAACAAATTATTAACAGGAATAGTGTTGAAAAGTATATCGATTTGGAGTAAAATGAAAATATTTTTACGAGTGGCTGCTGGCGATAACATAACATGCTTCTGTTTAGGAAAATAATGAAATGAGATTTTGATGAACTTTCCACTCTTTTAAATTCTACCTACACTAGGCGCGTTCGGTAAATGCAGTTCTGACAGCTCGATTCAATCTGTCTTCCCCGTATAGGGAAATCACGGCTATAGAATTCATCGAGCTGTCAGATTTGCATTTACCGTACGCGCTTAAATAAAGCGGGATACATCATGTCATCTGTCAAATGTCAATGATTGTCTCCGGGGTTTTTTGACCAATAGGATTCATTATTTGGACGCGCCTCACTTTCACCAGTTTCACCTGCACAGGAATGGTCTTTTGGGTCACGGACATGTAAAAACGCTGTTTCTTGGCGAAAAATGCAAAAATACCTGTATCATCAACAGAAACTGGACACGGGATTATATCAGCGCTACGCCCTCCCAATAAGGACCCCAAAGTTTTTGCCCCTAACGTCACCGCCCGCCTTTGCGATAACGCAATAAAGAACGTCCTTTGTATATAATAATCGCCGATGAGATTCACCCTTTACCGGCCTACGCGATTAAATAGGCATTGAACGTACAATGGGCGCTGATTGGTGAGACAATTGAGGGTTTTTGCGACGTCAATTTGTTTTTGTATCGTGACAATGCAGCAAACAGTGCAGAGCCCAGTGTCGGCAATTTACAACTATTCAATGGAATCATTGCGCGACAGGAATTTTGATTTTCGGTTATTTACCATAAATATCGAGTTTATTTATTCCTCTTTGTACGTGAATTTTGCGAATGTGTCGTAATGCTGGGCTGTAGTTTTGAAATTGTCATGGCTTTGTTCATTAATTATTCCACTTATCATCACGGGTGATGATACATTTTTTACACTGAAAATTAAAATGTAATATTTTTCAATTGAAACTACTCATAGATTAGATTTTTATTTCCGTCGAGCCATATTACATGTAGGTTCGTCAAATCATGCAAGATATTAATAAATACATAATGTAGAGAATGTGTGTTAAAAACATATACTCAATGCTGAGTTATAGTATAGTTACATAATAATGTGATAAAGTTACAATAATTGTAGATGAACAGTTCGAAATGGTAAAATCATTTGATGGATATTAGATGTGTTTGAAATTTAGCTACATCATAAAATCAATTTGAGGTTAAAATTTTTAAAGTTCAGCCTTAAATCTTTTCTGAGATTGGGATTTTAACGAAGGGCCTGTTTCCCAATTTTTCCGACCTCCCTGATAATTTTGAAAGGATAAAATGAAATAGATTCGTTGACAAAAATGTATTGGAGGTATAGCGAACAAGGTGCTTTTCACTCGAGAAGAAATTTTGTAAATGAACTAAACGCTACGAATAAATGAGCGTTATCAATTCTGCCAGCTATAGATGACACCCTGTATATTTTTATGATTCAAGAATTGGGGTCTTGGAATTTTAGGGTCTCCTGAACCAGAATCCGCTGTTACGTTTGTGCTACAAAAGTCCTTGATGTGTGTTCCACACTTTTTCACTTTTCGACTGGTGATAGCTAGCCATGAAAAATTAATATTTGAATATTTTCTACAACATTATTTGAACATTCTTAAGTAATTAGTGATTATGAAAAAAAATCGAAAACAACTAAACATTATGGATGAATAAAAATCAATACTGTCAGTTACAGGTGAGACCCTGTATATTTTAAATGATTAAGTACTGCTATTTGGGGGTTTCAGAGTGTTCTGGGATAGAACTTAGTGTTATTTTTGCGATAAAAAAATCCCTGGTATATTTTTCCCAATTTTTCACTTTTCAATTTGGTCGTAGGTAGCCATGAAAAAGTAATATTGGAACATTCCCTACAGCATTATTTGAACATTTTCAGGTACTTCGTGACCAAGGAAAAAAATCGAAAACTACCAAACATTGCGGATGAATAACAAATAAAAAATTTTAGTTCGAAAATATGAATATGAAATTCATAAAATCTTTTGTGGAATCATCTGCGACTGAAAGACAAACTTTAGTCGCTATTTTCCATCGTTCAAGATAACCTCTTGGGAGGTATTCATGTTGAAAAGGGGAACATTCTCCATAAAAATTGAAAAATGAAAAATGTGACTTATTTGTAATATCTAACAGAAAACAACTACTTCCCCTTTTCAAAATAAAAAATGTTGTTAGTTACAGATGACACCCTGTATATTTTAATGAATTATCACTGAGATTTGGGGGGTTTTAGTGTGCTCTGAAACAGATCCTGGTGTTATTTTTGCGATAAAAAAATGCCTAGTATGTTTTTCCCAATTTTTCTCTTTTCAATAGGTCGTAGGTAGCCGTGGAAAATAGATATACGAATATTTCATCAACCTGAAGGTAGATAACTTGGAAAATGAACTCCCTTCAACTATTTGGGAATTGATATGAATTTCCACGAATCTCTAGAATTTTGAGAAAAAAAAATAACAAGCTCCATGTAAAATTGATATTACCTACGAAACATCAATTTTCACTACAAATGCCTTCTTTTGATCCTGGTATATTCAATAACTCCATTTGAATTAAGATCTAAACTATGCATAGGCGCATTTCTTTGTAACGTAATCAAATCACATTCGACTATCCGAAAGAGCGTAGAAACGATTCGAGGATTTACTTGCCAAGAAACTGCTAACGCCGGCCGGGCGCTTTTACACACTGGCACACACAAATCCTGAATATCCGTATAGTATTTCCACCGAAGCAATTCTTTTCTCTGCAAACACCACAAAAACTTTTTATGTGCACACATCCAATCTTTCACAATCGCGTTTGGTTTGTGAGCAAAATTGAAAAACATCTATTTAGATTTCGGCGGGTCTTTTGCTGTACGCACTGGTGGTTTTTTTGATATGGGATATACGATTTCAAAAGAATCGAACAAACATACCTATTTTAGGGAAAATGGAAAATAATTATATCTTCTGGTAAACTGAAAGGTGTTTCTTTTTTAGAGAATGAAATAACTGGAATTTATTCATAAGCATCAGATAATGTCATATTCGGACAGTATTTCAAATCTAGTAACATAGCAGTTAAAATTTTAATTCAATATCTCAAATTATCCATTGAATATTATCAATTTTTTGATTCGATAAAATTATCGAAAATAAGGAAAAGTAATCAAGTTTGTCTCTCAGTCGCAGATGATTCCACAACAGATTTTATGAATGTCCTATTCATATTTTCTAACTAAAAACGAAAAGTATAATAACTTTTGACATTAACTTGAAACTTAATTTGGAACGAACCATCAAATCCAAAGTTGGATGATTATCCATTCATTAAATCGAAAACAATCTCTTTACGTTTCATATCAAAAATGTTAGTAGATTCCCTCCACGTGTTGATGATATGTTTATATGAAGAGCATTTTATTCCAAGTAATCATGTGTACCACTTTTCTGGGCAATTCGCTGGAAAAAATATATTTTCGAAAACTTAACTCAAATGTTGACATTTTCCTTAAAATCTCAGTTAGCGAAAAGTCTCTTTTTCGTTATACAACGTAATAGATATTTACGATATACAAATATTGTACAGTATTTTACCTACTCAAAATCAGTCAATATTCCTTAAATTAATGATATTAGAATCATGCAACAAGCAACCGTTGCGCCCATTGTTGATTTATTTTGCGAACTGTCAACTTTGACAGTCTTGACACGTTCATTCCAATTCAGTAAAATTTCATCGATATTAGTTCAGACCATTAGAAAATAGATTCAGATATAGATATTGCGGTGGTAGGTACACTAGCGGGCGGTAAAGTACACTTTATCGCACTATTTTGTGGGCCAGTTCAAGGGGAATGAAATTGTTTATATAAAATTTTTCGATATCTCGTTTGGTTTTCGAGTTTTTGGCGATTTTAGAAAGTACTATTTTTTTTTTATTTTTTTTTTTATTTTTTTGTTTTTCTACTTTTTTATCCAGTTGGAGAAAAACGGTTTGGGGTATTACTAAGGCATGTAGTGCGAAGTCGTTGCAATTTGAGTTTTTCATTTCCTCCACTAGTACGGTCAATATCTCGATTTTCTGATTTTTTAAATATCTCCCGGACTAGTGATTTTGGAAAAACAAATTTTTTTTGTAGATTTTCCGAAGGCGGTCAAAAGCTGTTTTGGTGATTTGAAAAAATCTCAACCGTTTCCGAGTAATTTCGTGTTATTCAATTTTTTTTTTTCATATTCTGCAAATTTTCGTCGTTTTCCAGTCATTTTAGAGAAAATATCGAAGAGATACGATTCGTTTGTATATTTGTGTCTCGAAATTCAATTTCTATCATTTGTTTCGGGTTTTTTCTGTGTTTTAGAATATCGAAATTTTTCGGAAAATTTCCCGGAAAACTCGGTTATCATTTTTCGATCCTTCTCAAAATCTACACCCTCCTATAGGATACATTGAAGTATATCTAGAAAAAATATGAAAGAGATCGAATCAATTCCTGAATCTATATCGAGGAAAATAGGAACTTGACCAGAAAAAAATCGGAAATCCCTGTAAAAATTTTCTGGGTTTTCCTATCGCAAAAAAAATACTGTCGATGAAATGATAAAAATTCCAAAGCGATATCTTTGATAGATCGGAAAATTTAGCGTTTTGAAAAGCCGCGAGTCAAAATTTTTTATTTTTTTTAGTTTTAATTTTTTTTCATCTTTTTAGTTTTCAATAAGGATCATCTACCCGTTTGAACCATCTCTCTATTTTTTCAAATAAAAAAGTTAGGCCCCTCTGTAGATTGAATTTTTTATTATTTTTTTTTTTCGATTTTTCTCTATTTTTCGATAAGGATCATAGTCCCGTTGGATTCGAGGTTCTATATATCGAAATAAAAAAGTTAGGTCCTTTGTGTATTTCACTTTCCGAAAAACCGTAGGAATATTACTTCTCTAAAGATAGTAATAATGGTTTCGCAAGGAATAATCGACGACAACCATTTCGTTGTCACTTTTGTAGTATTTTTTTTGATGTATGTTATTATTATTATATCAATAAAGAGTTAAGGGAAAAAAATTCAACAATAGCACAAGCGATAAATCAGTATCTGATTGCATAAGCGCAATATCAAAATCAAACAAATACAAATCAATTGAATGCGGCCACAAAACAAAAACTTGAAATATCCATCAACCACAATGCGGGTCTGATTGAATATGAATAATTTCATCATCATTATCCTTTCAGATATTAGCTTCATTGTGTTGGTAGCATTGTCGTTGTGGCGGTAACGTTTCAACTCCTGAAAGAACAATAATTGAATAAACATTCACGAATTGTTGGTGGGATCAATACGAGATGGTACCTGATTGTTCGCTTTTGTCGGTTTCTTCGTCGGAGCTTCATTAATCTCAACTGTGAAATCTGCTGATGCCTTTCTCCAACTGGAATATCGGTGGACATCGATCGATGATAGTAAGATTGTATACGCTTCAATATTTTTTTTCGATTAACGTATTTCAACGTAATTCACATAAAAGAACCATTTGAAAATGTCGCAAATCCAGTAATGTATTAATTAGAAATTTTCTAAACAAATCGCTAGTAATTTTTCTAGATTTTTGACCTTGAAAATCAGATTAGTTGGCGCTAGAAATGGAGATTTATTGATAAACCTAAAGAAAAAAAGATCATTCCAATCGGTGCTTCCATCTTAAATGGGCCACACTATATACAATTCGGAAAAAAAAATCCTCTATATTTTCCAACATATGAATGATCAAATACATGCCAGAAAACATTTCCTATCATCGGTGAGCCCTTTCTGGCATATATAACAAATGAAATAAGTAATTCGCATTGATTTTGAAAACACCTTTGTATGGTTACGGAACGTTATTATGTTTTCCTGCAGCTGAAAAGTGAATACGCCACCAAAATTCAGTAAGTCGTCCCGGAGCGCCACGGCTAATAAAAGCTAATAGCCGTCCTCTACTCGCACAGGCTATGACTTTGGGTACACTTCCGTGGAGCCCTGGGGATTTCTTAGTCTTTATCGTTTCCATCGCTTGTATCAGTTTTTCCTCTGTGATCAGTGGAGGAGAGTCTTCCTCCCTGGTCTGTGTTCTCTCATTTTCTTGATGTACTGGGAACAGTTCTTTTACGATTCTGGATTTACTGTCGGGGTCTATAGATTGTACAGCACTGTTATGTTACGAATGTTATTCGTAACTATTTTATAACCTTGGCCCCACATATATTCCTCTAGGCGGTCACACATCAATTTCCACTGCAGTCTCTGGGAGTCCTTCATCGCTTTACTGAACTCTTTTCGGTTTGCCTTGTAGATGTTTTCCAGGGTGTTAACTTCATTCTGGCTCTACGCGGTCGTCTAGCCCTGGCTCTCTGTAGCTTCCTCCTTGATTTATTACAGGCTTCTCTTCTAGCCTCTATATTCTCGTTCCACCACATTGGTTGTGCTCTGTTTCTACCCTTGGCTGTCTTGCTGACACTTGACTCTTGGGAGTCTTTGATGGCGCTGATCAGCTGCCCAACATCTCCTATATGGTGTTCAATAATCTGGATGGTCTCACAAAAGTCCTTTTCCCTTATATACTGATCCATTTCATTTGATGATTGCTGTGGCATACTTCCAACAATATACTGTGCTTCTGCACTCTTTGGCCGTGTGACCTGTCTTCCCGCACTCAACACAATTTTTTGATCTATCTGGGCAATCCGTGGCCCGAAATTTAGGCACCTAAACATTTGGACATTATTATTATTATTATTATATACCATACGGTGAATCGTTCTACTAACATATACGATGAAACTTTTTTCGAACGAATGGAAATCCTATGTACTATCGAGTTCCCAGTAACATATTATGTCCGGAGTCGCTTCTTTTTTGAGATATACGATATCTCATAAACGAAACCACTCCGGACATAAATTCATAGAAACTTCTTTTTTTTCTTTTCTCTGTAGTTTCGTACCGTACTTTGGATCACGAGGGAAACGCTATACTAAAAACATGGGCGTCGCCAAGGAACGGCAGGGGTGGCAGTTGCCCCCCCCTAGAGATCAAATGTAGCTAGCCGGAAAGAGAACAAAGTCCTAAGGCCGTGCGAGCAATTGACTTCCTTCCCTATTAATAAATTCCGCATCGCATGACAAAACGTGAATAATTTCACAAGCTTCATGCTCTCGACTGTACCAGGCATTCATATTTTTTAACCTCCATAATATTGCCCAGTTGGCCCCCCCTTTGTCAGAAGCTGACGACGCCCTTGACTAAAAAATCGACTTCTCGGTATGTTATCCCCAGGAGCTACTCGTAAAAATATCTTCATTTTACTCCAAATCGACATACTTTTCAACTCTATTCGAGACTTATATGCGAAAATGAGGCACCTAAATCTGTTACTATTTGACTGCCTATAACGATAACACCCAGATATCATTATAATTAAGATATTTAAAAATTCATATTTTCCGAGATAACACATTGTTTCAAATTTCAGATGTTCCAATGCCCTATCTCGAACCTTATCTTAGGTGAGCAACATTCCCTTGCCCTCCCCTAAAGCCAACCATAGCGCCCATAGCCCCGCCGTCCACTCCGACACTGGTCCCACACGCGAGGCAACCCGCATTTTTAATTACCGCGCAAATTTGTGTACTTCAATCAACATTACCTGCCCAACATTCTCCTTCCTTTCCGCAACCTGACCCGTTTAACAAAGTATATCGGATCCCACCGAATACAAAGAATTGGATTAGTGTAGTCGGAAAAGCACACACTTGTTGCTGCGTCGCCATGGATCGCCCCTCCACCCGAGTTTGTGATGGTGACCCCGCCTTTTTTGTTGCCATTGGTTCAGACTTGGCCCTAATCATATCGCTTATCTTTGAACTCCTACTATTCCGCTAGAACAAAGCAGAGATGTCAGGAGTTGGGGTTGAGAGTAAGAGATATGTGGTGTTCGAACGGAACTGATCGCGGAGTTAACACTTAAATTAGCGCATGTTTATAGTGTTTATACGGGGGGCAGCTGAATTATAGAACGATTTCCTTCAAATCAAACATGTATAGCCGATTTTCTTGAGAGGCCATAAGCGCGATCACATTTGGGACGTTTTTTTAGGGTAAAAAAGTCGATAACTCAAAAACGGTTCGTCTTATCGATTTCAAACAAGGACAGGCTTCTAAAAGAAGTTTGATTCATAGATAGTCGAGGTAGCTGCAGAGGTATTTCTCTTCCATTAAAATGTTAAGCAATCTTTATCCAATCGAAATGAATTTGGTATCAAAATAAAGGTAAAACGTTGACCTATGTACGTGCTGTGATGTTTTTTCGAAATTATTTGTTCATCTACCTCAAAAATTGCTTCAAAGTAACTGTATTTTTGGGACATTTTTGAGAATTTTTTTGTGAAAAAGTGGATTGAAAATTCAATATCCATTACAGCACGTACGTAGAATTAAACGTCCTCTAGAAGCATGTCCTTGTTTGAAATGGATAAGATATTAATATTAAAGCCAAAATCACTGAATATTGAACAATATATCAATAAAGGGAATAACGACCCTATAAGGATTGACTTCGTGTCGTACTTAACAGAAAAGCAGATTTTCTAGTAAGTTAAGAATCGGGAAGGGACGGGCATTAGCGCAAGACTTCACTCAAAATCAACATCTGAAAATGCTTCGAAGACACCTACTTATATATTGTTAGAAATTATTGTTTTCAATATTAATCAACATGACTTCAGGAAAAACTGTAGACATTGGCGATCACAACCTTGTTATCCTTCTGTTTCTTTTTTCTATATCGAAGGCTTTTGACTGTATTTGTATTCAATAACCCATGGACTTGTTTTTCCATAAAATATTTTTACTTGGCTGAGATCATTAGGTTCAATGCGTATAATAAATAATTTCTCAATTCCACTCGAACATACCGGGTGTCCACGGAAGGTGGCTTGCCCCTACAAATATTTTGGTTTTGAAAATATTAGAATGAAATTCGAAGGATCTATTTAATACATAAAACTGCATTTTTTTGAAAAGCACCACAGCTTCATGCAACTTCCAGTCGCACCGGAAGTGATATAAACTTTCGATTTTTAAATGAGACACCCGGTATATTTTCACTTTCTCCATATGAAATTCTGAATACAACCATGTATCATTTATTACTTTTTGTAACCATTTTTTTTCCAAAATTATTTTTGAATCTAGAGGGCTATGATCACGTTAACATTATTAATTTTAGTCCTAAAGTACTGGGAAAAATACATCTTTACGGTTTTTGATTAAAATGCATCTGCTGGGTAAAATTTACTTTTAAAATTATTATTAATTTTTTTTTAAATGGCAACATATAGTGGCTCGTCGGGTCAGAAAAAAAGAGCATTTCTTTACGATTAATTTGATACCGCACACTATTAGGTCTCGAAGAAACTTTCGTCAACAAACTTAAAAATATTACGGTAGATCTTTCTTTTTGAGATTAAAATAATATTAAAATTCATCGAGTAGATAACCTGTGACCGACTCAAATGATATAACAAAACCATCAATTCAAAAACTAATATCTCCTTGCATAAATGATATTATTAACATGATTTTCAATCAATAGCGTACACAATAGTTTCCTAATTTAGATTTGGAGAAGTGAGGTAAGATAAGATGAAATTCACATAATTTCCATTAAAAAAAGAAAATTAATAATACAAATTCTAAAATTGAATACCTAGTATGTACATAACAGATATATTTTGACTGAAAACAATATTCCACAAAAATGTTAGGACTTGCTGAAGCTGAGTTACTTGTCGAAAAATGCAGTTTTAAGTCGTATACAAATCCTCCAATTTTTTTTCACACCCGATCAGCCACTATGTTGTCATTTGAAAATAGAATAATATAGAAATTAATAAATTTAAAATTAAATTTTACACAGCAAATGCATTTCAACCGAAAACCGTGAAGTTGTATCTTTCGCAATACCTATTTTAAGGCTAAAATTAATAATTTGAACTCGAATTTGAACGTATTCATGGCCTTCCAGATTAAAAATTAAATATCGAAATAAAAAAAAAGGGGTTACAAAAAGTAACAAGTGATAAAAGGTTGTAATCAGAATGTCATATGGAGACAAAGAAAGTGAAAATATATCGGGTGTCTCATTTAAAAATAAAAAATGTCATCACTTCCGATGAGACCGAAAGTTCACGAATCTGAGTCACTTGTCAAAAAATGCAGTTTTATGTCTCATACAGATCCTCCAAATTTCATTTCAATATCTGCGAAACCAAAAAAGTTATAGGGCCGAGCCACTTTCCGTGGACACCCGGTATAATCTCTGTTATTTCATAATCGAAAGTAATCATCACCAAACATGTTTTGAACCGGTTACGCCCTGAATTATTTCAGAAAAAGAAAAAGAGATATTTATATTTTTTCACAACTTTGCAAATGTCTTGACATAGAAAAGGATTAGAAGTAGAACCATATTTAGGTAATTGCTAGTAAAATGACAAAATTTCATTTGAAAAAGTTCAATGTTAACAATAAAAACTCAATTCAAAAACCATTAAAAAACCAACTTGCGAAAAATACTAAATATACCTCTCAAGATCCAAAGGTTTTAGCTATTTTATGGGGTTTTAGGTATTTCCATTTCTTGAATTCAACCGTCTCGTGATATATTCAAAACTATATATAGGTACTATTTTACTGTAAAAAATGATCTCCGTAACCTCAAAACGCTGTATAATAATTTGTTGTCGCTTTCTCCAGCAATCGCGTACTCTCCCGTATTTTCCCAGCGATGACAAACCGCCAATCTAGCATTAACCAATTCCTTCATATTACCGGTAATCTGTGGTTAAATTTGAATAATCCAGCGCATACTTACGATCGAACACTCCGCCCTCTCGCCCCCACTCTCCGGCCGTTTATCAGCGGGATCGGGGAAGTGTTTGGAAAAGTCGGCGTGAGCCCTTATTGCCAGTCCATCATTGAAACAGCTGAAAGCTGAAACAACTCCATTATCATATTCATCGAACGAGGTTCCGATTGGCAAATAAAAATCCGCCACAATGCATCAATGTTCCCTGACAGTTTCATAGTTTCGTTGAATTTTTGAACTTTTTGTGAAATTTTTTAATTTTTTGAAAATGTCTTCGCCGAAGCCAGTGAATCAAGAACATATCAAGAGGCCCATGAACGCTTTCATGGTGTGGTCCAGGGGGCAGAGGAGGAAGATGGCCCAGGAGAATCCGAAAATGCATAATTCGGAGATTTCCAAACGGTTGGGGGCTGAGTGGAAGCTTTTGAGTGAGGGGGAAAAACGGCCGTTCATCGATGAAGCGAAAAGATTGAGGTATGCAGTTTTTCATTGAAGTTTTGTCCTTATTGAAGAAATATTCCAAAAACCCAGTACCTACTTTTTTTTAATGCTAAACACTGCTTCCGTTGCTGTTACTTATATTTCATATTCAAGACTAAAATAATTTTCCTGTCAAATTTAGAATGCATGAGATTAAAAAAAAAAAAATCATCTCATGAAGAAATAGTAAGTTTTAACTTCCATTCATTCATTCATTCCAGTAAAAAAAATATTTAAATAAAAAATATTAATATACCCATATGCACCACAACATACTGAAAATAATAATCTCCCATTAACCCCATGCAGATTGTACAAGAAATTTGTGATTATGAACTTTTAATAGGTATGAAAATACCATATTAAGATATAAACAAAAAATGTGGGGCGCTTGCAGTTACAGCGGCTCCTTTCACTTCTCACTATGTATCTATTGCCTACGCCCCTCATGTAAAAATATATAATATGGGGCTATAATAGGAGAAACTATTTTATTTTTCAAAATCCGTTTTAAAAATGTGGTATTTTTTTAATTTAAATAACTATTTTCTGCTTTTTTTATTATGTGTGTGTTTAAATTTATTTTGTCTTCTCCTAATCATATCTAAAATAGAAAATTGTCATACTTACCTACCCACCAATAATATATCAATCTATTCAACTGTAATTTTCCTGAGAGATTAAATATAGAAGCTAGCAAAATTAATTTTATAATATTTTTAATTCAACATTAAAATAAATTTAATGTCGTATCCTTCTTAGTTACTAATTTCACAATTTTTTTTTCTTGGGGGGTTAAAGGCTTTGAGTTTTTGACTTGGGGGGGTAATGGCTTTAATTTTTTGTCTTGGAGGCATAGATTTCATTTTAAAATACCAAAAATACTAGTAAATAACTATTCTTGGAGAGGGGTAATTACCCCCAGTACCCACCCTGGAAAAAGTCTTAGAAAGCACCATCGTGGTGTTAATTGTCCATTTGAATGGTTTAGAAAAAAGGTAACAGATAGAGAGGCACAGTTCGCATTAATCATATTAGTATGGAGTATGGATGGATTATGCCATATTTACTAATGCATCATCATCATCCAGTTCTGAGTACCTATCTATCTATTTCATCTAAAAGTTAGTTAACTCATATTACAAAATTAATCAATTTGCATTAAAACTGAGAACGATTCTGGATGCTCAGCACCTGCGTCAACCTCGTAAGGTCAACTCCTTGGCACCTGAACCGAAGGCCAATCCTCACCAGCTACGAAGTGTGCCGATGGCACCGTCCTGAATGTGACGCCCAGTATAGTCGGTGCAATCCATCCTGGGTCCATGTCGCCGGAGTTCCTGAGCACAGTTCCGGGCCGCGTGGTCCCCCTTCAGGGCCTTCCATGGTCCGCAGCGTCTGCTCAATCAGATTGCCCCTGATGACTTCGTTTCCTTCTGGGAAAACGGTATCATTCTACCTGTCACTTAGAGTGACTACCTGCATGGTTCTTCTTACGGCCGTGCTGTAGGATGTTATTAGGTCCCCGCTACAACCCCTTACCTTCAGCTGCTGTCTCCCTTGGAGAAAGGTGAAACGTTTGCTGTCTGTCTGTGCCAAGATATCCCCCCCTCTGAGACTCTTTTTCCCGAGACTCATTGGCCTCTTGCCCTCGTGGTCGCGCCGGGTTGTCCAGGTCCGTCCAAAACGTTTGAAGGCACTAAGTATATAGGACCGGCTTGCGATGTTTCGGATTGGGTCTATGAGGTGGTCTGGGATCGTCTGGTAAGACCTCCTGCTTCATTCAACTTCTTTTCCTTCAGTTCCTGCCCTCTATGCCGTTTCGTCAGCACATGCTTGCAGATCGACCTTCTAGAGCGAGAGTATGGCCAGTAAGTCATCACCCAGTAAGGACCACAGCAGAGAGGAGAGAAACTTCCTCTGGAGGAGACAGCTTCTAGGTGGCTTGAAGCTCTCTTCATCTCTGTAGAGAGGTCGTTATAGCTTTGTTTTGAAGCATATATCTTAACTAATCACACAGTATTGGTTGTATTTTTATAGATAAAGTGGAGATAATTTTTCTATATCTATACACGCAGCAACTGCTGTTGTTAATAGTTATTTATGTATCAAGGGCGTAAAGTAAACGTTTATGGCCTGCGGCGTGGATGATGGTCCGATGGCGTCAGCCGAGGGCCATCACACGCCCGCTAGTGCATAAAAAAATATAGCCATTCGTGTTGCCCTGGAAAAAGTGTTTTGAATTTATTCTCTCCTCCTTTTGATATAAAACTGGGTGACAGAGTTATTCCTGTAATGTATTTATACCTTCTGAAATACAATATAGCTGTTAAGATCATATTGCAACTGTTCAGAAAATATTTATTTCCCGAAATTATTATTGAACTCTATATTGCACACAGGAATGAATAGCAGAAACTAGACCAAAAAAAAATGGACTTAGGAAATATGATTCATTCCTGATATGGCATCTGGATAATTTTCTAAAATTCACTTCGAGGATAATGGGCATACCAAAACGTTTAGTATTTTTCAACTCTGAATTAAACAAAGAATTGTTGGAATTGTTTTTCCAAATGTGTGCCATATATTACAGCATTCGTTGAAAGCATGTTATGTGACTGTGATTTAAATTCTTGTAATTATGTATTAAAAACTCGACGTACTTTGTGTAGCATTAATGGAAGCGGTCGTAAAATTTTATAGCTTTTTGTAGGCGTACACTGTACGCTCTAATCCTTTGAAATTTATTACGATTTAGACGTGATAACCTCGATGGAAATTATATGGTATGAACAATTGAGAAATATTTCAGTACCTTATCAGACTAATATTTACCAGTGAAAAATACCATAAAGTAGCAACAATAATCATCATTCTATTTCAATTGTTTATGTTAATTTGAATCCAAGCTCTGCCTACGATGTAGAGTGAAAAACAATCTCAAAGCCTTGTATTCATACTTTGTTGTATTATTTCCATCGTATGACTTTGTAGCAATACGAATGTGCAATTCAGGCTAAGAAACCTCGTATAATTTCGACTATATATCTCATTGCTTCAGAACCAATTAGTGGATCTCAGAATTTTCAGCCAATAGAAACGAAAAAACGATACCATAGTGTTGAAAAGGGAAACATTCTCCATGAAAATTGAAAAATGTGATTTATTTTCAATATCTAGCAGAAAACAACTACTTCCCCGGCTAAAGCCACGCTGGACATTGAACTACATCTGATATATATTGTGAAAAGACTCCAACTGATAAGAAAAAATCTGAAGTGAAAATTCGCATTTTCTTTCAGATAGTTGATTTTTTTTATAATTGTCTCTAGTTTTCATTGGAAATTTATTTAATAAATAGATAGGGAGAATGTTGGCTTCTCTCGCATTTAATCCCCAATACATTTTGGTCGACGAGAATCTATTTCGCTTTGCCAAGCTCATCAGGTATATTGATAGAATTGGAAAGCAGGCTCTTCAAAAGCAATTAAACACACTAAGGATGGAAATGATGGAAATATTTCTTCTGTGGTGACACTTTGAAAGTTATTTTTTGAACATGAATACCTCCCAAGAGGAACGATGGAAATAGCGACTAAAGTTTGTCTTTCAGCCGCAGATGATTCCACAACAGATTTTATGAATATCCTATTCATAATTTCGAAAAAAATCAGTTTGTTAGTCTTCATACGCTGCTCAGAGTATTTTTGTTATACCTCTCCGTTGCAAATTTTCAGCCCTTAGATCTTTAAATAAATATAATTGATCATCCATCGGAGACGATCTATTGCATACAGTGGAGGTGAGATTCAATAGGAAATTGAAAAAACTTACAGTCTAACTCCACCAAAAATATTCTTTATTGTAGCTGTCATGCAGTCAGAAGACTGACATCACGTTGAAATCATGTAGTCAGAAGACTAACATTAAGAGGGAGGACATGTTTCGAAGGATTAATCCTTCATCTTCAGCAAAATATGAGTTACAAGTCGATCTAAGGAAAAACAAAACGGTTACCAAAGAGTTATGAATAACAATAAAATGTGTGAACCTACCATATTATGGTGAAAAAACCACAATCAATGGGAAATTTTTTTTAAAAAAATTCTTAAACTAAAAATTTGGTCATAACCAAAGACCATGGGGTCCGCATCTGGAGCGGAGGCCACACCACTAATGTCAGGGTCCCATGGATAGATGGTTAATATTATCATATTAAAAACAATTTTGATGATTAAACTGTGACCATGCAGCAATGTTTACAAAGTAACAAGTAGGAAGAGGAAGTGACAATAAATTTGACATGAATGACATCTGTCATGTGGACAGTCCTCGATCAAGGTGACAGAGAAGAGAGTGAGATGTCCCATGCTTCATGGAACTAGAAAATTGAGAAAATGACATCTACAGACAGAACCACAGAACGAACGAATTAATGTTTTCATTTGTAAAGATTATTGGGTATTTAATAAAAACTTTAACCGAAAGAAAGAAGAAGTGAATCATTGAAAATTAAGTGGAATGAAACAGGTATTAAAATAGTAAAGAGTTAAAAAGTTTTAAACTGTCAAACTGGGTCTGTTCGTTCAAACATTGTAAATCTCAATTTTTAATCGCTTTATTAATTGTGGTTTTTTCACCATAATATGGTAGGTTCACACATTTTATTGTTATTCATAACTCTTTGGTAACCGTTTTGTTTTTCCTTAGATCGACTTGTAACTAACTCATAATTTGCTGAAGATGAAGGATTGATCCTTCGAAACATGTCCTCCCTCTTAATGTTAGTCTTCTGACTACATGATTTCAACGTGATGTCAGTCTTCTGACTGCATGACAGCTATACAATAAAGAATATTTTTGGTGGACTTAGACTGTAAGTTTTTTTAATTTCCTATTAAATATAATTGAATCAGTAATTTTTTAACTACCTTTACTGAACATCTCATAAACATAAACCTCTGCGCATATAAATTCACAATTGCACAACAACCCCAAACAAGCATCTCGTTTCCTCCTCTCCGTTCGTAATTAATTCCCGTAAGCACGCTGACAAAGTATCCCGAAGAGTCTATCCCATAACACAGCATTATGACTTTATTAATATGCCCCGTCTAAGCCGGGCCTAAGCCCCATTAATAGGGCGCATACGGCCCATTCTGCGGCGCGCTCTGTTATCTTTTGTAAAACAGACGACCTGCTTTGTACTGAATCACTTTAAATCTCTGTTTATTGAGATGAGGAACCCGTGGCTTAATATCTGTGAGAATCGGCATGTTGTCAATGTTAATTTCCACCACTGTTATTAATCCAGTACGATTGGGTTTTGAGAAAAGTATCGATTGTAGCACCACCAAACTTGGTATGCTAGTTGTTGGAACCATGATAAATAAGCCATTATTTTCAACATTCACTGAAGACATTGCCGGGATTATGGGTGAGTTGAAAACTGAGGCAGGAGTAAAACCCAGTTTTTTCTTTGGCATGTATAAGTGAGACTTGTCTCACTAGTCTTAAATCGTTGCATATGGTCCAAAGACGGTACTGATTCCTGCTATTTCATATCAACTAAAATATCCGTGACTTTCGGATCCTCCGTAAATATCGTAGAAGGGTTATGTGAAGTGGGACACAACACATTTTAGGTACTTAGATTGATCACGTATGGCTCTGTAGTCTGGTGGAACAAAGGCCAACAAAAAATGGCCCAGGTTAAACTTAACGGACTACAGAGACAAGCGTGCCTGGCGATTACTGGGGCCATTCGCTCCACGCCAACGGCAGCAATGGAAGCTCCTTCCTCTCCACATAGTTCTGGAGAGAGAGGCAAGATGGGCAACATACAGACTCTACCAAGCGGCCATTAGTCTACCGCAGGCATGTGTCATGAGAGGCAGCAGCATGCTGGAAGGCATAAGAGCTCACAACATTCTGGGAATGTCCTCAGACATCATGCCTAAAACCACTAACCCTGAAAGAGAAGACTGGGTTCGGAATGAAACTGACCTATGTAGGGCAAATGAAAGGTGGTTCACCGATGGTTCCAAAACTTTGGAAGGTGTCGGAGCCGGAATATATGGTATGAACCCAGTAGTGAAACGCTCATTCAGTTTGGGTAAATTAGCTACCATATTCCAGGCAGAGGTATATGCCATTGAAATGTGTGCAAGGAAGCTGGAAAACCGACACCTCACACGAAAAACAATAAAAATATTTTCAGATAGTCAAGAAGCATTGAAAGCGCTTAAATCCAACTGCTTTAAATCCAGACCAGTATGGAACTGCAGATACACCTTGAACCGACTAGCACAAGGCAACAACGTTACCCTAGTTTGGATACCAGGTCACACGGGCCTAGAAGGAAACGAAATAGCGGACGCCCTAGCAAATGGAGGGGCCAAAACAACGTTCACTGGGCCAGAACCGGTCATCGGTTTAGCATATAGCACTGCCAAGAATGCTACAACCGCCTGGGCAGACAATAAAAGACTTGAGTATTGGCTCAGTCTACCAGGACTAGCCCATTCCAAAGCATTTATTGCTTGTACAAGGAAAAAACAGGACTCTGACAAACTTCTAGAACTCAGTAGAGCACATCTCAGAGTTATAGTAGGTTTGCTCACTGGCCACTGCAAACTCAAACACCACATGCATAAAATCAGACTTGCACAGGATGCAGAGTGCCGTCTATGCATGGAGGATGATGAAACAGCTAAACAGATCCTGTGTACATGCCCTGCAGCGGCCAGAACCAGATTTTCAATATTTGGCAATACAAAAGTAAGGCCAGAAGATCTGGTAAACTGTTCTCCCAATATGTTACTCAATTTCGTTAAGAGATTGGATATACTGGGAGAAATATAACCATAGGGTGAGCCACAATAGGCCATTGGCCGCAGTGGAGAGCCTGATATGGGCTCTCTCACATTTAAACCTAACCTGACCTAGGTACTTAGATACTCACATGTTATATTTGCATGAGGAAGTAGAAGGCTTCAGGAACGATATGCACTTTTTCTTTTCCTTCTACTATAATTTTTAGCAAAGTTATGACAAATCTAATTTTCGGCTCTTCCTGAACTTGCAGTGGCGAGCATGAAATGTGACGTCGGCGTTAAACCACGTTTTCTGAGAAAACGAGCGCATTTCATAAGGTATTACTCAAAATCATTCTTGTGGAAAATTGAATTATCTCTCAACCTTTCAAAATCGTTTTTTGAAAAATCTTATATTTTCTGAAATAAAAACAAAAATTTTTTAAATGAAAATTTGTTTAGGTTCCACCCCTGATTTTTTGGTAAACAATATTTTTTCTAATAATACATGATGTCGAGATGTCATGTGCCGAGTTTTCAGAGTGCTACAATTCATTCTTCACTTTTGGCAGAGAAAAAAAGTAATATAATGATAAAAAGGTAAAATGAAGACCGACATTAACATTCTTAGATCCATTGTTAAACTAGTGTGAGTACAGATTTCTCTGAAAAATTATTTTTTTCTCCTGAACTGGTAACATTTATGCTGTCTCAATAGAAAGTGTCCACCCACCAATTCTTTTTAAAAAATTCCTGAAGACAGATCAATTGGTAGTTTTGTTAAAACAAAATATGCATTTGCCACTTTAAAATTGTCCCCAGTCTCTCTTCTACCTGAATGTTTCCCAAATTTTCTTGAATATCTCCTTCTTCTAACACAGATGGTCGGGTTCTGAAGCCCCTGTACAAAGGACTCTTTATTTGGACCTGTTGGGCATCCACATATTATGGGAGGCACCTGTGCAGGTTCCTCCAGCCGTAGTTTCACGGGTCCCTTGGAAGGTCACCTGCTGAGTTGTGTTTTGGGGGTACTTTTGGTTCCTCTAGCTCCCTTTCCGGGGTGCCCATCACCGCACCTAGAGTTGTAGAATTTCTCTATCTCGATTCGGTCGTCGGATGAAAATGTTATCTAGAGGTTGCAGTAGCCATTTTCCCGCCAAATTTTTTTTTATTTTTTTCTATATTATATTCATCAAATTCAATCTTTTTTCTATATGCTGACCGAATTTGAAATCAATTGCTAGTCAAACATAGATTTGGTGGCCGTTTTTACGAACGTGTGTACTTTGAGTTGGACCGATTTTTAAATTTATTATTTTTCATTTTTCGAATACTGTGTTATGTTAAATTGATGGCGTAGAATACGGAAAAAATATTGAAAAAATTCTAGAAATTTCGAAAGTATTTTTCGTTGGCGGTTTTATATGCTAGGATGCTGGATCCTAGCGCACCTTTTACATTTTTCGCATTTTGCGACCATAACGAGACACATTCGTTAAATACATAGGGATATAGAAAGAAAGCTAAGAAAATTTTCTACAAGATGATGTGATCGTCCGCGTGCCTTACAGTTCGCTTGTAGGTGTTATTCACAATATCCGGCTGACGAAAAAAAAAAAAGCTCTGGTAACTGATAAATTGTATGTTCAGCCCCCCCAAACTGAAATCCTGGCTGCGTCACTGATTGTTTCTCTTCTATTCTGAGTGGAAAAAACTTGAACCCAGATAGTTACCAGTTTAAACCAACTTTTCTGACTGTTTTCTAAAAAAACTGTACATTCTGTAGAGTAGGTACAGTTGTTTCATTTCACAGAACTCCAAATTATTTTTTTCACTTGCTGATCCTGGCAATGAAGTACCTAATAAATCAGTTCTAATCTTTGTTTGGTTTGTTTTGGTTCGTGTGTATTTAGTTCCCATAATGCCATTGTATGGGATTAACCCAATTGCACGTCGACAGTATTTGCTAACTTTCGATGTAATTTTCATGTAATTCGTAAATTACTGAAACTTTCTTGAACGAATCTAATTGAAATTTGAACAGATTATGACGTAGAAAATATTTTAAACCTTGGAAAGCATTCAATAGTTTTTACTGTATTTCAGTCTGATCAACATTGTGCATTATTTTCAAACTTGTCACTTGTCACTTATCACTTATTTTGGTTAATTGGTTCCACCACTGTCCCGACGTTCAATCTTCCGCTGTTTTAGTCACCCTCACGATAATCTTTTTACAATCCCTTAAAATAACGAAGAAGGTATTCTTGAAACCGTGTTTATTCAACGTTTTTCTTGAAAGAAAACATTTGAGTTTAATGTCATCAAACCAGCCCTTATAAATGCATACCTACCAAAATATTGTCACTCGTAAGTAAACTGTTGAGCCTTGTTATTTGCTTAACCACATCACAATTTATATGGCTGTCTTGTCTTGAATACCATTGAAATATTCGTGCATCTTTTCAAGATCATTCATTTGTTCTTTCCTTTGTGTAGGATTCTAGATACTTACAAATATATGGATACTATTATGAATATTTAGAAAACGGTAACATTGAAGAAGGATGTTGAGATTGTCTCTCTCGTAAAGCGCCAAATTTCCCAATAGCAGTGTCCAAATAACTTAATGTTTCAATGGAACGTAAGACTGTTTAATACCGTTTTGATTGGTACCAGCCTCACTGTTCATGAAAATGTTTGAAGTAATTACTCGCAATGTATTGACCTTCCAGGAGTATTTCCGAATACCAAATTTTCTCCAAACTGCTAGCCCTTACACTTTCCTTTATCTGTTAAAGACTGTGACATTTTCAGCTTTTTTCTATCATCAATCCGAACTACAACAATCTATGTTTTCAGTAACTAATTGGCAATTCAAGATCCTGCATGGATGGAAAAATTACCCCCTTCCAAGACAGACGGATGAATTCACAAAAAAAATCCAATAAAAGATATACATCTGAAAATATAAAGCCACCAGCAATGAATCTCTGAAAAGTATAAGAAAGTCTTCATCAAATTCAAAACCGATGACATGACTAAAGAACCGATGGACTATATTATGTAACTTACAGTGTATTCTGACAGATTCTCACCCCTCTTATCACCGAGGTCCTAGAAAAAATTGAAAATATCTCAGACCCGTCGACATTTGGCCAAATAAGTCATCATTGTGCTGTCAGCCTCCTCATCTCCAGTACCCCTACTTCAGAATTTTCAATAGGACTACTATACTTGTGATACATCATTTTAATAGTCTAATTCTTCAACGAGTATAATATAATGCTCATTATAAGCGAGTAGAAGACTGAACCTTCTCTACGACTATATGGAAAAAAATTATTATGAAAGCTCAGTTTGTGGTATTTATAGGTATCTATCTAAATCATTGCCTTTATGACCAAAAATTAGTATAAATTACAAAGCAATATAAGGTAGAATAGCAATTACACGTTAAAAACTAAATGCTTGAGGGAGAAAATAATATAAAAAAAGCTTGCAGCAACGGGATTCGAACTCACGCTTATAACCACGTTCAACTTCCAACCACGCGCCCTTACCACCTGAGCCAAATGGTACTTACAAAATTTTATAATGACATATTGAAGAAACTCTGACCAAAAACTAAGATAGTGTAGAACGTTCAGGTAAATATTGTTCGACATACCTTTGTTGCGAGATAGATTTCATCAGGAGCTAAAGTTAAAACTAAGAAAAGAATTTGTTTGGTACATTTGCTCTTTTGTCATTGGTCTAAACCTCTGAGTGACCGTGGATTCCGAAAATTCTGAATCTGTGATTGGCCGAGTGCCGATGAATAATGCGAGTTAGGATCCACGGTATAAACGACGTTCGAATTGTCTTCGTACATTTCTTTACATTTGTGGACACTGTACAATACCCATCTATAATTATTTTGCTTAGATCATCAAGAGAATTAGGCTGTGTGATAAACACTTTGGATCTCATATTCCCCATGGAAAGGAGTATAATGATGATAGATCAGGAGATCTAGCAGGCCATTCTATTGTTCCAATCCATCCCTTTGTCAAATTTTCAGTTGCAACGAAATGTGGAGGAGCTCCATCTGACGTAAATCCTCATTGGGACAGAGACAATTATTCATGAACTCCCCACAAACTGAATGATTGGGCTGAGATTCTGGTAGACAATATTGTAGGTCCATATATTTGCATTAATAGTAACCTCAACGGACAAACGTATCTTGAATTTTGATACAACTGTGAATGCCAGAATCAATCATTTACTTGAAGACGATGATAATTTACTTGAAGGTCAGCTCACTTTTCAACAAGTTGGGGCGCCTCCACATTTTTTTGCACCTGTACGTCAAGTTTTAGATGACAGTTTCACAGGGAGATGGATTAAAAGGAGACGACCAATAGAATGGCCTGCTAGAACTCCTGAACTATCACCATTAGACTTATTTTTATGGATATATTTGAAATCCAAAGTTTATATCACACAGCCCAATTCTGTTGATGATCTACGCAGAAGAGTATAATGTATCAAATTACTTTATAATCTACTTCAATCTATTCTAATATTAACTGCACCCTTCATAAAAATCAGCCACCCAATCAAAACACCAAATTTGATTTCAATTCCAGCATTCATTAGTTCGAAAATATTTCAATAGAAAAATTGCCGAATCGAAATAGACAGCACGTGTCGAAAGAAGCGCTGCGAATCTCGCTCACTATGAATATAATACACACACTATCTAAGCCAACATATTCAGCTGGCGACAAAAGATAATGCCTCCATTGTAAGGACACACTGAGCACCTCCTGTGATCCTATTCAGCGGGAGATTGTCTCCAGGCGAGTCCTGTCTCCGATATAATGCACCCCTTTCACGGCCGCCAAGCCCGCTTTTGTTCCGTCTGTCGGAGCAATTGGAGTATTTACCTCTCGCGATCGCTCCACAATTAGAAGCCAGTAACACGTTCGATTCCATTCTCTCCTCGGTCTATTCTCTGTGTTCGCCCGAACGGTTAAGAATTATACAATTCACGGATTCACGAGACGCTGCTGCTATTCTGCGAAGGATAATGGCGGTGCAATGGTGCATACAGTATCTGAAAGTTTTCATCAGGGGTATAGACAAATCTATGCGAGCAACAAGGAACGCAATGATATGATAATACCACATAAATAAGAGAGACGCACTACTGTATGCCTCCCCTACTACCTCGTCCGAGTCGAGGAGAAATTGTAATGCTCTCTCAACATAATAGCAAGTAAAGGTGCTGCAAGAGTTCTGGGACCAAATCGACCAAATTAACATGTAAAATCCCATTTAAAATTCTAAGGTCCCGTCTGGCGTTTTTGGTTCCTTTCAAGGTCACGCGCTCGCTGCTCTGCCGTTCAGCTGTGACGTAGTCGAGCTGATCCGTATCAAAGATAAGAGTTTCCCAGTACTCAACGCCGGATAGTGAAAATGAATATTTGATATATATGCAATGAAATGAAATTAAAAAAAGGTTGTTAGACTGAGGGATCGAAATGTAGCGAACCAGCAATCTTCGGTTTACGAAGCGCACCTCTACAGACAAGGCTATGAGACCTCTTAGTGAATGTAGGTTGAAATGTTGTTTATACAGCGCGAGCCGCCGATCAGCGAAGTCGAGCGGCGTTATCTACCGCACGCCGGGTTCTATCTACCGCAGGCCGGCTTCGAGCGCTCGAATATTAAATAAAAAGAATAGTGATTGTCAATGAATAAATTCGAATTGTTGAAGTGGTATAATAATAATGATGTTTGAAAAAATTGGTAAAATGGCGGGGTAACGAGGTTGTAATGTTTCAACGTGCGATTCCAATGTGGAACGAATACAGGGTGTTTCAAAATACATTATTTAAGAGAAAAATTAACAGGGTGTGTCAAAATACACCATTTAAGAGGAGAAATATGACGACTGCTTGTGTGCTGGGTGTACCAACATATGAATTAAGAGAAGAAACATGGTCGCCTCTGTCATTTATCAACTGTTAGGTGGTAAATGGGTATTTATCAACTGTTAGGTGGTAAATGGGTCAAAGAAAAATGTATCATTGGAAATATGGGGCGATTCGAAACAACGACATACCCATACATAGAGATTGGATTACATCTGTCATCTATGTGATGTTCTTCGACGAGGGTGTTTATACTAGTCGGTCAACTGTCATCTGTCATTTCAAAAAAGGTTCGTTAAAGAAAAAAAAAAGATGGTGGCGCTGGATTGGCCAACGCACATCATGGGACGTCTCGCAAAAACGCTTCATGAGGGATTCGAAACAACTACTCACCCATACATAGTTATTGAATTACATCTGACATCTATGTAATGATAGTGTTAGATAGGAGATAGGAGACGGGAGATAGGAGACAGAAGATGGGAGATAGGAGACAGAAGATAGGAGACCGAAGATAGGAGGAAGGAGATAGAAGACAGGAGTTAGGACATAGGAGTCAGAAGATAGGAGACAGAAGATAGGAGATAGGAGACAGAAGATAGGAGATAGAAGATAGAAGGCAGAAGATAGGAGATAGGAGACAGGAGAAAGGAGACCGAAGATAGGAAAACGAAAATATGAGAAAGGAGATAGAAGATAGGAGACAGGAGTTAGGAGATAGGAGACAGGAGAAAGGAGACCGAAGATAGGAAAACGAAAATATGAGAAAGGAGATAGAAGATAGGAGACAGGAGTTAGGACATAGGAGATAGAAGATAGGAGATAGAAGATAGGAGATAGAAGATATGAGATAAGAGTTAGGACATAGGAGATAGAAGATAGGAGATCTAAGATAGGAGGAAGGAGATAGAAGATAGGAGACATGAGTTAGGACATAGGAGGCGGAAGATAGGAGAAAGGAGACCGAAGATAGGAGACCGAAGATAGGAGACATGAGTTAGGACATAGGAGGCAGAAGATAGGAGACAAGGGAAAGGAGACAGAAGATAGGAGACAGAAGATAGGAGATAGGACTTAGGAAACAGACAGATTGACAGATATTCCGTTTGATCTAACCACAACGAACTAACCTTACGTATAGCGTCTTAAGAATCTCAACGTTGTAAGGAAAAAAGATGACTGCTGTCATTTGTCAAATATCAGGTGGAAAATGAGTCAAAGAAAAAAAGTATCATTGAGGATTCGAAACAACTACTAGCTCATACAGAGAGGTTGAATTACATCTGTGTGTGTGGGTGTGGTGTGTGTGTGTGTGGGTGTGTGTGTGTGTGTGTGTAATGTTCGTTAAAGAAAAAATATGTCGGCGTACAGCTAAAAACGTTTGCTTGGGGATATGAGCATTTGATAAATACTTGCCCATACAAAGAGATTGAATTACATCTGTGTGTATTGTTTGTTAAAGAAAAAATCAATGCAGCGTTTATATTTCATTGTACAGGGTGCCTCATAAACGGTATCATGATGGGGTCTGACATTTCCAACGTGCGATACCCATTGAAACGTTCACAGTCTTACGTCCGATGGTTTTTTTTGTGTGTACACGTGCGGTGGTCATCGGTCGTTTTTCTATCCGTTGACATGTGTTGGTCAACGTTTTGCGTTTTCGTTTTCGCTGAACGCGGTATGTAGCTGTATGGTTGAGTATGTTGGTGTATGTCACAGTATGCCGTAGCTTACGCTAAACGCTGTGTGTCGTCGTATGTCGTAGTATAGGTATGTTCGGTATGTCGCCGTATGTCGTAGTATGGGTATGTTCGGTATGGTTCGGTTTGTCACCGTATGGTGCGGTATGGGTATGTTCGGTATGTCGCAGTATGTCGCAGTATGGTGCAGTATGTCGTTGTTATATAAAGACTTGATGGAATGTAGACAATTTAGTTGTATTCAATATGTTGCACCGAACAGTTTGTGAAAATATAGAGGTGGAGGGTAGTAATCATGGGAAACAGCAAAGAATGATCGAGTCTGATACTTATGGTCTACGATTCAACGATGGATATGTTATTGGTAATACCCCAGTACGTTATGAAAAAGATAGAGTGGTTGTACATGACAAAAGTTTCGTTCTAACGGCCGGATTAGTCCAATTGTTATTGAAACGAGTACCTCAGCATTACAATGCAGAAGATTTGACAGCATATAAAAATATTTTAATGATGACCAATGCTCACAAGCAAAGATATAAATCAGACGAACCTGTGAACGCTAATAGTTCATGGAAATATCGAAATATTATATCCATGTTGTTTCCACCTAAAAGAAGAAAAAATAAGCATTTATCATACAATACCCAGCTTGAACATCGCAGCAGCAGCAATATCCAAACGCCCTCCTATATTGATAACAATGGAGCAATGAAAAGTGATATGGGACAACTCGAATATTTCGACAGAAAACTAGATGAAGCTTATAGATTATGTAGGAGTCCTCTTGTATTCAATAGATATTGAAATTATGATGTGTGTTTTATTTCTAATCAACTTTCATTTATGTACTATTTAAGTCTAGAAAAAATGTACTCATTCCACATGATGACAAGTCCGTTTCCACATCACCCAGGAGGTAGGACAGCCAATGCGTTTCCTTTTTTTATTGTGGAAGTTTCCCCAGTAGGCCTATCATAACCACCAAATTATTTTCAAGTTATAGCTTATGTAGCCAATAAAAATTTTGTCGTCGTGGGAGTGAGTAGAAATACTCAATATTAAGTTAAGCATAAAAACATAGTAAGTATGCATATGGGTAATAAAATTTTATTCAGCAGTCATTTTCAATGTTCATGTTATAGGATTAGTTCATTTAATTGGATATTAAAATCGAATTGATGTAAAGTAAGTACATCAATGATGAAACAATGGTGGTCAGTTAACGGAAATATCATGATGAGGTGTAGTTAAAATACAAGGAGTGAATACACAGGTTCCCAAGTTTAGTTGGGAGGTATTCTTCAAACCTTGTTCATTTTTTTCTTTTTTTTTTTGCGGATACAAGGAGTGCATACACAGGTTCCCAAGTTTAGTTAGGAGATATTCTTCAAACCTTGGATATATTTTTTTTTTGCAAATACAAGGAGTGAATACACAGGTTCCCAAGTTTAGTTAGGAGATATTCTTCAAACCTTGGATACATTTTTTTCTAGGGATACAAGAAGTGAACACACAGGTTCCCATCATTCATGTACTTACTTTACATCAATCGATAGTAATATCTGAATAGTCAACGTAGATACCTTTAATGCATGTACTTTTGAAAAGGACTGTTGTTTGAGCGACAGTTTAAGTGTGACGTGTAAGTTTATGTCAGAGTAAATACGGCAAACTACAAAGAAGGACTATATGAGTTTACTAAAGCAAAGTTTCAATCTTAGGAATGTGATATCTTTATCGTCTCCCAGACTAAATGATATGTTATATCGAACATCGTCATGATAAAAATATTAGAGAGTGCTATCAACATCCATCGCCTCTTCTAGCGGGATTAAATAATATCCCCATGGCAATGTTTCATTAATCCCGCACCGGAATCAGGTAGCATACAAAGTTTCAATATTAGGAATGTGATATAGTGCTATCAACATCCATCGCCTCTTCTAGCGGGATTAAATAATGTCCCCATGGCAATGTTTCATTAGTCCCCGGAATCAGGTAGCGTTTGTCATCATTTGGAGACAGCGCAATTTTGTCTTGTACAATTGAGTGCACTTGATGTTTTTCAGAGCGAATTAATCTCTGAGTCACACTTTTATTGTCACAGCTGTCGAGACATTCGATATAATCTTCGAAGGATATATTAGTTTTAACCACAGACGATTTTACTCCCTTAGCTTTCTTGGTGCTTCCGAAGTTTTTTAATTCCACCTCAATTTCATTATCATCATAACCATCTTCACACAATTTTTTCCTCCTCTCCTCATTATCAGCCTCAGTTGTAAGCACTTTTGTGGCATATAATTTTGACCGAAGTCCGACATAATCCGTCATAGGAACACCATTATTTTCGTCCTTCATCATACCCAGCACTTTTTTGTTGACCTGAGGAATTCCATAAATGTTATCTGGAGTATAATCTGATGTGTCAAAGCGTTCATGACAGTCCTGCCTCATTACCTCGTAGGGATCTTGTAGCAGCTCATATATGAGGGAATCGGTGTCTGTATACATAACGGTACAGTCCTCACCAAAACGTTCCCTCATATAGCCATAGTGGAAGTCATAGATGGTAGTCTTTGCCAAATCCAATATGGCTTGCCCTACATAGATAGGCTTATTCAGATAAATTTGCAGCTTACTAAGCTCCACCGCTACCAAGTTCTCATTGAATATGGTGCAGTTTTTAAATTCTGGCTTAGCGATGTAGGCTTCAGCACCATATCGTCCACTCCATTCGGTGAGGAGGCGTATGTTAACCCTCTTCCGGACGTTCTCCATAGTTTTACCGAAGACTGCGTTATTCATCAATTTGTAAAGATTTTTTTCGAAGTCATTAGTAGCTTTTTTGCGAAGCTCCGTATTCAAATCGATATATGATTTCAGCCATGGTGATTGTTTGAATTTCAAAACGCGATGAATTTTCTTTAATACTAAGCCATGCTCCAATGCTTGTTTCAATGCTCGATAGTGAATAACATATTTCTCCTTCGACTGTAAAGTGGCCATCAATTTTGTGAGTTCTTTAGCTTTCACCGGAGGTTTTCGCGTCTTGGAGCTTATATGTTGGGGGCAGAATGGGATATCCTTATGCTTATCGTGCAAGTGTTTAGGATATTCCAAATCCACCTCCAACATGTATCCAACATCGGCATCATCTGCGATAGTTGTTACATCGATATTAGTATCACTCCATTCAAACCCCCCATATGGAAGGTATTGGCTCATGGCCCATCCATACTGATTATTGACGTCAAAGTACATCAAGAAGGTTGAAGGTTTGGATGGGTCATATCTATTCGGCATATACTTATTATTGGCTTTGGCTCGTCGTTTTGAGCAGACCTGACTTAGTCCTCCTCGTATCCCCCGCTCTACGAAGAGGAACATATCGACGTCGGTGAGGAGTTCAAACTCAATCCCAGTATACTTCAACATAGCGTCCCATGTATAGCCCGGTAGCGTAAAATAGTGGGCGGGGTCTAATTTATGCGACTTGAGGATGCACGATCTAAACATCTCGAAGACATCAGCCAGCAGGAGAATGTCAGTCTTCATATACAAGTCCACATATTCACCCAAATTTTGGCAATTGAATGTGGACCAAACATTCTGTGCACGTTGGTAAAGACGTCGGGGGCAGGGCTTATTTTCTAGTTTATTATAAAATTTATCCTGAGATGGCAGAGCTGACTCGTCAAATCGATCAAAGGAGTCAATATAATCATATGGCATGACTCCTTTTTTCGTCAGCAGATTGAATTGATCTTCAGAAAGACTGGAAAACTGAGATTTCAAATTGGGGAACTCTGGAAGATACGATGCTAATTTATCCAAGGAAGAATTGAGGAAACGGAAACTGTCGATAAATCTAAATTGAATCGGTGTATCATCAACGTGCTTCGTAAACGATATGTATTTCTCCTTAGTTATCGGGAGCAGATCCACCTTTCCCGCCATTCTTGTAGCGATATCTGTCACAATGAAATGGGCATCATATCCGCTCAAATTATGGAAAATGACGGGAACAGTGTGGGAGTCCTTGTAGTTTATATTGCACCCTTCATGAGCTGCTCCACGATAGTTATTTCCGGCAATCAGGTGGTTATGATCCCTAACCTTCTTACAGTCTGGAGTGAACGGCTGCTCGCAAATATGACAATGAGAAGCGAGTTTGAATTGTGCTTCTTGCACCCAAGACATATTAATTTCATAAGGACGCCAGAATACAGTAGCCAAATCTTCAGCTAGTTGTGCCATCTCATCAGCGAACCACGCCATACAGTCCTGACCACGATGACTCCTATAAAATGAGAGGGAGTCATCATAGGAGCATTTCATGTAGTATCCGACGGCAGCTGGAACGTGGTGCTGAGGCTTCTTAGGATCTTCTACCGGTTTTAAAACACTTTCCAAGTCGGCATACACCACGAATGGGACCTTTTCTTTATTTAGGAAATTTTTGAATTTCAAGGTGTTTTTCCCCGGCTCGGGCATCTTGATAGCAGTCTCATTTAATTTAACGCAGTCTTCGGTATGTTTATTCAATTTATCTTCAGAGCGAAAGTAGTGGAGACATCGGTCACAGAAAAACTTTTGACCATTCTCCTTACTCAACTGCCTTGATAAAAGTCTCGACATATTTTTAATCCACACAAAATGGAATTTTGATGGAGCCCCACCGTCCTCCTTACCCTCAACATAATATTTATCCTGCACCAAGAGAAGATTGACGTGCCTCTCCTTCTTATCTTTAGTCAGATAGGATGGAAGAGTTTCGAAGGATTTCTTGGTCTTTTGAAGGACATATATATTGATGGAGATATCGTTCTGCTTCTCAAAGTTAGGGATCTGCTTCATGGTCATTGGGAACTGAATACCTTTTAGCTTCAAGACTTCGGAGTAGTGGGGGTATGATGATGTGCGGGTAACATTTTTTTCTTTAGAAACAGGATAAAAAGCGGACGTTACTGCCCAAGCGAAGCAAGCTTGATCGTCATTTTGCACATTGACGCATGCATGCTTCTTCTTGATTTCTTCAGGCAACTCGATGAAGGAAGATCCAAGCTGGGGAGTGAACTTGTTGATGTTAACTCCCAAGTTAACCACCTTTTTCAACGCCCAGCCTGAATCGCGTTCCTGGAGCTCCTCAAGGTCTTTCATGATTGGAGCAATAACCTTGGAATCAAACCATTCATCCAGATTGGTGTCTTGATAAATCGGAGAGTTGGCGGTCGTGAAATACTTGTATTCCTTCAGTATACTAGCACCCTTCAGCACCTCAAATTCTCCGCCGAATATCATGTTGACCTTCACCGATCCATCCTTCTTGAGAGCATTCTGAATTCTCCTTTTGAATATGGCTTTGGAATCAATCAGGAATGAGCGTGGATCCTTGTGTTTGAGGTTGGAAATAACACCACTCCTGATTCGACCATAGAATGCCGAGTCGGTATCATCCCAGTGCACACGTTCTCTCGCTCCTTCAGGTCGAGGAGAAATCCCTGCCCCCTTTTTCAGCATGGCTTTAAACTGGTTCCTCATACTCAGAATATTCCTTAGACATGCCTCCAGATGATGCTTCTCACCCACGGAAGTTGCATTCTTCAACGCTTTTCGGATCCTCCGCATCCCCTTCGCACACTCTTCAAGGCCCTCTTTGGCAATTTTTTCATTATAATTGGGGGTTATGAGCCCCAAGATGGTAGCAATATACCGCACAAAATCGGCAAACATCGACATACTGAAATTATAGAAAGTCAGATGTTGAACGTTAAACGTTTCAAAGTAAACTGATGAAATTCATTAGAGCTCAGTATATGTAAACTTGGGTCGGACGGAAGACTGAACGCTTTATAAAAGGGTGGGGGGTAAAGAAAATTTTTTGGATGAAAAACTAACTGTTTCAAAAGGCCCCCCAGTTTGTAAAGATTTGTGTTTCAATTAACATACGAATACATATAAAAGTGCTGCATTGGTCATCTATAGAGCCATTTGTAACATTTTTATGTTGCGATTTCCATAGGAATGCATGTGAAATGCTGCATGTCACTAGACACATGAAATTGAAAAATGAAATTTTCTACAATCTATGTTTCAGATTGAACGTTCAATAAAAGGGGTGGGGGTAAAAAATCTGTTAGACGGTAAAATATTTAAAAAATGACTTGGAAGTTTCATTCACCATTTATCGTTCACTCTGCGCAGTTGCATTAGCAGATATGTCTAATCCAATGTTCCACCAATTTCACTTGAACTTGATTAAATCATGTATTGAACAAGCATTTATAAAAAACAATTATTGTGGAGCATGTCTACCGGCAAGTTTAATTTTATATGAGTTAGCCAAGAAGTATGGAATTACAGTAAAGTTATGTGTCGGAACGAAGTTTTATTCGAATGGGGTGACAATTACACCGCATTTTTGGATTGAGCATAATCAAATAGTGTATGATCCTACTGATGCCATCACTAAATTTTATTTTCCTCATGAATACGAATTTACATTGAAGAAGGGGATGTTTATGCGTCATACTGCTGAAGATACCAAAATGATCGATATTTATCGTAATGTCAAACAAACCAAGTCCACAACAGAGTACTTTGATGGAGCTCCAAAAAGTTTATTGAAAATACGTAAAAATATTCATAATGTTATAGCTACAATACTTGACAACGAGAAAAATTAATATTGCGAATGATTGAGTACATATAGCCAACTTAAAAATGACATAAGGGTGCAAGACTAACCAAAAAAGGAGAGGGGGTAAAGAAGTTTTATCCAGCTGAGGAAATCCCCTCACATGCAGGTCATCCCCGGCATTGAAGATGGAAGCAGTTAGGTTATTTTATGGTGCTCAAGCTGCTGAGAAAATTAGGCAGTTGAATATCGATAGTGATTTCATACAACAGTGGTATCATGATAGACAAATCAGCTGCTATATTATTTACATCGACGATAAACCAACAGCATTTGCGCTGCTCTCAACCATGGATTTTGACCCTTTGAGGAAACATTCAAAACCGAAAACAATCAATTATATTCATACATTACTTGAATTCCGAAGAAAAGGATATGCAGCTAAACTCATCGCTCACATTAAGAATCATGAAGAATTTACAGCTTTTTGCAGCAATGAAGAATCTAAACGATTATTCAAGAAATGTGATTGTAATTATTGTGGTGAAATAATATGTCCAATGTTTAGATATCCGTAATAAAATGAGTAAAAAATTTAAGTCTTTCAATAGCGTATGTATGTTCCCCCATTGTACCTGAAAATATCCGCTTAAATTCTTAGATTCGTAAACTATTAAAAAAAATTCCAGGATATTTATTGATTGAATATTAGCCTCAAAATGTATTGATTTGAATATGAATTTAATTTTTATATAAACCAATCAAAGGTGTATAGATGCCAATTCACTTTTTGATCTGTGGTACGTTGATATTTTATGTCAAATTAACTATCATTTACATTACCATTTTGGAGATGGTATCTGAAGCTGGGTTCAAATGATATAGTTATATCAAATATTGAAAAATAATACTGATTGCTCATTAGCAAAGGAACTTTATATGAGAGATGGCTGCTGTGAAACAACCGTTGGAGAGGTAGAGGGGTGGAGGGAGAAACAAAAATCCCTTAAATAAACATACGAAGGTTCGATGGTACATTCAACGCTGAACTCGCAATGCGATCGTTTGTACTGTTGTTACCTCTGATGCTATTGGCTGCATCGTCAGCAAATCTAGATGAAGCGAAAAATTACTTTGTTAAATATGGTTATATGTCAAATAATTCGCAAACGGACCTCAGTAATGTTATAGTTTCTTTTCAAGAACGAAACAATCTTCCTGTAGACGGCACTCTGAACAATGAAACTGTAGCATTGATTGAAAAACTTCGAGTGACTGAAGATGATGCGAAAAATTACTTTGTTAAATTTGGGTATTTAACTAATACTTCGCAAACGGACCTCAGCGATGTTATAGTTTCTTTTCAAGAAGAGAACAATCTTCCTGTAGACGGCACTCTGAACTATGAAACTATAGCCTTGATCAAGAAACCCCGATGTCAATACAAGGAAAACTCATACATTGTACAAGGGAAATGGAACGAAACGTCACTTTACTGGTACTTTCCTTCTATCAATATGGATTTAGGGAAATATAATACATACAAAAAATTTGTTCAAAAAGCTTTCAATATATGGCAAGATGCTACTGTTTTAAAATTCAAACAAGTGAACCTGAAACTTAAACAACAGCCAAACATTACAATAGTATTCGTAAACGGGACACATAATTTTCGAGCAACCTGTATGGGTAAACACCAATGCGGCAGCACTCTTGATGGACCAGGAAGAATGTTGGGACACTCTTACTTTCCTTCAAAAGGTTCGACATGTGTTGAAATTCATGTGGATGATGACGAAGAATGGTATTTGGGTGATGACAAAACACCCCCAGATGATGCCTACAATCTGCTGATGACCCTTGTACACGAAATCGGACATGCTTTAGGTTTGGGACATTCACATGCCGAATCAGCAATTATGTATAGATTTTATCAAACAACAACAATACCTCTCCAACAAGATGATTTAAATGGAATTGAAGCTCTCTATGGACGTAAACAAAAATTCGCGCGTATACCGAAACCCGCTCAAAGCACTCCTCGTACGACGACGATGAATACCGTCTCAATTATAGACAAAGCGCCCACCAAACCGCTCACCAATTTATGTCAGATTGACCAGCCTCCCGATGTAATGTTCCTAGCGTTCGCACCTATTTTCCCAAATTATCGTCTCTACATCATAAATAAAGATCTGATATGGAAGTTGGATATAAACAATGATAAAACCATACCAGAACCAGAAAAACTTGGAAATTATTTACCCATAGAAATTGGTAGCGTGAATCATATTTTTCAGAGTTATCCTGGGCAATTATTTGCCGAGAGTAGTAATAAATTTTACTCGGGTTCGTTTCCGAACTTACAAATCGATCAAGACGTAGATATTCAAATACCGAGAGGTGCACGAATAAATGCTTTTTTCCAAACATATGTTGGAACAACTTATCTATTTTATGATAATTCCTCATTTATCGAATTTAGTGAAAGTAATAGCCAAGTTACTAATAGAGGTCGCATCAGCGATATGTTTCCTGGTATTCCTGGTGATATTACGACAGCGTTTAGATATATCGATGGACATATGTACTTTTTCCGTGGGAAGACATATTTCAAATATAATGAATTCCAAAGAAAACTTGTTCAAGTTGGTGATTTCAACTGGAATATGTTTGGAGTGCCGTGCCCCAATAAAGACTTACTATCCCAATTAAAAACTGTACTTGCGAAAGTGATTTCCATCTATGAATAAATGTTTTTTGGAAAAATGCTTGTTTCATTAACGCTAATGTATTTATATGCAATTGATTGGTGGCCTTCATCCATCCTCATCGCATATATCAAATTTTTGAATAATGGTATTAAATGTTGACCTAAAATGGCCTCCTAAACCACCTGATTTGAATCACATAGAAATTATTAATATATTATATTTGTCGAGTGAGTGGAGTGGGTACACTATGTAATCTTATATAATGCTTTTGAATGTTTGCCCAAAATGACCTCTCAAACAGCCAGATTTGAATGCTATTGATCAAATTTTTAAATAATGCTAATGAATGTTTACCTGAAATGACCTCCTAAACTACTGAATCTGAATGCTGTTGATTAAATTTTTAAATAATGATATTGAATGTTTACCTAAAATAACCTCCTAAACCAATTATTAATATATTATATTTGCCGAGTGAGTGGGTACACTATGTAATCACATATAATGCTGGTAAATGTTTGCCTAAAATGACCTCTCAACCAGCAGGATTTGAACGCTCTTAATCAAATTTTTGTGTAACTATTGAATCTTAAAAATGGTCTTCTAGACTACTAGATTCGAAAAATTGTATGGAATCGCAAACTATTTTCGTATTAAACAACTAAAACATGTAAAAATTTTCACTTTCAACAAATAAAAAATATTGTTTGAAAACATTATTTTAACTGAGAAAAAATGTTGTATGGAAACACGCCTATCTGAATCAAATATTTAAATAAAAATGCTTCGAGTTGCTCCAGGTTGAGTGTAAGAAAGTACTTTCTCATCTAGAATGAAAAAGCGCTAACTCCTCCTTTTGGATGTATTTTATTACTACGCCAATAAAACCATTTATGATTATTATCATTAAAAAAATATTGTTTGAAAACGTAAGTTTGATGGAAAAATGTTGTATAGAAACACGAAACAATCCTCACTGCTTGAATCATTTTTTGAATAAGCACTGAATCTGAAAATGGCCTTCTAAACCCCCAGACCTGAATGCTATCGATCAAATTTTTAAATGATATTATCATTATCATAAAAAATATTGTTTGGAAACTTAAGTTTGATAGAAAAACTGTTGTATAGAAACACGAAACAATCCTCACTGCATGAATCAATTTTTTGAAAAAGTACTGAATCTGAAAATGGCCTTCTAAACCGCCAGACCTGAATGCTATCGATCAAATTTTTAAATAATGGTAATGAATGTTTACCTAAAATGGCCTCCTAAACCACCTGATTTGAATCACATAGAAATTATTATATCATATTTGTTGAGTGAGTGGATACACTATTTAATCTTATGTAATGCTTTTAAATGTTTGCCTAAAATGACCTCCTAAACCACCTGATTTGAATCACATAGAAATTATTATATCATATTTGTTGAGTGAGTGGATACACTATTTAATCTTTTATAATGCTTTTAAATGTTTGCCTAAAATGACCTCCTAAACCACCTGATTTGAATCACATAGAAATTATTATGTCATATTTGTTGAGTGAGTGGATACACTATTTAATCTTTTATAATGCTTTTAAATGTTTGCCTAAAATGACCTCCTAAACCACCTGATTTGAATCACATAGAAATTATTATATCATATTTGTTGAGTGAGTGGAACTATTTTCGTATTAAACAACTAAAACATGTAAAAATTGCTGGTAAATGTTTGCCTAAAATGACCTCTCAAACAGCAGGATTTGAACGCTATTAATCAAATTTTTGTATAACTATTGAATCTAAAAAATGGTCTTCTAGACTACTAGATTCGAAAAATTGTATGGAATCGCAAACTATTTTCGTATCAAACAAAGAAAACATGTAAAAAAATTCACTTTTAATAAATAAAAAATATGGTTTGAAAACATTCTTTTAACGGAGAAAAAATGATGTACGGAAACACGACTATCTAAATCAAATATTTAAATAAAAATGCTCCGAGTTGAGTGTAAGAAAGTACTTTTTTCATCTAGTATGAGAAAGCCCTAACTCTACCTTTTGAATATATTTCATTACTACGCCAATAAAAGCATTTATTATTATTATCATTAAAAAAATATTGTTTGGAAACATAACTTTGATGGAAAAAATGTTGTATAGAAACGCGACTATCACAATCAAAACTATCTACCTAAAAATAATAATAATTGAAAAAATCATATAATTTGACTATGTCCCAAAAAATAATTGAAAAATTCATACTGACGTAATTTTTGGACATGCGCAAGAACTTGATTAGTAAAAGATTTCATAAATATCAACGTCTTTCCATACTAAATATAAAAAACATAGGTTTATCATTATGAAAAAATTACTCGAAAAATTTAGCTATGTTCAAAAAATTTTAATATATTGTATTGAAACATGAGTTAATTTGAGGCAAATCTATGAATAAAAATACTCTGAGTTGAACAAAAATTAAGGATTAAAATGCATAAACATACAGCTAGAGAAAATACAGTTCTTCGATAACCATTCAGGTGACGATTTCCCCCTTACAAAAAACACTGTTCATACCAAACTTTTTTAATAGGGACAACCCCCTTTGCAGAGAGGAATTACAGACCCCAAAGCCGATACTCTCCCCTTTCGGGTACCTGTCGTGATTTTGTGTAGGAAAAAGTCGACCGTTTTTCCTCGATAGCTGAGAAATTTTAAAAAACTAGCACAATATTTTAGATAATAACAACAATCATATTTCAATCACAAATTTCCCCCAGAAAATGTATCGCTCACAACCTACAATACCAATAGTAGCATATAATGAATGAGAAACTTACATTGTTTTTAGAAATAGAAGCACAAACACTCAAACACACGAATTGGTTATTGTTCGATGATGATCATACACTCACGCTATCCGAATGCTTCGAATATAATAGTTTAACAAAACTTTCGAATGCAGAATGACGCCGGCCACACCCAGAATTGTTTTTATAAGATTGCCCACTCCTACCACTCCATCAACAATTCTCAGTTCTCACGTATGCATTTAGAAAACAAAAAAGCCGTTGCTAGTGTGTGGTTTTGTAATTTCCTGTTATCCTAACCTCAAGTCAATTGCAAATAGCTTATCTCATGTGAATTTCCCGTCCGCCTCGCTATTGGCGATAAAGCTGGCTTGGAGACCGCGCGCTTGAAATATCAACTGATAACAATAACTCTGCTCGCATATTTTCATATCGAATGAAATATTTGAATATTTGATAATTTATTCAAACTAAAATATATATTTTTTGTTAAATTCCATAATTATTTCCAATAACATCCCAAATAAAATGCATGTCAGTATCGTGGAAACTGTGATTAGAATTATATAAACGTTAAATTCCATTTGCATTTTATCTTTCTATAGCCCTGCTAGAAAAATTCCACAATTTTTGGTGAACGTTTCAATGGGTATCGCACGTTGGAAATGTCAGACCCCATCATGATACCGTTTATGAGGCACCCTGTACAATGAAATATAAATGCTGCATTGATTTTTTCTTTAACAAACAATACACACAGATGTAATTCAATCTCTTTGTATGGGCAAGTATTTATCAAATGCTCATATCCCCAAGCATACGTTTCTAGCTGTATGCTATGAACGCCGACATATTTTTTCTTTAACGAACATTACACACACACACACACACACACACACACCCACACCCACACACCCACCCACTCACACACACACACACCCACAGATGTAATTCAACCTCTCTGTATGAGCTAGTAGTTGTTTCGAATCCTCAATGATACGTTTTTTCTTTGATTCATTTTCCACCTGATATTTGACAAATGACAGCAGTCATCTTTTTTCCTTACAACGTTGAGATTCTTAAGACGCTATACGTAAGGTTAGTTCGTTGTGGTTAGATCAAACGGAATATCTGTCAATCTGTCTGTTTCCTAAGTCCTATCTCCTATCTTCTGTCTCCTATCTTCTGTCTCCTTTCCCTTGTCTCCTATCTTCTGCCTCCTATGTCCTAACTCATGTCTCCTATCTTCGGTCTCCTATCTTCGGTCTCCTTTCTCCTATCTTCCGCCTCCTATGTCCTAACTCATGTCTCCTATCTTCTATCTCCTTCCTCCTATCTTAGATCTCCTATCTTCTATCTCCTATGTCCTAACTCTTATCTCATATCTTCTATCTCCTATCTTCTATCTCCTATCTTCTATCTCCTATGTCCTAACTCCTGTCTCCTATCTTCTATCTCCTTTCTCATATTTTCGTTTTCCTATCTTCGGTCTCCTTTCTCCTGTCTCCTATCTCCTAACTCCTGTCTCCTATCTTCTATCTCCTTTCTCATATTTTCGTTTTCCTATCTTCGGTCTCCTTTCTCCTGTCTCCTATCTCCTATCTTCTGCCTCCTATCTTCTATCTCCTATCTTCTGTCTCCTATCTCCTATCTTCTGTCTCCTATCTTCTGACTCCTATGTCCTAACTCCTGTCTTCTATCTCCTTCCTCCTATCTTCGGTCTCCTATCTTCTGTCTCCTATCTCCCATCTTCTGTCTCCTATCTCCCGTCTCCTATCTCCTATCTAACACTATCATTACATAGATGTCAGATGTAATTCAATAACTATGTATGGGTGAGTAGTTGTTTCGAATCCCTCATGAAGCGTTTTTGCGAGACGTCCCATGATGTGCGTTGGCCAATCCAGCGCCACCATCTTTTTTTTTTCTTTAACGAACCTTTTTTGAAATGACAGATGACAGTTGACCGACTAGTATAAACACCCTCGTCGAAGAACATCACATAGATGACAGATGTAATCCAATCTCTATGTATGGGTATGTCGTTGTTTCGAATCGCCCCATATTTCCAATGATACATTTTTCTTTGACCCATTTACCACCTAACAGTTGATAAATACCCATTTACCACCTAACAGTTGATAAATGACAGAGGCGACCATGTTTCTTCTCTTAATTCATATGTTGGTACACCCAGCACACAAGCAGTCGTCATATTTCTCCTCTTAAATGGTGTATTTTGACACACCCTGTTAATTTTTCTCTTAAATAATGTATTTTGAAACACCCTGTATTCGTTCCACATTGGAATCGCACGTTGAAACATTACAACCTCGTTACCCCGCCATTTTACCAATTTTTTCAAACATCATTATTATTATACCACTTCAACAATTCGAATTTATTCATTGACAATCACTATTCTTTTTATTTAATATTCGAGCGCTCGAAGCCGGCCTGCGGTAGATAGAACCCGGCGTGCGGTAGATAACGCCGCTCGACTTCGCTGATCGGCGGCTCGCGCTGTATAAACAACATTTCAACCTACATTCACTAAGAGGTCTCATAGCCTTGTCTGTAGAGGTGCGCTTCGTAAACCGAAGATTGCTGGTTCGCTACATTTCGATCCCTCAGTCTAACAACCTTTTTTTAATTTCATTTCATTGCATATATATCAAATATTCATTTTCACTATCCGGCGTTGAGTACTGGGAAACTCTTATCTTTGATACGGATCAGCTCGACTACGTCACAGCTGAACGGCAGAGCAGCGAGCGCGTGACCTTGAAAGGAACCAAAAACGCCAGACGGGACCTTAGAATTTTAAATGGGATTTTACATGTTAATTTGGTCGATTTGGTCCCAGAACTCTTGCAGCACCTTTACTATAGCAAGCTATTCTTTACGCTCGTATGAAACCAGCATACCCCCGATGAAAACTTTCCGATACTGTATACTACTATCGTTGTGGTGATGGGGAGCGGGGGTGAAGGGTCTATCAGGAATGGTTCATATATTATTTATACTTACCAAAATATCAACAATTCTGCTTCGATCAAAAAGTGTTACAACAGGCAGCTGCTTCTGCTTTTTGGTCGCTTTAATCCACTCAAAGGTCTCAGCTTGTTTACATAATGTTTTCAACTAAAATCACCCTAACTACTTCTAGGGTTCCACAGGGTTCGAACCTAGGTCGTCTACTGTTTGCATTTTCGATTAATGATTCGAATGACGAAACGTTAATTCTTTGCCGAAGACCTGGAATAATATTCAAAGGTTCTATAATGAGACCTTCATAAATAGTCGACTATTTTGATTGCTTCTGAATTTCGACTATAGCTCGAGAGCAAAGCTCGAGGGCTTTCGTCTCCGATTATAAACGCCAAAATAATGTCGAGTCAAATTAATAAATACAAGAGGAATTTACCGGCAATGCTAGCAATAAAGTCTACTTTTTATCAAGGTCGTGTTATATTCATGAAGATTATTTCTTGAATCCAATTCTTTATATCAGAGAGACATATTCACAAAATAGATTAATTTGTAATGATTTATTCCAAATATCAACCATAATCAACGAAATCCAAACTGAAACTGCACCAGCTGTATAAATTATCAATTTATATTGAAACCACAATCATTTGTAAGTGACATTTCCACATAGCGCGAGCGAAGCGAGCGCGCTAATAATAATAATGTTGTTAACCAATTTTTATATATTTAGTAGGTACATATGGTACATATGGTCATAAAACCAAATATAAGTATACAAATGAAACACAATACACAAACGATGACAGCTAGATTACAGATACAGTATGTCAGATGGAAAAAAAGCTACTCAAATTTATCGAAAATGGGGTATTGGACGCCTGTGGTGTCACTCAACGAGAACAAGAGGTATTTTCCCCTTTACCACGCAAGTAATTAAATTCTCAGAGACCTACCCTATACTGATGAGGGCAAAAAGCCAGAAATCGATCTATAGGTGGTCCAAATGTTTCAATGAATATTTTTTTGCAACTAGCAATTGCGGAGACATCCTTGTAGGAATTCTGCACGGAAACTAACAAGAACAAAGTAAAAACATCAAAATGATTGATCGGCGCTTCGGGGCGGCTTAAATGGTATTGATGGCGCATTCGCTTTCAGAGCTGCAGGGAAACCCAGAAAAACCTGCAACACCACATCAATATGTCAGACAATTTCCATTTCATTCTCACTAACTTGGTGATGCAAATTGAAGGAATTAACTGAATACGAGTATCCTGATATAATAAAATACAATAACTGAAAATTTACACCGAGTTAGATTGAACCTGAGGTTGCACTCTGCTGCACAATGCACTCCATTGATCCTTTTCTAGATATAATTCCTTTACCGCTTCTCTCGGTATGGAAATAATAATTTTATTGAAATATACCAGCTGCAGGTGAGATGTCTTTCAGTAGCGCACTACAACAAGAGCAAATGATGTGTTCACGTGTTTTCAGTTGAAATTTTGCTACCATGTAATTTTATATGCATATTATGACTGAAAATCACGAAAAAATTTCTTGTCATAGAAATATAATAAACACTAGAACGTCATACTCGACGTCCGAGATTCAGATAAGCGACACCACATAGGGAATGATCACAGACCCTTGTCTTTTCTGGTCACGTCGTTGCCAATTTATTTTTCCTTCGTAAGTTTCAACTAACGTTCGGAATATATCTTCGGTTAGGGCAGGTTATAGGAAAGAATCCAGTAAATTTGGCAACCTCGCTGTAGAATCTTGATGACACTATCTATTGCGCAAACTCGTTTATTCTGAACTGATTGGCGTTCTTTTGTTCATTATATTTCTATCGTTCGGGATCGGCCCAAGTATTGACTCCTGTGGCACACCCAATGTTCTACAAACATATTTGTTCCAAAAAAATGTATAGGATGTACCTAGTATATGATGGGTAGGTATAAATATGAATGTCACAATTATATTCGTACCATACTTTGCACAGATACTCTGGCGTTTTCTCAGTCAAACCACGCCTCTGGAGGATTCCGAATACTGTTACAAAGCCTTTGTGCCTCGTTGTTTATTCCCAGGAGACGTATTTGTCAACTGATAAACAAAGAATTGGTATTATTCAAACATAAAGAGAACATTATCTCGGATACACAAAAAGGTGTGTGTTCAAGCTGAATGGAGAGTGAGAAGAGGGCATTTAACGATTATTTTTGTTACTGATCAAATACGGAAACACTTATCAGTAGTTAGTGATAAAGTATTTTTGTACTATTTACACAGGTTTGATAGTTTACCAAAATGCTCGACGTGTGTATGTGTCGTGAATAGAATCAAAAACAAGCATTATCAATGTAAGCACTATATCCTCTTTCGGAGAATGAAATCCATACAGATATGAAATATTACTGTACTGTTGCCTCTAATCTCTATCTGGTCACCAGCTAAAAACAAACTATTATGGTATCTCGAAGATGAGATGATCATTTCAAAATATAGACTATATCCTCACTACCCTATTAAACTAAGTTTTCAAAACTAATCTTTTTGACCAAATCTAATTCAAACTACGATAAACAGTAGATTTTAAAGAAACATTCCAAACACAACATGCTGCATCAGCTCCACCAAGTGAAGTCCTCGAAGTATTTGCATTTTCATGGATTTAGCTAAGATATAAGATATATGTATAGTCGACAAGCACTGAAGGATATTGGTATCAGATTCCACATAAGTCATTAAATTCCTCAACCAAAGCAATACCCAAAACTTGCGTGCGATTAATTTAACCACCAATACAAATGAAGAAATCTGCATTGTTCACAATAAGCTTGTTAAGGGAGACACAAGATGTCCTGCCCAACCAGGACGACGCTTATTGCCATAATCCTAAAAAATAGGAATGGTTCAGGGGCTGGAGTTCAGATGGCGCCCGTGGTTTAGTGAACGCTAGGCCACGGGCGGTGTCTCATATTCTGCCTTGACATGGAGAGTTTGTTAAACCATTTGTTGCAGACATTAGTTATTGTCTGCAGAGATCTACCCTATTCTGATGAGGGCAAGAACTTAGAAATCGATCTATAAGCGGTCCAAATGTTTCAATGACCATTTCCATGCAACTACACAGAAAAAAATTGGTACCTGAATACAATGAAAAGGTTCAGTGACTCAATGAATATCTTCATCAATATTGGTCCAATGAACGCAATCGTTATGTCAATGTACCACGGTTATCCATACTATGTATAAAGATTTTAATAATATCAGTGAATGCTTACGTTGATATCATGGTCAAGTACATTAAATAGGTTCGTTAGGGTAATGAATTCCATTCATCAAACGAATGAAGAGTGTTCACCCAAGCAATGAATTGTATTCGTTCAATTGATGAAACTGTATTCGTTAGATTAATTATTATTTTCGTTCTTCGAATAAATGCTGTATGATTGGTATAATGATTTAGATTACTTCGACGATGAATATTTTTCATCAATCCAATGAATGGTGATAACTCGAAGTCATTGTAACAATAAAAACATACATATTTCAGTGAATGATTGTTCATTGACTCGAGGAAAAATGTATTTTGCCAATAAACGAAGAGGTATTCATTAATATAATATACAATATTTTTTAATAATATATACATCAGTGCTCTTGGACTATGAATTATGTTCGTTAATATGATGAAAAATTTCAAATTGTCTCAGTGTACGCCTTTCCTCATCTCAATGAACTTTTCCTTAGCAGCAACGAAACCTGTTCATAAATGTAAAAAACGATCATTTTTTATCTCAATAAACTTGAATTCATTGTACCAATGAATAACTACGAACGTCAGTGAATGTTTATTCATTGCCACGATGAAACCTTTATTTTGCCAATGAACGGAAAGGTAATAAACGGCATTTATTGATATAACGTACCACACTTTTTTCAGTGTAGCAATTGCAAAGACATCCTTGTAGGAATTCTGCACGGAAATTCATTAGATGTAATTCAACGTTCGTCGTGGTATTAGTCAGGAAAGTAGTTGTTTTCTGATGGATTTTCGACCCAATTATTCCTATTGTATAGGATGTACCAAACAGATCAACTAATAATCTTTTATTTGTTATTTATACTTTTTATAAATTTATTTATTTTTTTATAAATAACACATCAATACAATCTCGGTTTTGTTACAGGGCGCTCCACATGAAAGAACACCCCGACTACAAATACCGTCCGAGGAGGAAACCCAAGCCGCTCATGAAAAAGGAACCAAAGTTCGGCTTCGCCATGTCCCCGCTGCTATCGTCGCACATCGACAACTCGGCTCTGCATCGGTCCCTGATGCCCCCAATCTCGACCGCGTCCGGCCTGCCCCACCTACTGAACCACGAGCACGAACAGCTCAAACTATCGCGAACGCTCTTCCCTCCGCTCCCCTACCTCTACCACCCCTTCAGGCATCCCGACGAGACGAAATTCGCCGCAGAGTTGGCGCTGCTCTACAGCAACAACCCCATCTACCCGCCGGGGCTGAACTGGTCCCTGAGCAACCTGAACAATCTGAACAACCTAGCGAACAACGCCAGCATGCCGTGCAATATCTGTCCGCCGTCGTTCTCGAGGAGATCCCCGAGCCCCGAGGCTATGAAGAGGCCCGTCTGCGTGATCATGAAGAACGAAGAATTTCGCAATGAGCCCCTTCCGGCGCACGTTATATGAAAACCACTACCGGTTCTCCCTGAGCGGATGAACCTTGGGACTTGGTTTAGTGATATCGCCAATTTGGCTACTTCCAGTGCTACCGCTACCTCCTCGGACACGGGGAACTACAGGGACAGTCATTCGGGTAGGGATAGCAATAGTCCGTGTGACATGAGTGAAAAGGGTAGTTTTCTCAACTGAGCGGGGAGAAGGTGTTACTTCGTGGAAATGTATGCAGTGTGGTCTTTTTTTACCGCTTGCCATTGTGATGGCTTGTTTTAAATGAGCGACCATTGAAATATCCAAAAGTTGGTAACTGTTGAAAACAATTACATTTTGAATGTTTTTCTCGTTCAGGAAATTATTATAAATTCGTAGAGGCAAGCCAGCCGAAAAGTTGAATCCCAATTGTTGTATATAGCAACAACTATTATTAATTGATTAGGAATGACATTTTGAAAATTATTCAAAGGTAATACCACCAAATTTTATCGACAAATTTTTATTTACCACGAAAACTTTTTTATTTGGTAAAAGTATGAAATCAAGTCCGTAGGACGAGTGATTTTATCTAATTTGGTAATATCAAACAACGATATAGGCCTTCTATGATTCAGAAGAGATATGATGGTTACGCGGTGCATATGGTATAGATATCTAGAAATTATGTTAGTTTAAAGCAAACCTTACTAATGCTTTCTGACGATGCCAAGAGATGGCGCCACTCCTCTCCATTGTACAAGGTTGATAATTGAAAATTTCTTCTTATGAATTGATCGCGCCAGAAGGAACATAAAATTATTCGTTTGTTGTTGTATGAAGATCTTCATAAAACGGTTTCGTCTCAAACCACAAAAAACAAATTGAATTTAACAAAAATTAATCGTACGCCATCTTCATTCAGGAATATCGGTCTACAAGCGGCTACAATTTTCTCCACGACGTAAGTCATCGTTTGCGATATCTGCCATAAACTTGGTTATGTTCATGAGCTATTTACGTGTGACATTTGAGTATTTATTGAAATGTGTCGTTTATGTTATTACGATGCTGAAAAAGTGAAAAGTGAATGACTATTAATAATAAGGTAACTTTTCATTCATGGTAGTTTTTATTTTAAGCGTATATAAGCCAGTTCGATGCAATCGACGCGGTAAACCTTAGTTTTTTTTTGAGTGGGACAGAACTGATATATCCGTCATCTGTTTTTTGTCGTGAAAAAGTACGAAACATAAATTTTTATTTCATGGAATTCGTCACAATTGGACAGAAATACACTCGATTCTGTAAAAAAAAATTGGTGATGATTTTTTGACGTCCTGCTGTCCGCGAATGTGTTAAATTTCAGAGATTGGTACCACAAGCAAAGACGAAAGCCACTCTCAGATTCAATAAAAATCATTTTTCTGTATGGATATAAATTTTCGTCGCCATAGTAATTTATCCGAAATAACATTTTTCTTGAGCCAAGAATGAACACATTTTTAGATTTTGTTCAATTATCTCGCAACGTCAACCTAATTTACACTTTTTCTTTTCATTCACTTGTTGCAGTTACCAACTTTCCAATGAGTGTTGAACAGAAACCACACTGTATATTTGTTCCAATATAGCATACTAAATCGAATGCTATAGTCGAATGTTTTTTTGTTAATGATCTGTAAATAGTTATTAATGTACAGTAGGGGATTATATAAGTTATTTTTTAAAACTGTCATCAATATTTACTTTGCAGTTACTAAATCCGTTATGCTAAGTGTCATCAAATTTAACCAAAAAATATTTGTCTTTGTTATTTTTCGATATAATGTGAATACGTCTCATAAAATTCAATCCTTTTGTAATCCATTAACAGTTCCATCAATCATATCTGATTTTTTTTTTTTCACAAACAACTAATAGAACAAAATTTACTGTCCTAATTATCTCAATTCGCCTTCACATAACGAATACTCGAATATTGAAAATATTAATTTAAGTTAATTTGAGTGTCAATTATTATTGAAAAAAATATTGAGCAGGTTCAACCTGCTTTTCGCTAACAGAAAGACTTGAGTGAAACGATCATTTGGCAATGACCTTGATCTTCTGAGTGAACGGAGCTCTGAGTTGATTGTAAAAAATGCAATGAGCCTCAAATGAAAATATTATTTTCAACTAAGTTTTTTTTCTGAGTTTCAAGATGATGGATCTAGTCCAGACCATTCTTAGAATGTAAAATAATTCTGTTTTGAAGGGTATCAGTGCAATTTTGTTCTGGATGCACTAGATTTGTTATTCGAATGAATACTAATATGTTTGAACTTTTATGTTAATGTTCTGTGTAAATGATTGTTATGAGTTTCAAATTATGGGTGAACCATACGAATTGAATTGTTATTCTTTTTTTATTCTATTGTGTTCTACAGAGTAACTGAAATAAATGTAAAAATTGTTATTAGTAAAGAATTGCCTTTGTTTCATTGTCATCCATCTTTGAGATTACATCAAAGTTCCCTAAAGAAAATTAACATTCCTAAACCCTAATAAACTACCTAAACACCATAGCTATCTCAAATACCTTTTTCATTTCCAATGGAACCAAACCTCTAACGTTTCATTCAGAAAAATTCAGTGTATACCAAATAAAATCTGCTAATGAGAAAAAAGTTTTCACTTAAATATCCTGAGACTATTGATAATATCAAGATGTTATTTATTGATAGTTGAGGAATATTCTAAGACCCATCTATGACACTACCTATTTATGGAAAACGCAATTATGAAAACCACAGCTTTGTTAAAAGTGAATTCAGAACTTTTTAAAACTCGCATGTTTTTGGTGGTGGTTGAATTAGGGCGAGATATCTTTTGCTGAATGAAATGGCTAAAGATGATTTTTGCCTATTTCCAGAAAATTGAAGATTACTTTGCCATTAGCACTGTCAAAAACCAAAAAGTTAACGAATTCGGTTCATCGATTCAATATTTCGTTTACTCCAATATAATTATTTCTTAAGAGGCCATGAGCGCGATCACATTTTGGCCCTTTTTCAGGTAAAAGAGTCGATAATTCAAAAACGGTTCGTCGTATCGATTTCAAACAAGGATAGGCTTTGTTTGATCCTATGTAACTATGTCTGCGGCAGCACCTCAAGATTCTTTCCATGGATAGTCGAAGTAGTTGCAGTGGTATTTCTCTTCCATAAAAATTTGAAGCAATCGTTATCCGATCGAAACGAATTTGGTATAAAAAGAAAGGTAAAACGTTGATCGATGCACGTCCTGTAATGTTTTTTTGAAATTATTTGTTCATCTTCCCAAAAAGTTGCTTCAAAGTAACTGCATTTTTGGGACATTTTTGGTATTTTTTTGTGGAAATGTGGATGGAAAATTCAATTTACATTACAGTACGTATGTAGAATCAAACTTTCTCTAGAAGCCTGTCCTTGTTTAAAATCGATAAGACGAACCGTTTTTGAGTTATCAATTGATTCTTTTAACCCTTAAAAGCGTCCCAAACGTGATTGCGGTCATGGCCTCTAAAGCATGTAGCAAAATAAAGTCAAAATTGGCAAGTTACTGAATTCTAATTGATTATGGAAGGAATTGGTGTTTTTCTTGAATCTCTGCAGGCTACAAGCCTAAGGAACACCTTCCGAAACAGTGAGTTCCAAAGCCTTGCAGTTCATTAGAAGAACAAGCTAGCGTTACCTCTTCCTTTGTTAGGAGAGGAAATGAACTGGCAGTAAACTGGCAGTGAAAAATTTTACCAAATCACCAAAACAGCGAGTCCTCTTAGGAAACCCAACAAGAGCTTTTATCGTATCTTGGCGTTGTTAGCCTTTTTCGAGTATTCGATTGTCTCTGGCTCTGATTCTTGAAAACGATAGCATGCTGCCTGCTTGAAGGCGACAGCTCTGGAACAGTTTCTGCTAAACTAGGATTCATCAGATGATGTTCTTGACGTGTTTGGTATGTTTACATGTCCAGCTATATTTAATGAATCAACGATCGTGGTTTAAGGGTTCTACTATTTGTCCAATACAGAACTCAGAACTATGCTGAACTACAGATTATTGATTGGCTTGACCAACTTCTTCATACAGAAATAAGGGATATGGACATCACAATGAATATTTCAAAAACAATATCTACTTATAAGTATAGTATTATTATTAACGACCATACACCATACAGGTATACCCAGACATAGTATAATCAATATTGATGACAATCATACAAAATGAACATAAAATTCAAGAGTTAATAATAATTACCTACTATGATAACAAGTACTATCTAAATAATAGTGAACAGTATAAGGTACTAATCTTTATTCGAAAACCAAATTCTTAGTGTTCCAATTCTTTTTGTCTAATGGTGTAACTTCTCTGAGCTCTCAAAATAGGGGAGTTATACTGCTGTTCTCCTGAAAGGAATATTGAACATTTGATGTCAAAAAATGTACCATTCCTGTTTCTATTGCAGCTGCCTGATTGATTACTAGACGAAAGAATAGTATGATGTTCTCTGTGACCAGAAGAACCATCCATCGAGCATGTCACTCCATTGCGCAAAATAAAAATCTCACTAACCCAAGCAGAACATCATTTTCATGCGATAAACAATCAAATTCTTTTTAATTGTTCTTCATTACGCGCAGGATATTATGCTCGTAAATAGAGACTCGAGAGGAAATATTTTAATATTCCGCTTTCAAAATCGAAGGGCACTTAATCTTTAATGAAACATTATTTTTTAATTTTCGCGTATTCCCCTATTCGATCGCCCTCGCGCCGAGGGCAATAAAGACCACTACATGAACTATTCGAGCGGAAAATAGAACAAAAGTTGATCTCGGAAAATGGATAGTACAGGCACAAAAGGTTGCTGAATGGAGCGACTCAGTTGTTGAGAGAGAAGGATAGTTTGGTGATCAATTAATGTATGTCAATGAATATGCCAATTATTTTTGAAAAGAATATTACGATTATATCCCAATCCATAAGTCTGGGAACAGAAAATTAGTCCAGAATTACAGATCAGTTTCGAAACTCTGCATCCACTGTATTATTAGTTTATTACTTATTATAACATGTTATATCTTCTTGTGGGTACTGTTTTGGGTTCGTCCTGTTTGTATTCCTAAATAAAAATAAATAATGATAAATAAATAAGATGATGTTCTTGATGTGTTAGGTATATAACATGTTTGAATCCCCAGCATCATGATCTCAGAAATTGTGTCGGCGCATTGTGTTGCCCCGCCAAAAGAGAAACACACTCTTTCCCATGGAAATTCCGAGAAAACCCCAGACCATCCCAGACTAACTTCATCAACAGAAAATTCAGTAGTCGATAGTCTAAAAGAACAGATTATTGGTGTTGAATAAATTCGAAGATGCCACATTATGAAGCACATGATAAGTGATCAACCACAACATCAAACAAATGATCCTAAAGGGCACCAAATGCCATATTTCTGTAATCAGATTTCATTGACACTAACACACACACACCGTTCCATTTTCAAGTACGTTCAATTAACATTATTCATTATTGCTTCTGTAGTAAATCCGTGCATATGGCAATACTTCAGCAAATAGATCAACAGTACACTGGTTTACTATTGTAAATATGATTTATTAGGCATATGTCGTGAATTCGTTTGCTAATAAATATAATTGATAATCATCTCATCATTGATTATTTTGAGTTTCATTGTCACTCCTGATTGCTTTATCAGATATAATTGTGTATGTACTGATTTTTGGATTCAGTCAAAAACGGAAATGTATTTATTGCTAAGAGCCTGTTATTCAAAAAAAACATAGTCAATTAATCAAGAAATGCCGTGGAATTTTAAGAAACCTTCGGACAAGTCCGAAGAAACATGTTCAAACATAATTTTTCTGGTTCAGTTCAATACGAAATATTGTAAAATATTTAAGTTATAATGAATAAACAATAATTTCCGTACAAATCATTATTATTCTTGCTTATAATGCTGAAGTCTCCTCGAATCAAAATACCTCTCCATTGAAAAATTGTAAGTTTCACATGTACGTCCGAACAAGAACATCAATGACGTCTACCATTACCTACAAGCGGAAAGATATGATAATCTAGCTGACCACCTCGAGAACGGTTGGAGATAGATGAATTCTGCGAATGCCAATCGATTTAGAATGGCCGAATTAGTAATTACTGAGAATTTGAACGAAAAAAATTGACGGACAAAAAAGTCGAGTATTTCATGATAGATAATTTTTTGAAAACTGTTTCAGAGCTGACCAACTCGAGAACGGTTTAAGATAGATGAATTATGCGCATGCCAATCGATTTAGAATGGCCGAATTAGTATATACTGAGAATTCGAACGAAAAAAATTAACGGACAAAAAAGTCGAGTATTTCTTGATAGATAATTTTTTGAAAACTGATTCAGAGCTGACCAACTCGAGAACGGTTTGAGATAGATGAATTATGCGAATGCCAATCGATTTAGAATGGCCGAATTAGTATATACTGAGAATTCGAACGAAAAAAATTGACGGACAAAAAAGTCGAGTATTTCATGATAGATAATTTTTTGAAAACTGTTTCAGAGCTGACCAACTCGAGAACGGTTTAAGATAGATGAATTATGCGAATGCCAATCGATTTAGAATGGCCGAATTAGTATATACTGAGAATTCGAACGAAAAAAATTGACGGACAAAAAAGTCGAGTATTTCTTGATAGATAATTTTTTGAAAACTGATTCAGAGCTGACCAACTCGAGAACGGTTTGAGATAGATGAATTATGCGAATGCCAATCGATTTAGAATGGCCGAATTAGTATATACTGAGAATTTGAACGAAAAAAATTGACGGACAAAAAAGTCGAGTATTTCATGATAGATAATTTTTTGAAAACTGATTCAGAGCTGACCAACTCGAGAACGGTTTGAGATAGATGAATTATGCGAATGCCAATCGATTTAGAATGGCCGAATTAGTATATACTGAGAATTCGAACGAAAAAAATTGACGGACAAAAAAGTCGAGTATTTCATGATAGATACTTTTTTGAAAACTGATTCAGAGCTGACCAACTCGAGAACGGTTGGATATAGATTAATTCTGAGAACGCCAATCGATTTAGAATGGCCGAATTAGTATATAGTGAGAATTTGAACGGAAAAAATTGACGGACAAAAGAGTCGAGTATTTCATGATAGATACTTTTTTGAAAACTGATTCAGAGCTGACCAACTCGAGAACGGTTGGATATAGATGAACTCTGCGAATGCCAATCGATTTAGAATGGCCGAATTAGTATATAGTGAGAATTTGAACGAAAAAAATTGACGGACAAAAAAGTCGAGTATTTCATGATAGATACTTTTTTGAAAACTGATTCAGAGCTGACCAACTCGAGAACGGTTGGATATAGATGAACTCTGCGAATGCCAATCGATTTAGAATGGCCGAATTAGTATATACTGAGAATTTGAACGAAAAAAATTGACGGACAAAAAAGTCGACTATTTCATGATAGATACTTTTTTGAAAACTGATTCAGAGCTGACCAACTCGAGAACGGTTGGATATAGATGAATTATGCGAATGCCAATCGATTTAGAATGGCCGAATTAGTATATACTGAGAATTCGAACGAAAAAAATTGACGGACAAAAAAGTCGAGTATTTCATGATAGATACTTTTTTGTAAACTGATTCAGAGCTGACCAACTCGAGAACGGTTGGATATAGATTAATTCTGCGAACGCCAATCGATTTAGAATGGCCGAATTAGTATATAGTGAGAATTTGAACGAAAAAAATTGACGGACAAAAAAGTCGAGTATTTCATGATAGATACTTTTTTGAAAACTGATTCAGAGCTGACCAACTCGAGAACGGTTGGATATAGATTAATTCTGCGAACGCCAATCGATTTAGAATGGCCAAATTAGTATATAGTGAGAATTTGAACGAAAAAAATTGACGGACAAAAAAGTCGAGTATTTCATGATAGATAATTTTTTGAAAACTGATTCAGAGCTGACCAACTCGAGAACGGTTTGAGATAGATGAATTATGCGAATGCCAATCGATTTAGAATGGCCGAATTAGTATATACTGAGAATTCGAACGAAAAAAATTGACGGACAAAAAAGTCGCATGATAGATACTTTTTTGAAAACTGATTCAGAGCTGACCAACTCGAGAACGGTTGGATATAGATCAATTCTGCGAACGCCAATCGATTTAGAATGGCCGAATTAGTATATAGTGAGAATTTCAACGAAAAAAATTGACGGACAAAAGAGTCGAGTATTTCATGATAGATACTTTTTTGAAAACTGATTCAGAGCTGACCAACTCGAGAACGGTTGGATATAGATGAACTCTGCGAATGCCAATCGATTTAGAATGGCCGAATTAGTATATAGTGAGAATTTGAACGAAAAAAATTGACGGACAAAAAAGTCGAGTATTTCATGATAGATACTTTTTTGAAAACTGATTCAGAGCTGACCAACTCGAGAACGGTTGGATATAGATGAACTCTGCGAACGCCAATCGATTTAGAATGGCCGAATTAGTATATAGTGAGAATTTGAACGAAAAAAATTGACGGACAAAAAAGTCGACTATTTCATGATAGATACTTTTTTGAAAACTGATTCAGAGCTGACCAACTCGAGAACGGTTGGATATAGATTAATTCTGCGAACGCCAATCGATTTAGAATGGCCGAATTAGTATATAGTGAGAATTTGAACGAAAAAAATTGACGGACAAAAAAGTCGAGTATTTCATGATAGATACTTTTTTGTAAACTGATTCAGAGCTGACCAACTCGAGAACGGTTGGATATAGATTAATTCTGCGAACGCCAATCGATTTAGAATGGCCGAATTAGTATATAGTGAGAATTTGAACGAAAAAAATTGACGGACAAAAAAGTCGAGTATTTCATGATAGATACTTTTTTGAAAACTGATTCAGAGCTGACCAACTCGAGAACGGTTGGATATAGATGAATTATGCGAATGCCAATCGATTTAGAATGGCCGAATTAGTATATACTGAGAATTCGAACGAAAAAAATTGACGGACAAAAAAGTCGAGTATTTCATGATAGATAATTTTTTGAAAACTGATTCAGAGCTGACCAACTCGAGAACGGTTTGAGATAGATGAATTATGCGAATGCCAATCGATTTAGAATGGCCGAATTAGTATATACTGAGAATTCGAACGAAAAAAATTGACGGACAAAAAAGTCGCATGATAGATACTTTTTTGAAAACTGATTCAGAGCTGACCAACTCGAGAACGGTTGGATATAGATCAATTCTGCGAACGCCAATCGATTTAGAATGGCCGAATTAGTATATAGTGAGAATTTCAACGAAAAAAATTGACGGACAAAAGAGTCGAGTATTTCATGATAGATACTTTTTTGAAAACTGATTCAGAGCTGACCAACTCGAGAACGGTTGGATATAGATGAACTCTGCGAATGCCAATCGATTTAGAATGGCCGAATTAGTATATAGTGAGAATTTGAACGAAAAAAATTGACGGACAAAAAAGTCGAGTATTTCATGATAGATACTTTTTTGAAAACTGATTCAGAGCTGACCAACTCGAGAACGGTTGGATATAGATGAACTCTGCGAACGCCAATCGATTTAGAATGGCCGAATTAGTATATAGTGAGAATTTGAACGAAAAAAATTGACGGACAAAAAAGTCGACTATTTCATGATAGATACTTTTTTGAAAACTGATTCAGAGCTGACCAACTCGAGAACGGTTGGATATAGATTAATTCTGCGAACGCCAATCGATTTAGAATGGCCGAATTAGTATATAGTGAGAATTTGAACGAAAAAAATTGACGGACAAAAAAGTCGAGTATTTCATGATAGATACTTTTTTGTAAACTGATTCAGAGCTGACCAACTCGAGAACGGTTGGATATAGATTAATTCTGCGAACGCCAATCGATTTAGAATGGTCGAATTAGTATATAGTGAGAATTTGAACGAAAAAAATTGACGGACAAAAAAGTCGAGTATTTCATGATAGATACTTTTTTGAAAACTGATTCAGAGCTGACCAACTCGAGAACGGTTTGAGATAGATGAATTATGCGAATGCCAATCGATTTAGAATAACCGAATTAGTATTAACTGAGAATTCGAACGAAAAAAATTGACGGACAAAAAAGTCGAGTATTTCATGATAGATACTTTTTTGAAAACTGATTCAGAGCTGACCAACTCGAGAACGGTTGGATATAGATTAATTCTGCGAACGCCAAACGATTTAGAATGGCCGAATTAGTATATAGTGAGAATTTGAACGAAAAAAATTGACGGACAAAAAAGTCGAGTATTTCATGATAGATACTTTTTTGAAAACTGATTCAGAGCTGACCAACTCGAGAACGGTTGGATATAGATGAACTCTGCGAATGTCAATCGATTTAGAATGGCCGAATTAGTATATACTGAGAATTTGAACGAAAAAAATTGACGGACAAAAAAGTCGACTATTTCATGATACTTTTTTGAAAACTGATTCAGAGCTGACCAACACGAGAACGCTTGGATATAGATTAATTCTGCGAACGCCAATCGATTTAGAATGGCCGAATTAGTATATAGTGAGAATTTGAACGAAAAAAATTGACGGACAAAAAAGTCGAGTATTTCATGATAGATACTTTTTTGAAAACTGATTCAGAGCTGACCAACTCGAGAACGGTTTGAGATAGATGAATTATGCGAATGCCAATCGATTTAGAATGGCCGAATTGGTATATACTGAGAATTCGAACGAAAAAAATTGACGGACAAAAAAGTCGAGTATTTCATGATAGATACTTTTTTGAAAACTGATTCAGAGCTGACCAACTCGAGAACGGTTGGATATAGATTAATTCTGCGAACGCCAATCGATTTAGAATGGCCGAATTAGTATATAGTGAGAATTTGAACGAAAAAAATTGACGGACAAAAAAGTCGAGTATTTCATGATAGATACTTTTTTGAAAACTGATTCAGAGCTGACCAACTCGAGAACGGTTGGATATAGATTAATTCTGCGAACGCCAATCGATTTAGAATGGCCGAATTAGTATATAGTGAGAATTTGAACGAAAAAAATTGACGGACAAAAAAGTCGAGTATTTCATGATAGATAATTTTTTGAAAACTGATTCAGAGCTGACCAACTCGAGAACGGTTTGAGATAGATGAATTATGCGAATGCCAATCGATTTAGAATGGCCGAATTAGTATATACTGAGAATTCAAACGAAAAAAATTGACGGACAAAAGAGTCGAGTATTTCATGACAGATACTTTTTTGAAAACTGATTCAGAGCTGACCAACTCGAGAACGGTTGGATATAGATTAATTCTGCGAACGCCAATCGATTTAGAATGGCCGAATTAGTATATAGTGAGAATTTGAACGAAAAAAATTGACGGACAAAAAAGTCGAGTATTTCATGATAGATAATTTTTTGAAAACTGATTCAGAGCTGACCAACTCGAGAACGGTTGGAGATAGATGAATTCTGCGAATGCCAATCGATTTAGAATGGCCGAATTAGTATATACTGAGAATTTGAACGAAAAAAATTGACGGACAAAAAAGTCGAGTATTTCATGATAGATAATTTTTTGAGAACTGATTCAGAGCTGACCAACTCGAGAACGGTTTGAGATAGATGAGTTATGCGAATGCCAATCGATATAGAATGGCCGAATTAGTATATACTGAGAATTTGAACAAAAAAAATTGACGGACAAAAAAGTCGAGTATTTCATGATTAATACTTTTTTGAAAACTGATTCAGAGCTGACCAACTCGAGAACGGTTGGATATAGAGTAATTCTGCGAACGCCAATCGATTTAGAATGGCTGAATTAGTCTAAACTGAGAATTTGAACGAAAAAAATTGACGGACAAAAAAGTCGAGTATTTCATGATGGATAATTTTTTGAAAACTGATTCAGAGCTGACCAACTCGAGAACGGTTAGAGATAGATGAAATCTGCGGATGCCAATCGATTTAGAATGGCCAAATTAGTATATACTGAGAATTTGAACGAAAAAAATTGACGGACAAAAAAGTCGAGTATTTCATGATAGATCCTCTTTTGAAAACTGATTCAGAGCTGACCAACTCGAGAACGGTTGGAGATAGATAAACTCTGCGAATGCCAATCGATTTAGAACGGCCGATATAGTATATACTGAGAATTTGAACGAAAAAAATTGACGGACAAAAAAGTCGACCATTTCATGATAGATAGTTTTTTGAAAACTGATTCAGAGCTGACCAACTCGAGAACGGTTGGAGATAGATGAACTCTGCGAATGCCAATCGATTTAGAATGGCCGAATTAGTATATACTGAGAATTTGAACGAAAAAAATTGACGGACAAAAAAGTCGAGTATTTCATGATAGATACTTTTTTGAAAACTGATTCAGAGCTGACCAACTCGAGAACGGTTGGAGATAGATAAACTCTGCGAATGCCAATCGATTTAGAATGGTCTAATTGGTATATACTGAGAATTTGAACGAAAAAAATTGACGGACAAAAAAGTCGACTATTTCATGATAGATACTTTTTTGAAAACTGATTCAGAGCTGACCAACTCGAGAACGGTTGGAGATAGATGAACTCTGCGAATGCCAATCGATTTAGAATGGCCGAATTAGTATATACTGAGAATTTGAACGAAAAAAATTTACGGACAAAAAAGTCGAGTATTTCATGATAGATACTTTTTTGAAAACTGATTCAGAGCTGACCAATTCGAGAACGGTTGGATATAGATTAATTCTGCGAACGCCAATCGATTTAGAATGTTTGAATAAGTATATACTGAGAATTTGAACGAAGAAAATTGACGGACAAAAAAGTCGACTATTTCATGATAGATACTTTTTTGAAAACTGATTCAGAGCTGACCAACTCGAGAACGGTTGGAGATAGATGAACTCTGCGAATGCCAATCGATTTAGAATGGCCGAATTAGTATATACTGAGAATTTGAACGAAAAAAATTTACGGACAAAAAAGTCGAGTATTTCATGATAGATACTTTTTTGAAAACTGATTCAGAGCTGACCAACTCGAGAACGGTTGGAGATAGATGAATTCTGCGAATGCCAATCGATTTAGAATGGCCGAATTAGTATATACTGAGAATTTGAACGAAAAAAATTGACGGACAAAAAAGTCGAGTATTTCATGATAGATAATTTTTTGAGAACTGATTCAGAGCTGACCAACTCGAGAACGGTTTGAGATAGATGAGTTATGCGAATGCCAATCGATATAGAATGGCCGAATTAGTATATACTGAGAATTTGAACAAAAAAAATTGACGGACAAAAAAGTCGAGTATTTCATGATTAATACTTTTTTGAAAACTGATTCAGAGCTGACCAACTCGAGAACGGTTGGATATAGAGTAATTCTGCGAACGCCAATCGATTTAGAATGGCTGAATTAGTCTAAACTGAGAATTTGAACGAAAAAAATTGACGGACAAAAAAGTCGAGTATTTCATGATGGATAATTTTTTGAAAACTGATTCAGAGCTGACCAACTCGAGAACGGTTAGAGATAGATGAAATCTGCGGATGCCAATCGATTAAGAATGGCAAAATTAGTATATACTGAGAATTTGAACGAAAAAAATTGACGGACAAAAAAGTCGAGTATTTCATGATAGATCCTCTTTTGAAAACTGATTCAGAGCTGACCAACTCGAGAACGGTTGGAGATAGATAAACTCTGCGAATGCCAATCGATTTAGAACGGCCGATATAGTATATACTGAGAATTTGAACGAAAAAAATTGACGGACAAAAAAGTCGACCATTTCATGATAGATAGTTTTTTGAAAACTGATTCAGAGCTGACCAACTCGAGAACGGTTGGAGATAGATGAACTCTGCGAATGCCAATCGATTTAGAATGGCCGAATTAGTATATACTGAGAATTTGAACGAAAAAAATTGACGGACAAAAAAGTCGAGTATTTCAGGATAGATACTTTTTTGAAAACTGATTCAGAGCTGACCAATTCGAGAACGGTTGGAGATAGATGAACTCTGCGAATGCCAATCGATTTAGAATGGCCGAATTAGTATATACTGAGAATTTGAACGAAAAAAATTGACGGACAAAAAAGTCGACTATTTCATGATAGATACTTTTTTGAAAACTGATTCAGAGCTGACCAACTCGAGAACGGTTGGAGATAGATGAACTCTGCGAATGCCAATCGATTTAGAATGGCCAAAGTAGTATATTCTGAGAATTTGAACGAAAAAAATTGACGGACAAAAAAGTCGAGTATTTCATGATAGATACTTTTTTGAAAACTGATTCAGAGCTGACCAACTCGAAAACGGTTGGAGGTAGATGAACTCTGCGAATGCCAATCGATTTAGAATGGCCGAATTAGTATATACTAAGAATTTGACGAAAAAAATTGACGGACAAAAAAGTCGAGTATTTCATGATAGATACTTTTTTGAAAACTGATTCAGAGCTGACCAACTCAAGAACGGTTGGAGATAGATGAACTTTGCGAATGCAAATGGATTTAGAATGGCCGAATTAGTATATACTGAGAATTTGAACGAAAAAAAATTGACGGACAAAAAAGTCGAGTATTTCATGATAGATACTTTTTTGAAAACTGATTCAGAGCTGACCAACTCGAGAACGGTTGGAGATAGATGAACTCCGCGAATGCCAATCGATTTAGAATGGCCGAATTAGTATATACTGAGAATTTGAACGAAAAATATTGACGGACAAAAAAGTCGAGTATTTCATGATAGACACTTTTTTGAAAACTGATTCAGAGCTGACCAACTCGAGAACGGTTGGAGATAGATAAACTCTGCGAATGCCAATCGATTTAGAATGGCCGAATTAGTATATACTGAGAATTTGAACGAAAAAAATTGACGGACAAAAAAGTCGAGTATTTCATGATAGATACTTTTTTGAAAACTGATTCAGAGCTGACCAACTCGAGAACGGTTGGAGATAGATAAACTCTGCGAATGCCAATCGATTTAGAATGGTCGAATTGGTATATACTGAGAATTTGAACGAAAAAAATTGACGGACAAAAAAGTCGACTATTTCATGATAGATACTTTTTTGAAAACTGATTCAGAGCTGACCAACTCGAGAACGGTTGGAGATAGATGAATTCTGTGAATGCCAATCGATTTAGAATGGCCGAATTAGTAATTACTGAGAATTTGAACGAAAAAAATTGACGGACAAAAAAGTCGAGTATTTCATGATAGATACTTTTTTGAAAACTGATTCAGAGCTGACCAACTCGAGAACGGTTGAAGATAGATGAACTCTGCAAATGCCAATCGATTTAGAATGGCCGAATTAGTATATACTGAGAATTTGAACGAAAAAAAGTGACGGACAAAAAAGTCGAGTATTTCATGATAGATACTTTTTTGAAAACTGATTCAGAGCTGACCAACTCGAGAACGGTTGGAGATAGATGAACTCTGCGAATGCCAATCGATTTAGAATGGCCGAATTAGTATATACTGAGAATTCGAACGAAAAATATTGACGGACAAAAAAGTCGAGTATTTCATGATAGATACTTTTTTGAAAACTGATTCAGAGCTGACCAACTCGAGAACGGTTGGAGATAGATGAACTCTGCGAATGCCAATCGATTTAGAATGGCCGAATTAGTATATACTGAGAATTTGAACGAAAAAAATTGACGGACAAAAAAGTCGAGTATTTCATGATAGATACTTTTTTGAAAACTGATTCAGAGCTGACCAACTCGAGAACGGTTGGATATAGATTAATTCTGCGAACGCCAATCGATTTAGAATGGCAGAATAAGTATATACTGAGAATTTGAACGAAAAAAATTGACGGACAAAAAAGTCGAGTATTTCATGATAGATAATTTTTTGAAAACTGATTCAGAGCTGACCAACTCGAGAACGGTTTGAGATAGATGAATTATGCGAATGCAAATCGATTTAGAATGGCCGAATTAGTATATACTGAAAATTCGAACGAAAAAAATTGACGGACAAAAAAGTCGAGTATTTCATGATAGATACTTTTTTGAAAACTGATTCAGATCTGACCAACTCGAGAACGGTTGGATATAGATTAATTCTGCGAACGCCAATCGATTTAGAATGGCCGAATTAGTATATAGTGGGAATTTGAACGAAAAAAAGTGACGGACAAAAAAGTCGAGTATTTCATGATAGATACTTTTTTGAAAACTGATTCAGAGCTGACCAACTCGAGAACGGTTGGATATAGATGAACTCTGCGAATGCCAATCGATTTAGAATGGCCGAATTAGTATATACTAAGAATTTGAACGAAAAAAATTGACGGACAAAAAAGTCGAGTATTTCATGATAGATAATTTTTTTTAAACTGATTCAGAGCTGTCCAACTCGAGAACGGTTGGAGATAGATGAATTCTGCGAATGCCAATCGATTTAGAATGGCCGAATTAGTATATACTGAGGATTTGAACGAAAAAAATTGACGGACAAAAAAGTCGAGTATTTCATGATAGATAATTTTTTGAAAACTGATTCAGAGCTGACCAACTCGAGAACGGTTTGAGATAGATGAATTATGCGAATGCCAATCGATATAGAATGGCCGAATTAGTATATACTGAGAATTTGAACGAAAAAAATTGACGAACAAAAAAGTCGAGTATTTCATGATTAATACTTTTTTGAAAACTGATTCAGAGCTGACCAACTCGAGAACGGTTAGAGATAGATGAATTCTGCGAATGCCAATCGATTTAGAATGGCCGAATTAGTATATACTGGGAATTTGAACGAAAAAAATTGACGGACAAAAAAGTCGACTATTTCATGATAGATAATTTTTTGAAAACTGATTCAGAGCTGACCAACTCGAGAACGGTTAGAGATAGATGAATTCTGCGAATGCCAATCGATTTAGAATGGCCAAAGTAGTATATTCTGAGAATTTTAACGAAAAAAATTGACGGACAAAAAAGTCGAGTATTTCATGATAGATAATTTATTGAAAACTGATTCAGAGCTGACCAACTCGAGAACGGTTAGAGATAGATGAATTCTGCGAATGCCAATCGATTTAGAATGGCCGAATTAGTATATACTGGGAATTTGAACGAAAAAAATTGACGGACAAAAAAGTCGACTATTTCATGATAGATAATTTTCTGAAAACTGATTCAGAGCTGACCAACTCGAGAACGGTTAGAGATAGATGAATTCTGCGAATGCCAATCGATTTAGAATGGCCAAAGTAGTATATTCTGAGAATTTGAACGAAAAAAATTGACGGACAAAAAAGTCGAGTATTTCAGGATAGATACTTTTTTGAAAACTGATTCAGAGCTGACCAATTCGAGAACGGTTGGAGATAGATGAACTCTGCGAATGCCAATCGATTTAGAATGGCCGAATTAGTATATACTGAGAATTTGAACGAAAAAAATTGACGGACAAAAAAGTCGACTATTTCATGATAGATACTTTTTTGAAAACTGATTCAGAGCTGACCAACTCGAGAACGGTTGGAGATAGATGAACTCTGCGAATGCCAATCGATTTAGAATGGCCAAAGTAGTATATTCTGAGAATTTGAACGAAAAAAATTGACGGACAAAAAAGTCGAGTATTTCATGATAGATACTTTTTTGAAAACTGATTCAGAGCTGACCAACTCGAAAACGGTTGGAGGTAGATGAACTCTGCGAATGCCAATCGATTTAGAATGGCCGAATTAGTATATACTAAGAATTTGACGAAAAAAATTGACGGACAAAAAAGTCGAGTATTTCATGATAGATACTTTTTTGAAAACTGATTCAGAGCTGACCAACTCAAGAACGGTTGGAGATAGATGAACTTTGCGAATGCAAATGGATTTAGAATGGCCGAATTAGTATATACTGAGAATTTGAACGAAAAAAAATTGACGGACAAAAAAGTCGAGTATTTCATGATAGATACTTTTTTGAAAACTGATTCAGAGCTGACCAACTCGAGAACGGTTGGAGATAGATGAACTCCGCGAATGCCAATCGATTTAGAATGGCCGAATTAGTATATACTGAGAATTTGAACGAAAAATATTGACGGACAAAAAAGTCGAGTATTTCATGATAGACACTTTTTTGAAAACTGATTCAGAGCTGACCAACTCGAGAACGGTTGGAGATAGATAAACTCTGCGAATGCCAATCGATTTAGAATGGCCGAATTAGTATATACTGAGAATTTGAACGAAAAAAATTGACGGACAAAAAAGTCGAGTATTTCATGATAGATACTTTTTTGAAAACTGATTCAGAGCTGACCAACTCGAGAACGGTTGGAGATAGATAAACTCTGCGAATGCCAATCGATTTAGAATGGTCGAATTGGTATATACTGAGAATTTGAACGAAAAAAATTGACGGACAAAAAAGTCGACTATTTCATGATAGATACTTTTTTGAAAACTGATTCAGAGCTGACCAACTCGAGAACGGTTGGAGATAGATGAATTCTGTGAATGCCAATCGATTCAGAATGGCCGAATTAGTAATTACTGAGAATTTGAACGAAAAAAATTGACGGACAAAAAAGTCGAGTATTTCATGATAGATACTTTTTTGAAAACTGATTCAGAGCTGACCAACTCGAGAACGGTTGAAGATAGATGAACTCTGCAAATGCCAATCGATTTAGAATGGCCGAATTAGTATATACTGAGAATTTGAACGAAAAAAAGTGACGGACAAAAAAGTCGAGTATTTCATGATAGATACTTTTTTGAAAACTGATTCAGAGCTGACCAACTCGAGAACGGTTGGAGATAGATGAACTCTGCGAATGCCAATCGATTTAGAATGGCCGAATTAGTATATACTGAGAATTCGAACGAAAAATATTGACGGACAAAAAAGTCGAGTATTTCATGATAGATACTTTTTTGAAAACTGATTCAGAGCTGACCAACTCGAGAACGGTTGGAGATAGATGAACTCTGCGAATGCCAATCGATTTAGAATGGCCGAATTAGTATATACTGAGAATTTGAACGAAAAAAATTGACGGACAAAAAAGTCGAGTATTTCATGATAGATACTTTTTTGAAAACTGATTCAGAGCTGACCAACTCGAGAACGGTTGGATATAGATTAATTCTGCGAACGCCAATCGATTTAGAATGGCAGAATAAGTATATACTGAGAATTTGAACGAAAAAAATTGACGGACAAAAAAGTCGAGTATTTCATGATAGATAATTTTTTGAAAACTGATTCAGAGCTGACCAACTCGAGAACGGTTTGAGATAGATGAATTATGCGAATGCAAATCGATTTAGAATGGCCGAATTAGTATATACTGAAAATTCGAACGAAAAAAATTGACGGACAAAAAAGTCGAGTATTTCATGATAGATACTTTTTTGAAAACTGATTCAGATCTGACCAACTCGAGAACGGTTGGATATAGATTAATTCTGCGAACGCCAATCGATTTAGAATGGCCGAATTAGTATATAGTGGGAATTTGAACGAAAAAAATTGACGGACAAAAAAGTCGAGTATTTCATGATAGATACTTTTTTGAAAACTGATTCAGAGCTGACCAACTCGAGAACGGTTGGATATTGATTAATTCTGCGAACGCCAATCGATTTAGAATGGCCGAATTAGTATATAGTGAGAATTTGAACGAAAAAAATTGACGGACAAAAAAGTCGAGTATTTCATGATAGATACTTTTTTGAAAACTGATTCAGAGCTGACCAACTCGAGAACGGTTGGATATAGATGAACTCTGCGAATGCCAATCGATTTAGAATGGCCGAATTAGTATATACTAAGAATTTGAACGAAAAAAATTGACGGACAAAAAAGTCGAGTATTTCATGATGGATAATTTTTTTTAAACTGATTCAGAGCTGTCCAACTCGAGAACGGTTGGAGATAGATGAATTCTGCGAATGCCAATCGATTTAGAATGGCCGAATTAGTATATACTGAGGATTTGAACGAAAAAAATTGACGGACAAAAAAGTCGAGTATTTCATGATAGATAATTTTTTGAAAACTGATTCAGAGCTGACCAACTCGAGAACGGTTTGAGATAGATGAATTATGCGAATGCCAATCGATATAGAATGGCCGAATTAGTATATACTGAGAATTTGAACGAAAAAAATTGACGAACAAAAAAGTCGAGTATTTCATGATTAATACTTTTTTGAAAACTGATTCAGAGCTGACCAACTCGAGAACGGTTAGAGATAGATGAATTCTGCGAATGCCAATCGATTTAGAATGGCCGAATTAGTATATACTGGGAATTTGAACGAAAAAAATTGACGGACAAAAAAGTCGACTATTTCATGATAGATAATTTTTTGAAAACTGATTCAGAGCTGACCAACTCGAGAACGGTTAGAGATAGATGAATTCTGCGAATGCCAATCGATTTAGAATGGCCAAAGTAGTATATTCTGAGAATTTTAACGAAAAAAATTGACGGACAAAAAAGTCGAGTATTTCATGATAGATAATTTATTGAAAACTGATTCAGAGCTGACCAACTCGAGAACGGTTAGAGATAGATGAATTCTGCGAATGCCAATCGATTTAGAATGGCCGAATTAGTATATACTGGGAATTTGAACGAAAAAAATTGACGGACAAAAAAGTCGACTATTTCATGATAGATAATTTTCTGAAAACTGATTCAGAGCTGACCAACTCGAGAACGGTTAGAGATAGATGAATTCTGCGAATGCAAATCGATTTAGAATGGCCGAATTAGTATATACTGAAAATTCGAACGAAAAAAATTGACGGACAAAAAAGTCGAGTATTTCATGATAGATACTTTTTTGAAAACTGATTCAGATCTGACCAACTCGAGAACGGTTGGATATAGATTAATTCTGCGAACGCCAATCGATTTAGAATGGCCGAATTAGTATATAGTGGGAATTTGAACGAAAAAAATTGACGGACAAAAAAGTCGAGTATTTCATGATAGATACTTTTTTGAAAACTGATTCAGAGCTGACCAACTCGAGAACGGTTGGATATTGATTAATTCTGCGAACGCCAATCGATTTAGAATGGCCGAATTAGTATATAGTGAGAATTTGAACGAAAAAAATTGACGGACAAAAAAGTCGAGTATTTCATGATAGATACTTTTTTGAAAACTGATTCAGAGCTGACCAACTCGAGAACGGTTGGATATAGATGAACTCTGCGAATGCCAATCGATTTAGAATGGCCGAATTAGTATATACTAAGAATTTGAACGAAAAAAATTGACGGACAAAAAAGTCGAGTATTTCATGATAGATAATTTTTTTTAAACTGATTCAGAGCTGTCCAACTCGAGAACGGTTGGAGATAGATGAATTCTGCGAATGCCAATCGATTTAGAATGGCCGAATTAGTATATACTGAGGATTTGAACGAAAAAAATTGACGGACAAAAAAGTCGAGTATTTCATGATAGATAATTTTTTGAAAACTGATTCAGAGCTGACCAACTCGAGAACGGTTTGAGATAGATGAATTATGCGAATGCCAATCGATATAGAATGGCCGAATTAGTATATACTGAGAATTTGAACGAAAAAAATTGACGAACAAAAAAGTCGAGTATTTCATGATTAATACTTTTTTGAAAACTGATTCAGAGCTGACCAACTCGAGAACGGTTAGAGATAGATGAATTCTGCGAATGCCAATCGATTTAGAATGGCCGAATTAGTATATACTGGGAATTTGAACGAAAAAAATTGACGGACAAAAAAGTCGACTATTTCATGATAGATAATTTTTTGAAAACTGATTCAGAGCTGACCAACTCGAGAACGGTTAGAGATAGATGAATTCTGCGAATGCCAATCGATTTAGAATGGCCAAAGTAGTATATTCTGAGAATTTTAACGAAAAAAATTGACGGACAAAAAAGTCGAGTATTTCATGATAGATAATTTATTGAAAACTGATTCAGAGCTGACCAACTCGAGAACGGTTAGAGATAGATGAATTCTGCGAATGCCAATCGATTTAGAATGGCCGAATTAGTATATACTGGGAATTTGAACGAAAAAAATTGACGGACAAAAAAGTCGACTATTTCATGATAGATAATTTTCTGAAAACTGATTCAGAGCTGACCAACTCGAGAACGGTTAGAGATAGATGAATTCTGCGAATGCCAATCGATTTAGAATGGCCAAAGTAGTATATTCTGAGAATTTGAACGAAAAAAATTGACGGACAAAAAAGTCGAGTATTTCATGATAGATACTTTTTTGAAAACTGATTCAGAGCTGACCAACTCGAAAACGGTTGGAGGTAGATGAACTCTGCGAATGCCAATCGATTTAGAATGGCCGAATTAGTATATACTAAGAATTTGACGAAAAAAATTGACGGACAAAAAAGTCGAGTATTTCATGATAGATACTTTTTTGAAAACTGATTCAGAGCTGACCAACTCAAGAACGGTTGGAGATAGATGAACTCTGCGAATGCCAATCGATTTAGAATGGCCGAATTAGTATATACTGAGAATTTGACGAAAAAAATTGACGGACAAAAAAGTCGAGTATTTCATGATAGATACTTTTTTGAAAACTGATTCAGAGCTGACCAACTCGAGAACGGTTGGAGATAGATGAACTCTGCGAATGCCAATCGATTTAGAATGGCCACATTAGTATATACTGAGAATTCGAACGAAAAAAATTGACAGACAAAAAAGTCGAGTATTTCATGATAGATACTTTTTTGAAAACTGATTCAGAGCTGACCAATTCGAAAACGGTTGGAGGTAGATGAACTCTGCGAATGCCAATCGATTTAGAATGGCCGAATTAGTATATACTGGGAATTTGAACGAAAAAAATTGACGGACAAAAAAGTCGACTATTTCATGACAGATAATTTTCTGAAAACTGATTCAGAGCTGACCAACTCGAGAACGGTTAGAGATAGATGAATTCTGCGAATGCCAATCGATTTAGAATGGCCAAAGTAGTATATTCTGAGAATTTGAACGAAAAAAATTGACGGACAAAAAAGTCGAGTATTTCATGATAGATACTTTTTTGAAAACTGATTCAGAGCTGACCAACTCGAAAACGGTTGGAGGTAGATGAACTCTGCGAATGCCAATCGATTTAGAATGGCCGAATTAGTATATACTAAGAATTTGACGAAAAAAATTGACGGACAAAAAAGTCGAGTATTTCATGATAGATACTTTTTTGAAAACTGATTCAGAGCTGACCAACTCAAGAACGGTTGGAGATAGATGAACTCTGCGAATGCCAATCGATTTAGAATGGCCAAAGTAGTATATTCTGAGAATTTTAACGAAAAAAATTGACGGACAAAAAAGTCGAGTATTTCATGATAGATAATTTATTGAAAACTGATTCAGAGCTGACCAACTCGAGAACGGTTAGAGATAGATGAATTCTGCGAATGCCAATCGATTTAGAATGGCCGAATTAGTATATACTGGGAATTTGAACGAAAAAAATTGACGGACAAAAAAGTCGACTATTTCATGATAGATAATTTTCTGAAAACTGATTCAGAGCTGACCAACTCGAGAACGGTTAGAGATAGATGAATTCTGCGAATGCCAATCGATTTAGAATGGCCAAAGTAGTATATTCTGAGAATTTGAACGAAAAAAATTGACGGACAAAAAAGTCGAGTATTTCATGATAGATACTTTTTTGAAAACTGATTCAGAGCTGACCAACTCGAAAACGGTTGGAGGTAGATGAACTCTGCGAATGCCAATCGATTTAGAATGGCCGAATTAGTATATACTAAGAATTTGACGAAAAAAATTGACGGACAAAAAAGTCGAGTATTTCATGATAGATACTTTTTTGAAAACTGATTCAGAGCTGACCAACTCAAGAACGGTTGGAGATAGATGAACTCTGCGAATGCCAATCGATTTAGAATGGCCGAATTAGTATATACTGAGAATTTGACGAAAAAAATTGACGGACAAAAAAGTCGAGTATTTCATGATAGATACTTTTTTGAAAACTGATTCAGAGCTGACCAACTCGAGAACGGTTGGAGATAGATGAACTCTGCGAATGCCAATCGATTTAGAATGGCCGAATTAGTATATACTGAGAATTTGAACGAAAAAAATTCACGGACAAAAAAGTCGAGTATTTCATGATAGATACTTTTTTGAAAACTGATTCAGAGCTGACCAATTCGAGAACGGTTGGATATAGATTAATTCTGCGAACGCCAATCGATTTAGAATGGCTGAATAAGCATATACTGCGAATTTGAACGAAGAAAATTGACGGACAAAAAAGTCGAGTATTTCATGATAGATAATTTTTTGAAAACTGATTCAGAGCTGACCAACTCGAGAACGGTTGGAGATAGATGAATTCTGCGAATGCCAATCGATTTAGAATGGCCGAATTAGTATATACTGAGAATTTGAACGAAAAAAATTGACGGACAAAAAAGTCGAGTATTTCATGATAGATACTTTTTTGAAAACTGATTCAGAGCTGACCAATTCGAGAACGGTTGGATATAGATTAATTCTGCGAACGCCAATCGATTTAGAATGGCTGAATAAGTATATACTGAGAATTTGAACGAAGAAAATTGACGGACAAAAAAGTCGAGTATTTCATGATTAATACTTTTTTGAAAACTGATTCAGAGCTGACCAACTCGAGAACGGTTGGATATAGAGTAATTCTGCGAACGCCAATCGATTTAGAATGGCTGAATTAGTCTAAACTGAGAATTTGAACGAAAAAAATTGACGGACAAAAAAGTCGAGTATTTCATGATAGATCCTCTTTTGAAAACTGATTCAGAGCTGACCAACTCGAGAACGGTTGGAGATAGATAAACTCTGCGAATGCCAATCGATTTAGAACGGCCGATATAGTATATACTGAGAATTTGAACGAAAAAAATTGACGGACAAAAAAGTCGACTTTTTCATGATAGATAGTTTTTTGAAAACTGATTCAGAGCTGACCAACTCGAGAACGGTTGGAGATAGATGAATTCTGCGAATGCCAATCGATTTAGAATGGCCGAATTAGTATATACTGAGAATTTGAACGAAAAAAATTGACGGACAAAAAAGTCGAGTATTTCATGATAGATACTTTTTTGAAAACTGATTCAGAGCTGACCAATTCGAGAACGGTTGGATATAGATTAATTCTGCGAACGCCAATCGATTTAGAATGGCTGAATAAGTATATACTGAGAATTTGAACGAAGAAAATTGACGGACAAAAAAGTCGAGTATTTCATGATAGATAATTTTTTGAGAACTGATTCAGAGCTGACCAACTCGAGAACGGTTTGAGATAGATGAGTTATGCGAATGCCAATCGATATAGAATGGCCGAATTAGTATATACTGAGAATTTGAACGAAAAAAATTGACGGACAAAAAAGTCGAGTATTTCATGATTAATACTTTTTTGAAAACTGATTCAGAGCTGACCAACTCGAGAACGGTTGGATATAGAGTAATTCTGCGAACGCCAATCGATTTAGAATGGCTGAATTAGTCTAAACTGAGAATTTGAACGAAAAAAATTGACGGACAAAAAAGTCGAGTATTTCATGATAGATCCTCTTTTGAAAACTGATTCAGAGCTGACCAACTCGAGAACGGTTGGAGATAGATAAACTCTGCCAATGCCAATCGATTTAGAACGGCCGATATAGTATATACTGAGAATTTGAACGAAAAAAATTGACGGACAAAAAAGTCGACTTTTTCATGATAGATAGTTTTTTGAAAACTGATTCAGAGCTGACCAACTCGAGAACGGTTGGAGATAGATGAACTCTGCGAATGCCAATCGATTTAGAATGGCCGAATTAGTATATACTGAGAATTTGAACGAAAAAAATTGACGGACAAAAAAGTCGAGTATTTCAGGATAGATACTTTTTTGAAAACTGATTCAGAGCTGACCAATTCGAGAATGGTTGGAGATAGATGAACTCTGCGAATGCCAATCGATTTAGAATGGCCGAATTAGTATATACTGAGAATTTGAACGAAAAAAATTGACGGACAAAAAAGTCGACTATTTCATGATAGATACTTTTTTGAAAACTGATTCAGAGCTGACCAACTCGAGAACGGTTGGAGATAGATGAACTCTGCGAATGCCAATCGATTTAGAATGGCCGAATTAGTATATACTGAGAATTTGAACGAAAAAAATCGACGGACAAAAAAGTCGAGTATTTCATGATAGATACTTTTTTGAAAACTGATTCAGAGCTGACCAACTCGAGAACGGTTGGAGATAGATAAACTCTGCGAATGCCAATCGATTTAGAACGGCCGATATAGTATATACTGAGAATTTGAACGAAAAAAATTGACGGACAAAAAAGTCGACTATTTCATGATAGATAGTTTTTTGAAAACTGATTCAGAGCTGACCAATTCGAGAACAGTTGGAGATAGATGAACTCTGCGAATGCCAATCGATTTAGAATGGCCGAATTAGTATATACTGAGAATTTGAACGAAATAAATTGACGGACAAAAAAGTCGACTATTTCGTGATAGATACTTTTTTGAAAACTGATTCAGAGCTGACTAATTCGAGAACGGTTGGAGATAGATGAACTCTGCGAATGCCAATCGATTTAGAATGGCCGAATCAGTATATACTGAGAATTTGAACGAAAAAAATTGACGGACAAAAAAGTCGAGTATTTCATGATAGATACTTTTTTGAAAACTGATTCAGAGCTGACCAACTCGAGAACGGTTGGAGATAGGTGAACTCTGCGAATGCCAATCGATTTAGAATGGCCGAATTAGTATATACTGAGAATTTGAACGAAAAAAATTGACGGACAAAAAAGTCGACTATTTCATGATAGATACTTTTTTGAAAACTGATTCAGAGCTGACCAACTCGAGAACGGTTGGAGATAGATGAACTCTGCGAATGCCAATCGATTTTGAATGGCCGAGTTAGTATATACTGAGAATTTGAACGAAAAAAATTGACGGACAAAAAAGTCGACTATTTCATGATAGATACTTTTTTGAAAACTGATTCAGAGCTGACCAACTCGAGAACGGTTGGAGATAGATGAACTCTGCGAATGCCAATCGATTTAGAATGGCCAAATTAGTATATACTGAGAATTTGAAGGAAAAAAATTGACGGACAAAAAAGTCGAGTATTTCATGAAAGATACTTTTTTGAAAACTGATTCAGAGCTGACCAACTCGAGAACGGTTGGAGATAGATGAACTCTGCGAATGCGAATCGATTTAGAATGGCCGAATTAGTATATACTGAGAATTTGAACGAAAAAAATTGACGGACAAAAAAGTCGAGTATTTCATGATAGATACTTTTTTGAAAACTGATTCAGAGCTGACCAACTTGAGAACGGTTGGAGATAGATAAACTCTGCGAATGCCAATCGATTTAGAATGGCCGAATTAGTATATACTGAGAATTTGAACGAAAAAAATTGACGGACAAAAAAGTCGACTATTTCATGATAGATAGTTTTTTGAAAACTGATTCAGAGCTGACCAATTCGAGAACGGTTGGAGATAGATGAACTCTGCGAATGCCAATCGATTTAGAATGGCCGAATTAGTATATACTGAGAATTTGAACGAAAAAAATTGACGGACAAAAAAGTCGAGTATTTCATGATAGATACTTTTTTGAAAACTGATTCAGAGCTGACCAATTCGAGAACAGTTGGAGATAGATGAACTCTGCGAATGCCAATCGATTTAGAATGGCCGAATTAGTATATACTGAGAATTTGAACGTAAAAAATTGACGGACAAAAAAGTCGAGTATTTCATGATAGATACTTTTTTGAAAACTGATTCAGAGCTGACCAACTCGAGAACGGTTAGAGACAGATGAATTCTGCGAATGCCAATCGAATTAGAATGGCCGAATTAGTATATACTGAGAATTTGAACGAAAAAAATTGACGGACAAAAAAGTCGAGTATTTCATGATAGATACTCTTTTGAAAACTGATTCAGAGCTGACCAACTCGAGAACGGTTGGAGATAGATGAATTCTGCCAATGCCAATCGATTTAGAATGGCCGAATTAGTAATTACTGAGAATTTGAACGAAAAAAATTGACGGACAAAAAAGTCGAGTATTTCATGATAGATACTTTTTTGAAAACTGATTCAGAGCTGACCAACTCGAGAACGGTTGAAGATAGATGAACTCTGCGAATGCCAATCGATTTAGAATGGCCGAATAAGTATATACTGAGAATTTGAACGAAAAAAATTGACGGACAAAAAAGTCGAGTATTTCATGATAGATACTCTTTTGAAAACTGATTCAGAGCTGACCAACTCGAGAACGGTTAGAGATAGATGAATTCTGCGAATGCCAATCGATTTAGAATGGCCGAATTAGTATATACTGGGAATTTGAACGAAAAAAATTGACGGACAAAAAAGTCGACTATTTCATGATAGATAATTTTTTGAAAACTGATTCAGAGCTGACCAACTCGAGAACGGTTAGAGATAGATGAATTCTGCGAATGCCAATCGATTTAGAATGGCCAAAGTAGTATATTCTGAGAATTTTAACGAAAAAAATTGACGGACAAAAAAGTCGAGTATTTCATGATAGATAATTTATTGAAAACTGATTCAGAGCTGACCAACTCGAGAACGGTTAGAGATAGATGAATTCTGCGAATGCCAATCGATTTAGAATGGCCGAATTAGTATATACTGGGAATTTGAACGAAAAAAATTGACGGACAAAAAAGTCGACTATTTCATGATAGATAATTTTCTGAAAACTGATTCAGAGCTGACCAACTCGAGAACGGTTAGAGATAGATGAATTCTGCGAATGCCAATCGATTTAGAATGGCCAAAGTAGTATATTCTGAGAATTTGAACGAAAAAAATTGACGGACAAAAAAGTCGAGTATTTCATGATAGATACTTTTTTGAAAACTGATTCAGAGCTGACCAACTCGAAAACGGTTGGAGGTAGATGAACTCTGCGAATGCCAATCGATTTAGAATGGCCGAATTAGTATATACTAAGAATTTGACGAAAAAAATTGACGGACAAAAAAGTCGAGTATTTCATGATAGATACTTTTTTGAAAACTGATTCAGAGCTGACCAACTCAAGAACGGTTGGAGATAGGTGAACTCTGCGAATGCCAATCGATTTAGAATGGCCGAATTAGTATATACTGAGAATTTGACGAAAAAAATTGACGGACAAAAAAGTCGAGTATTTCATGATAGATACTTTTTTGAAAACTGATTCAGAGCTGACCAACTCGAGAACGGTTGGAGATAGATGAACTCTGCGAATGCCAATCGATTTAGAATGGCCACATTAGTATATACTGAGAATTCGAACGAAAAAAATTGACAGACAAAAAAGTCGAGTATTTCATGATAGATACTTTTTTGAAAACTGATTCAGAGCTGACCAATTCGAAAACGGTTGGAGGTAGATGAACTCTGCGAATGCCAATCGATTCAGAATGGCCGAATTAGTATATACTGGGAATTTGAACGAAAAAAATTGACGGACAAAAAAGTCGACTATTTCATGACAGATAATTTTCTGAAAACTGATTCAGAGCTGACCAACTCGAGAACGGTTAGAGATAGATGAATTCTGCGAATGCCAATCGATTTAGAATGGCCAAAGTAGTATATTCTGAGAATTTGAACGAAAAAAATTGACGGACAAAAAAGTCGAGTATTTCATGATAGATACTTTTTTGAAAACTGATTCAGAGCTGACCAACTCGAAAACGGTTGGAGGTAGATGAACTCTGCGAATGCCAATCGATTTAGAATGGCCGAATTAGTATATACTAAGAATTTGACGAAAAAAATTGACGGACAAAAAAGTCGAGTATTTCATGATAGATACTTTTTTGAAAACTGATTCAGAGCTGACCAACTCAAGAACGGTTGGAGATAGATGAACTCTGCGAATGCCAATCGATTTAGAATGGCCAAAGTAGTATATTCTGAGAATTTTAACGAAAAAAATTGACGGACAAAAAAGTCGAGTATTTCATGATAGATAATTTATTGAAAACTGATTCAGAGCTGACCAACTCGAGAACGGTTAGAGATAGATGAATTCTGCGAATGCCAATCGATTTAGAATGGCCGAATTAGTATATACTGGGAATTTGAACGAAAAAAATTGACGGACAAAAAAGTCGACTATTTCATGATAGATAATTTTCTGAAAACTGATTCAGAGCTGACCAACTCGAGAACGGTTAGAGATAGATGAATTATGCGAATGCCAATCGATTTAGAATGGCCAAAGTAGTATATTCTGAGAATTTGAACGAAAAAAATTGACGGACAAAAAAGTCGAGTATTTCATGATAGATACTTTTTTGAAAACTGATTCAGAGCTGACCAACTCGAAAACGGTTGGAGGTAGATGAACTCTGCGAATGCCAATCGATTTAGAATGGCCGAATTAGTATATACTAAGAATTTGACGAAAAAAATTGACGGACAAAAAAGTCGAGTATTTCATGATAGATACTTTTTTGAAAACTGATTCAGAGCTGACCAACTCAAGAACGGTTGGAGATAGATGAACTCTGCGAATGCCAATCGATTTAGAATGGCCGAATTAGTATATACTGAGAATTTGACGAAAAAAATTGACGGACAAAAAAGTCGAGTATTTCATGATAGATACTTTTTTGAAAACTGATTCAGAGCTGACCAACTCGAGAACGGTTGGAGATAGATGAACTCTGCGAATGCCAATCGATTTAGAATGGCCGAATTAGTATATACTGAGAATTTGAACGAAAAAAATTCACGGACAAAAAAGTCGAGTATTTCATGATAGATACTTTTTTGAAAACTGATTCAGAGCTGACCAATTCGAGAACGGTTGGATATAGATTAATTCTGCGAACGCCAATCGATTTAGAATGGCTGAATAAGCATATACTGCGAATTTGAACGAAGAAAATTGACGGACAAAAAAGTCGAGTATTTCATGATAGATAATTTTTTGAAAACTGATTCAGAGCTGACCAACTCGAGAACGGTTGGAGATAGATGAATTCTGCGAATGCCAATCGATTTAGAATGGCCGAATTAGTATATACTGAGAATTTGAACGAAAAAAATTGACGGACAAAAAAGTCGAGTATTTCATGATAGATACTTTTTTGAAAACTGATTCAGAGCTGACCAATTCGAGAACGGTTGGATATAGATTAATTCTGCGAACGCCAATCGATTTAGAATGGCTGAATAAGTATATACTGAGAATTTGAACGAAGAAAATTGACGGACAAAAAAGTCGAGTATTTCATGATAGATAATTTTTTGAGAACTGATTCAGAGCTGACCAACTCGAGAACGGTTTGAGATAGATGAGTTATGCGAATGCCAATCGATATAGAATGGCCGAATTAGTATATACTGAGAATTTGAACGAAAAAAATTGACGGACAAAAAAGTCGAGTATTTCATGATTAATACTTTTTTGAAAACTGATTCAGAGCTGACCAACTCGAGAACGGTTGGATATAGAGTAATTCTGCGAACGCCAATCGATTTAGAATGGCTGAATTAGTCTAAACTGAGAATTTGAACGAAAAAAATTGACGGACAAAAAAGTCGAGTATTTCATGATAGATCCTCTTTTGAAAACTGATTCAGAGCTGACCAACTCGAGAACGGTTGGAGATAGATAAACTCTGCGAATGCCAATCGATTTAGAACGGCCGATATAGTATATACTGAGAATTTGAACGAAAAAAATTGACGGACAAAAAAGTCGACTTTTTCATGATAGATAGTTTTTTGAAAACTGATTCAGAGCTGACCAACTCGAGAACGGTTGGAGATAGATGAATTCTGCGAATGCCAATCGATTTAGAATGGCCGAATTAGTATATACTGAGAATTTGAACGAAAAAAATTGACGGACAAAAAAGTCGAGTATTTCATGATAGATACTTTTTTGAAAACTGATTCAGAGCTGACCAATTCGAGAACGGTTGGATATAGATTAATTCTGCGAACGCCAATCGATTTAGAATGGCTGAATAAGTATATACTGAGAATTTGAACGAAGAAAATTGACGGACAAAAAAGTCGAGTATTTCATGATAGATAATTTTTTGAGAACTGATTCAGAGCTGACCAACTCGAGAACGGTTTGAGATAGATGAGTTATGCGAATGCCAATCGATATAGAATGGCCGAATTAGTATATACTGAGAATTTGAACGAAAAAAATTGACGGACAAAAAAGTCGAGTATTTCATGATTAATACTTTTTTGAAAACTGATTCAGAGCTGACCAACTCGAGAACGGTTGGATATAGAGTAATTCTGCGAACGCCAATCGATTTAGAATGGCTGAATTAGTCTAAACTGAGAATTTGAACGAAAAAAATTGACGGACAAAAAAGTCGAGTATTTCATGATAGATCCTCTTTTGAAAACTGATTCAGAGCTGACCAACTCGAGAACGGTTGGAGATAGATAAACTCTGCCAATGCCAATCGATTTAGAACGGCCGATATAGTATATACTGAGAATTTGAACGAAAAAAATTGACGGACAAAAAAGTCGACTTTTTCATGATAGATAGTTTTTTGAAAACTGATTCAGAGCTGACCAACTCGAGAACGGTTGGAGATAGATGAACTCTGCGAATGCCAATCGATTTAGAATGGCCAAATTAGTATATACTGAGAATTTGAAGGAAAAAAATTGACGGACAAAAAAGTCGAGTATTTCATGAAAGATACTTTTTTGAAAACTGATTCAGAGCTGACCAACTCGAGAACGGTTGGAGATAGATGAACTCTGCGAATGCGAATCGATTTAGAATGGCCGAATTAGTATATACTGAGAATTTGAACGAAAAAAATTGACGGACAAAAAAGTCGAGTATTTCATGATAGATACTTTTTTGAAAACTGATTCAGAGCTGACCAACTTGAGAACGGTTGGAGATAGATAAACTCTGCGAATGCCAATCGATTTAGAATGGCCGAATTAGTATATACTGAGAATTTGAACGAAAAAAATTGACGGACAAAAAAGTCGACTATTTCATGATAGATAGTTTTTTGAAAACTGATTCAGAGCTGACCAATTCGAGAACGGTTGGAGATAGATGAACTCTGCGAATGCCAATCGATTTAGAATGGCCGAATTAGTATATACTGAGAATTTGAACGAAAAAAATTGACGGACAAAAAAGTCGAGTATTTCATGATAGATACTTTTTTGAAAACTGATTCAGAGCTGACCAATTCGAGAACAGTTGGAGATAGATGAACTCTGCGAATGCCAATCGATTTAGAATGGCCGAATTAGTATATACTGAGAATTTGAACGTAAAAAATTGACGGACAAAAAAGTCGAGTATTTCATGATAGATACTTTTTTGAAAACTGATTCAGAGCTGACCAACTCGAGAACGGTTAGAGACAGATGAATTCTGCGAATGCCAATCGAATTAGAATGGCCGAATTAGTATATACTGAGAATTTGAACGAAAAAAATTGACGGACAAAAAAGTCGAGTATTTCATGATAGATACTCTTTTGAAAACTGATTCAGAGCTGACCAACTCGAGAACGGTTGGAGATAGATGAATTCTGCCAATGCCAATCGATTTAGAATGGCCGAATTAGTAATTACTGAGAATTTGAACGAAAAAAATTGACGGACAAAAAAGTCGAGTATTTCATGATAGATACTTTTTTGAAAACTGATTCAGAGCTGACCAACTCGAGAACGGTTGAAGATAGATGAACTCTGCGAATGCCAATCGATTTAGAATGGCCGAATTAGTATATACTGAGAATTTGAACGAAAAAAATTGACGGACAAAAAAGTCGAGTATTTCATGATAGATACTTTTTTGAAAACTGATTCAGAGCTGACCAACTCGAGAACGGTTGGAGATAGATGAACTCTGCGAATGCCAATCGATTTAGAATGGCCGAATTAGTATATACTGAGAATTTGAACGAAAAAAAATGACGGACAAAAAAGTCGAGTATTTCATGATAGATACTTTTTTGAAAACTGATTCAGAGCTGACCAACTCGAGAACGGTTGGAGATAGATGAACTCTGCGAATGCCAATCGATTTAGAATGGCCGAATTAGTATATACTGAGAATTCGAACGAAAAAAATTGACGGACAAAAAAGTCGAGTATTTCATGATAGATACTTTTTTGAAAACTGATTCAGAGCTGACCAACTCGAGAACGGTTGGAGATAGATGAACTCTGCGAATGACAATCGATTTAGAATGGCCGAACTAGTATATACTGAGAATTTGAACGAAAAATATTGACGGACAAAAAAGTCGAGTATTTCATGATAGCCACTTTTTTGAAAACTGATTCAGAGCTGACCAACTCGAGAACGGTTGGAGATAGATGAACTCTGCGAATGCCAATCGATTTAGAATGGCCGAATTAGTATATACTGAGAATTTGAACGAAAAAAATTGACGGACAAAAAAGTCGACTATTTCATGATAGATACTTTTTTGAAAACTGATTCAGAGCTGACCAACTCGAGAACGGTTGGAGATAGATGAACTCTGCGAATGCCAATCGATTTAGAATGGCCGAATTAGTATATACTGAGAATTTGAACGAAAAAAATTGACGGACAAAAAAGTCGAGTATTTCATGATAGATACTTTTTTGAAAACTGATTCAGAGCTGACCAACTCGAGAACGGTTGGAGATAGATGAACTCTGCGAATGCCAATCGATTTAGAGTGGCCGAATTAGTATATACTGAGAATTCGAACGAAAAAAATTGACAGACAAAAAAGTTGAGTATTTCACGATAGATACTTTTTTGAAAACTGATTCAGAGCTGACCAACTCGAGAACGGTTGGAGATAGATGAACTCTGCGAATGCCAATCGATTTAGAATGGCCGAATTAGTATATACTGAGAATTTGAACGAAAATAATTGACGGACAAAAAAGTCGAGTATTTCATGATAGATAATTTTTTGAAAACTGATTCAGAGCTGACCAACTCGAGAACGGTTAGAGATAGATGAATTCTGCGAATGCCAATCGATTTAGAATGGCCGAATTAGTATATACTGAGAATTTGAACGAAAAAAATTGACGGACAAAAATGTCGACTATTTCATGATAGATACTTTTTTGAAAACTGATTCAGAGCTGACCAACTCGAGAACGGTTAGAGATAGATGAAATCTGCGAATGCCAATCTATTTAGAATGGCCAAATTAGTATATACTGAGAATTTGAACGAAAAAAATTGACGGACAAAAAAGTCGAGTATTTCATGATAGATAATTTTTTGAAAACTGATTCAGAGCTGACCAACTCGAGAACGGTTAGAGATAGATGAATTCTGCGAATGCCAATCGATTTAGAATGGCCGAATTAGTATATACTGAGAATTTGAATGAAAAAAATTGACGGACAAAAAAGTCGACTATTTCATGATAGATAATTTTTTGAAAACTGATTCAGAGCTGACCAACTCCAGAATGGTTGGAGATAGATCAACTCTGCGAATGCCAATCGATTTAGAATGGCCGAATTAGTATATATTGAGAATTTGAACGAAAAAAATTGACGCACAAAAAAGTTGAGTATTTCATGATAGATACTTTTTTGAAAACTGATTCAGGGCTGACCAACTCGAGAACGGTTGAAGATAGATAAACTGTGCGAACGCCAATCGATTTAGAATGGCCGAATTATTATATACTGAGAATTTGAACGAAAAAAATTGACGGACAAAAAAGTCGACTATTTCATGATAGATACTTTTTTGAAAACTGATTCAGAGCTGACCAACTCGAGAACGGTTGGAGATAGATGAACTCTGCGAATGCCAATCGATTTAGAATGGCCGAATTAGTATATACTGAGAATTTGAACGAAAAAAATTGACGGACAAAAAAGTCGAGTATTTCATGATAGATACTTTTTTGAAAACTGATTCAGAGCTGACCAACTCGAGAACGGTTGGAGATAGATAAACTCTGCGAATGCCAATCGATTTAGAATGTCCGAATTAGTATATACTGAGAATTTGAACGAAAAAAATTGACGGACAAAAAAGTCGACTATTTCATGATAGATACTTTTTTGAAAACTGATTCAGAGCTGACCAACTCGAGAACGGTTGGAGATAGATAAACTCTGCGAATGCCAATCGATTTAGAATGGCGAAATTAGTATTTACTGAGAATTTGACCGAAAAAAATTGACGGATAAAAAAGTCGAGTATTTCATGATAGATACTTTTTTGAAAAATGATTCAGAGCTGACCAACTCGAGAACGGTTGGAGATAGATGAACTCTGCGAATGCCAATCGATTTAGAATGGCCGAATTAGTATTTACTGAGAATTGGAACGAAAAAAATTGACGGACAAAAAAGTCGAGTATTTCATGATAGATGCTTTTTTGAAAACTGATTCAGAGCTGACCAACTCGAGAACGGTTGGAGATAGATGAACTCTGCGAATGCCAATCGATTTAGAATGGCCGAATTAGTATATACTGAGAATTTGAACGAAAAAAATTGACGGACAAAAAAGTCGAGTATTTCATGATAGATGCTTTTTTGAAAACTGATTCAGAGCTGATCAACTCGAGAACGGTTGGAGATAGATGAACTCTGCGAATGCCAATCGATTTAGAATGGCCGAATTAGTATATACTGAGAATTTGAACGAAATAAATTGACGGACAAAAAAGTCGAGTATTTCATGATAGATACTTTTTTGAAAACTGATTCAGAGCTGACCAACTCGAGAATGGTTGGAGATAGATGAACTCTGCGAATGCCAATCGATTTAGAATGGCCGAATTAGTATATACTGAGAATTTGAACGAAAAAAATTGACGGACAAAAAAGTCGACTATTTCATGATAGATACTTTTTTGAAAACTGATTCAGAGCTGACCAACTCGAGAACGGTTGGAGACAGATGAACTCTGCGAATGCCAATCGATTTAGAATGGCCGAATTAGTATATACTGAGAATTTGAACGAAAAAAATTGACGGACAAAAAAGTCGAGTATTTCATGATAGATACTTTTTTGAAAACTGATTCAGATCTGACCAACTCGAGAACGGTTGGAGATAGATAAACTCTGCGAATGCCAATCGATTTAGAATGGCCGAATTAGTATATACTGAGAATTTGAACGAAAAAAATTGACGGACAAAAAAGTCGACTATTTCATGATAGATACTTTTTTGAAAACTGATTCAGAGCTGACCAACTCGAGAACGGTTTGAGATAGATGAATTATGCGAATGCCAATCGATATAGAATGGCCGAATTACTATATACTGAGAATTTGAACGAAAAAAATTGACGGACAAAAAAGTCGAGTATTTCATGATAGATACTTTTTCGAAAACTGATTCAGAGCTGACCAACTCGAGAACGGTTGGAGATATATGAACTCTGCGAATGCCAATCGATTTAGAATGGCCGAATTAGTATATACTGAGAATTTGAACGAAAAAAGTTGACGGACAAAAAAGTCGAGTATTTCATGATAGATAATTTTTTGAAAACTGATTCAGAGCTGACCAACTCGAGAACGGTTAGAGACAGATTAATTCTGCGAATGCCAATCGAATTAGAATGGCCGAATTAGTATATACTGAGAATTTGAACGAAAAAAATTGACGGACAAAAAAGTCGAGTATTTCATGATAGATACTTTTTTGAAAACTGATTCAGAGCTGACCAACTCGAGAACGGTTGGAGATAGATGAATTCTGCGAATGCCAATCGATTCAGAATGGCCGAATTAGTATATACTGAGAATTTGAACGAAAAAAATTGACGGACAAAAAAGTCGAGTATTTCATGATAGATACTTTTTTGAAAACTGATTCAGAGCTGACCAACTCGAGAACGGTTAGAGACAGATTAATTCTGCGAATGCCAATCGAATTAGAATGGCCGAATTAGTATATACTGAGAATTTGAACGAAAAAAATTGACGGACAAAAAAGTCGAGTATTTCATGATAGATACTTTTTTGAAAACTGATTCAGAGCTGACCAACTCGAGAACGGTTGGAGATAGATGAATTCTGCGAATGCCAATCGATTCAGAATGGCCGAATTAGTATATACTGAGAATTTGAACGAAAAAAATTGACGGACAAAAAAGTCGAGTATTTCATGATAGATACTTTTTTGAAAACTGATTCAGAGCTGACCAACTCGAGAACGGTTGGAGATAGATGAACTCTGCGAACGCCAATCGATTCAGAATGGCTGAATTAGTATATACTGAGAATTTGAACGAAAAAAGCTGGTTCATGGAACTTTGCTGACTATGCTTTACCCCTGCAACTCCCTCATACAAAGTCCACGCATTTGCGAAGCTGTGGCTGAACCTGAAAATCTACAACTGGTCCTTTTATTGATTGAAAAATTTTTGTTTCCGACGTAAATAAATTCTGCAGGAAATATTCAATCTCTTAGAAATTTCAAAACTAATTCATTAATGTTTTCTTTATTGTGGTACCGTTTCAATATTGACAGACGAAACTTGAATATATACCATCGTCGCTATTCAGAATATATGAATGATATCGGTTATTTTTAAAACGGTTCATTCTCATTTCCAAAGGCTACAAAAGCTGTATTTGCATACCAAATCATAAAGTACACTTCGACATGGATATATGACACCACCAAACCCATATTTCGCGTGTTTTCTTTTCGATTTAGATAAACTTTCAGCGTTAAATAAGCATTGGCGCCTTTTGGTCAACGACAGGAAATTCAAGATGGCTATCGTATGACGTAGTGGCATAAGTGACCAGTGGTTTCCTTTTATTTATTTGCCCTTCTGTATATATTCAGCGCCCTTCGCGACATTTTCGCATCAAAAGGGTCGGGATCATATTTCAAGGCGAAGGAAATCTTCCGGAAAATGTATGTGGTCAGTTGCGATATATTACCAATATAAGGAGCAGATATAGAAGAGTGCTGTTTAAATGGAGAATTGTTGATAAATGGGATAGCTTTCTTAGAACTTGCTTGAAAACGGACATAACTTCTGTACATACAGATTATTCCTGATTTGGATATTTATTCATCTCTCAAACATTAATAATAATAATAATAAAATGTATTCATTAGGATCATCAAAGATGAGATTGAGCAAGTCAGTGGAATGCAGTTATACAACACAGAGAACATACAATGTAAAGAACAATGGAAAAACATTATAATATATAGAGCAGTCATAAAAAAATTTGTTTACGGTAAGGTTCATTAAGTGGGTAGGAGGAAAAATCATATGTATTACATGGGAGTAAAGTGCCTTTTCCTCCCTTGGATGTTTACTTGTAGTTTACTAAACTACATCCTGCGGGAGGAAAAGTGGCACTTTTCTCCCTAGTAATACAAATAGCTATTCATGGTAGCCAACAGTATAAAACATAACGAATGCCGCTTTAAAGGAGGCTTTATCTAACAGGAGGTGTTGGTACGTTTATGGAACGGAAGTCACTTTAAAGTTCACCTTTAAAGGACACTTTATCATGAAGCCGACTTCAAGTAAAAGAGCCTTCATAGTATTGATTATGGAACTGGCTGTTAGTCTGAAAGTACCGAAACAACTAAGATAATAAGATACATTTCCATCAAATCATAATTTTCGTTCAGCAACTTCCTGCGGATTTCTGACATTAAAATTGGATAAATGTCAAGTGGAAATAATGATAATGCAATATTCTATGCGGGCGCAGAGCAAGTCGACTGTGAGGAATTACAATCTGGCTGAAAAATAGAAAAACGACAACGCCACAACGCTATCAAAATTAGCGCAAATTGACGGAAAATATAAACCGACCTCACCACCATTCGCAAAATACATTATTATTCGAGGCTTTTTCACCTTTTTCGTTTCGTTTTGTAACGAGCCGTGTTATGACTGGGTTGAATTAAAAACGATTCTATAGCTGCAACAGAGACTGCGAATTTGATGTTTATGGAATACAACAGTGCAGGATATAATGATGAAATGCTATATTATACTGGGTGGAAATTCTAGTGGGGTTGGTTTGGGATTATTATGGGTCTTATAGATGTTTTTTCCTTTTTATTTATTTATCATTGTATTTGATCCAGAAAAAAAAGAATTGGAAGAGTCGGTAAATATTCGGTTAGAGAGAGCCATCGAATTTTCGAATTTTTTTTTTTTGCAACTTACGTATTTTTGGCGGTCACGACTATTTTCGAAAAGACAGTTCCATTTTGTTGTGGATTTTCACCATTTGACAGATCAAATTTCTATTATCGAAAATTCACAAAATATGCCCATTTTTCAACCAAAACACCACACATGCCCTAATTTACTTGTTTTCAGTACTTTTTTGCGGAATAAACTACCACTTTTTGAAAAATGCACCCTTATTCAAAATGTTAACAAATTGTCATCAACATAGATTGACTGATATTTTTTATTCATCAAGTTGGTATCATTTTTATGATTCGGTTTTCGTCGGATCTCGTTTACGTTTTAGGTTAGGTTAGGCTCGCTTCGCTCGCCCCTCAGAGTAATAAAAGACATAGAGATGCCCTGCCTATACCTACACAAATACCTGTTTTGAAGTGAACATGAACTGTCCTTTTCTATACAATTTGAGGGCGAGGGGGGTGACGGGTGGTGAAATGTTATCGACAGTTTGTTTACATTTAGAGTATGAAGGACCCTAATACAATAGAAAAGAAGAATGACAACTTGATCCGAATGAAATGAGCGGTCATACACGAAACTACCCGAATGAATACGGACTTAACATGTATAAGGCCCTCGCTTGTAAACAAACAAAGTTATGTTGACTTCAAGACAAGGATGGAGAATGCATCTCTATGGTCTTTTATTACTGTAAGGCTCGCCGCTATTACGTACCTACCTAACTGCGCACAGATCCAATATTTCAATGCAAAAGAAGGGAAAACAACCTAACCCACCCAACTATAACCTACCCTACTTAACCTACCCTACCTAACAACCTACCTTACCTAACAACCTACCTAACCCAACCTAAGCTAAAACGTAAATAAAAGTAGGTGCTCGCTGCGCTCGCCGTCGTTATAGGCTCGCTTCGCTCGCCCTTAAACTCAAATATTTCATTAAATTTGATATTTGAATTCGAAAAGACGATGTGAGCCGAGATCTCACGAGAGTCGACGCAAGAACAATATCATAATCATATCACCAACAGTGATAACTAAAAAAACACCAAAAATTCAGTGTTGGACAATGATTATTTATCAACGTTTTGAAGAAGGGTGAATTTTTCAAAAAGTGGTAGTTTTTTCTGTAAAAAAATACTAGAAACAAGTAAATAAGGACATTTGTGGTGTTTTGGTTGAAAAATGAGCATATTTCGATCTGTCAAATGGTGAAAATCCACAACAAAATGGACCTGTATCTTCGAAAATTGTCGTGACCGTCAAAAATTTCATGTGGATTTATTGTAGAAGAGACCGAAATACGTAAGTTGCAAAAATTTTGGAAAATTCGATGGCTCTCTCTAACCGAATATTTACCGAGAATTCACGAGCTATCTTCGCGCGAACTATTACCGGTATTTCATCGGACGAATATAGATGACGTCAAAGTCTTCTGCCATAGGTTTATATAATTTGTAAATAGAAACATAACCTAACCACGGGCAACTTTGCAAACTTTTTATATCATAACGGGCAAGTTTTTAAATTCATCGACGGATCCATCGATGAGCCTTGCATCCTTATTTAACTAATGGAATATGACAACGACAGCATGAATGCGCATCAGCGCATCATCCATCGATGAATTTAAAAACTGGCCCATAGTCTTGAAGTCTTGTTTTTTGCAACACAGAAATTTACTTTAGTCATACCTGCTTGCCTTCACATATTTCACTTCAGCTCCGCTAAAATCTGTATTTGTTGTATAATATTCGAAAACCATTGTTGTGTCAACAACAGGTAGATTTCGACTTAGCTCTCTCAAAACCTTCTTCCATGACAGCTCTCACTTTATGATGCACAACTTAAAATTTGATGATAAAAATTATACTTTTTATCAAATTGTAATAAAAATCAAACGCACTCAAGGCACAAATATATCCAACAAATTCAACAATGAATATTGGTAATTTGTTTACATCTCTGTTAGGTTAGTTTTTGAAAATTTTGTTTGATGTCAAATTTATATCGTACTAGATACGGTTTCGAAAAAGTAGAAGATTTCTAATATATTCCTTTTTTTTATGATTGATGGTCGTCAGAAATCAAAGTCCAAAAAAAGATCTCTCCATATATTGCAAGTCCGGAATCAAAACAAAGTGTGCCTTCCCATTAAATTCAACTGAATAGTTTCGAAAGAAGTTTAATCGGGTGTACACTGTGATTCAAAATGGGAACAACTCTCTCGTGCAGAAATCATTCTCAGAGGATTCAAGGACAAACACTTATAGAAGTAGAACAATGATACCAAAGAGTAGGGGGTACAATAATGTTGACGTCAGCCCGCGAAAATATTACGTTTGAATCTATCTCAATTTGGAATAGTTTTGAAGTGAATTGTAGACAATATAAAATAGATTAATAGGTTCGTGGTGTGATTTTACACGGTTAAGATCAAACTTCATGAAAGAGAAATCAATAAAATCAATGAATTCAACAACAAATCCGGAACCCATTACACTAAAGGTCGGAATAATCTTCAATGAGTTTTTTACAACGATAAAGAACTTCCATGTTTCGCAAATATTGACGTTAGCTGCATTTATTTGCCAACTATTAGGGCGTACAACATATTTCTTCGAATCCACAGACAAAATCAACATGTGTGAAAATAATCCTGTTTTATTTGTGTCGACTCAGTGAATCGACATAAAGGATGTATTCATCGCCAATCTGTAGCGAGCACACCGAAGAGTGTCCATTGTAACGGAATCAAACGTTGTGAATTAGAAAAATCCACCACGTTGCAAGTGATAATGCAATTGCTATTGAACAAGCGACTTGCGGTTGAGAACATACACGTTTCAGTTGTTTAGTTTGCAGAGTGTTCCCTGATTTCGATTTGGAAAAAAATTATTGGAGGTATTTGTTCAAAAATTACATGAGTAGTCTTTTTGAGAGTATTTTCAGTGGTAATAACTATGAGTACTTCAAAATATTCGGGTCATAACATTGATACTTTGTTGTATAACTACAATGGCTGTCAGTTTAACAGTTTAAATAAACCGATAAACCGACCGTGAAACGGGAGGTTTATTCTGTTAAACTGACACGATTTGTAATTGTGCAGGAAGTTTGATATGTATAACTACGCAAGCGCAGGAGGGCTTTTTTTTATCACTTCGACATAAAATTCGTAATTTCGACATCAAACTCGAAATTTCGACATTACTATCGAAATGTCAACATTAAAGTCGAAATTTCGAGGTTTTTCTTGAAATTTCGACTTTTAAGACGAAGTGAATTAATTTCGACATAAAAGTCGAAATTTCGACATTAAACTCGAAATTTCAAGAAAAAAGTCGAAATTTCGAGAAAAAGGTCGAAATTTCGACAATAATATCGAAATTTCAACATTAAAGTCAAAACTTCGACTTTTTTCGAAATTTCGACTGTACAGTCGAAGTAAAAGTCGAAATTTCGACATTAAACTCAAAATTTCAAGTAAAAAGTCGAAATTTCGAGAAAAAAGTCGAAATTATAACATTAATGTCGAAATTTCGACTTCGAAGTGATGAAAAAAAACCCTTTTGTGGCACTCCTGCGCTTTCGTATATAAGCGTTAAGGTGTGACACTTAAAAAATTCAATTTTTACAAATACGTTTGGAACATATTGGTACGAAAGCGTAGAGCGGACATGCGATCTTTTTTTCTTGATATCGAATTGTTAAGTACTCGAAATTAGTGTTAATTTCGAGTTACAACTTTTTAATTTTGAGTTATAATTCGAAATTAGTGTTATAGTGTCGAAATTAAGGTAATTTCGACTTTTCAACTCGAAATTGAGGCTGATTTATGAAAAGAGACTGTATTGAGCATTGGCGTTCAATAATTTTTGCCGGAGAATATCAAATTTGTGTCTGTGCTAACGAGGAATGCTTTTTGTGTTTCTCCCACAGGTGGCGTTGAAGCGGACTCTATTGTAAGTCCCTGTTTCATTTGTGAGGAAATATTATTCATACAGTGGATTATAATTCATTGGGCTGGGGCAGGACTACTTTAATGTTTTCCGGCCTACCCTGTCACTAACGAGAGGCAAGAACTTCGAAACATTCGAAACGCGTCTGCGGTGGTCTTCTCAATTCAAATGCAGGCTAATCTACTGTTTAATTAAAATAAGCATTTGTAATTGGATCTTCTTAGAAGAACGTTGCACAAATGTCTATCAGATGTAGTTCAATGTCCGTCGTGGTATTAGACAGGCAAGTAGTTTTTTTCTGTCAGATGTTTGCCTCATATTTTCCAAATGGTGGAAATATTTGGGGAGAAGGGTACTTCGACGTTGTGGATTTTACTTTTTCATTTATTTGACAATCTCCGGCAAATTGAACAAAAATGATATGATCTATTTTCATAAATTAGCCACAATTTCGATTGTAACTCGAAATTAAGAAAAAAAATCGCATGTCCGCTCTACACCTTCGTATATAGGAGTGCTTGTTGAATATATCCAGATTCATTTTTTTTATTCGTAATTTTTTTTGCGGAAGTCAACAAACCGATAACTTGCACGTTTCTGTATTATTTGAACCGGAGACCAATTGAAATCTTTCAAAACCCAACGTAAAGCAAGCCTTTACACGGCGTTGTTGAGGAGGATAGCTGGAAACGAGAATTTGGCGGCAATATACCAACAGCTAGTAAATTTATAAGACATTGCAGCTTTTTACCCGTCGAGTCAGTTCAGCATTTTGCAGATAGATAGCGCCAGAGAGAAATTTATTGTTCACAATAGAAATACTACGTAAAAACTATGAATGAAGCGGAATGAAGGTTTGATCATAATAAACAATAGGATAGAACATGTTGACGAATTCGTATTGACTGATGAGAAATTACTTTTTATAATGTCAGATTTTGTAACATCATATGAGGGGCAGCTCAACATATTCTTTTGTTCATTCAATTAATATCTACGGATTTTGAAAGAGTCACTATAGTCGAAGAATTTTATTGAAGTCATCGAAAGTATATAGTCTATAGGAACTCAACTGAGACAGCACAGATCCAAGCGATCATCCGAGGTTATATCAATATACAAATTGCCACTGATAATTTCATGATCATGATAAGTACACTGTCAAAACTCATTCAGAATTATTTAATATTATCAATCAATCATTATCAATCAGGAAAAGACCTTGTGCTTTAATTTTTTTGTTACCTTTTGAATAGAATTATTTATGGGGGCTTGCTTCTACCTGAAAGTTATCTACATCACAAGAGTTCATACCTTCATATTCTCTTTCAGGAACCTGTTGTTTTGAGAATTGTATCATATGAGTGTAATTTTCATGTAGTGGAAATGGTTTGAATTTCTTTGTTTTTATCATATCTGGTGGTTTAGCTGTTCCAAACAAATGAATCTGTAGCAGAAAGAAAGGGTCCGAGTACGGTACCTTGTGGAATACCGCTTTTAAACAATATCGGTTTATATTTACAAACGTATCCAAGCCTTCACTATTAATTCATCTTGTTAAGATAGAAGGAACTCAAGAGGAAAGTTCTTCGCCATTGAGGAAACAAATTCGTGAGTTGGCGCAAATAGCACGAGGAAGATAATTACTTTAATCTCAACAACTTGAGCAATTTGTAACAATTAAAAACTTTATGGAAACAAAGTTTACATATGTTAATTATAAGTTGCGTTGTGAGGAAATGCCGGAAAAGCATCTTAATTACCGCTTAAGCTACCTATAAATCAGGGAAGTTGGAAAAGTTGAGAGCAGCGCCTCCACTTGTTCTGCGAGGTTTCAATATGAACACTGATATGAAGCGAGATCCGCAAATGGATTGTTTTCATGTAACGAAGATATACACTGTTACATATAAACTTCATTCCATTTTGAAAATGGAGTGAGATTTTAAATAATATAATGATTTTGAGGCAAATAACTATTGTTATCATAACATTTTATTATTTGATGGCTGCCCTTCACTTGAAAACTCTATGCATACTTCTTGTCATCGGCGAAAGGTAAAATATAATTCGTTGCTGCGACTGTATGCTTAGTTAAAATCAGAAAAGTGAACAGTGACATGTCTTAGGTGGTGTACCACAAGAAATATATTTGGGGCTCTCAGTTTAGCATCATAAAATTACCAGATATTCAGGCATATTTTTTGGATTGAAGTGGCCGTTACTTGATGGAAATCCATAGTTATGACACTAAGGTGAAACACGATTAAAATTTCCACAAAATTTATTGTCTTTGCGACATGTTTCGATACACAGTATCTTTTTCAAGCGAATGTCAATGTAATTTCCATCTAAAACAAAATGGCAATATATAACGTCCTGCTTACATGAGGATCCCAACTGCCAAATAACAATACTTCCGAAACTTCTAAAAAAAAAAATTGAATTTTTTTTGGCGGTAACACGGAAGCTCCGAACGGTGGATAACATTTTCAACCGACGAACGGTTTGAGATAGAGCAATTCTGCGAACGCCAATCGATTCAGCATGACAGAATTAGTATATACTGTGATTTTCAAGTAGATCGGCATCAAATGAATTCTCAGCCGAAAAAACATTATTAATACCTTAAAAATCGTCAAAAATCTAAAGTCGACAGATTGATTCACTGAAAGTTACCACCAATTTACCCAAAATTTTATGCTGATTCCGAAAATGTATGATTTGAATAATTTCGGATACACGGTGTACCATAAAACAACGATAAATGTGAAAAAAAAATGTATCGCACGGATCCGACATCCTAGCACACAAAACCACCTATAACATCCAAAGCGAACTATAAGGTAAGCAAACGATAAAATCATCTTGTAGAAAATTTTCTTGGCTCTCTTTCCTTATAGATATGTATTTAAGGAATATGTCTCGTTATGGTCGCAAAATACGAAAAACGTAAACATGCGCTAAAATCCAGCATTCTAGCACACAAAACCACCTATAACATCTACAAGAAAACTCTTAGGCAAGCAGACAGTACCATCATCTTGTAGGAAATTTTCTTACTATTCTTTCTATATAAGTAGATATGTATTTCACGAATGTGTCTCGTTATGGTCGCAAAATGCGAAAAATGTAAAACATGCGCTAAAATCCAGCATTCTGGCACACAAAACCACACCTATAACATCTACAAGCAAACTCTAAGGCAAGCAAACAATATCATCATCTTGTAGGAAATTTTCTTACCATCCTTTCTATATAGATATGTATTTAACGAATGTGTCTCGTTATGGTCGCAAAATGCGAAAAATGTAAAACATGCGCTAAAATCTAGCATTCTAGCACACAAAACCACCTATAACATCTACAAGAAAACTCTTAGGCAATCAAACAATACCATCATCTTGTAGGAAATTTTCTTACCATTCTTTCTATATTTAACGAATGTGTCTCGTTAAGGTCGCAAAATGCGAGAAATGTAAAACATGCGCTAAAATCCAGCATTCTAGCACACAAAACCACCTATAACATCTACAAGAAAACTCTAATGCAAGCAAACAATACCATCATCTTGTAGGAAATTTTCTTACCATTCTTTCTATATAGATATGTAATTAACGAATGTGTCTTGTTATGGTCGCAAAATGCGAAAAATGTAAAACATGCGCTAAAATCCAGCATTCTAGCACACAAAACCACCTATAACATCTACAAGAAAACTCTTGGGCAAGCAAACAATACCATCATCCATAGACCAAAAACATGAAATTAAACAACTTCGAACTCACTCCTCACATAGAGAGACTAAAATTCACATCTTGCCAAAAATCTTTGGGAAAGTTCACTCACGTTGGCGGTTAGATACAAAACCGTTGATTACTCTATCTGGGGTTTTCGATGGAATATTAACAGTGTAGCCTAGAGTGTCTTGATTATGCGGCTGATAATGTTTTCCTTATTAAATTTTCTTAGCGAACTTAATGACGTTCTGATGTGTTCAGAGCGCTTTAATTATCATGTGAATAATTGAGTTGGAACGTTAATATTGTGCAGTTTATCTCTCTCGGCTTCCTATTTATTTCCTATTTCCATCAATTAGTGATTCGGTTACTGATACACCTCCGTTTCAATCTTGGATTCGGTGAGGAGGTGCTGTGAAGTTTTTGTAAGGAGGAAATAGGGGTGCTATACAACAGTTCTAGCATGAACTCGTCAGCTTTTTTATGTGGGCGTTTGTATCCTGCAAGTTTTGTCGCATCCGCAGTAATGTATAGATTCAAATGAATGAACTTAAAACATGCAATGAGAAAAATAATTACTTATTGCATGAGTGGTTTACTAGCCCTATGAAACAGAAAAAAAGCAACAGGAGAGCGTAGCTCATGCTATTAAGGGATTAAATACAATACAACATTTTATCCACAGCTGGTATGTTATTGCAAGAACAATTTTCCCAAATTGAGAGCTTTTTGATGTTGATGACAGTTGCTGAGATTATAGAAGTGGCTTGATGAAGAATACAGACATCAAATATGTATTGATGACATGTAAGATAAGGATTCGCGATTTTCAAATTGTTTTTGAAACGTTGAATCAATAGCTATTTATGATACAAGTTCGTAAAGTAGGACTTTTTTGTATTAAGTTTGTTGTTGTTGTTTCAGCACGTACGTAGAATCAAACTTCACCTAGAAGTCTGTCCTTGTTGGAATCGATAAGACGACCCATTTTTGAGTTATTCATTGACTCTCTTACCCTCCAAAGCGCCCCCAACGGGATCGCTCTCATAGCCTCTTAAGGAAACCTCGAAGACACCTCCTTAGGAATTCGGGGTCAGAATGAATGCCTGTTGTAAGAGGTGATATAAAGGTTATAACCAGAAAGAACCAGAACCAATTCGAGGAAAGCCAAACCAACCGCACCAGGGGCACCAATAAGAGTAAGCAACGGTGGCTCTGAGGTTTTTGCCATAGTTGCGGAGGAAGGGCTCGAGGGTACCCTCAAAACAAAAGTTAGCACAAAGCCTAATCGCGAGTTCCAAAACCTGCTCTCCCGTGCCAGAAAGAAGAAAAAGGTTTTCCAGTAACATTATTCTAAATGGCAGTGTTGCGAGACTTTAATAGGGTCATGTTGTGTTGAGGTGTTGTCCATCGCATCCTAGACCTGGCGATTGCATTTGGCAACGCTGTTCGATCTCTTAATTTCACTGTATTCTCTGGGTGACAGTGGTGACTATGATTATGATTAAAAGTGAGGAACCAGCGAGCAGAATTAGGAATCCGTTCATTGATTCCGTGTGTGATGTTCTCTCCACAGCAATCATAAACGTGGCAATTGTTTGTATATATTTCTCCAAACTGAACTGTGTAATAAAAATTGCGCAGGCGAGTAAAATGTTATCAGAAAGAAATCAGTTCAGAGAAGAAACGAAAGTCCATTACGACGACACATCAACATCGACTTTATCAGCAATAATGGCAACATTGTGACGGTTCTTCGAAAGGGTTACACAGCAAACGGAAATCAGCGAAAAACTGACAAAAGGCAAGGCGAAGTAGGCGAACGCCTGAATACAATATCGCAATAGACGGAGTAGTCTTTAATGCACACTCAATGTCCAATTTTGACACAATTCGTACAATCGGGTTATTATTTCTCCTACAACAGAAACGAACTCTTTCAGGAATGATGCAGTTCAATGAAAGGGCCCTTTCACTCCTTTCAGCGTCTTATCTTATTGACAATGATTGAACTATCTACGTTTTTGTCGCAATTTTAGTTCGTTTCTACGGACACTTGATGAAGGGTATAATGATATTACTACCAATACTGACGATTGAAACAGGAACGTAATGCAATAGAGTCAGAGTACCTATAATATACAATTACTTTTGACAGAAAGGGCCTATCACATTTTCGATACAGTATCGGAAAGTTTTCATCTTGGGTATGGTGGTTTCGTGAGAGCGTAAAGAATAGCTTGCTATATGTTGAGAGAGCTTTACAATTTCTCCTCTACTCGCTCAAGGAAGGGATATCGACGTGAGCTGATAATTCGTCGGGTGGAGTAACAGGAGAGGTGCCCTCATCATATCATTGCGTTCCTTGTTGCGTTCCTTGTTACTGGCGTAGATTTCTGTCTATACCCCAGATGAAAAGTTTCCGATACTGTAAATTCTTGGTTACTCTGGTTAGTAATTTGGCGGTTCGTATATAACAAATTCCTGAAAATTCGGTGACTATTTCCCGAAATTTCGGTGATTTATCTGTCACCAGACCAACCGTACTCGGTGACTCGGTAACCGCTTGTCATTTGTCAATTGGAATCATTTTATTGAGTGCCAGATTTGAAACTTTGGATAAAAAATCTTAATATTTATCTCAAAAAAGGTCTTTGGGTGTGAAAGCATTACATTTAATTGTTTTTTGGAGAAAACATTATACTTTTAACAAATTTATTTCAAATTGTTGACTAAAGACAAGTGACAAGGGATCCGTATACAATATCGGAAACTTTTCTTAAGAGGAGGTGATGTGCATTCCTCCTTCTGTCTATGTTCTTTCGCAGGATTTCAAGCATAAAGAGAACCAGTTACATCAGTGACATCTAAGTTGCACTCATTGAACTAGTTTAAACAGTCACACTATAAGTTGCTCCTATAACATATTTATTGACATTGAAATGCCTTCCTCGCCCCTCTTAAATGTCATTTCACTATCCCAGATATCAGTTGCCATACCAGATCCTAGTCGAGATCCTAGTGTAGGATCTTCTTTTCTACACTTCATAGATTCCTTTGAATTATCTTTTTTTTAGACTGTAGAAGGTTACAGTACCTAAAAAACATACAAAAAAATAAATTTCAACGAACTTCCTCAACAAAATAAAACTCTAAATCAATACTATATCGATGTGCCCATTTACTTGAGCTCTCCTTTCACCTTCAACTACTTGAATTATGATATACAGAGTGGCCCATTTGACAGCGGGCTACCTCTCTAAAACTGTTATTTATAATTTTTTTTTATTTATGAACAGGTTTTGATTAAATTCTGACCAAACATATTTCGAAATATTCTGAATCCAGTGGTGTAGTCAGAATTCTGATAATTCTGAAATTGAAGTAGTGGGTTTATTTAATGACATAATTTTCAAATTTTATTCCATATAACTTTTTTATTGATGGACGCATTCCTACGTAATTTTCACTTACATTATTTGAAAATGTCGTGAATCCAGTGGCGTCATCAAATTCTATGTAAAAAAATCGCTAGTATTTTGAAGTAGGCCTTGGAATTTTTATTATCATTTCGAATTCATGGCACTCAACTAGACCCATTGGTGCTCTATCTATTGAAAAAAAAAACTTCTGAATCGGATAATAAATAACAATTTTAGAGACGTGACCCGCTTTTAAATGGGTCACTCTGTACATGGAACAGATCTGACGTCCTGTCCTACTATAATGTTCTCTGAACATTACCGGATTTTCATCCGAACTTTAAGATAGAATACTTCACAATCTATGGAAACTTTACTTGTTAGAAAACAAAATGTTGATACAGGAAATGAGGCTGTAAATCTACCGTTTTCACCTGGTATCCGCCCGAAAACTGAAAATTATGACTGTCAATTTTATTCACCGATGAAAGTACAGTGTACCGACGCTGCGTTATGCAAATGGATTTTAGTAATTGTTTCACTATGGGTGTAATTTTCCCTCTCTATCTAGTAATATCACGGCTCATTGGACGTGACTATCCGGCAGCTCATTGGATATAATGGCCATGGAGCAAGCAATTCACAATGACATAATGAGCAGGTTCTCCAAAATGAGCCCTAATGGGGTATTAGCTCAATAGAAGTAAAATTGAAAATGATGAGAATCGCTCTTAGCGAAAAATTATGTAATGAATAAAATATATGATTTATCGTGAAGATTATATAGTGTTAACCATCATGAGATTCAAGTGAAAGTAAATACGACAGGTATGTTTGGAGTGAAAACTGATTTATTTTCCGTACTGCTGCAAAGACTAAGAAAGAAAAGGAATAATAAGGTTCTCTGAGATGATTCAAACCTACCATAGTTCGAAATTTATAAACCTTGAAAATGTCAATTTTCAGATGCTGCGCATAGATATCCCAACGCAGATAATCCCAGATACTCAGCAGAAGATTAAAATATCAAAGTATGAGATTTCAGTTTGAGATAATCGTAAGTTGGTTATTAAGTTGTATGTAATATTCAGCAATTTCTCTTATAGACTAGGATCCCATCCCTATTTTCACAAATGATTAATAACAGACTGAATCTTCCTGAGTAGCTTCATTTTGCCGAGACGCCCAACTTTTTCGTCTACGAAATTTTTCGATAGTGGTAGCTAATCAACTGCACAGGCGTCAATCATGTCGATTTGGTGAGTGCAAAAAAGTCATTAATAACAGTTAGTTTTTTAGTTGAACCTCGAGATAATTCGCCAAAGTACGAAAAAACGTTTGTCTTACAAAATGGATGGTAGGACTGAAGAGGAGTCCCCCACTTCCAATATGTACCAATGACTTGGTCATATAAGGTATCATCAGTACCCAAAGGATTTTTATACCGATCTTCAGAACCTTCTGAGGGTTATCACAAAACTAAAATTGTTATTTGGGAACAGAACTCTTGAAACTTCTCTTACACAGTTTACCAAGAAATATAGGCAAGGCAGTGCAACTCGACCCCACCCGGTAGAGCAGCATGCATTCAAACGAAGATGATTTCGTTACTAAAGCAATAGAAGGGCCGATCCTATCCAAAATATGAATAAAGCCGAGATTGATAGGGCGCACAAAGTGGCGATTCCAGTCACGTGTCGGCTCAATCAGGATACAAAAGCCGAAATTTGCACGTGATCTACACATCACATCTACGCGAGTTGTCGCTGAAATCGTTGCCTCTATTCATCTAGTGAATATTCCGTGTTTAGTATTCACGCAAGTATTGTTTGAGAATGGCACAGATCTATTCGGTATAATTGAGTTCCGTACAATACGGGATGTGCAGCAACGTCTTTGGCATACAATGAACGGGATTGCTGTAACGAACAAAACCAAAAATGGGTTGGAGACAACTTTTCAACGAGATGGTACATCAAAATTTTGTCGATTCTTCACTATTCCATCATGAAATCCTAATATTTGTAGAAAAATTAACGGCATACAGACAAATTCCAAATAAGAGATTCTCCTCGAGCAGGATTCCAACCCACTCTCTCTGGATTGCCGGTCAATGCCCTACCAACTGAGCTACCGAGAAGACATGCGTTTCAATAGCATATCGGAATACCGCTTCTTCCTAGAATGGAGGGTATGCTTATCTGGGCCAACTGCTCCCGGTCTAAGATTTTACATACTTGTAGGTATATAAAAAAGAAACATTTTCCTAAAATTTCAACTTCCAAACCACTTTCGATGTCAGTAGTGTCACCTACAAACTAAGGCATTTGGGAGGTGTTGGAAAAGCTGCAAGTTGGATGGGAACTCGTTTTCAATGATCATCAAGATCCTATTTACTTTTTACGCTAGCATCGTCGACATATGTATAGCAATTTCAGCAGGAATCGTCTGTGGATCTCCGACCACTGAACAAGGATTTTTTCGGAGAGGGGTTGAGGTGGTTGAAACCCATTATGGGACACCTTATCCGGCTAGGTCCACGTATCCCATAAGGTGGTGTGGGCGCCCCCCCAGTCCGAAATCGAACTCCCTCTCACTAATAAACACTCCATCTCGCGCGTGGTCGGCTTGGCCAGCGAATGTTCTGTCTCGATGATACGGAGGAACTTTCTAGGGCAATCAGAAAAATTTCTGTAGTCGCTACGGTTTGAACCTGCGACCGGCAGCCAGAAATGAGTTTGCGTCTGTGATATAGCTATATTGAAGAAACCGGCATACAGACAAATTTTTAAATTCCAGATAAGAGATTCTCCTTGAGCAGGATTCGAACCCACGACCTCTAGATTGACGGTCAGTGCTCTACCAACTGAGCTACCGAGAAGACATGCGTCCCTACGACCGTTAAATTATTTCTGTTTGATACTTGGAAAAAAGTCAAGTAGTATCACATTTGTCACACATTTATTGAAATATGGGACGGAATTTCGCAAAATCTTTCTGCAAATGCTAAATAAAACTGAATTATATCTCCAAGATATGATGAAATACCCCATTTTCTCCCAGAATGAAAATTAATAGAATAATGGGCTATAAATATATAATGAAAATAAATTCATTTTCATCATAACCTGGATACAATTCAGTTTTAATTACTAAAAATTTCGTGAAATTCCGTCACATAATGTGATTTCCCGATGGGAGGGAGAAAGGAGAGAACATCCAGAGTGTGATATCATCATATCTAAGAATATACCATCCGTTTAGCACAGTATTCATTTTGCCCTGTACGCATGAGGAGAAAATAGGGAAAAAAGTTGAAAAATTAAATTGGTCATAGATGGCTATGATTTGAATTCCTGGATCAACATTCGATTCTGAATAATATTTCCAAGTGACTTTTAATTCTACCGTGAAAAATAAGTTGTATCATATTTTTTCGAAAACAAAGCATGCAATCTCCCTCGTATAGGGTCGTGAACAATTCAATTCTGATTTATGTAATTCAGTTTCGGGATGAAGCAGAGATTTTTATATAGATTTTTTTTTTTTTTTTGAGAAATCAATAATGAAAAGTTTTCCATATGCTACGAACTTTATGCTGGACACTGTATATTACATACCTATTTTCATTAATGAATCAGGAGATATTGCCAAAAAACTGTTTTTGGGGACCATTTTTTCATTATGGCGGTGCAAGTGGCGAAGATACGACATGGAAAAGCGAAAAGAGCACGTTGAAATCTATAGAATCAGCAATTTTCAAAACTCTCGAAAAACTTTCCAGGTAACCCCCCTTTTTGAGCACCAGATGGAGATACCTATGAACTCCCATCCTTTTGTAGGAAACATTCTTGTCTTTCTCTTCCAACAATCCAGATATTGCTTATCACATAAAACTTGGGACACCCGCTATAAAAAAAATGTCAATGGTTGCCAATGCTGAACATTCCTGCAGGAACGAATAAATACGAAATCGCGTTGACGATGCAAGGGAATATAACAGAAAATCTGTATTTTCTCGCTAGGTATACAATACGGTGAAAATCGTATCTTAGCCATCTTTAAAGTGAACGACGCTCCATCAAGGATCTCTTACCTATGTCAACACGAACCAAATTCCGCAAATACCATGTTGTATACGAAACGAATCTACATTTAATCACTTTTTTCAAATCAACAATTACAGATTTAATGACGTAAAAGTAATTTTAAGTTTTAATTTGTCACCATTGTTGTGTTACGCGGTTTTTCATTTATTTGTTTGTTCAATGAAAAATAAATATTTAGTTTAGCGCGGTTTTGTGTTTTGTTCGAGCGGTGCTGTGGAACACAGTTTAGGATTCAATTTTTGATGAGGGGGTTGAAAACTCGGTTTGTTTTGTGAATGGCTCTCATGGGAATAATTGAAATTTGTCTATAATGGAGTATTGACTAGAATTTCTTCGACTCTTCTGTGACCTTCTTTTATACAAGGACGGTCTTAGGGATTTGGATTTGATACAACTGGGTATTACATATGATGATAGACTCTCCTTTTCGAACCATATTAAAAATATCATTAAATCAGCAAACCGTATGTTAGGCTTTATAGTGAGGCAAACATCAAATTTTTCCAATATAGAAGCTATAAAGATTCTGTACTGCACTCTAGTCAGATCGAAACTTGAATTCGGATCAGAAGTTTGGTTAGGAGAATATCAAATTACACTTTCTGAAGTAGAAAAAATTCAAAACAAATTTTTGAGATTCTTGTACTACAAAAAATATCGTATCTATCCTGACTACAGAGTAGTTAGAACTACACAATTGAGAAATGAATTCAGAATATTGCCGCTGGACAACAGAAGAAGTCAAAATATATTAATATTTCTATTCAAAATATTGAATTATAAAGTCAACTCTCCTGAACTCCTTTCACGGATAAGATTTAATGTGCCAGCAAGGAGAACGAGAAATTCTCTTATGTTCAATATACCCCTGGTTTCTAGTACCGTAAGGTCTCCGCTTATAATCATGTTGCGACTAGCCAATACATTAAATTTATTGATGGATATAAATTGGACAGTTTCATTGAAGGCTTTCAAAGAGATCGTTACACAGTATATCAGAAACTTCAATTAATCTTATGTATTATACTGTAAGCCATACAGTTTGAATAATAAATAAATAAATAAATAAATAAATAAACTCTTGATGATGAGGCATGAAAGAAAGAACTGTCTGATTTTCGGAATGTTAACCTGTACTTTTTAGATGATACGTCGGTGGAGTTTCAAAAACTTTATGTCTAACATAGGTATCGAACGAATGGTTAAAGAACATAGTTCTTTGAGTTCATAGCTCTACAAATATTACTGATGATAATATTGTAACAATACACATATATGGTAGCTATGAAGGCGTTTGATTGCGTCTGGCTCCAGGAACTTATTGCCAAGGATCCATCTTATGGCATGCCCCCAGTTGTGTTTTTGCTATCTAGCTTTCTCTCAGACAGATCCTCTCCACGTGGTGAATTAGTAGTTTCCTCATATACATATACATTCAGGATCAGGAGTTCCGCAGTTATCCATTCTAGTTCAAACACTGTTTTTTTTTCGATATCAGCCCGTGAAACCAGAAAATAAAGGGAAAGGAACTTGAACGTTTCAAATATGGACCCAAACTTGTGTTTTCTTTAGAAAGGTTGATCTCACAGTGGCCGGCGTAATTATGTCAGGCGTGACCATTATAATGAAGTCCTCCATTTCAATGCTTGTCATTTCCATTAGCAGTATCTACTCTTTCTTTACAAAAAAAACATGAGAGGTCCATTGCCAAAAGGTCCTCCGAAAAATTTAGTTTTCAACAACTAATACTTTTCTATTTTGGTCGGTTGAAGAAAGGCCAATTAGAACTTTGAAATACACGAAAAAAAAATTTGAATAGAAATCAATGAAAAGTTGAGATTTTTGAATGAATACAAGTAATATACAGTCTCCATGAAGTAACCCTCCCCCCTGTTAACTTTGGAACGGTTTAGAATTTTTTTGGTTCAATGATAGTTCATGAGCTGCTTTTTGACAGTAATAAAAAATGTCGATCTCTCAATATGGCGGCCATACTATGGAGGCCAGACTATATACAGTGAGTTTAAAAAATTTGCACCATATGGAAAACTTTTTTTTCTCCATAAAAGTTGGTGCATTGCAGAATACTTGCATATGAGTTGTCAAAATTTCAAACTTCCAAACAGTGTACAGAGGAGAACAAAAAATAGGGATTTTGAATATTTTTGACATTATCAAAAAGTTCACTCAAAGATGTTGTTTAGAATTGAAAACAATATTCAAATTTGAAGTCCCAGCCAGGGTTTACTTTTGTTCAGTTTCCATATGATAAAAATTTTTGAAACTCACTGTATATGGTCTGGACCACATTTTGATAGGCAAGCCATTATAGGTGTATTCGTCTATTTATGAAACTTCATAAAAAGTATGTTTCATTTAATTTCATTAACAGATGAGTGAAGGTCGACCTCTCCTCGTCTCTTAGGTTAAATATGTCTCATTGATTTGTTATTCTACACGGTTGTCGAAAAAATAGTGTACGCAACACCTCCGAAAATAGTTTTTTCCGGACTTGTTGCGCAAATTTCTATTTTGTACTTGCTCATATAATTATTTTACATAATCCAAAGTGAAACCGGAATACATTGTCGAGTTTACAAATAGACAAATCTCATTAAAATTTCCAAACGCAACCTTTGCCATTCACAATAAAAATTCAAACACATCGCGTCCATCTCACTCATCATACAACGGCTTCACGGCCCTTGGGTCCGCAATGAAGTGTCCCTTTTCACTCCCTTATTCAAACGAAATCTTTTGTCACTCCCCTGCCATAATCAATGTGTATGTACAAATGCAACTCACCCCTATTTATCGAAAGAGACAAGCCCTCCGTACTTGACAAAATTGATTTTTATGCGTGTGGATACTTTCAATTAGACCGTATAAACGTCTCAAAGGGCCTTATTTGCGGAATGATTATATAGACATTTATAGGGATTTGCATCTCCCAGATAACCGCGTGTATTTTTTCTATTTGTGTGTTGGTTAAATAGGGGGGCGGGAGCATGTGATAGTGCCGAGTTCAGTGTCAACAGAAATGACAAAGGGCTACGTAGAATGAAATTCTTTGAAAAGTTTCACTATTGAAATTGATTTTTTTTTTCAATCGCTTAGGTTGAGTGGTTTTATTAACAATTGTACAAAATTCGAAAGATTTGAGAAATGAAGACGTTGATGTATAGTTTTCCATACAACACCTGGACATCCAATAGATATTTTGGATATCCTATGGACATCCAATAGATATTTTGGATATCCTATGGACGTCCAGTTTTTATCCAAAGGATATCTAATGGACGTCCGATGGACGTTCTCAAGCCACCAACCTGGACGTCCGTGAGACATCCATTACGGACGTACATAAGACATCCATTACGAACATAAGATATCCTTCATGGACGTCCATGAGATATATCTCACGGACATCCATGAGATATATCTCACGGGCGTCCAAAATATATCCATCATGGACATCCTTATCGAAAAATTGACAGAAGTGATAAGTAAATGAAAACCTGAAATTCACCAGGAAAAGCTAGTCCGAATTTTTTTTTGGAGCGGGAAAATAACATTTATAATTCTGCATGAGAAAACATTCAGTTTTAATGCAATAATAATTCTATGATTGGAGTCTAGAGACAAAATCAAACATACAAAAAATGTCTCAATAAACATATATTCATGAGTAAAAAACAAAGATAATTTTATATAAAGTATGCATTCTTTGGTAGGTAACTTCCTTTTGAAAGAAAAACATCATAGTAAGATACTATAGCATCGGCTTCCTCTGGAGATGAGATATACAACCAAGCCGTATTAGCTTGTTCGGAAGACTTTCTATCATCTGATTTTGTGTTGACTTTGGCAGCTTCTAAAAGTATAAAAAATAATTATATAGCATTCAATAATATTCCTAACCAAGTAGAGGTTCTGGTACCTTCGATCTACCTTTCGCTTCTTGCCAACTGAACTGCGAATCAAAACCTTTTGTGATTATTGATGAGACGCATCCTTTTGTGAAATTATATGATGTAGCAACTATTTTTGAAATTTCTTGAAAAGTTATGTCCGGACAAAATTAAAATGATGAACTGGTCTTTTTCAGACAGATATACTTCTAGCAGCACTCCCAATGATTCTTCGGAGTCAATAGAAAAATCTCGAAAAGCCACAAAAGGTTTATTCGTATTATTGTATCAAGCTGTAATGAATGTAGTGTAGTGTAATTTATACCACATTTTGGATCGAGTGTAGCCGAGTGTAGTTCAAACAAAAGAATGTGTCAAATTTATTTGCAAACGAATGCTAAACTCGAGTATGACTTCACCAGCAGTGGGACGATAGGTTTGTTCACAAAATAAAGAGTCCGAAACCATCACAAGCATGCGTAGTCCCGCAGAACTCAAAGAATCCGTACAGTTCTGTGAAACTGCGCATGCTTCCGATGATTCCGGACTGTTTATTTTGTGAACGCGAACAATCCTTATGTAACTTTTTCGTATAGCCATTAGCCATAGTGATAATGCCGATAACGAAACAATCAGCATCTCTTTCCGGTAGGTACATCACAAAGTGATAGCGTGTGCTTCGTTTAACTTCGTTTAACTTCGTTTCGCTTCGCTTCGCTATGCAAAACAAGTTACAGAGTACCACCCCAGATGTAGGAAAGTGCTACATCTCGATGTAAACGAATAAACCCAAAAGATTGACCGAACATCATAAATTTTGGTTTAGTTAGTAGTTCTATTAGCATCTATTTTGACATTTCGTACTTCATCGAGTACCTACTTCCGATATATACTTACCTACTTACAATTAATTGTCTCCTTCCTTGATATAAAACTCATGTTTTGCAAAACGCAGATTCACTTAACTGCCAGTCAAAGCTATCAGTTTCTTTTGCTGGATACATGAGATCTCATAATTTAAATTAAATTTCTGTTGAGAGGCAACCCATGGCATACTTAATACTCGATAAATCGTGTTTGAATGTTTCTTTGAGTTTATGGATTTAAATTTTCTGGTTTCTTACTCTGAATAGTGTTAAAACGAAAGAAATGTTCAGATAGAGATGATAAGGTTATTTTCTTTGAGCTATATGTATATTATACACTTGAAGAAACGTATTTGAAGGTAATCGGAGCAGCAAGCAAGCAAAATGAATGGGAGTTTCATTGATGGAAAATGTTTATGATGCATAAAATTCCCTGGTAAAAAAAAATATAACCACTCATTCAACAGAAATTTATACACGACATATCTGCGCAACATATTAGTAAGGTTATAACGCCGGCACCACACTCTGGGGCCAGTGTTGGGGCCAACAGCATTTGTCCTATATGCGAATGAACGAAATAGGGTTGGCGCCAACGTTGGACGACGTCGGCGTCGTGTTGGTAGTCAAGTTGGTCCAAACGTTGGCCCCAACATTGGCAGCAGTGTGTGGAACCGGCGTTACTAAACTCTGGCATTAAATAGAATACATTTTGTTCGAAGGGCAGCCTTCAGAAGTCGAAACTTGTGCGAGCTAATGATTAACGGGGTCTCACCTTTTCACGTGCGATTCCTGTATATATGAACATAAATTAATTCTATTGGAAGGATTTTCATTTACGGTATCACTGTTGAGTATTGTATTACAGGTAAGATAAAACATAGAAAAGGTGGTCGTTGATGAAACATCGTTAAAACGTTTTATCTGTTATGATACTGAAAAATCAAAAGAGTCCGTGGAAGAATTTTTTTTCAGGGGGTCAAATGTAGTTTTAAAGTATATAAGGGGCTAAGTGCCAAAAATTCTCAAACTGGTTTTATTGCTTTAAAGTACATCACCTTCAATGTAAATAGCTATGCAAAAATGCACCGGCAAATGATTTAATTTTTCACCGGTAGGCGACGCATGTGTCAACTTTCGAGTTCGTATCAGTAAATAACGGGGTGAGTGCCAATTGCTCTATATTCGTCAATTCGGGTGAGCGTTGACGTTTTGGTAGTGAAAAGGTTGGCGGTTAAAGAAGTTTTGTTTATTATTGCTGTTTAAAAATGCAGAATAATGTTTCACCAAAGCAAAGACGTAAGAAAGGTAGAGGTAGGTAGAGGTTAGACTACATAAAGAAAGACAGATAAGAGGAAGTGCATGATGGAGGAAGCCATTGGCGCAGCCAGGGGGGGCTTTGGGGCTGCAGCCCCCCCTAAGCCACCAATGATGGCGTGGAATACGGAAAAAATATTGAAAAAATTCTAGAACTTTCGGAAGAATTTTTTTGGCAGTTTTATGTGCTAGGATAGGATCCTCTAGCACACCTTTAGCATTTATCGCATTTTGCGACCATAACGAGACACATTCGTTAAATACATAGGTATGTAGAAAGAAAGCTAAGAAAATTTCCTACAAGAAGATGTTATTGTTTGCTGGCCTAACAGTTCGCTTATAGGTGTTATATGTAGTTTTGCGTGCTAGGATGCAGGATTCGTGCGATACAATTTTTGCTGCACATTTATCTTTGTTTTATGGTACACCGTGTATCCGAACATATTCAAATCATACATTTTCAGAATCAACATAAAATTTTGAGTAAATCAGTGGTAATTTCGAGTGAATCTGATGACTTTGGAGTTTTGGCCATTTTTAAGGTCTAACCCTTTGATGTTTTTTCGGATGAAAATTTATTTTGTGCCGATCGACTCGAAAATCCCAGCATATACTAATTTTGGCATGCTGAATCGATTGGCGTTCGCAGAATTGCTCTATCTCGATTCAGTCGTTGGATGAAAATGTTATCTAGAGGTTGCAGGTGCCATTTTCCCGTCAAAAATTTTTCTAATTTTTTTCTATGTTATATTCGTTAATTCAATTTTTTTTCTATACGCTGACCAAATTTGAAATCTATTGCTGGTCAAACATAAATTTGGTGGGCGTTTATACGAACGTGTGCACTTTGAGTTAGACCGATTTTTAAATTTATCATTTTTCATTTTTCGAATACTGTGTCATGTTAAATTGATAGCGTAGAATACGGGAAAAATATTGAAAAAATTCTAGAATTTTCGGAAGTATTTTTCGTTGGCGGTTTTATGTGCTAAGATGCCGGATCCTAGCGCACCTTTTACATTTTTCGCATTTTGCGACCATAACGAGACACGTTCGTTAAATACATAGGTTTATAGAAAGAAAGCTAAGAAAAATTTCTACAAGATGATGTTATCGTTCGCGTTCCTAACAGTTCGCTCGTAGGTGTTATTCATAAAAAAGTCACTACACTAGAGCTAAAAGCTTTGTTCCATGGAGGGGATAATTCGCGGAGAGGGGGTGACAGAAAGTAGAAAAGCGCCGCAGACGAATTTTTTTTGCTTTCGAGTCGCTGTTAGAGACCCAGCGAGGCCGTTAGCTAACGGAGTCGATGATTCATATCGATTGGAATGTGTTTATCGCTTGTATGGATCTCATCAAGGCGTTCGTGAGTGGTGACGTCAGCCTGTTTACAAGAGATTGCACTCTGGTCAATCCAATTGCTTCTTCGGATACGCCACATTTTATTCAAATAGATTATGTTTGCCCAGAGTAGAAAACGATCGTACAACGATCAGAAACATTATTGTCATAGAGAGAAATTAGTATATATTTGATATAGTATCGATTCAGTTTTTGAATTAATACGGGTTTTCCTTTATTAAATCCTTGAATATACAGAGTGGGCCATTGAAAACGAAACAGCGGCTCTGTAGGTCGGCAGAACCGAGTTATATAAAAACGCTCGGACACGTCAACAACATTTTTGAGGGGGACATCGTTCACGATGAAATTCACCCGAAATACATTCCATCCCTTGGAGCTGTGACCACCACCCCTAAATTTTTAAATGGCAACATATGGCAAGTGATACCTCATTTGAAAGGTATTTTCCTTCTTAATATCAAACAACAAAAATAAATTAATTCTATCGATTCGTTTCCGAGATATAGGAACTTGAAGTTGGAAAATAACTTCTTTTTCACTCAATCAATAAAAATAAGATCTAACAATGCAACTGTTTAAAGAGAATTATCATTGTCAAGGAATTAAATGATCTAACTGTTTACCAACAAATAACATGCAATTCCGTTTCAAATTCTTATTTCATCTTCAATTACTTGATCGAAAAAATGTTAAAGTTCTTGAGAATCGATAAAAAGACGTTTTCTCGAATTCGACTCCAATGCGCGTACAACAAAAACATGTATGCGATAATTTTTTTCGCCAAATCGCAATTTTGGACGTCTGGCAATGTCAAACTGATCGTTGATTGAACGACATTAGAGTGAATTACAGCTGCTGAATATTTCCTCAATAATGGTGTTTACGATCGCGGAAAGAGTTGAAATAATAACAATTTTTTTCAAGAATGATGAGTGCGGTAACCGTACAGCTAATTTGTTCAATGAAACGCATCCAGATAAACTTGTTGCTAGAAAATACGTTCTAGAATTAGTGCAAAAGTTTCGTCAAACTGGATCAGTAGCCAACAAGAAACGAGACCCAGAACGTGAATTTCCTGTGAGAAATGAACCTGTTGAAGTTGCACTTTTAGGACAAGTTCATGCGGACCCAACATTGAGCACAAGGAAATTGGCAAGTGTTACCAATATTAGTAGGACCAGTATCCGCCGAATCCTGAAACATCATAAACTTCACCCCTACAAAATACATTTGGTACACCAATTGAATGAAGATGATTTTGATAGGCGACAGGAATTTTGTGAAATTATGACTACGAAAATAGATGCTGATGAGAATTTTCTTTTCAACATCTGCTTTTCTGATGAGTCTACATTATTTTTGAATTCGACTATGAATCGTCATAATTGTCGTTATTGGTCAGATGCCAATCCACATGTTTTCCACGAAGTCCATACTCAAACTCCCGAAAAACTCAATGTCTGGGCCGGTATTTTTGGGGACCGTTTGATTGGACCAGTATTTCTCGACGGTAACCTGACAGGAGAAACTTTTTTGGAATTATTGAATGAATTTGTTTATCCACAATTAGTAGACATCATTGAAAATGACAATCGTTACCATGAAGACCACTTGAAATTTCAACAAGACGGGGCACCTCCACATTATGCACAGCCTGTTAGGGCGTTTTTGGATAGAATGTTTTCTGGAAGTTGGATTGGAAGAAGAGGCGCTATAGAGTGGCCAGCCAGATCTCCAGATTTAACCCCACTCGACTTTTTCCTGTGGGGTCACTTGAAAAACAAAATCTATGCAACCGAACCAGAATCTCTGGAAGAATTACAACGTAGAATTATTGAAGAATGCCGTCGAATAACGCCGGAAATGCTACGAAATGTGAGGTCTCATTTTGAGCAGAACTTGTACTATTGTATGGAAATGGGTGGTAGACAGTTTGAACATTTAATTCATTGACAATAATAATTATTGCGACAGTTGCTTTATCAGATATTGTTTTTATTGATTGAGTGAATAAAAAGTGATTTCCCAACTTCAAGTTCCTATATCTCGAAAACGAATCGATGGAATTGATTTATTTTTGTTGTTTGATATTAAGAAGGAAAATACCTTTCAAATTAGGTATCACTTGCCATATGTGGCCATTTAAAAATTTAGGGGTGGCAGTCACAGCTCCGAGGGATGGAATGTATTTCGGGTGAATTTCATCGCGAACGATGTCCCCCTCGAAAATGTGGTTGACGTGTCCGAGCGTTTTTATATAACTCGGTTCTGTCGACCTACAGAGCCGCTGTTTCGTTTTCAATGGCCCACTCTGTATTGAGATTTCACAGATCGAGCTTTTGAACTCCGCCTATTGTCAGCTCACTACTAACGATGATTCTAAGTAGAGAGCTCTGTAATATCAAACTGTAATATTTAACCGCCAACTTAATTCGAGAAAATATACTCTCGCCACAAATAGCCTTATTTTAACGACGAAAAGAAACAAATCTGATAAATTTCCACCATAAATTACGAGTTATAAGCAACGATGTTTAATAACGACACTTCTGAAATGACCTAGGTTGGTTGAAGGAGAAAAGAAAAGAGGAAGATGGTGTCGCTATAAATTTAAAATATAAAGTGGAAAGCCCATCGCAGCCTCGTTGTGCAGACACTTACATTACACTGTTTATGTCTGTTGGGGTGTTAGTGGGGCTGGGGCTGCTTTGTGCTCCCGCTAATTTCGACACTGTTCTGCGCGATACAGAACTCAAAGCAGGAGCGTGCGGGGGGGTGTAGCCTTGAGGGGGTCTCATTGGTTGAAAATATATACAGTGCGCGTCATATAGGATTTTCTTTTTATTAGCCAGTTATTGCAAATTTAGAGTTTGTGCAAAATTACTTTTACGATGTCTTCCTATCCATCGGCTACACCTGTCAAATATGACATTTTTTCTAAAAAATTACAAAAAGTTAGGAAATTCCCCAATATTTCAAAAAAATTATATGAAAAAGTTTTTTTTTGTGGCTTTCTACTCACCTACCAAATTTGAAACAGTTTGAACAACTTTGATTTTTTTGGCGTTTTCTTAACCTTTCAATTTTTCCGCTAATTTGAATTCAGTAAAATCTGAAAAAAACAGTTGAGATGTAACACACCCATCTGCTGATTTTTTTTCTGTTTTAAAATGTTTCTAATTGCATATTTTCAAATAAATGCTGAAAGAATTACGATCTACTTGATGCAAAGTGGCTCTTAAACAGAAACAGATATTTTTGCGGATTTTATCAATTTATTGCGAGTGGTTACAACTTTTTTTGAGAAGGAGGGGAAGGGGTCGGGGGTCCATGCCCCCTGACCAACATTTTTTTTCTTTTCGTAATTTTCCATGTCCGAAACCATTAGAAACATTTTATAATTCCTACGCGTTTTCTATCTAGCTTCGAGTAGGGACAGGGGGGGAGAGGTTCAAAACTATGTAATTCGATGATTAGATATTTTTCACAATTTTTACGGATTTTTTCGATTTTAATTTTGCAAGTTTTCGCAACTTTTTTCGAAAAGAGTAGAGGATCGAACCACCTACAGATATATTTTTCCATGTACGAAAACGTAAAAAAAAATCGAATTTCCACGCGTTCTCTATGTAGCTTTCGAGAGAGAACAGAAGGGTAAACATTTTTGAAACCGTATTATTCGACGGTTAGATAATTTTCACTATTTTTCCGAATTTCGCAAGTTTTCCCAATTTTATTTATGGCAGGAAAGGGGCGACCCAACCGTTCCCATTATTTTCCACGTCCGAAACTGTTGGAAAATTTTTCGAATTCCTTTGCGTTCTCTATCTAGCTTTGGAAGGGTGGGGCAGGGGAAGGGGAAAATTTTTTAAAACCATATTATTCAACAGTCAGATAATTTTCACAATTTTTACGAATTTTTCCTATTTAAATGTTTTCACTAAACGAGCATAGCTTTTGAGTACGAGCGAGCACAGTGAGCGAGTAACTTAAAAGCTATACGTACTAGAAGGAAATGGGTCATTTCATGCTCATTGTACACTATACTTTTTCTACGACCATCTGAATCATAAACAAATCTGTAATATTTTTAATAACACTTTTTATCATAAACTTTCGTGCCTTCACGATTCCCATAATATATACAACCTAAAAAAGAAATTGAGGATACAAATATTGAAAGTTATAATAAAAATCGAACACTAATCGATTTTATAAAAGAAAAAAAAAGTGGTGTATTTGGGATTTGAACCCTCAACCCTACGATCCAAATCCGATCGTTCCCCCACTCATCACTCGCTGCTACGAGCTCATACAATAATGTAACGGTATTACCTGCTATAGAAATTCCTGCCATCTATTCGAAAAAATAGAATTCGATTTTCATCAATCTTTATATTGAAATTAGCGGTGTTTGTTTGTTTTTTTGTTTTTTTCCGTTAACCAGCTGTCGTCCCCTTACGAACGGCAGCCCTCAAAAGTCGAAACTTGTGCGAGCCAAGGATTAACGAGGTCTTACCTTTTAACGTGCGATTCCTAGCACTTAAATGTGTCAATGTCAAATCATCCTCACTATCCCTACTCATTTTCGATTACTTATTTTTTTAACGAATTTTGTAAATACTGATGTAAAATGTCAAATTATTGGATAGACACTTTAACAAACTTGAATCGATCTTATATTATTTATGATCATCAAAATTGTTTTTCTATGACCACAAAGTAATATGCCCATTTTATGCGCTGTATCTATCAAGGAAGCAGGCCGATTGTATACACTTTTTCATTTCTACAACGCGAGCTGTACTGTAATGATCATTTCAGTAAAGGATATTCCATTTCCCACGACTTTCATGAACTATTAGACTGTCATTATATGTATTAACAATTTTCTATCAACCTGTGTTTCATTGACAGTGATATTACGATGTAGTAAAGTGACAGTTTTTTGTAGTAAAATGCCGCTTTATTGGACTAAAACAGCATATTATCAGTCAAAATGCGAAAAATGATTTTTTCTACATTCATGCAAAAAGCAAAACTTTATTGAACTATATTTAGTGGAAAAAGAAGTTCTTTATTGCACTAGTGCAATAAAGTCTTTATTGCACTCATCTGTCATTCTACTTCAACGTTCTGTCATCATGACAAACATAAACGTTCAAACATATTAAGTAGATATTCTGTGAGATTGGCAATAAGTTTTAAACAGTTACATATTTTAAATTATTTTGTATTAATGTTAGCAGCCAGGCTTGAAAAAATAATATCTTCCCGAGAATAACTCCATAATCAAAACTGATCCGCTTTTTTCTAAACCGCCTACATGCATAGAGCAAACTGTCTGTACTATGAGTATGACCACACCTCGTCATAACATACGCGCTCACGGCTACTATGATTTTGATTTTTATAATGCATCTGTAGTTACAGAAACGTCAGTCAAAAATTAATTCTGACAATTACAGAATTGAAAGTTTCAAAATGAGTAATAATAATGGAAAAATAGATGATTGTGATTTCTTTCAATGCAATTTGATAGTAATATTTAATTATTTGAGTTACGATTTTCATTTTCATACACCTTAATAATTAATTTTTGTTGAAAAGGGGAAACATTCTCCATGAAAATTGAAAAATGAAAAATGTGATTTATTTGTAATATCTAACAGAAAACAACTAAATCACATTTTTCATTTTTCAATTTTAATGGAGAATGTTCCCCCTTTTCAACATGAATACCTGGATGGAAGGATGGAAAATAGCTACTAAAATTTGTCTTTCAGTCGCAGATGATTCCACAACAGATTTTATGAATGTCCTATTCATATTTTCGAACTAAAATCAAAATTAATTTTTGCTTTTTGCATGAACGTAGAAAAAATGTTGTATGCAACTCCTGCAAAAATTGTTTATTGCACTCGACGTGTTGTCCAACTCGGCCTAACGGCCTCTTCGAACAATTTCACGTCGAGTGCAATAAACACTTACTTTTTGCACTTGTTGCATAAATAACCATTAAGCAATTATCTAATAATGAAATTTAAAAAAAAACAATACCTAACGCACGGGAAAAGATTCGAAAGTGTGTCCTTGTGTAGGTTTAGATCGTGTCTGAAAGAACTCAAGTTCTCATATTACTTTCTGCAATACCTTGGAGTTTCTGTCTGCGAAGTTTCTCGATACGATAAGGCCTCACCTCATTAGCGCCTTCCAGCCAGCTCGGGAGGCACGCTCCTGGCAGAAGAGCCCGCGATTTATGACGCGAGCGCACGTGCTACAGATAATGATAAAGAATACGGGCTTGCCTGCAGAGATAACGCCCTCTACATAATAGGATTTACTATACCTAACATAATGGTCCATTCTGAGGCGTTTTCTTATTCTTTCTGGAGATAAAGTGGTCGGAATGCTCGCGATATCTAGTTATCAGTGTTGCCGCAGCAGCGTCATGGGCGCCGCGCCGCCGGAAATGAAGGAATCTGCGCGATAACGGCAACGCCATCGTCTGGCTCACAATGCGAATAGAATGTTATCGGGCGGCGGGTTTTTACGTCTTTTGTTCGTCGAGGAGCGGCCTTCTTTTCGCTCTTCGCGCCTTTGTCTACGACAATCGCGGCTGATTGTTAATTGAGTTTTGGAGGATGCGGCTAAATGAATTCGTGGAAGTTTTCTTCGCGAGATGCACTAACGACGGTTTCGGTGCGATTTGCTTTATTGGGAATCAAAGAGAGTTTGTTTGCCGATTGTCGATCAGACTGGATGGATTATGATCGTTTCGAAAATTTGCTGTCAACGGTTATCGCCCATTGTTAACACCGTTTTATAAGCTTCACTTGTTGCTGCCAAGAAAAACAACAACAATGTAATAAAATCTTGGAAGTCAATTTTAACCCACTTCCAGTTGTCTTAATAATTTGAAGGGACCCCGCAAAATCCTTATGTAAAATGGCTCTCGGCTAAATTCCATGAACTTTTGGTTGTTGTAGATTTTGACTTCCTCGGTAAAAGTGTCATGGGCACAAAAATATCGGCCGACTAGTTTTCGAGATACAGGGTGTCAAAGATGAAAAGTGAAGATTTTTGCTAATAATTTTTAACAATTCCAAGAATTGACAAAACGCCTATTTATTTTGCGAATACCATGCCTCAATGATGGCACAATGTCACCTTGATCTCGAATCCATACTTTTTCATTTTTGCTCTGCAACAGGGTGAACAAAGAAAAATCCAATTCAATTCATTTTATACTAATCAAGGGCGAGTTCTTTAATGCGAAAAGAATACTCAATATAGCCAGTATGAAATCCCTCAATCTCGACCAATTCAATTCAGATGAGAAAAATGTTTTATATGATTTTTGTGAAATGTAGGGTTTTTGCAAAATAGGGGATGTTTTCCAAACAAGCCGACGAAAAACTAGGACAGATATTTGGCATACAATCAACAAATTAATGGTGAAGGTGGGTATTATACTTCCCAGAATTTTACAAGAAATTCCGTGATAGTAAATATCCACGTTTTGTGGACATTCATTCAATGAAATAATTCTGAAATGTATTCGAATATATTTCGCACAAAAATATAACTCAACGCTTTGCGGTCCAATTATATTGTCATAATCAAGGAAATGAAAAACAGTCCATTCAAAATATGCAGAGGAAAAAAACAGGGGAAAACCTCAAACAAACAAGTAGCGACTTCTACTAAAGCCAGTGTCGGGGCTAACCCGACATCGGACCGGAACGTTAAAATTTTACTGTCGGGGCTGTCCCGACAAAGAACCGCAAAGGGTTAATGTAAATAAAACACTTTTGAATACAAGCTTCCATTCAACATGTATAGAAGGTATTGCAATTTTGGAATAAGTACCGCACTAATAGTCTAGTCCAAATATTTTCAAACGAGAATTGCTCAAAAATAGCTCATTTCGGTCTTCGATGTAGTCCACCGTATCTGAAAATTTTCATCTTGGGTATGGTGGTTTCATGAGAGCGTAAAGAATAGCTTGCTATAGAGGAAGGGATATCGTCGTGAGCTGTGTGCGGTGTGTCGCATTGCCACGTGCTCCGTTAATGCGTCGGGTGGGGTAACAGGAGAGACGCACAGTATTTTGTGTGTGTGTGTGTCTCTCCTGTTTATCATATCAATGCGTTCCTTGTTGCTCGCGTAGATTTCTGTCTATACCCCAGATAAAAAGTTCCCGATACTGTATATGAGGTATAAATAAATTCTGTACACTCAAAAGTATGTTGCCGACAAATGAATCCGGAGACCTTTGCTGAAATTGATCACAATATCTTGGATTCCTCAAACCGTACATTATATAACCGATATTTTTCCGAAATACGGGGTATTTATTGGAACAAAAAACAGCATTGTTCTAAGAAAATTGGACTGAACGTTTTTACTCACCCTGTATACATGAAATGACTATGTGACGTTATCAACAGTGAAGAATGTTTGATATATTAATGATATGCTCTCCCTAATCCGAACTAAAAATCTAGGGGTTGACGTACCCTTATTTTCGAACCACCCTGTATAAAAAAATAATATAATTCAGCTTTGGTTGAGATTGAGGGAGTTCATCATGCCTATATTGAATATTCATTTCTCATTCGAGAACTCACACCGGTTGGAATGAAATTAATCGAATTAATTGGCCAATTTTGTTGTGTCCATAGACACTTTTGGCGAGGAAGTCAAAATCTACAACATACCAAAAATTCACGGAATTTAGCCGAGAGCCATTTCCTATAAGGATTTTACGAGGTCCTTTGGCACACATATCAAGAACCTACAACAGTATAAGAATTCCATAATATTAATGTAATAATATTACTAATAACAGTTTTAAAATATAATTTTAACCCAATTTCAATCCTCCCAACAATCTGAAATTTTGCACACATATCAAGGATCAATGGAAATACAAGGATTCCATAATAATCAAAAGTACCTAAATAATAATGAGGTGAATTTTTAAATTTAATTCTCACCCACTTGCAATAGTCCGAATAATCAAAAATTGGGCACCCATAGCAAGGACCGATTACAATAGATCCACAAGAAACCACTTATTTAACCGCCCATAGAAGCACAGATGTTGTTTTCTCTCAATTATCTTCATTAATTCAATTATTCAGTTATTCCAGCTATCATACATAATCACATATCACATACCCCTCTCTATAATAGTTGGTAAAACAGCATCCGAATATTCTGCGATCGCATCATCGCCTTCGTCGTCTTCTTTTTCCGATCGAAAAATTGTTAACGGTCGCCGCGCCGCGATCGTATTTCGATCAAGCAAGCCGTGAAACAACGTGGGAGGTGGAAATTGTTTCGCCTCTCCTTAAACTGTTTCATGCAGCCGATTAGAACTCAGCCGACTGTTACATAACATTGTTATCCTGAAAATTGTCACCGCTGCCGCTGATGGAAATTCGTTCTCTGATGTATACTTTACCTGCCGGGCTTCGGGCTACGGCGGAATCTCATTCGGGCTAATGCTGGAATAACGGGGTCTTAGGGCTGGTATTTTCTGAGTATTGTGGGAATGGAAACGAGCGGAGCTCGTAAGAGGATAGTCTAGGGTCGATAATTTTTGACACCAACAAAAATCAGAACAGGATGATATCCATTGAGAAAGTAAGAGAATATGACAGAAATAAAGGGAAAAATTAATTACGGGCGATTTGAGGGCGGGAAGGGGACGGGGCAGAGATTTTTAGGGTGGAAAACGATTTATCACGATTTCAGGCAAAACTACGAGTCCTATCGAAAAAAGTTAAATGGCAAAGATGTAGGTAATAAGAAGACACACCTTTTGTATATACATTTTTTTCACATTACCTCAAAATTCATGCGAAAATCCAAAAAACCGACTTTTTGGTTTTTTATTTTTATCTCTCACAAAAATTTTTTGTTTTTCACGAAATTTGGTGCAAACTCACCTTTTCATGTCCCAAACACACTGTAATTTTTTGGATTCAAAATATTTATTTTTCTTCAATCGAAAATTCAACTGTCATATCTGCGATTTGAAAAAAATTGGAGTGCTTTTTGTTCGTTGAAATCTCTTCTTTTTGGTATAAAAAATATACATTACTATGGCAAATTTTCTCTGGAAATGCAAACAATGAAAAAACTCGAATTCGACAAAAAAAATGTGAAATTTTGAGCTATTTAATAAAATTTACACTTAGAATACTCGAAAAATGTTAGTTTCCTTTGTTGCGTTGATAAATTAAAAAAACTAAAAATCGTAGATATACTACGGTTTATTTATGAGTACGTGCTGTGCTGCCTCGGAATAAACTTTTTTGGAGTGTGCGGCATTATTTGAATAAAGTTCTCTAAAAAAAATAAACAGTTATTATATTGCCAAACTATAGCAATTGTATCATTAATTTGAATGTTTTGTTATGAATTGTCGCCCTATTTTCAAATGATGACAGCAAAATACTGTACTTTTCAAAAATGCATCAATGTAGACACAGTGTTTGAAAATATACTATAGGATTATTTTACGCAGAGGTGAATATCACTTCAACGCACTATCAACAGTGCGGCAACATTTTGTTACGTACAGAATTTTTTTTTGTATTTTTGTATTTATGTCACTTTTGAGACGTCCAAAATGTAGTATGTTTTTTAGTTTCTCTAATGTTTTTCCCCATATTTAGTTCATTAATTTTTTTCTCGTAATTTAATGAGTTTGCGGACTATAAGCCGAAAATACTTCAAAGAGAATTGGTGAATCGGATTTGATACCATACATATATCTTGATTCCCACTGAACAACCTGCGAACTTCTCTATCTAATAGAAATGAATTATCTTCCCAACAAGAGCATCAAAACACGAACAAAGTGGGAAAAAACTCGAATATAATGTGAACAAATACGGGGATTGTGATGGAAAGAAAGCACAAAACTATGTAATTGAATAAAAGTGCCGAGAAGTGCCACAGTCTATGAAGGTTTACCCGATAAATCGTCCTCACACTGATGAGAAGCAAACAGCCAAGGAATTGGATTGTATGTTGGAAATGGATGATCACATTGACACACATTGGGTATTTTAACGATTCCATTGATATTGATCTAACTTAATTGAATACAAACTAAGATTCAGGCATTATTTCACTTGTGTGATAATGGATTCATTGTGACACTATTTCAACTGAGTATTACTCCTGAATTAAACTTCGAGAGATTTCCAGTAGTGAATACTTTTTGAATTTTGTTTCTCAAGTGAGAATCAACTGCAAGGTAATCCCTCTAACACCATATCTCACTAATTTCAAGAGGTTTATGATCCACAAACACTCGACTACTATGTTCCATGAATCCATGTTAAAATGGTATTCATTCAAAGGATTTCCTTCAAAATGACACATAATGTTCAATTTCCTACATCATACCATTTCTCAGTAATTTTCCGTAATATTTGTATAGCAACAATGAGCCTAATGGTGAATATCTCTGAAAATGAACGCAAATAAGAAAGAGCGTTTCTCCGTGAAGTTTTTCACAACAAACTCGATTAGGATGAAAAGTGGATTAAAAGAAAATTAAAAGTATTTTTACAAAAGTTTTGTGTTCGTTCTTGAACAGATTTTTACAAGCGCCTGTCGAAACATGAAGCAGAGCATTCAAAAATGTTTGGGAGTCTGGAAGTTATCTCGTTTGTGTAACTGAGTGCTATTCTTGCAGTATGTAATTTACAGGTTGTTCCATTTATAATGTGCAATAATTGCAGAACTAGTTAGAACTTCCTCTAACTCCAAAACGGCGCATCGAAACAAAAATATATTCAGCTGATTCGAAAATATTCAGCAACCTAGACAAAGAGATCTAGTAAAGATTAAAGATGTACCAAGACATCTTCGATACTGGACAAGACAGAGGGGGCAGAACAAAGGTGGTACATTACAAGATCGACACTGGAAATGCCCGACCTATCCAACAAACAGCTAAGACGCCAAGAAAAAAAAGGTCCACAAAATAGTCGATACAGGGAAGAAAGGAGTTATCGAAACTTCTGACAGTCCATGATTCTCCCCAGTCCTACAAGCAAAGGAGAAAGAGAGATCAACATGCTTTTGCATAAACTATCCCACACATTTTCTCCCGCCAACGAACCATCAGATGGATCTTGCTGGGTCTTAACACCAACGAAGGTAGTGGATCGGAAGGAATTCAGCCGATCGTTTTCGAAGAAGGTTCTCCCGAACTAATACCGGTTTTCTGCAAGTTATCCAACCTTTCGTGCCAAGAAGTATATATTTTACTTTCCGTCAACTGATTATGATTTATGTATGGCATATATCCGATCTGTTATGGAATACTCTTCCCATATATGAAGTGCAACACCCAAAAACTCATCGAAACTTTTATATTCTGTCCAAAAAAGAGCCATTCGTCTCGTCGATGATACTTCGCTTACAAGCTCGCTCACTCCTTTGAAACACCGCAGAAAGGTTGGCGATCTGTCTCTGTTTTATAGATATTTCCTCGTTCTTCCAACGAACGGCAAAGCTTTGGAACTCGCTGCCTCAGGGGGTGTTCTCTGAGATTTACAGCTTTCAGAAAATCAAAAACAGCAATTCCTACCTACTTTCCTTCTCTCCCACGATGTTCTCTGAACAATACAGGATTTTCCTTTTTGTGGTAACCAGAACCTATCAAAAAAACATTATCTACTGAACAACCTGTTGAAGGACTGCATATTTCCAGTGGAACAAGTCGTAAGGGTTGTAGTCGTTTTGTGTTACACGCTTGTGGTCAAGATTCCTGTTATCAATTGTTAAAAAATCATTTGTTAATTAGCAAAATAAGTATGGAGCGGGAATTAATTGTCACCTTTATTGAAACATTTTGGGGGCCACTGTTCCCGGCAATAAAAATCTAAACGGCAATTTGTCTGTCTTGAAACCGCTTCTCCTTACTCAATACCCCTAATTTAAGCTCTGCAATTCGCGCGTCTTCTTTCATCCAACCTTTTAAGAGCGAAGTTTTAAAAACTGACAAAAAGTAAGCGAATGAATGAGCCTTAACTAGAAGCAATGAATATTTATATATCTAATTATGGGATTTCCATTCAGGTCATGAAAGGCGGTGAAAGAGTGAGGAGAACACGTCATGTATTATGATGAATTGAGAGTAATTTTTGATAACTGAAATAGGCTGGAAGACACTTAGGGGGAGCTGCAAACAGACAGTTGTTGCGTGAAATGGACGTTGTAAAAAAATAAAAAAACATCATCGACACTATTGAGTTAGTCATCTCTTCACCTAGTGTAGAAATAAGTCCTGCAACATGCAATATGAGTTTCAAAAATAAATTTAAAAAAAATTTTAGAGAAAAGCTTCTATTTAAATGCTCCAAAAAAACGAAATTGAACTTTGAAGTGAATCAAACCATTATTTTGTTACGTTATAAAATTTCATATGATCTAACTCTGTATTTCTTATAAATTAAATTTGAAATTATCACGATTCATTCTCGCGTGTTTTCAAATTCGTACATGTTCTCTATCTAGCTTTCGAGGGGGGGTCAGGAGGGTGAATTCTCTTGAAACTACGTCATTCGACGGTCAGATATTTTTCACTATTTTTAAGGATTTTTCCGATTTGAATTTCGCGAATTTTGCAATTTTTTTTTTTCGAGAAAGGGGCCCAAAGCCCCCCTGCCCGACACGAATTTTTTTCGAAGTAATTATTGACGTCCAAATCCATAAAGAAAATCAGAAACTCTAAGCATTGTCATTCTAGCCTTCGAGGGGCAGGGGGGGATTTGACATTGATGTATTGTCATCAAAACAGAACCAATATATCAATTTTCAACTACTCCGTAGAATAAGAGCAAGTGGTTTTAAGTAAGCTTACACGTTTTTTTCCCAAACTAACACAAAAACATTGCTCAAAAAATGATTGTTATGTCTTCATTTTTTTGATTTTTTTATAAATCAGTGAACCGAGATGAGTTGAGAATCTGGATTTTTCTTTTCAGCCTTGGTTACTCTGGTTATTTGGTTTTTTATTCTCGGATTCTATATTGGGTGTTCATTTTATTGAAATTAATAATGTTCGAGGTGGAGGCGAGATTCAAAAATTATAACATTCAAACTACAATGAACAAAAGCATGTTTTTATTTCAATATAAACTTCAACGATAACAAATATATGAAACAAATAACCACCCAAAACAACAATTGATATTATTCTAAGCTAAAGTAGCCCTGCTCGTCTTGAAATCTTCGACGCTTGATCCAGTTTGAAATTTTGCGTATCTAAAAAAAAAAACATATAAATCGTTGGTTCTGGTATGTTTCTGTCACCCACTTACATTCTTTGGTATTTTAGTCTTTCCTGATAAGGTAGTGATGGTTTAGTTTTTGCCATTGCATCTAACAGATGCTTCTGCGTTATTTTAGATTCCAATACTTCAGAAGAATCCTGAAAATCATAAAATCAGATAAATAAGTTGTTCACAACACAATGCACTTCTATGTATTGCAGACAGCGAATGCCTTGGGGTTTCTCCCCACCAGTGAAGATAATTGAAAAAAATCTGGAGGCGAAAATGAATGTAGTTGTGGTGCTAAAGGTAGGTACGGGGTACCTCCCTTTCTGGAATGTAACTGGCAATGTAGGATTTGCCCTTCGTTGATTTGAGAGAGTGCCCTCATGTTGATGAATGAAATGACAGTTGATGTGATAATACTAATCCTTATTCATTCAGTTCAGTGTTTTATATATGAAACATGATTAAACTAATTTGTCATTATGGTGTAGAAAAGCGTAAAATTTTATCATATCAAGGTCATTTATTGTTTGTGCACGTTTCTGTCACATGAGACGAGTTTTTAAATTCATCGATGGATAATGCGCATTCGTGCTGTTATTATCCATCGATGAATTTAAACTTACCTATACTTTCAGTGAACTCGACTAGTACAATTACTACTACTACTATTTGTTAGTTTTACTCCCTTTATTACAAATGTAGCTGTAGCGAATCGCTTCAATAAATTATTTATGTAAAAATAGAAATTTAAAGCTGCATCTAAATGGACTCCCAACACTTTTACTGGTTTCTCATTGTTATTAGTAAGTGTGTAATTCAAAGGTATTCGTAATATACTAAATGATTGATACTCTATTTTGGTCACCTATTATAAATACTGTAACAATTGAAATTGTCTAAACGTTTAAAACCTGATGTATTTAAATCTTATACTATAATTTATTAACATTTATTAACAGATCGGTTATAATTGATTTTTAAATATTCCACTCACTCTCTATTATTCGAATAGGCACCGGCACTGATTCAAAACTACCGTTTCGCCGTGAAGATTTCTTTATATAGCGTGGTGAGCTGGTTCCAGAGTTCTCTCGAATTTCTACTGGCGACTAGATGTCGCTCTCGATTAATCTTGTATCCATTGCCAGCGGCGAAGATGAATGGTGACATATCGACTATAAATAGCTGTGATTTGTGTGCTATTTACGAGCTCCGTCAGGACCGGCTTGAGTAGAAATTGTTACAATACATCATCAGCGTAACCAATAAGAGTCGCATCATCATCATCATCATCAACGTAAACAATAAAATGGAGAGGGTCAAGAACTGATCCTTACAAAATCAAACATGAAGAAACCCACTACGCCAATGCCGCCTACTATGATACAACCAAGAGTCACACCGCACAAAGGCTCGGAATAAGTGTCTGGATGATCGCGGTTAATTATTTACCCATTTCTGTGCACTCCTCCGACCGTTTGGCGAGATTACGTTGATTACATGAAACTAGGCTGACAGCGGAGTCGGGGAAGGAAAAGCTCGCGTTTTAAGATTGCTTACACTCCGAATAAGGTTCCAACAAGAACTATATAGCGATCATAATTACCGCAGTCATTAGGCGTCTTCATTAGGTGGGAGTTTGGCGACAGCTCGCGAGCATTATCACACTGAGATAAGGTGGAATGTTTCTATAGTTGACGGTGTCTTCGTCTGTTGGAGAAAACGGATATGTAAAAACAGATTTTTTTCACTATTTTTAAGGATTTTTCCGATTTGAATTTCGCGAATTTTGCAATTTTTTTTTTTCGAGAAAGGGGCCCAAAGCCCCCCTGCCCGACACGAATTTTTTTCGAAGTAATTATTGACGTCCAAATCCATAAAGAAAATCAGAAACTCTAAGCATTGTCATTCTAGCCTTCGAGGGGCAGGGGGGGATTTGACATTGATGTATTGTCATCAAAACAGAACCAATATATCAATTTTCAACTACTCCGTAGAATAAGAGCAAGTGGTTTTAAGTAAGCTTACACGTTTTTTTCCCAAACTAACACAAAAACATTGCTCAAAAAATGATTGTTATGTCTTCATTTTTTTGATTTTTTTATAAATCAGTGAACCGAGATGAGTTGAGAATCTGGATTTTTCTTTTCAGCCTTGGTTACTCTGGTTATTTGGTTTTTTATTCTCGGATTCTATATTGGGTGTTCATTTTATTGAAATTAATAATGTTCGAGGTGGAGGCGAGATTCAAAAATTATAACATTCAAACTACAATGAACAAAAGCATGTTTTTATTTCAATATAAACTTCAACGATAACAAATATATGAAACAAATAACCACCCAAAACAACAATTGATATTATTCTAAGCTAAAGTAGCCCTGCTCGTCTTGAAATCTTCGACGCTTGATCCAGTTTGAAATTTTGCGTATCTAAAAAAAAAAACATATAAATCGTTGGTTCTGGTATGTTTCTGTCACCCACTTACATTCTTTGGTATTTTAGTCTTTCCTGATAAGGTAGTGATGGTTTAGTTTTTGCCATTGCATCTAACAGATGCTTCTGCGTTATTTTAGATTCCAATACTTCAGAAGAATCCTGAAAATCATAAAATCAGATAAATAAGTTGTTCACAACACAATGCACTTCTATGTATTGCAGACAGCGAATGCCTTGGGGTTTCTCCCCACCAGTGAAGATAATTGAAAAAAATCTGGAGGCGAAAATGAATGTAGTTGTGGTGCTAAAGGTAGGTACGGGGTACCTCCCTTTCTGGAATGTAACTGGCAATGTAGGATTTGCCCTTCGTTGATTTGAGAGAGTGCCCTCATGTTGATGAATGAAATGACAGTTGATGTGATAATACTAATCCTTATTCATTCAGTTCAGTGTTTTATATATGAAACATGATTAAACTAATTTGTCATTATGGTGTAGAAAAGCGTAAAATTTTATCATATCAAGGTCATTTATTGTTTGTGCACGTTTCTGTCACATGAGACGAGTTTTTAAATTCATCGATGGATAATGCGCATTCGTGCTGTTATTATCCATCGATGAATTTAAACTTACCTATACTTTCAGTGAACTCGACTAGTACAATTACTACTACTACTATTTGTTAGTTTTACTCCCTTTATTACAAATGTAGCTGTAGCGAATCGCTTCAATAAATTATTTATGTAAAAATAGAAATTTAAAGCTGCATCTAAATGGACTCCCAACACTTTTACTGGTTTCTCATTGTTATTAGTAAGTGTGTAATTCAAAGGTATTCGTAATATACTAAATGATTGATACTCTATTTTGGTCACCTATTATAAATACTGTAACAATTGAAATTGTCTAAACGTTTAAAACCTGATGTATTTAAATCTTATACTATAATTTATTAACATTTATTAACAGATCGGTTATAATTGATTTTTAAATATTCCACTCACTCTCTATTATTCGAATAGGCACCGGCACTGATTCAAAACTACCGTTTCGCCGTGAAGATTTCTTTATATAGCGTGGTGAGCTGGTTCCAGAGTTCTCTCGAATTTCTACTGGCGACTAGATGTCGCTCTCGATTAATCTTGTATCCATTGCCAGCGGCGAAGATGAATGGTGACATATCGACTATAAATAGCTGTGATTTGTGTGCTATTTACGAGCTCCGTCAGGACCGGCTTGAGTAGAAATTGTTACAATACATCATCAGCGTAACCAATAAGAGTCGCATCATCATCATCATCATCAACGTAAACAATAAAATGGAGAGGGTCAAGAACTGATCCTTACAAAATCAAACATGAAGAAACCCACTACGCCAATGCCGCCTACTATGATACAACCAAGAGTCACACCGCACAAAGGCTCGGAATAAGTGTCTGGATGATCGCGGTTAATTATTTACCCATTTCTGTGCACTCCTCCGACCGTTTGGCGAGATTACGTTGATTACATGAAACTAGGCTGACAGCGGAGTCGGGGAAGGAAAAGCTCGCGTTTTAAGATTGCTTACACTCCGAATAAGGTTCCAACAAGAACTATATAGCGATCATAATTACCGCAGTCATTAGGCGTCTTCATTAGGTGGGAGTTTGGCGACAGCTCGCGAGCATTATCACACTGAGATAAGGTGGAATGTTTCTATAGTTGACGGTGTCTTCGTCTGTTGGAGAAAACGGATATGTAAAAACAGATTTTTTTTCTGAAATCGCTCAAGAATGCGTACTTTCTCGGAGCAACTTCAGACCCCAAAACACGCCAATCTAGTATTTTAGTCCGTTGCTAAGCAACGAACTTTCCCGTATCGAAAACGGTCCGGGAATTTTTTTTCCGGAGACAACTATTAAAAAAAAAGTCACTTTGATGTGGATGCTAGGCAACAAACGCTAGGCAACGAGGAAGCAGACTGTCTTACCAAAGAAGGAATAAACAAACAAGGTCCAAGCAAAAAGGCTAGTGAGCCTATCGCAAAGGAAACTAAACAGCTTCTCGAGTCGGACAAGAAAAACTTGAAATTGGTTACGTGACCACCTTGATAAAAAAAATTACCACGAGAAGAAAATATATGTTTCGGTCAACGTAAAAGGTTGTAAATCTACACAACTGTTCGGAATATTTTTCAGATGTATCTGTCAAGTTTGCATTTTCTCTTTTGATATAACAAAAAAAACATCATGGGTCGATAAATAAAATGTTCCGTCCGCATCTTTTATTTTGTGGGTGAAAAACTTCTATAGCTTGGTCTAGTTGTTCTTAGTCGACTTTACCGTTGTCAAGACACGTTCACGATTCAATTAATTAAACTGTCACTATCTTAATGATCAGCAAACATCCAAATCATTATCACGAAAATATTATCACCTCGAAAAAATTAGCAATGGTTCTACACAATAATCTGATAGGTCGAAGCGCTTGTAAGGCTGCATAGCCCTTACAACCCCCCAGTTATTTCAGAGATTTCGCATGAGAAAGCGGAGTGGAAAAAACTGTGGTCTTTTTCTGGTTGAATGAAAAGCAGGAATAAATAGCCACGACCATGAATTAATAACGACTGGGAAAATCACGATTCAATGCTTGAAAATTAGCATTGCTCCTCCCAAGGTGGCGTAAGTAACACCAGCCTTCACAGAACACATTCGCCATATCTGATATTTCTATTGAAGGTTCCCCCTTGTCGAAGATCCAAAAGCAAATATGAAATGAGCGAAGTATAGTACTAGGCTAGACGAAAAATCCTTTTGGAATCAATTAATAGACCTAATTAAGGATTCTATAGCCGGTTCTAAGGATACTAATTGAAACGTAAAGTATTCTTTATGAACATTCCGCTGTTGGTTGGAGTCCCGCAATTCCAAAAGGTCCATTCAACAATTCATTTCAATCAAATTTCACTCCAGAAAGGTCTTTGATTAGGAATTTCTGCGACACAGTATGTATCCACTGCATTTAAAACATAACCCTCTTTTCTCTCTCGCTCTTAGTCGAGACTGGCTTTTGTCGAGAAGCATTATCAATTAAATCAAGTTAATTAATGCCTTTTCTGAACCATTACGAATAATTGGAAACATAATAAACTATTTTGTGTACATTTGTTCAGCTAAAACAACCTTTCACACGGATTCTTGGTAATTAAATTCGGTGTATTCTTGAATAACGTGTACAATTATGTAAAATATTCATGAAATAAACACCTCGTTTTAGGAAGTCCTTCCACTATAATATATTGGGAAAACTGAACGGGCTTCATGTAATCATACGCTGCCAATTGGGCTAGCTGAAACACCGCCGAATAGTCAGAGCCTTATCAATGGAAAATTTGCTTTATAGTCTGGTTCATAAGTGCTTTTTGGACGACTGTTTTACTGGAGAGACCGAAAATTATGATTATGTCATTTGATTCGTAATGGCGTATAGGAAGAAGTGCCAAAAATAAAGTCCCGCTCGCAAATTTTGCATAAGTGATAAACAATTTAATTTAAAAAAGATGGGTTTCGTTTTTCGCGAATAAATCAAAAACTAGTGTAGATATCTATATTTTTCGGTTTTTTATTCATGTTTTCATTTTTAATGTCGAACATGGTTCATAAAATATTGAAAAATAACAATTTTTCAAAGGGGATCGTTCTCGAATACCTCCAAGAAAAAAAAAATGATTATCATTAACAATTACCAGGGTTTTATGTTAATGCTCAACTCGTCAATATTTTTTAATTGATAAAACCATAAATATTGTTTATTCATGTATTCGGATCTGAATTTTTTCATTCCACAATATTCATACTTCACTAGTTGAACTGTTTTTGTTCAAGAGTCGCAGTACCTAATGTGTAGGATTTCTTGCGGAAGATTGGATTATACAGTGTGCTTTTTTATAGAACCCCCCCTGTTAACTTCTGAACGGTTCAACGTACAAACATAATCAATTGTCACTTGTCACATCGATGAAAAAATAAATCAATTATCTTTACAACCCTCCAAATATTTTCGAATTTCTTGTATAACATATTCACAATTTGAAAACGCCTTCCGAAATTTTGAAGTTGATATTATTTTCAGTTGTATATCTGCCGACGAATTACCTAAATAAATCAAGCCATACAAACCTTTTCTTTGTCCTGTAAATAATCAATGCTAGACAGCTGTGCCGTATACATAAGAGACTGTAGATCCGCTCCAGAGAAGAACTCAGTGGCAGCAGCAATTTCCTCCAAATTCACATCCGACACCAAATCTAGATTTTTAGATAGTATTCGTAGGATTTCCAAACGACTATCCTAAAACAAAATATCAACTGAGGTGGGCATTAATTTTTATCCATACTCCATTGATAATAAAAAGTTAATATTCTTATTCGAGTCCAATACTCACTGAATTTTTTGTATATATATTTTCACAAAATATAAAATATAATAAAATTAAATCGAAAAATAAATTCAGCTATATAATTAAAAAGCATTGCAAAGTTGTTCTTGTAGAAAACTTTGTCAAGTATCAAACATATATAATTCCATAAATATACGTATATGTTGTAGTAAAAAATTACGTTCAATCAAACTTTAGATGAAAATCTAAAAATTCTACCAACAACTAAAACTATTTTATCAATATTCTAACAAGGTTTGATATTAATCCAGTCTGAAACGGGCCCATATATGGGACCTTGTGGTATCACGAAAAAATCAATGTCCCAAATTTTATGTTACCAACCATATTAGGTAGAGGGCATAGCAGTTGTTTATCCAGTCTGCCCGGTCTGAGCAGTGCAGGATCCAACAAATCTGGCCTGGAAGTTGCCGCCAAAACGCAAACTCCCGTCAAAGATTCAACACCATCTAGTTGAGTGAGTAGCTGGTTCACAACTCGATCGGTTACCCCAGTATTGTCGTGGCCACGCCTGGAAGATAATGAAGTTATCAGAGAGCCGTAAATTCTCAGTTTTGGTGGTTTCCAGAATTGTTGACCAACTCTAGATGCATTTCAAAGTGATGTTTCGTATAAAACTGCGGCAAAAACTTTCAAAGGTGATGGAGCAACGGTCAAATTGCTTGAGCCGAATGCAAAATCTAAACTGATCTGCGACGATCTATCTTGCTGCAGTTTCAGTGTATAAAAGTAAATCTGGAATTTGACCTTCCTAGGGAAGATTGCCACGAGCTGACTTTAAAAAAAGGTTTGGTATTGAAGTATTTTCAAAGGTGCTTACCTAGGAGCCAAACTGTCGAATTCGTCGAAGAACAATATGCATGGTTTCACACTTTGTGCCCTGAAACATATTAGCTGTTTGGTGTATTTCACATACTTCGAAAGACGCATTTCCGATCAAAACATTAATATTGGCTTAACCATTTACCAGTCCAAGTCAGATGGAATACATGTAGACATTTGATTATTTTTATAAACTTTAAAAACACTGTTTCTAGGGAAATAAATAACTCCGAATACTAGATAAAAACGTTGAGATACTTCAGAAGTGGGATAATGCTAGATATGATACAATTATATAAATAAGCGTTCAAAATACGGGAAACAAGTACAAGAATAACTATACCGACCACGTTTGCCAGCAAATGTCTACGAAAATGATGGCTAATGGAGGGATGAGTGTGGATGAGCGTAAACGTGTAAAAGTCGAGTAGGTTGTGAATACTCCACTGCAGTGAAAAGATTCGAAACTCATTTCTAGAGTCGTAAAAGAATTAACAAGTCATCATCTTCGGTTCATGTTATTGGCCAGAAAATCGTTGATTTCTAAAGACGACCACTTATCCAGTTAAAATGCAGACTTTATTACAAATGGTTTTCAAATATTGAACAATCGTGATTGGGCATTCAACGACTACTTGAATTGGTCGTGTACATTCTTCATTCAACAATTTGATGTATTTTCACAGTTTAGTGAAAAACTGAACTCAGCAACTTACAGAACATGGTGGATTGAAATCTAGGGTTTTGGCTAGCTTCTCAATTCATTAGACACGGATTATAATGCAGGTCCTTAGCTGATCTTCAAGGCGCTGCTAAGAATAATGGGTTACTGATTTGAAAAAATTGATTAATTATGTATGATGTGCATATTCCTCAAGAAACTTTGACGATGAAATGTTCTATGATTTGATTAGGGAATACAAGTTTGGTACATAGTTGGATGTCACTGATGAAGATTCGCCTAGCTGAAACCGGTAAATAGGTGGTCACAGATTATCCCCCGTTTCAAATATTATAGAATTGGGGGAATACTCTACAGAAATATTTTTCAAAGTATTCTTGTAGAGCCTTTGTAAGAGTGTCTGGTATACATTATTGAGCAGGTAGTAGTTTACGACAAAAATCATTGGATTTTTACCAAAGTTTTCATTACTAACCTTATACATTGGAGAGATTTGTTAAAAATCAAATTCGAATAGACACAAACTCACTTTTGGAAAATATCTCTAACAGCTTGCTCGCTTGCTCCGATATATTTAGATAGAAGTTCCGGTCCTTTAACCGAAATGAGTCTCAAGCCGCATTGTTTGGCGGCTGCCGCAGCAAGCAACGTCTTGCCGGTGCCAGGCGGGCCATACAACAAGAGTCCCGACTGGAGACGAAGAGGGGCCTTGGAGAATATATCAGGATACTGAAATTTAATTTTATGTCAAAGTCAGATGATTTTTCCTTGCAAACTTTTCAAGAAAAATTATCAAAACGTCATTTTCAAAATAATATAAATGATATCAATGAACAAAAATCAACATACCTGGGCTGGCCAAAGCAAATTTTCCACTAAGACCTTCTTTATATCATGCAAACCTCCTATGTGCGAGAAGTCACTGTCCCCAGGAGAATGTAAATGCACATTTTGCAACGAAAGAACGCAGGTATTTTTCAGGGCTCTTTCACAGTGATCTTTAGATATGACGATCGAACCGTCATCATCATCTGAAATTTTTTATTTTAAATGAAATTGAAATATCGAAATGAATTCGGTAGAATTACAAATTCATTTACGGAAAAACTATAGAGAATAATTCAACAAACTCCATAACGTTATGACTCAATCGTCATTTCTTGGTTCTCTCAGAGAAATGCCAATAATGTGGAACAGTCAAAAGCCCGGCAAACGGGGAAAAATGTATCCTATAAATTCTCAGGACTTCTTATAACCATTCAAAACCTTGAAAACGCTTTGTATAGTAACAACTCATGTTATCTAGACAGATTAACTTTTTATTGAATTGTTCTTAGCAAACTAAGTCAATGGTATTCATGTGTAAAAATTATTTTTCTGATTTGAGTTAATGCAAATCGCGTAAAATCAAGTAAAACTAAGAAATATGCAGGAGTTTTGAATGAACATTTCAAGAATTTTTATATGTTTGTTAATATTTTACATTCATACTCAATCATTCCATACTTAGTAGAAACAATATAAATTAAAACATAAATGAAATAAGAGTACTCACCATCTTTATAAGCTTCAAAGAGGGTTTTATTATGGAAATCAACTATGTCTTGAATAACAAATCCCTCAGTTTTCATAGACAGTTCCTCAAAATCCACACCATCCAGTTGAAATCCGTCGAATAACTTTCGTAATATAATTTTTCTATCTAGCTACAATGATGAATGTTTACAACAAAACTAGGTAACTTCAATTACTTTCGAAATAAATAGACAGAAATAAAGAATATAGAGGTGTGATACATAAGTTAACCAAAAGATATGCGATGCTTTGTCTATGTTCATAACATGCTATCTTATGAAGATGGTATAAAAATCGAAACTAGTCAACAAACTATAAAACTTTTAGTAAAAAAGACAAAAATTGTTTTATTCTAATCTTAGTGAACACTCTGAATAGCAATTATCGTCTCACCCCTTCTGGCACCACAAGGATGCTTTTATGAGTGTCTATTTATTCTGTAAAGTCACTGACTATAGTCGAAATCAGTCCAAGAATATAGTGGAAGTATACTTTTGAATGGAAAACCGAGTGCCAGCGTTGTCATCCTTTTGAGTGTTTGTGTAACGTTTGCGCCTACATCTGGCAACGCCGCGTTGACTCTCTAAAGACCTTCACTTTATTTTTCGGGTGAATTCGACTAAAGTACCATCTTGTATCTTACTTTTGTAGAATCATCAATCGAACAGACGTTTTTGAACAGGTGACTGCCTCTGGAGGAAAACAAATTTTTGTTCAACTTGCCCGTTGATTCGACTGTTGCGCAGATTCCAATTTGCTTCGGATATGAGAACAGTTTGAAGAAGTTGTGGAGCATGTCGCTTATCCTGAAATATATTAATGCCACAGATAAACTATTCGTACCTATCCTACTGAAACTTTGGACAGTAAAACTAATGTGGGCCTTGCTTAAGTTGTCCCTGGAGAGATCTGGTAGTGTTGAGGTTTGGTCGTGCTTTTATGGTAAGACATTTATGTATTTTTAATTATTGTTTATTCCTGTATATAACTTTTTCCCAGTGATATAACTTTCAGTTAATAAAGAATTTCTATTTTTAATGGGAACAATATTCCGCAAATTAATTTCTTTGCTCGATATGATTATTTGATAAAAATACGCAACTGTAGGATATTTCATTAAATTTATGGTATGGAATATCAAACACTTTATTCCTATTTTTTTTTAATTTCTACGAGTTTCAATAGTGGGTTAGTTGATAAACCCAAATCAAGTTTACTAGTACCATCATCTGTATCTACAACCCCAAGATGACATTGAATAAAGGGGTAACATCCCTATTTGCGACAATATCATCATCACATGCATCTTTTATGAGAACTTAAAAGTCCATTTGATTTTATGAAAACTACAGCAGGGATAATATGTAGCTAACTATTCCGAAATTCATAAAACAATAAAAAATTAACTTGAATGTAGTTGAATCCACACCATTTGAACAATTTCGAAAAATAATTTTGTTTGAACGCACTAAATAACTTACTCTGATTAGTAGCCTCACAAATGTTCCTACCTATCGAAATACACAGCGTTTGGGGCAGTTCCATCACTTGCCATATTTTCACACAAAACATCCAAATCATCAAGAATTAAAACTGAAGGCTGGTGCAAAAGAAGATCCGAAAAAATGGCAGAAAATGTCTTCAATAATGAATCCATTGTTTTTCCCTTGATGTTTTTACATTTCATAGCTTTGACATAAATATAAAATGGATATTTTTGCAATTCAGTTGCTATGTGTTTACAGAGAGTCGATTTTCCGGAACCAGGTTTACCTGAAAAACAAACTTCTAATTCGGTATGAATCGATTTTACATGAAGATTGTTGAAGAAAAAAAACGTTAAGGTCAAAACTTTCTATGATAATATTAATTGACACCTGCTCACTAAAAATTCACAATTGAAGCATTGAATATTTTTTTCTCCACAACATTCACAGAATTTGCCAATTCTGAAATCATATTTTATAACAGAATGGTAACATTCTCTATAACTATCGTATTCTACATTGATTACATATTAGTCATCATCGTTGTGGAAGATATATCATTGCATCAAATAAATCTGAAATTCAAAATGAATGAATAAAGTACCTATTATTTTCATAAACAATATTTAGACTGCATTCAAACTGTGACCATCGTTTAGTATATAGAGAAAATATAGTCTTCTACTCGCGTAAAATGATAGCTATTATTATACGATCGTTGAAGAATAACTAACGTTAATTATTAATGCCATACTACTACTATATTAGTTTTTAGACATGCCCAGTGTCTAGATTGTGAAATAAGTATTTGATTTCTTTTCTAAATCAATCTGGTAGTTTCGTCTTTTTCATCTCAACATTCTTTATGAAGTTTAAATACAAAGTTACAAAGAGACAGCTATCGCCATCTATGAAGTAGTAGGATAGTTGCTGAAAAAAGATCGTCAATGCTAGAATGATAGAAACCTACCACAAAATTATATCCTGATTTTCTCTAAATTTAGTAGACAAGGGAGATCAGTGCGAACGAAATTTGCGAAACGGCAACAAAATGCGAATGACTTAAAAGGAAACCAATCTGATGATATCTATAGAATGTCAGATTTTATTGAATTTCTACTAAATTCTGAAATTATTTCTGGATCACAAATCTCCCAGGTTTTCGGATAAAACCCCTCAAAAGCAGAGCTTGTGCAGTGAAATGTTCATTTGAAACTTTGAGCAAATTTTTAAATTCATCGATGGATCCATCGATGAGCATTGCATCCTTAGTTAACTAATGGAAAAGGACAATGACAGCACGAATGCGCATTATCCATCGGTGAATTTAAAAACTCGCCTTTTGCCAAGGACATTACACGCCTTTTGCCACTGCCACAACTCAAATAAAATGATGCTAATTGACAAATGACAAGCGGTTCCCGAGTTACGCCCGGTACACATGATAGCTCTCGCTTATGGCGTATTGTTTTCTGATTGGCCCCTGACTGAGAACATGTCGTTCTGTGTCATTCAGTGACTAATCGGGAAACAATATGCTGTAAGCTCAACTACAAAAAGCTGGCATATAAACCCGGCATTACAGAGGAAAAAGTACTAAAAGTACGGTTGCTCTGATGCTCTGATGACAGACAAATCACCGAATTTTCAGGAATTTGGTATATACCTAACCTACCGCCAAATTACTAACCAGAGCAACCAAGGCACCAAGGACACATACGGACCATATCTTGCAACTAATGTAGGTATTATTGTGTTATGATGTTAATCATTTGTAATGAAGATTTAACTTATAGGAAGCTTAATATGAAAGAGTCAATCGTGACAATAGAATGAATAATCAAACATGCCATGAAACACTAACAAATATTTAGAAATGAAACAAAAACCTAAGAGGATGAGCTGAAATGCGGTAAATACATGGTACAAATACTTGATTTATTTTCACATAAAAAAACAGCTATTGGATAAATAGATGATGGTTTTTTACTCACTTTTTTGGAATCTTTAGTTTTGTTACCTGCATGTTTTTAGTTTTGCTTACCTGAAAATGTTTACCTACCTACTTACATTTAAATTAACTTTGCTTGGTAAGTTTGCATCTACATAAAAAACGTTTTTATTTACTTGCAAAATATACATAACTTAATTATTATATATTTTTATTATGTGCGGGTATAAAACAGTTATGAAAATACTGTATGTAAGTAAGCCCAGTCCTCTATCTATAGCAGCAGTGAGTAATATTAGAAAAAAAAAATAGATTGGAATTCGAAACTAGGCAGAAAAATACTACCATTCATTACAGGATAATGAAAGCTACGAAAGCTTCAATATGCGATAACAAGTACTGAAGTATCCTTGAAAGGGTAAGTTGACTATACTTTGACCATTTCAGACAAAAATTAACTGAACTTGAAAAACAAAATTAATACAGAGTTAAGTTCAATTTTACTTCAATAGTAATGTTTTTTTTCGCATTTCGACTGATAATGTGCTATTTTACTAAATTCAAAATCGTTTAACAAAGTGGAATTTTACAACATAGTAATGTCACTGTCTATAAAACAGTTTGATGGAAAATTATTCATTTGATATTGAAAATAAAAAATCATATAGCTTTTAAGTTATTCTCTAGCTGTACTTGCTCGTACTCAAAAGCTATACTCATTTGGTTAAACTTTGCTTTGATTAATTAATATCCTCTCTATTCTCAATAAGGCTCTTGGAAAATTAATCGAAATATATCAAATCCAAAAAACCCACCTGTTATCAAAACATTTTCGAAACTTTCAACAGTATCTACAAAATTCTGCATAACATCCTCAATAATTATCTTCATATTAGAAATATTATCTATAAATCCTTCAAAAAAATCTTCCTCAGTTTTGGCCTTTCCTTCTTCTATGTTTAAGTCATTCTGTATGATATACTTGCAATTTCTCACCAGATCGTCATCAACTAGGCAAAAATTTTGCTGGCTTGGCGAGAATTTCAAACTACATGACACATTTTCTCCAATATGAACGGTTACATTGGCATTCAACACAGTAACATCGTCACTGTTTCTTGCTAGGAACTCTTTGAACTTTTCTTCAACGTTCACCAAATAATTTCTTTTAGTATTTACAGTAATTTCATTTACATATGGAATATTTTCAATGTACTTCAGAATTACTCTGGAACCCAGTTCACAATCGAATAATTGGAAAATTTGTTGGTCCACAAACAACTGCTGGTTCTGGGTCAATTCAACCTCTTCCAAAATATCTTCAAATAATATTAGTCTCGCATAAACTGTTTTGTCCGAGAAGACATCATTGATCATCAAAGTAAGTGAACAAATTATTGGTGTTGACAAGGTATTCTCTGTTAACCAGTGTTTGGTAATACATTTTTTTGATATGAATATGTTAAAAGGTTTGAGATTTTTTGATATATCTTTCACAAACGGTAGGCCATCCAATGGTACCAATCTATAGATTAAGTCATGTTTTCTGTTCAAATACTGAAAAGTTTTCGCTCTATTATTTTCTTTGTCGAAGAAAGTGTTATAAAATTTCATTGTCTTTTCGTCGAAGATGAATTTGTTGCTAGGTTTTTCAGATTTTGGAATGTCTAAAGATTCTTTCTTATTATTGTTACTGCTTGATTGTATGTGGACTTCTGTCAAAAAGTCTATCACACCAGGTGATGCTGGTTTAACCTCGTCTAAAATAGAAAACATATGTACAATATACAGTAACTAATTTCATTCAAGGTTCAGGTTCCTCACCAACATATACTGCAACATGAATATTATTTCCAATCCATATTATGAAACTTTGACTAGAGAACACTACACGAATTTGATTCAGTAAAGTCGCTTGAATATTTTCAGATAAAATCTCCTAAAATACATGAATTAGCTCCAAAGATACTATAAACTCAACCAACCGATTATCTGAAAATTCTTAAAAACTCACTATAACATCATAGTCATTTTTGCTAGCAGGGGAAATAGTAATACTATTTACTGATGGTAACTGTGGTAGCTCAGACAAAATAACAGGGAGATTTTCTTCGAAACCCAAAGCTTTGGCATATAGAGAGTTCAGTCCAACACTGTTTTCATTCAGTTCTGCAGAGATTGTACCCACAGAGCAGTATGCTACCTTATTTCTATCATAAGATAATCCCAGGCAAGTCTAGAAATAAAATGGGATGTATTTCAAGAGTACAAGCATGGAAAAATTTTAAATAAAATGGAATGCATTTCAAGAATGGAAAAAATTTTCACTCACTCCAACTGGCAAAAATTTTAGACTTGACGGTAGATAGACGAAATTATCTCTGGCAGGCACATATTTCACAAATAACGTACGTTCAAACATTTCTTTTTTTAAGTTTATTCCTGAAAAACATACATTTTACAACAGTTTTTAGGTTATGTTTAATGTTTATATTTTGAATTCTGTCTACGCTGCCGGTAACCGTGAAACATCTCTTGAGTTGAATGACGTATTCTACTTGACTACGCTGCAGGAAATTTTTATTCAATTTTAAACTTCCAAGTAAATTTTCATAACAAGTCAAATGTGTTGTATTATGACCTCAATTTATCAGTTCTCCTTTCCGGAATCAGTTAAAATTTACAATAAATTATATCAAGTGACGTTTGAAAAGTGTGTCTTCTATTCTACTCTACGTTTTATTCGTTCTAGTAGCAACGTAGGTGAGTATGCGCTTTTTCTTTGACTTTGGCTCTTGCTTTGTGTTCAATTATTTACCTTCCGTAAGATTTTTTTTTATTCATTACCCATCTGCGGTAAATATATATTGATGCGGTATATTGAATTTGTCATTATTCTCTGCTCACTGTAGCTTTTGACGGTTTTCTTGAGTTGGTATTGGTAATATGTGTGGTGAGTGGCTTGTAGTTATCAACAATTGGCCACACTGGTATAGTGTCATTCAGTCAAATATATAAGCTTTTTTTTTGGAGCTCGATGCACTGAAACTGCACCGTGTGTGGTGCACCTGAGCTACTCCCAAATAGAACGCCATTTAAGGAGGTTTATTTTGAATTTTGATTGACATATTGCACATGCGTATGAGGTATTCTGTTTATTGTTTTGCTTTTTGCACAAAAATCTACAAATTTTGTTAATTATGTCTTTAATATCTTCTAATAATAATTGTCCTTCTGAAATCATAGCATAGTCGAGTTCGGTAATTATGATCGCAGATTAGAGTAGATTTTAGTCACGTGGCCACAGATCATTCGGATCAATCGGTAATAAACGAACGAAACGGACGAGATTAGCGTGGGATTGACTTTGACAGAATGTTGTTAACCTATAACATTTAAATTTGAATTGTATTTTTTTGTAAAACAATCTTCAACTTCGAAATTTGAACTGTGGCTATTTCAAGATCATTTTTTCATTTCGATTTGAACTTTCAACATCAAACCAATGGTAACAATCATCAATCTAACATAAATATAACCTCACACTTTCAAATTAATCGCATTGATCTGCCGAAATTCTCCGAGCAAAAAGATCAATCTCTGACAGAACGGATTTGAAAAACCGAACGATCAAGATTTACCTCCCCTACAATCGCTTGCAATAAACGAACTATACAGATTAATCCGATCAGTCCGACGTAAATACCGAACGCGGTTCATGTATCTGCAAATCTGTGATCTGAAATAGTACAGTTTAGCTAATGTACAAATTATTGAATTTTTGTCACACCTCTCGATCATAATCTGCTTACTAAAATTCAATATCATTTGTAACTTTTTTTCTTTACCACTATTCATTGTGTGTCGTATTTTATCCGATTCCTCCGCTACTAAAAACATAAGCATTAAACAAAACCAAAAAGGGGCTTGTTGTACCAAGTATTTGGTAGGTGCTCGAAGGGGAAGAGGAATGATTGTGGAGTTGCACAGGGGCTTGAAGCACAACCCAAAAAGAATAGATTGGTGTCGGTGTTTCGTGCCCCCGAGCAGCTCCGGTGCTCCTCAAAGGACCAAATAGAAAGCGGCTATTGTGAAAATTTGTAGAGCCTTGCAAGGTTATAATAATGTTTGTTTTGTTCCCGGCATCGTAATATTATCCACTAGCTGTCATTGGATTGAAGTAGTTAGACAAACAACCGCCAGGTGTTTGGCCGTTAAATTGTTCAACCAATCAGATTGAAGAAGATAATCCTTTTGAAACAGGAACTGCTGCAACTGACAAAGCTGCCAAGCTTTTCGATAACGAAGTTTACATGAACGTTTTACCAGATTATATTGTGAACTTTATACCAATTTTTAATTACAATTAACAAGGTGAGTATATATCTCGTTTTATGTTCTACTATCTGAAATTATCCTAAATATTTTCGGTAGATTTTATCGATGAAATTACGATTTATTGCATGGGGGAACATGGCCACCATTTTCAGTTTTTTTTTCGCATTTGGGATTCTTAAACATTTCTGGGACATTGTTGTGTTCCAATGTATAGACCGAACGTTTGAAATATAGTTTTTTTGGTGGTATCAGAGGTAGAGAAAGTCACGTTTTCGCCTAAGAAGAAAACGGCGCCAAACATACACAAACCCTTTAAATACATTGTTTATATAACGGTTTGGTGCTTTAAATATTCAAATATTTATGGTTTGATAGAGGCGTGGACATTTAATAACGTTACTTTAAATAGTTGTAGGTATTTGGGAATCTTGAATTTTTGTAGGGTTCATCATTTCATTGAACATTGTTAATTGTTATAGAAGATCTACTAGTTTCCTAAAAAGGGTATTAATTCAGAACTAACTTCATTAAAAGTATCAAATATTCAAGGGCCAGCAACATTATCATTAACATAGTCCTAATCGCAGTCACTGTCTTATAAAATCGAATTGAAACTGGACATTTCAGTTCTTATGATTATGATTGAGACCAAAACTGAAGAAATTGAGTAAATGCTCTTACTGAAACATAGTTTCAATTTGATTTTATGATTAAGACTATGATAGTGACAGTGATGCATAAATTGACCTGGCGAGGGGGTAACAACAACAACTAGGCAGCACCATAATAAAATATCATGGTCTGATAAAGTACTGAAAGACTGAATGAGGCACTGAAAAGTACTGAAAGAGTGAGACTGAGGTACTGATTTAAGTACTGATGAGATACGTGTATTGATAATGGGTGTACTGAAAATTTCTGAGATGTATACCTACCGAAAGAAGTTGCTACCCCCTTGATTCGACCCTAACTTTCTACAAGGGCGAGGAATATGATAGGTTTTCATGTATGTGTGTGTGAAGTGTTGAAAATATATGGATCTATCCTGCCTAGTAATATTCAGCCTCCATAGACATAGATAAGCTTTCAGAATGTTTTTTGTGAAAGAGTATGTTATTCACAATGGTCTCATGATGTATAATCATTCGTAAAGTTGCCCAAAGAATATCAATGAGCCACTCATTTCCGAAAGACTACAAGAGTCCTTCCCAATGGATATAAAGCTGCCATAATCTCTTGAATCTTTTTTTTACAAAAACAACAAACATTAACAAATTGAAATATTTCATTGTAGTTCTCCAATGCATAAAATACTTCATTCATAGGGTAGTCCTTGAGGACATTCCTAATTTTCTTAATTTTGTATGTAACTTTGAATATCAAATTTATATTGACAAGTGATTGAACATTTAAAATAAGTAGATACAAAAACGCATACATATAAATTGATACAGGTCTTACCACATATGAATAGTCATCCTTTCTAGTTCTAATTGCCCTGCAAAAATTTAAGTTTAGGTTCACTTGTGGGTATGATAACATCCCTAGCTTCTTTCTGAGGGACTGTGGTTATGTGTTTGCAAAATCTCTTCAAACGATGTACAATATAGCATTGAAAACACGTACATTTCCTGATATATGGAAAATTTCAAAAATAATATGCCCAATATTCAAATTGGAGCCATCAACCAAATAAAAAATTATCGTCCAATCTATAATTGGGTGTTTCAGATTCTGAGAAATAAAATATGACTTGAACAACAGGGATTCATATTTAAGAGATCAACTTATCACAAACTTGATATGCTTGACACAAACTATCAGCACTGCTATCAATGATACCATATATTCCTACAGATTTCTTAAAGGCTTTTGACAAATTGGATCATAAAATACTTGTATCTAAACTCAACATTATTGAATCAGTACTAACTTTCTTAGTTTCTTTCAATCATACCTCAATGTTTGCAGATGACACCACAATTGTCTGGCCCAACAAATCAATCTCTGATCTGTCTGATAAAATTATTTTATTTATGTTTTGTTCATTCATTTTCCAATACTGTTCTATTGATCAATTTTTTCAAGAATTTTTCAATCTGTGTTATAAGTGGGTCTAGTACCTGTTTGGACAATAAACTTTTTTTTGTATACATTTCATTCTGTGTGGTATTTGTGTATTTTTTTTTACTTGTGTTACATTTTATTAATGTACTTTATGTACCTTATGTACCTTTATTTTAAGCAATATTTTTATGTACTGTGTTGTACCTTTTTTGATAACTTTTGATAACCGTTTTTATTCACGCGTTTTCTATTCAGCCTTTAGTGGGACAGGGAGAGCACATTTTTTATTATTTTATTATCTTCGAATTATTGTCACCGTGTATGGAGGCAAGCCAGGTCTTGACACCACAAATTCCCTGCGGTACCAGTTATTTGCCAAAGCTGCGACCAAGACCAGAACTATCACTACCGGAGCTCCAAGATGAGTCCCCGGCTGAAGGCGACGCCGACGATTGTCCCCGATCTCGAAGCGGGCGAAAAGAAATGTGTTGAAATAAATTGATTTACAAGTAGTCAAGAAAAAGGGTTCTAGGGGAGTCATTGAGTGAAAATATACTTTTCTGAACCATATGAAAGTGGTTTATAATGATATGGAAGCGATTTTACAGGAGAAATTTGCAAATTTGAAAAAATTACCAAATATTGAATAGTTGTATCTCGGAAATTATCGAGTCCACAACAAAAAAAGGCTCAAAATTTAGCAAATTTTATGTAGTTTAAAAATAGTGTCTTGGGTCATGGTAAAAAAACCACTCGTTCATGGTCAAAAAACCACTTGTTCATGGTCAAAAAACCACTCGTTCATGGTCAAAAAACCACTTGTTCATGGTCAAAAAACCACTTGTTCATGGTAAAAAGACCACTCGTTCTTGGTCAAAAAACCCATTCGTTCATGGTCAGAAAACCACTCGTTCGTGGTCAGAAAAACCACTGGTTCAAGGTAAAAAAACTACTCGTGCACGTTCAAAAAACCACTCGTTCATGGTCAAAAAACCACTCGTTCATGGTCAAAAAACCACTCGTTCATGATCCAAACACTACTCGTTCATGGTCAAAAAACCACACGTTTATGGTCAAAAAACCACTCGTTCCTGGTCAAAAAACCCATTCGTTCATGGTCAAAAAACCACTCGTTCGTGGTCAAAAAAACCACTCGTTCAAGGTAAAAAAACTACTCGTGCACGTTCAAAAAACCACTCGTTCATGGTCAAAAAACCACTCGTTCATGATCCAAACACTACTCGTTCATGGTAAAAAAAAACACACGTTTATGGTCAAAAAACCACTCGTTCCTGGTCAAAAAACCCATTCGTTCATGGTCAAAAAACCCATTCGTTCATGGTCAAAAAACCCATTCGTTCATGGTTAAAAAACCCATTCGTTCATGGTCAAAAAACAACTCGTTCGTGGTCAAAAAAACCACCCGTTCAAGGTAAAAAAAAACTACTCGTGCACGTTCAAAAAACCACTCGTTCATGGTCAAAAAACCACTCGTTCATGGTCAAAAAACCACACGTTTATGGTCAAAAAACCACTCGTTCATGGTCAAAAAACCACTTGTTCATGGTCAAAAACTACTCGTTTATGGTCAAAAAAAACACTCGTTCATGGTCAAAACACTACTCGTTCATGGTCAAAAAACCACACGTTTATGGTCAAAAAACCACACGTTTATGGTCAAAAACCCACACGTTTATGGTCAAAAACCCCCACGTTTATGGTCAAAAAAACACTCGTTCATGGTCAAAACACTACTCGTTCATGGTAAAAAAACCACACGTTTATGGTAAAAAAAACCACACGTTTATGGTCAAAAAAACACTCGTTTATGGTCAAAAAACCACTCGTTTATGGTCAAAAAAACACTCGTTTATGGTCAAAAAACCACTCGTTTATGGTAAAAAAACCATAAAAGCTTATAAAAATAAAAATTATTGATGTATATTGATTTTAATATAAGAACTAGTTGTGACTAATAAATTTTCAACAAGTATGAAAGTTCTAAATGTTCTGTATTGTAATTTTTCCATCACACCAACACTTTTTCAGGCATATGAACCATGGCTCCCATAAAAACCCACCAGAACATACTAACAAGTCTAACAATAAAAGATGTTATCTCGACAAGAAGTAAAGTGACGTCAAACATCCAACATATCAAGGACACGAAAGATGTGATTCGTCCGAAACGAAAAGCCGACTGTTCCCCATCCAAAGAAAACAAACCCAGTACCAAAAGGAAAGCTTTTGGAGAGCGGAATGTCAATGTTACAGACCAAAAAAACAAAACCGCCGAGGAAAAACAGAAAAAATTTCCGCCCGTGAAAAAAGTCAGCACACAAATTAGGACGTTGCCGTCAGTTAAAACTGTACACAAACCAAGACAGAATGAAAACTTGGCACCACCTCATGCTCCGGGACACAAAGTAAGTGAAATGAAAATTTACTGCTTTCATTGCAGCGTGCTGATAATAATAATAAATAGTGATGAAGTTTTGACCGTCTGTTATTATTGAATAAAAGTTGTTGGGGTTAGGTCGCCTTAAAGAAAAAACAGTATTTTTCAACAGGCTAACATTTCGGCAATATATTTTGTCTTCCTCAGGGCTCTAAAATATAAAGTTATGAACAATTGCTACATGTAGGTAAATATAAAATTTAGGAAAAAATCCATCTGAATTTTTCAATTTAAAAATAACTTGGAAAGGTTTGTGTCAGAAATACACTAAGTAACAATACTAGCCAAATTCAGAACCAGTCTGGAGAAATAACTTAAATAATTATTAAGTAGACTTACGTGAAGAGTTTTGGTTTTCCTTTTTGCGACTATTTTCAATTAAAAAAAAATCAGGCCAATTTTTTTCCATATTATAGTACTGTATCATCTGAAATTTTATCTATAGCATTACTATAAAAAAGGTCGTTGAGATAGATAGTAAATAGAAGTGGCCCCCAAACGGTCCCCTGTGGTACACCAAGTTGAAAGATTTTTTTGTTTACTTCTAGTTTTATCAATTTCAACATATTGAGCAGTTCTATTTTTTAAATAATTTTTGATATCATGAACTTTGCCATGAAATCCAATATCCAATATTTGCTAATTTCATGTGTTTACTATCAATTATTTTAGATTGTAACCAGAGCCGCTGTGAAAAGTGTAGCAGTACCAAATCAAACTGCAGTCAAACCTAAAGAAGTACTTAAAGAAACTACCAATAAAGCAAACAAACGATTAAGCAATGAATTCGAAAAGTCTGAAGAGTCATTGTACACTACTGCACTAGAAGACATGTAAGTTTTTTCACTATTGAGTATATTTTAGTATTAATATTGGTCAGGTCAAGTTTTATATTTATATTATGTCCCAAATACATGTTGAAAGACAACTAAAATATGATATGCAAATATAAACAGAGTGTCTCATTTTAAAAAATTAAATCGTTATCACGAATTTTCTTAATATTGATTAATTAAAAACTCAGAAAAATGATTTTTTACAAAAGTAAAAATCACACAAAATCAATTAAGAAAATCCGGTGTACATTTTAGTAACGATACCACTACCTACTTCAGTGCAAAAAAACAACACAACCTGAGATCCACGAGAGCTTCAGAGTCTCCGCCCCACCCCAAATCAGATGGTAAAGAGACAACGAATTTGTCTATGATAACGAGACAAATCGAGTCACAGCTGAACCTTGGAAACCACGAAGTTCCTGAAGAAGTAGACGATTATGATAAAGAAAACTGGGATGATATCTTCCAGGTTTCGCATTATGCAATGGACATTTTCAATTATTTGAAAGAGAGAGAGGTAAGAGTGTTTTCTTATGGTGTTATTTTTTGTCAGAGTAATTTGAAATGTGGAGTAATAGTAATACTTTATTGTCATATAGGAACTATTTTTTTAACGCTTTTATTTAACTTGCTATGTTAGTTTGTGTGTGTATAATAATAATGTCAAAAAATTCTTAAACGCACTCTAATGCGAAAAAGTACAAAAAAATTAGAATTAAAAAAACTTTTCAGGCACAGTTTGTAATACCAGACTATATGGACAGACAAGTTTGCTTGACGCGTTGGATGAGATCCCTCCTGATCGACTGGATGGTGGAAATCCAGGAAAGCTTCGAGCTCAACCACGAAACGCTCTATCTCGGCGTCAAGCTGGTCGACATGTACCTCAGCAAGATGACGGTCGGCAAAGAAACGCTCCAACTGGTCGGAGCCGCCTCCATGTTCATCGCCAGCAAGTACGACGAGCGGATCCCGCCGTTGATCGACGATTTTTTGTACATTTGTGACGGAGCGTACTCGAGGAGGGAGCTGGTCAAGATGGAGGTTAACGTTTTGAAAGTGATCGGATTCGACCTCGGTATTCCGCTCAGCTACAGATTTTTGAGACGATATGCAAGGGTTAGTATTTTTCCATTTGTATAAATAAAGTGTGTTTCGTAAATAGGTTGCCAATTTTATCTGCCTTACTAAACCGTTTATTCAGCCTTATATTCGTAATGCGAATGTCAGGAGCTGATTTTCCAAGAAATGTATCGTGAGGTGTTCCACAAGGATCTGTTTTTGGGCCACTTTTTTTTTTCTAATGTGCATAAATTCTCTTGCAAGTTTGGACTTCAGTGGTAAAATCCAAATATATTCAGACAACAGACAATATAGTGGAAGTGATTTTCAAGATGTGAACAAATCAAAAGGAATATGTTCAGTGACCACAACAAAAAATATTGTTGATATGTTGCTTTATTGTAAACTATGATCAAATTTTGGTGAATCTTTGATTCATATCAAAAATTCTTCTGTATATCGTAATAAAAAAAATTACAAAGATCATCCGACTCAAAAATTAACATTTTTCATTTAAAATTCCAATGTCTTATCAACAAAATAGATAACCTAAACTTTCTTCTGCAAGCAAATATGGTGGAGTAGCTATTTTTGTGAAAAATTATATCTTTGCAAAAATTATGTGTTGAGCAATTCCGAACTGCAAAATACTCTGAATTTAAATCTTTGATATTATTTGACCTATTTTTTTAATTTTTTTCATAAGTACGTTCAGAACGTTTTTCTTTTTTGTTTTCAGTGTTCCAAAGTATCAATGCCTGTTCTCACGCTGGCAAGGTTTATTTTGGAGTACTCCTTGATGAACTATTCTACAGTCTTGATCAGAGACTCCAAATTGGCGTCAGCGTCTCTATATCTGGCTCTTAAAATGAAAAATATTAGTGACTGGACTCCTACTCTGGAGTTTTACACAGGTATGTATTAATATTAACCAGTTGATTTTTTTACTGCTATTTCAGTGATGTAATTCTGTTATTTCATCTTGTAATTCAATTTGTCACAGCCTCCGAATTTTCTCATTTTGTCTCCTTACCATTTATTTGATATAGCACATTAGTCTCAACTGTTCCATTTTTTCAACCTATTACTTTTACCCATGTTAAATTGGTTACTCTCAAACAGTTATTTTTGGTCAATGTATTATTTTTAACCACTCTTTTTTTACCTGTTATCCAACAGTTTCAACTTTTTTCTCGTTTTAGCCGGTTATTGCCTAACATACGTCTTTTTTACATGTTACTGTTTATTCTTTTTAACCGGTTATTGTCTATGAATACTCTTTTGACCTATATCTTCATCAAGGTCCAATATTCATTCAGCCTGTTACTGACAAGTTGCTTTAAAATATTTTTCAATTTTGACCTGTTCTCCAATCGTTTTTTTTTTTACTATTATTTTTAACCACTATTTTTTGCCTGTTATCCAACAGTTTCTACATTTTTCATTTTAGCCAGTTAATGTCTAGCAATACTCTTTTTGACCTGCCTTCATCAAGGTCCAATATTTATTTAACCTGTTACTGACAAGTTGCTTTCAAATATTTTCCAACTTTGATCTGTTCTCCAATTGGTTTTTTTACTATTATTTTTAACCACTCTTTTTTTACCTGTTATCCAACAGTTTCAAGTTTTTTTTCGTTTTAGCCGGTTATTGCCTGACATAAGTCTTTTTTACATGTTACTGTTTATTCTTTTTAACCGGTTATTGTCTATGAATACTCTTTTGACCTATATCTTCATCAAGGTCCAATATTCATTCAGCCTGTTACTGACAAGTTGCTTTAAAATATTTTTCAATTTTGACCTGTTCTCCAATCGTTTTTTTACTATTATTTTTAACCACTATTTTTTACCTGTTATCCAACAGTTTCTACATTTTTCATTTTAGCCAGTTATTGTCTAGCAATACTCTTTTTGACCTGCCTTCATCAAGGTCCAATATTTATTTAACCTGTTACTGACAAGTTGCTTTCAAATATTTTCTAACTTTGACCTGTTCTCCAATCGGTTTTTTTACTATTATTTTTAACCACTCTTTTTTTACCTGTTATCCAACAGTTTCAAGTTTTTTTTCGTTTTAGCCGGTTAATGCCTAACATAAGTCTTTTTTACATGTTACTGTTTATTCTTTTTAACCGTTATTAGCCTCTTACTGATCAAACTGCATGTTATATTTTTTTGAGTAATTGTTCAGTAGAATCGGAATGCAAAGTAAACATTTTCAGGATACAAATTGGAGGAATTCAAGGACGTAGTACTACTGCTCAACACTGGCTTGTTGCACCCCGCCAAATCCCAACTGAGTACGGTGCGAAACAAATACTCACACAAGATATTCTTCGAAGTAGCCAAGACGCCACTGATCTCCAACAACGATCTCTAGAGCAAGCACATTTTGCGAGAACTGAAAAGATACCCGTTGAGTACCTCCAGTGAACATTTTACTGACCTTATACAGCCATTGTTTTTGTATGTGACTATACACGATGTTTTTATTACCTGATGTGATTGTGTATATTAGGATATTACCTCTGTCTTATAATTCCAAATTAAGTTTTAAGAAAATATATTGTTTTTGATAACAATTTTTTTTTATTTTAATTTCAAGTCGAAGTAGGTGAAGAGATGAAATGTTGCAGTTTGGCATGCCATAGTTGGACTCGTCCAAGTAGGTTAATGAATTTTTGTTGTATGTTTGATAAATGTGTAAAAAATATTGAAGATTGATTTTGAATTCTCGGAGTCGTTTTGGGAGTTTAACTGATTATAATGAATAAAATTGTGTTTGGGTGTACAAGGAATATACAAAATACAATCATTTTTGATTATTTTGCAAGAGAAGTCACAATTAAAAACCACTTTTACGTAAATAAATAATGTTCAAATCAATGAAACAAAAAAGATACTATCTCATTTTATTTGGTTTATGATTCATATTGAATCAACAGCTTATATGTGGTACATTACCCAAAATTTATTTTATTTCAATATTCTGGTAACATTATTTTAAATTTTATAGATTTCATATATTTTTGATACTTGAAAAAAGGTACAGTAGAAGAGAATAAATAAATATTTTTTCAAAAATCAATTTTCTATATTTTTTAGTCAGTTTTGTCACTCTTATGACATGGTTATAAATTAATTTATTTTTAATGTATTGTATTATATTGTTAATAGATGTATGATTTCCTTATGCCCAGAATTCATTCTGACTAAGGTCGATTTTTATAGATTAAATGAATCCAAATAAAAAGTATAATTTTATTTTCATAAAAAAATGTATGAACTTGCAACCAAACATTGAATAAATTTCCTTCTCTCCCTATAATCCTATTTTGTTGGTCAAGGTAAATGTCTAACAGAACTGCTCCTTGGCTAAAACCGCGAAGAACATTGAACCATAACGCATGGTAGTAATGATGATTTTGCCAACCGATGTATTACCCTTAAATAAAGTGACTTAACTTCAAGCACAAATCACATTTAATACAAGTTATTAATGCCTGTTGAACGATCGATTAACGAAAATGCGTTGAAATAAATATCTCGGTAAACAGTAATGAACAATTAAAAATGACAGACTGTATATTCAGTTGTTAAATCGCGTGAAACCACAGAAATTCCAGATCAAGTGTACCTAAACAGAGAAACAAATTATAGACCTTTCATTCAGTGGCGCGTGTTCGAAGGTTGGCGAACAAAAAATTATATAAATGATCTCTGAAATTTCATAGGTGGGTTTCTCCACGTACAATGCTGTAGGACACTTGTCTAAAAATCGAGTGTGAAATACACCAGGGACCCAATTTTTGAAATTGTAGGAAAAGATTATCTTGACAAAATGACGTCGTTTCCTCGCAATAAGTAATTTTAAATCACTTATTGGAGAACTACGTCATTTTCTCTGGAGAATCTTTTCCTAAAATTTCAAAAATGGGGTCCCAGCTGTACGAAAGTGCTACACCTCAATACAAACGAATGAACCTAATGAGTCAGAAAAATCTGTCATTATCTGACAGTCTATTTATCTTAATTTTGATGCGCGACGAGTAAGGCATACCATATCCGACGAAAATGTTCTGATTGGTTGAATTGTCACGCCTACCAATTCAACCAATCAGAACATTTTCGTACGGATTTTCATGTACACGATATCCGACGATACGAAAATGTTCTGATTGGTTGAATTGTTGTCACGCCTACCAATCAGAACGTTTTCGTACCATCGGATCGCGGATATCGTGTGCATCAGCCTTAAGCTGGATTTTCATGCATACGATATCCGATGGTACGAAAATGTTCTGATTGGTTGAATTGTTGTCACGCCTACCAATTCGACCAATCAGAACATTTTCGTACCGTCGGATTTGGGACCACTGTGCGATGATGCCATTCGTATCAAGCAAACAAAAAAATAGGGATGTAATGAAAAATTATGAAACAGCTACATATCTGACTGAAAACTATTAGTTCAGGCATACCTCAAGGAACTATTATTGGGCCGTTATTTTTTATTATTTATGAGAATGATATTCTATCAAAAAAGGGAACAAAGCTGATTGGACTTTTGAATTATACTTCTTAATAGACCAGATATGGGGCCAATTTCAAGCATTCACATTTTTTACCAATCTGCTTAAAAAAAAATTCATATATAGGTAAGTATATTTTTTAACAAAATAAATATCAGCACTAACACCATTTTTTGTCTTAGTCTGGAAATGGGTAAGTACATCGGTTAATATAATAGAAAAGGCTACAATAATTGAAGAATTTGTGTATAAAAATATCTATTTAAAAAAATATATATTATTCATTAATACTCTGCTTTCCAATTCACAGCTTTAAAATAGTGCACGGTCTATACCACAGCTCTAATACTACTACTCTCTCTTCTCTTCTGTATTCTCAAGCATTTTCCACAAGCACTTTTGTCTGGAGACCAGCAAGAGATATGGTAACAACTACCGCATTTATCACATCTTGAAACTATCCTCATTTGCCATGGAAAAATAACTTCGTCTGCATTACACACTTCGCATATAAATCCTCTGGCCAAGCACAACTGAAAAAATTGAAAAATCATGAAATCTTCGAGATTAATTGTTTAGAGTGTATAATACAATAAAAAAATTACAAAGTTGATTGGGTTTGGTGTCTGTAAATAATATGAAGGGAATGTTTAGCGGCAATTCAGAATGAAAATGAAAAATTGAAAAACTGAAATAAAAATGTGTACCAGCTATGCTACCGGTCCTTGATTCGAAAACCGGCGGCTCACATTCTTTTATTGGGTCACATTGTATAGTAAGTTATTAGTCATGAGGCGGCTTTATTAATCTTTAAAACATAAACACAATTCATCCTACTGGTGAACATATAGATCTCATCAGACTGGTAAAAATCCTAAAACTAAGGCTAATTGTTAGTATATGAAAAAGTTTAAGAACAAACCAAAATAAATTTTATATGAAAATTAATTTAAAAAAATATTTTATGAACACAAAAATTTTAAAAAATCGCATATACGAAAACTCTTTTCTGAATTATATTTTCAGTGTGTTATAATTTGGGCAACACTCATATTTATTTAAAAAATTGATATGAAAAATCATTAGGGAACTATAATATTCATTATATTATATTATAAAGTGCATTCACAAATAATTCTACGAACTTATGGATTACTGAGCAATCTCTATCCAGTCTCTGAACAATCTAAGCTCACCTGACACTCAGCTGTATGTCGGCAACAGATGCCCACCATATTACTAAGCTTGGATTTCATTTCTCCGCTACGAATTTTGACGAGATCTTCCATAGAATACACTTCAGGGTCTGCCAGAACGTGGGACATTTCTTGCTGAAGTCTTTCCTTAATACTACAAAACAGTCCGATTTTATAAACTTGATATAGTTTTGAAAATACTCACTTTTCCGCGTGCTTGCAAGTGAAAATGAAATCCTTCAAGTAGACCAAGCCCAATCTGTATCTCTTACAAAACTGGACATTTTTTGCTAGCTTAGATATGTTTTTATTCAGTTCGAAAATCCTGAACAGGCGGTCAGTATACATTTGATCCAATAAACGGTAGGAAAACGTTGAGACTGGGTATCTGAAAAGAGTTTTGTCAGTTGGAGTTAGTATTGGCAGAATCATTTGAAAAATAATCGAAGAAATTGACTATCAAAACGAAATTTATAGAAGGATCTGGTTGTTTCAAGTAATATCAGCATCTATTTGTCTCCACATACCTTTTGAAATCCCATTTCTGCAATACCCGTCCGGGAATAAGAGCCAACTGATTGGTGTGACACCCGGTGCAGAAATACCTGCCTAAATATTCGCAATATCGAAATCGACCAGCATATTTTGGGGCAACTCTCATACTACATCCGGCGCACCTATAATTTTGTTTTGCCATCAAAACTTTTCGTCTGTAACAGAATAGAATATGATTAACGGTGGAACAGTGGGTGACAATTTAAGGAACCTATTGATAAAGTAGATTCACTCACGAAGGGGATGGATGCAGAGTAAAAATAATTTGTGCTCTTGGTGGGGCCCATTCTGCTGTGCCCCTTAGTAACGTGATATTTTCCTCGGAATTGTCAGGACTAATCGGCCAATTCTTCGGAAGAGGTAACTCCTGAGGGGAATTTTCTGAGACCAACCACTCCAAATCAGAAGCCCTAAAGTGGTAATAGAATTAAATACAATTGTGCAATACACAATACAAGATTTTTTTTTACCTTGGTAACTGTTTCTCCTTAAATTTGCTGATTAAAGATAAAGCCACTCCTTCGGCAGATAATATATCTGAGGACCCATCAGGAACACCTCGTGGTCTTTGTGCCAGGTCCGCATCAGAATAGAGAGATGCCATTGACATGGATAAACCGGAATTTTCTTCAAGATTTGATGCTTCGTTGATTTCTAGTTCTTCTACGTCATCTGAGCTCGGGTCTTCGGAGGGAGATTCACTAGTTGTTGAGCACGGACTGACAGTTGTTGTTGCTATAAATGTTTTATTAATATGTACTATAATTATGATAATTAATCTAAATTTTTTCTTGACTTATTACTTTTCATCAAGTGTATAAAAAAATTATTAATTTTGACAGATTTTTAACTCGGCTGAGCCTCGTTTAAAAAAATCAGTTCTCGATTACCAAAGTAGCACTAGATACAAAAATGACTATTATGTTGTTTAAATAAAAAAATAACATGGTTAAAAATTTCCTATCGCTGATAATGTACAAATACATTGATGAAACGTCAGTTTAAATTTAGCTAAAAAAAGAACAAGACCAATTAAAGAACAATTAAAGAAAATATACTCACTGTCTGTCTTGCCATCATTAGCTAAATCAGCCGCCCACGTTTTTCTGTACTTTTCCATCGCTCTCTGAGTTCGACGAAGCCTTATCCTCTGCTTGAGGTCCATAATCTCCGGATCGCTCTCATCCATTTGTTCCTCGTCAATTTTGTAACTCTTTTTGCATCTGATTTGCTCCATTGCTGAAATGATAGCTTCAGAAATGCTGAAATGCGCATTCTCCCTATCCAACTCTGCGTTGGCTCTGGCGAACTGACTAGACGTCAAAAACGAAAGCAAACTCTGCCCTTTGGTAGGTTTGGGAAAATATCCCGTTGTCATAGGAAGAACGCTCATGCCTCCGTCCTCGATGAAGGTCTTCTTCGGTAACTTTGTGTAGTCTTTCTCGCCCGGCATAGCTACGAAAGAGTCCATCATCGATAAGGGAGGCGACAAACCCAACTTAGATTTACTTTTACCGGCCGGCAATGATTTGGTCGATGCCATCAAGTCTTCCACCAAAGTTCCGCTACTTTGCGAACTGCTCAAGGTCGCTGTGTGTTCTATGATATCCACGTTGTCAATCAGGACGTGCTGCAGTTCGCGAGTCTTTACAGGAATGCTTTGCTTGGCTGTGTCAGTTTTAGAGCCAAGCTTCTTTTTATTGGACTGAAAGTATGTGAAGTATTACAGTGTTACAGAATCTTCAATTTCATCTGGCATATAATATATTATATAGATTGAATAATGTTTATTTTTACAAAATATGGAGTTTATCTTCGAAAGTATTTGAAATCAAAGCATCAATGGGCAAATCGAATAATAATGTGGTCCTAAGAGCCGGATATACCATACTAGTTTTTCAAGAACTTTCTCCAAACAATGTTTTGATAAAATACATAATACAGTGAGAGCTGGACTTGCCACTCCTTGTGGTATAACAAAAAGTTATTGCAAAGTAAAGTAAATCTGAATATGCACATAGTACAGATCGGGCAAAAATTTAATGCATCATAGCGTGTACAATGCAGTCGACCAGGATAGGATAGGATAAGTACAGTTCAAAGAGCATGCTGACTGTATTATAAAAATAATAACATTCAAAATATATTATTTAGCTCGATGTGCCCCATACTTAATGAGATGGACAAAATTATTGCTGTTCAATACATTTCACTTATTGCTCTATAGCCCTGTATACACTGAACCAAAATGAATTAGGGTAGACATTTTCTATTATTGTCAAAAAGTAGCTCATAAACTACCATTTCACCAAAAAAAAATTCAAAAGAAAATTCCACTCCATTCAAAAATTAACAGGGGGGGTTACTTTATGGACACACTGTATATAGGTTTCTTGATGTTCATTAAATTTCGTGGTTTGTTATTGTTTAATTTCAGTTTATTAGATATGAACCAATGTTCAGCTTTTTCTTCAATTTCTTCAGATAACATTTCTAGGGAATCATATTCTTCATGAGAATAAATTAATGTTGTGTCATCTGCATATAGAACACTTTCATATGAAGACAAGTAAGAAGATGAAAATATATTTATTGAAATAGACATTCTAATATACAGACATATGAACTATTAATATTAGTAACAACTGATGCGAGAGAGTGTTCCAACAGTGAACAGTGAACATAAAAAAATATAGTAAAAACAAACAACACGAAAAACCTATGGCAATGGAAAAATATATAAAGATGAAAATAATGAAAATAACAACAATGAAAAACCTATAATGGGCCATATTGACTTTTCAAGTGCCAAGCTAATGTCATTAATGATCATTAATGTACATTTCAAAAAGTAGGGGCCTCAGAACCAATCCTTGTGGACACCAAATGTAACGTCTATCTAACATGAGATGATTGATATGGGGATAATTTTTCCTACTCATTTTCAAATGCTTACCTTCAGAACATATGGAGTTAGTCTAGTAGCTTTCTTGGTATGAACTGGAGTGGACGGAGTTGTCTTACTCTGCAAACGATACCTACTTTCCACATCAAAAGTTGATACTTGCAAAGAAGGCATGCTGTACCACGGCCTCAGTTTTCCTTTAATATTCTCTACGTTGCTGGAGGAACTATCGCAGTCGTTTTGTACAGTTCTACTTCGTTCAGATGATTTTTCTTCGTACATTTTATTCAACTGGCTATCAGGAAAAGAGGAGCATCTTCGATGAAGTTTGTGAAATTCCCTAGCTTTTTGAAGAAATAAGTAAGGGTTGATATCAGACATCAAACTTGCTTGGTTGCGTTCCACAGCTCTCAAACATATCAGCACAGCTTCAGCAAATTTCTCTTGGCAAAGGAATGCATAGGACTGGTAGCAGCTTGATACGTGTGATTTGTCAGATAGCAGCCACGATAACTTTTGAGACAGGGAATGGTTCTCAAGACTACGGTACAGCCAAATTGAAGGCTTGTTGTCCCTCAAGTGGACTGGAACATGAGGGCGGTATTCGCAATCCAAGAAAAAAATTGACTTAGCACTTTCTGGTTGTAGCCATTCCAATCCCTGTATGAAGTTATAATACCCATCTTCCTGTAATTCAGTAAGCATAAACAAAACAATCATAAAAAAATATTCAGCACCCTCACATGTCCTGAACCCTTGCTTCCATGTTTGAATATCTTTTCGACGGTGTTGTGAAGTCGATTGAGACCACCGTAAATAGACCAGACATTAGCTACTTGGGTGACCAATAGGCCTTCGACAGTGCCCTTCAGGTCCCTGAGGAGTTGTTGATATTTGGAAAACAACTGGGACGAATCGTTCATGATTAAATTATTCTATCTCCAATACCCTGTTTAACAAATCCGATGAGTTGCATATTTTTCTAATGCCTTAAAGAAACTTGATTCCAGGAATCAACCCAGTTGTCCCAGTTTCCCAGTTAGGACTTTTAACTTAACCTCACAATTACCATTGACACTGACACTAGAGTGACACTACAGAAACAGCTGTTTTTGACAGAACTGCTGAAATACAACGTTGCCAGATCATACAAAGAGATTTTCGACGTAAAAGCAGAGAACAATCTTATCACCGAGAAGTGACAAGACGTAAAGTTCGTTTATTTATGAAGGCACTTGATTTAATTTTTTGGGTTTTCTGCATCAATTCGTGTGTCAAAAATCACATTTAGTGAAAAGTTGCATTTTCAATTACGAAATAGGAAAGAGAGAACGAAAAATTTCAAATGCTAGGTATGTCACTTAGCTTCTCGGATGGTAATGTTTATGTAAGAATAAAAATATATCAGAACGGAGACACACATGCATGTTCCCTATTGAGAAGTCAAATTGAGAATTGACATTATTAGCTAAACTCCCACTCTTTTTCGAATATTAACTTTCACTGACGTAAGGAATTAGTAAGTAAACTTCGTTATTTCTTAGTTGAAAACCCTGGGTTGTGTATATGATCTGGCAACGTTGAATTCTTGTGCTGATTTGTAGGTTAGGATAAATTTATTATTATCAATATCAATGCCATTTGAACATGTATAAATAGTATACTTTAATAAAACAATTACAATTTTTATCATTTCTTAATCTCAAACTATTGCAACTGTCACATCATAAGAAGTAATCATTTAATGTAAAGCGAAGAGGTAAGTTGAAAGATGTTCTAGGACATTTGTTGTGTGAATACTTGCAATCTTTAAATTTATTGAAATAAATACAAACTTAACGCTACTGAATATTCGTAAGGGCTCAGATGTGAAAAAAACAGTTCTTGCAGATGATCCATGTAAAATACTCATAAAAACATCCAAGGGTATGATGAGATGTTTCCAAATAGTTTTGAAATGTCATTATAAACCTTGTGTTGCGATCTTAATTTGTGTCTTTCATATCATATTTTCAGACCTCTGCAATGATATGTTTGCATTCCTAACTTACAATGGAATCTAGAGAAACTTCAGAACTACAGCAGTTGGTCTCCAGTGATGCCGAGAATGAAGACAGTATTGTTCATGATGAATTGGAAGGAAAAGTGATATCACCTATCAAAAGCAAAGTGGTAATACATATGAGTTATATTCCTGTTTGGATGACATGTGCAGTTGGAAGCATATAAAAAAAATTATATTTTCCAGATTTCCTCTTCTGGAAATACAAGCCGAAGTTCTGTTGCACACAGCACTAGAAGAGGTCATACTGGAGTACCAACAGGATCTAAAATTACATTTGTTAATGAGAGAAAAATCAGAGATATCAATAGAGGCAGCACAGTACGACCAAGAAACGTAGATAAAGGTATTTCAATTATCCTCAGTTTTTTTTGAAAAAAAACACAAGATTTTAGACTCCAAGACCTATCCTGTACCATTGAGAGGCAATAATTAACAAAACTGTTTGAATAAAAGTTTCTAGAATGATATTGCATATTATCTGACTTAAAGCTTTTCTAAAAACCTTCAATTTTTTTTCTTTGAAATCATTTACCTTTCAAGCAACAACATCAAAAAAAAGAGACGTCAGTAATTTTTGTTGACTAGTAAAAGTTGAGTAAAAAAATGTTCTCTTCGAGTTTGATTGTGTTGTTTATAAGGATGGCTAACACTTCTTGCACACTTCCTTTAATTTTCACACATCCAGCATGTTTTCTTTTCCTATTTTATTTAGTTCACACTTTTTTTTTATTTTACTGCTCCTTAGATAAACCTAACACAGATATTCGACACCATTCTTTTATATCCCAAGTGCCAGACGTGCGACACATGGAGAGAGCACTCCTTGGCCTCCTAGGGGACTTCCATTCAGGCAAATTACGAGCTTTCGGAAGCGGCTGCACCATGGAGCAGATGACCAACATCCGGGAGCAGCAAGAGAAGTTGGCGAAGCTACACTTTGACTTGGGATCAGCGACTGTGCCTAGTTTAAATGATGATGACATTCAGCGGTCGCAAAACACTATGAGTGAACTTATAGAGAGACTAGAGCAGCTTAGTGTTTCAATCGAAGGACTGCATAATAATAGTTCAGTCAAATAGGCATAGTTGGGAAGAACAGCGGAAATTATTTGGTGGCACAAATTTTTTCATTCAAACAATTACACAAGAACTCTTTTGTTTCACATATCAATAGTTCACCCACTTGAAGCATGAAGAACTACAGCTTAATCCACAACTGAAATGCGAAAATCCTGTTTTTTTTTTTTCTAAAAAAAAATTCTTATAATTTTTTCAGATTTTCGACCTAGAAAAATAAAAATTATTGTCCCTGAAATCATTCCAATTGGTTGAAAAATGTTTGTTTTATAACGGCGCTTCCATTTTAAATGGGCCACACTGTATATTTGGACAAATTTGTTTCACACTTTTAGATGTTCATGTTAACATCTCAGAGTATAGAAATTAAGCAAGGAAATATATCAATGAGGGTCCTTTGATTTGATATATTTTGATAAAATGTAAAAGTGATTGTGAAATATTCTGTTTGTCCAAATGAATAATTTCTACTGTCCCTATAGAAATTGAGACTTGCCATATTTTTACTACTAGCTTACATTTTCCTTCCTAAAGGCTTACATTTTTCTAGTAGTAATATTCCAAAAGATTGTTGCATTTTCTGAGCTAGAGCTAAACTGTGAATTTTTTATGACCAAACATGATATTGATAATGGAATGAAACGAAATTTTATTTAGATGTTTTTGTGTCATAGAAAAGGGTATTTTTTGTTCCAAGGTATATTGATTTTACACATATGGATAAAGAAACATGTATATATTGAAATAAATAGAATGAATCAAACTTGTTTTCTTTGAAAATACCATCTTACAGACGTTATTAACTATAACTAAGATGTCTAAAGACTCTGGGCGTACTGACTGATAAGATTTTGTGTGCTTCTATAATCAGTTCCCGAGATGGCGTCTCATAGGATTGAGTCATTTACAAGTACTTGTATATAATATGTATTGTTAATAATTCTAGTTAGTTGCCTTTCAGCAAAAACTGAAGTTTTTGAAAATGGATATTGGTAACAAATGAAACTATGTAGGACAGTAATTCCCCACATTGTTTTATTCATTTTATATTGGTGAACAATACTTGAAACTTCATATTCATTAAAACTTACCCTTTAAGAAGAAAATCGACTGTGGCAATAAAGTGTATAAAGTGTATTTTTGCAGGATATTCAAAAATCGTAGTATGATTTCATTTGTTTTCTCATAATCATGCTGACCTCTGCCCCACGTTTGATCCCATAGATTTGCAGATGTCTCTATGCAAGAGTTTTAGGAATGTTTTTTCCAATCCAGATCTGATTGAATTTGAAGCCTATGTCCTAATAGAGATATTTGGACATAGTTAACCTGAGTCAAAATTATGGAGGATTTTAGGCATAATGACGGACAATTTCATGTTTATTTCACATTTTAATCTTTCTTTTCTTATTCATATTGCTTGATTTGTAATAACATTCCAGTTACAATAACCAATGGCAATGCACCTTACTTAAAATATTTATCTGAACCATTTAAATTCTTTTCGAATTTTGAAGATAATAACTTAACGGGTTCCAGTTTGACTCGCTGACGTTCCTGGATCTGTTCTCCTCCTCTCTAAAATCGAAAAAAGCCACTTTTGAAATGAACTTAGGAAAGTTATAATTTATTGAAATCTACTTGAACAAACTAGTACTGTGTTAGTAACATGTGATAGTTACAAATAAAGTTTATGAAGATCAAATGGTTTTCTGTGTACTTTGTACAACTTTTCACAGCGTCAGATTGTTGAATTGGACACTTACTTATTTTGTTTTCAGCAGCATCTGAAGCAGACACAAATGTCCTTTGCAATTTTGTCTTTTTGATATCCCGATACTGTTGAGCTACATCCTTGGACAGTTCTGCCACTCTTAGCATCAATGGTGCAGGATAACTAGAATACAGGAATAGTATTAACAAAAAAACATGCAGAGGAAAATCAATCTTACCTACATCCCATGAATTCTATATTCGTAAAAGTCTTTGCCAATGCCACAAGATAGTCCTCTGAAAATTTTCCCTGGTGTACTTTCATAAATTCCCTTCTTAGTTCCCAGTGTTCATCAGGGTCAGTGTCGTCCTTGTATTGATCAATATCCCAGTCGGTGGGAAACGTTCTTGCCATTTGTAATTTATTTAATATAAAAGTCGAGAAAAAATAAACGAACACACGTTGCTAATCAGACCAGAAACAATACAGCTAGCCAAAACCAACGTTGTCAAATCCTGTTAAAAAAAATTGTATTAGCCAGGACCATTCAGGCGAAGTTACTAAAGTATGTTAATTTAAAAGAATATTGAAAATTTATATTAAATCATAAATCGCTTACCGCACACAACACATATCACATAAATTCATAAATAGAAATGACTAATGACAGTAGACACTAGACAGGATAGACCACAGATCTCATAAAACATGAAATAATTGTCCAAAAATCGATTAAGAATGAGAAAACAGTTGAAATATAGATACATTACCGCTTATGGCAAGAAAGACCCGATCTACATTATATCAGTTCAACCAAATAATTATAGATGTCGCACCCTTCGCGCAAACTGCGAATTAGCACTTGTAGATATTTGCGTTTTGTGGAATGTGTGGAATTTATTTGAAACTCTCCGGCGCACTTTTCAAACTTTGTTCGAGTTATACATATACATTGAATGTAAACGGAGTGCTACAAGATAATAACGGGTGCTCATATGATAACCTTTAAAACTTATCTTTGAAAAAATTATTGCTTTTGATGTCAGTACAGTTTTGTAAATTCACAGGAAATGATAGGCAACTTTTCTGGGTGGGGGTAAAACATATATTGAATCGAAAACAAAAACATTTTTTTAAATATTATAGTATTTTTTGTAAATCGAGTCCGTCTAGGGACGGGGAGTAATTACCCCATCAAAAATCAAAAAATAAATTAATTTATAGAAGAAAATATAATAAATTTGCCGTTAAGGTTTCAGAACGAGTTGTTATATATGACTATAAGACTATAAGTCTCATATGTTATTTTCCTACGAGCGTGCGGAAAAGTAACTTTTCCGCACGATTTTTCGTTTTGAAACTTGTACTTTTCCGTACGATTTTTACTTTTCCGCACGATTTTTGTATTTTTGAAAATGATGATATTTAGGACTAACTAAATGATCTCTGTAACTATTCTGTCTTATATTAGTCATTTTGTAGCATTATTATAAAAACTTGTTTATTAAAAACCTTGTTTTTTCATAAATAAGATGGACAAAAACACTCGTAGGAAAAATATTGTACCTAACTCTTACGGAAAATGTCTTTTCCGCCCTTAAGGGCAACTACAGTCGCGTGCGGAAAAGTACTACTTTCCGCACTTGTTAGGTAAATAACTATTTCTTACGAGCGTGCGCAAAGTAACGCAAAAGTAAACTTGAAAATCACATTGTTAGGGAAAAAATTATAATTATTTCAGTAGCTGTAGACTTTTATTTGCAATGTGAGAAACCGTTTTACTTTTTAATGACAAGTCCGATATTTGTATTTCGGCTTAAAACAAAAAAAATTAACTAATATACCTATTTTAAGCACCATGTTTAACCGTAAATGATTATAATATTGTCAAGCCTACATTGATATGTATTTTTTTTTGTTGTATAGTTCTTTCTTTCAAATTTAATTAAAAATTATTTATTTTTTATTTTTTTATAAATGCGCAGTAAAGTTTGTTAAACGTGTGTTGAAAAAAATACCACTTCAAGAAGTAATTCTGAATGTATTAGTCAAAAGAATACTTAAATTGTTTAATTTTTATAACAGTGGAGAAAAACAATTGTGGTTAAAAAATTATACAGGAAAGGTCATTTCAGAATCTCGCTGAAAAGTCATTTTGATATTTTTTTTTATTATAAAAAATGTAAAAACCTAGTTTCGTTTGCAAATTACATAATATCTGCTTGTAATTTTTATCATTTGGCTTCAACACCAAATATTTTTTTTAGCTAACTCTGGAGGTACAATAATGATTAGGGTCATAGGGTCCAAGATCAACAACACACAATATTAATTTATTGAACAATTAAACTAAAGAGTATAAAATAAAATTATATCTCCAGCGGTTTGTTATGTAACTCTACATCCACTGCTTCTGCTTCAATAGTACCTTCTAACAAGGCCCGAGTTCTCAACATCTCCTGCATTTTTAGCATTTCGAACCTGTTTTTGGAAAAAGTATATCTGCATTGTATCCAATAGCCCAATGTGATGAAAGAAAAAGAGTACACTGCAAAATTCACAGACTTGAGAGGTTGACTAGTGAACATAAACCTTGCCAGGCCAGAGCATAATCCACCACCAATGCCGTAGAGTAGACTGTTGCGAAAACAAGGTATTTTGGAAACGTCTCGCCCAAAAATAAAAAGTGACTGAAATCAAAGGTTGGATGTAGAATCATTCATTTAACATTGTAATATAATGAAGGATACTCCATAATCTAAACTACAATATCGAGTTCTCATCTCATTTCAAAACTTGAACATATTTTCGTTATGAAACATAATAACGATCTCCCGAAAGCAAGAAATTATGTGTGAACCACTTACTCAACTATTGGTGCTAGATTCCTTCCTTTTATGCAAGAAAGTTATGGAGCATTCTCTTAAGACAAATCCACCATGAAAAATCAAGATACCTTTTCATCACTATCCACTTCCTCTGTCATGTTTATAAAATCGGTGAAATCAAGTGAACTCTACGATTCACCCTATTATCCTGTTAACAAGCTTTTTTTATTTATTCCTTCCAAAACTGTTATTCAGATTTATTCTTCGAAACTCGAAAGCTAAAAATTATGAATGTTATAATCTTCTTCTTCTACATTTTTTGTTTTTAGTTTTAAGTACAAGAGTACTTGCACAAGATCGAGACCTCAGAGTAATAAAAGACATAGAGATGCCCTGCCTATACCTACACAAATACACGAAACACGACAAGAAAGTCCATATATCACAAACAAACAATGACAACTTGATCCGACTGAAATGAGCGGGCATACACGAAACTACCCGATTGAATACGGACTAAACATATATAAGGCCCTCGCTTATAAACGGTCACAGTAAAATGCACTAGACGAGTTTTTAAATTCATCGATGGATAATGCTTATTCGTGCTGTCATTGTCATTTTCCATTAGTGAACAAAGGATGCAATGCTCATCGATGGATCCATCAATGAATTTAAAAACTTGCCCCTAGGGACGCGCCTCAGAGTAATAAAAGACAATAGAGTGGCCTTCTCCATCCTTATCTTGAAGTCAACCTTTGACACAACTTTGTTTACAAGCGAGGGCCTTGTACATGTTAAGTCCGTATTCAATCGGGTAATTTCGGATATGCCCGATCATTTCATTCGGATTAAGTTGTCACTCTTCGTTTGTATTATGGTCCTATTTACTCTAAATGGAAACAAAGTGTTCATAACGTTTCACCACCAGTCACCCCCCTCACCCGCAAATTGTATAGAAAAGGATAGTTCATGTTCACATCAAAACAGGTATTGGGCAAGTTTTTAAATTCATCGATGGATCCATCAATGAGCATTGCATCCTTATTTAACTAATGGAAAATGACAATGACAGCACGAATGCGCATTATCCATCGATGAATTTAAAAACTTGCCCATTTGTGTAGGGATAGGCATGGCATCTCTATGTCTTTTATTACTCTGAGGGACGCGCTCTGTAATTGGTAGCTGTACTGCCGGGAAATTTAAAATGACAAGACACCTGACATGAAGTAACAGAGCAAGAGCATTACCTCCAAAATTGTTATATGAATATAAAGATCTCCATAAATTTTTTATATCAGTTTATCACAATGATCTTAGTAGTAAACAAAAGAGTCAAATAGCTATATGAAGCATGAAAGTAAAAGTAAATGCAGACACAAACAGCTTCCCCGGGTGTATCAGACCATATGTAAATAAATTCTTAATCCAGTTATAAACTTTGCTATCAGCATAAATAGACATTGTAGCGAAATATATTTGAATTAAAAACTATGCGAATTTGGTTTTTCCGAAGGCACCTCACAAAAGTATTTTTGGACGCATATAATGTATGAAATCATTGTTTATGAAATGATAAAAAGTGGATGTACTGGGATAAATTCGTTGCTACAAACATGTATTCTGAGGGAACTAATTTTTTGAAAAATGTAAGTTGCTGAAATATTGTTAAATTAATTATTTTTTAGATATTCGAATATCTAACAGCTTTCCGAACTCTTTCAGCACCCCAATGTAAAAGCATTTCTGATCGGATCATTCTCAGGGAGTATTTCAACATTATTATTTCAACCCCTTGATGTGGTCAAAACTCATTTACAAAATCCCTCAAAACTGATGAAGTGAGTATTGTTCTATATAGTAAAAGCGAGAGTAAAAGTATGCAAACAACAAATTTACTGAGTTTTTAGCCTAAATATTTTGTACCATTAACACTGATGATTTACAAAATACTCTCTCTTGAATTGTTTTACATTTTTCTTTCAGAGGACCTAATGTATATCTGGGAATGTCTGCAACTTTCTCAGAAATCTTTCAAAAAGAACATATAAGAGGTTTGTGGAAGGGAACCATGCCAGTAAGAATATTCAATAGATACAAAATGATTGTAGTTTCTAATTTTGCCTTCTTCCAGTCTTTATTAAGATCAGTTCCCAGTGTTGGTCTATATTTCGGCTCTCTACATTATATGCAATATACTTTTTTGGATAATGAACTTGCAAGTCCAAGCGAATCAATCATAATGGGTGTAGCAGCCAGAAGTTTGGCTGAAGTATCTCTAATGCCTGTAACTGTCGTAAAAACGAGGTAATCTTCACCTCATGTTTAATGTTGAACTGAAAAATCATTTTTATTTTGACAAAATCATCTTGCACGATACAACGTTTTCGCAGATTAGAAAGTGGGGTCTATACATACAATACAACTTTATCCGCCCTTAAAGAAATTTACCTTACTGAAGGTTTGAAAGGAATGACCAGAGGAATGGTACCCTCTCTTTTCCGGGATGCCCCATTTTCTGGTTTATTTATCATGTTTTATACTCAAGCTAAAAAGACAGTACCAAATGGTGAGACATATTTTTTTTCAATAACATTCAATACAATGATTCAACTCAAATTTCCTCTTTTTTCTTTTAGAGTATGTAAATAATTATTACTACAGATGATAATGATAACAAGCACCAACTCTGTTCCTTGAGGAACACCGATAAACTTTACTACCTGATGATAAATTCTAGAACATGAAATATTCACTCATGGATATTTTTTCATAAAAATTTTATTTTTTTCAGAATTGCTGAGTTCTGTTCACGCATCACCTATCCATTTTTCATGTGCATTTACTGCCAGTATTCTTGCAACACTGCTAACTCAGCCACCTGATGTAATCAAAACTAAGATGCAGGTTCATCCAAAGAAATTTCGAGGAATATGGCATACTATCATTTATATTAAAGCCAAATACGGCTTTTCTGGTTTTTTCAAAGGAACATTTCCAAGAATGCTAAGAAAGACTTTGGTTGCAGGAATCACTTGGACAATATATGAGCGGCTGTCGAAAGAATTTTGAAAGATTTTGTGTACAGATTGCTGTGATAACTAGCCTTAAAATAAGGCTAAATGTTATTTGTTTAGTTATATATTGTGGTTTTTCAATAGTAAAAATAATTGTGATATGTCAAAGTTAAATTGTCCTGTTGAAATCATAAGACAAAGCTGAAGTAAATCTATTTTACGTTTCTTGTGTATATTGAATTCTTTAAAATATTTTCTATCCCTGTTGAAAAGGGGAACATACTCCATTAAAAAAAAAATGTGATTTTTTTTGTAATATCTATTTCCCCGGCTAAAGCATTGAATGCATCTGATTGTGAAAAGACTGTAAGGAAAAGAAAACACCTGAAACTGAAAATTCGCATTTTCATTCAGACAGTTGATTTTTTTTACTTATCTCTAGTTTTCATTGAATATTCAAATAAATAATTGAGATACGAAGAATGTTATTTTTTTTTAAATAACATTCTCCCTATATCAATTATTTATTTGAATATTCAATGAAAACTAGAGATAAGTAAAAAAATCAACTTCACAATATCTATCAAAAATGTAGTTCAATATCAAGCATGGCTTTACCCTGGAAGTAGTTGTTTTCTGTTAGATATTACAAAAAAAATCATATTTTTCATTTTTAATGGATAATGTTCCCCTTTCCAACATGAATACCTCCCAAGAACGATGGAAAAAGGCGACTTAAGTTTGCCTTTCAGCCGCGCTGATTTTATGAACATCCTGTTTATATTTTCGAACAAAAATTTTCTGTCCCGTTTTAAACAAACAAAGCCAGTCAAAAAATGTTCACCTAAATAAAGATGCATTTACGGGAAAAGCATGCTAAGGAACTACAAATGTATTTAGGTGTTTGTATTCAATTTTATTCAACACTTATAGTCTTTATAGCCAGGAACAAATTAAATTTGTGTTGAATTGTCTGTCTAATAAAATCATGATGCGTTGCAAGTTTCACAAGTCTGATTTGTTGCCTTTCAGTATTTGACAACTGTAATGTATACAGGGTGATTGGTAATTCGTCGTATTCCTCGAATACGTTTATATTAGAGAGAATTTTCAGTTAATTTGACCCTGGAAATATCGAATATATCCCTGAAGGCTCATTTTTATTCTTTCAGGTAGTTTATTGAACAATGTCGGTCCATTGCATTTCGATATTTTTCAGCACTTCCCAAAATACATACAATACATACAATATGGGACCACCAGTTTATTTTTGTTTCTGTATTGTGCATATGAGCGTCAATATTTCTCATGTAGTTAACCTTTGTCTAATATAAAAAAGAATTTCACTGGGTCCTATGTCTCCCATGAAATTCTTTTTGAAAAGCTAATGTAAGTAATTAGTTATCACTCTCACAAGTCTCACACCAATCGAATTTTATTTATCAAACTGTTTGTTGTTGTAATATGCAGCTTGGAAGCAGTCTGACTTTAGAAGTGCTGGATATGGTGTCCAACAAGGGTAGGTTTTGGGCCCTCTGTTGGTAATCTACAGTAATGATCTATCTTTTTTGTTGTCACCATAAGAAAGTGACCTATATACAGATGGAATTGGAGATAAAGCTGATCGTTTATTCGTAGCAAACAAATTGAACAATTCACAGAATTTCAGTCTCCACTAAGAAACATACTGAATTTAGAAAATTAATAAAAAAGTTTTTATATTGAAGGCCTAGTATTGAAAAATTGAAAAAACTAAATTCAAAATGGACAAAATCCAGAAAATAAAAAACCAGGCTTCCAATGTACCCCTTATTAGGCTACAGTGGAGTGCCTGATGTGGGCCACTTTACTCACATTTGAACCTCAATCTAATCCCCGTCAAGGAATATGTTCAATTACCAATCACACTTTACATTAAATATGACTAGGTTTATCAAAATTATACGATGTCAAACAATATTATACCGATCTACTCTACAACACTACCATCTTTGATTAATATTTCTTTTTCAATGATTCCTAGTGAAACACATGCTACTAGAGCTGCTCCTTGTTCTGCAAATTTTTTATTCTTTTCCCTGAAACAAAAACATACAAATATAAAGTGGAAAAAATCAATTAAACACTTATTAAGAAAGCCCAAGTCGTCTTCAACACTAAAAGAAAGTGTGTGGTAAAGGGAGCATTATTTGTTCACAAAATTGTTCAGCAAACTACAGGAAAACATGAACAAATATCTTACCAATAGGACGAGCTGTAGGACTTTCGATTTACCCAAACTATCGCTCTCCACAGTTTGTAATCATTGAAAACTTTATACTTGGGGACTTTCAAAATATTCTTCCTGCAGTAAGTTAACAGTCTTGACTTTGGCAGCTCTGGGTCTTCAGTATAATTCACTCTTATGAAGGCACATTTCATTATAACATCTATAGGTTCCTCATCGTCATCAGTTTTTCTTTTTTTTCTCTTTGGGTCTAGCAATTCGGGTGTTATTTCTCTTCTGCTTAAAATTCCTTTGGAGTGGTACTCCAAGTGCTTCTGTCGACAATAATCACCCATACCCCAAATTTTGCTGAAAGCAACAGATGTCAATTGATAATGAATCAGGCAAGTTAGATAAGTATTCCAAGAATTTGTAAATAAACCGAAGACATTGCCTTTTCCCCAAAAGATATTATCCACCCAATGTCCAAACTAATGTTTGAGTATAATCATACAAGCTCACCAAATTTGTTCAAGTGTTTGGCATTCCAGGAACTTTTTGCCCCTAGGTGTCTCCTGTAACTCTTTCAACATATTTTGCACACAATATTTTGTATTGCTAGGGGAATTATCATAATCTACAGCCAGTTTCAAATAATCTTTAATAACATCTTCCAAATGCTTTGGACCTTCTTTCCTAAATATTGAGCAGTTGCCTTCAGCAGTTCTTGCTATCATAACACTACTGCTGCCACATTCTTCTTTGAATTTGAATATATCATTGTAGTTTTCTATTTCTCTTGAGCCACCACTGAAAAAAAAATATATTTCAAGTAGATCAACAGAGCTCAGGTCCTCCCACACTAATTCAAGTAATTTTCTTACTTTGCTATGACAGGAATATCCAAAGTTTCTGCAATTTTCTTTATCGTCTTGCATCTGTTGGGGTGTTGGGGTCTTTCTGCTCTTGTTCTTCCATGAACAGCTATTGCAGAGATTCCAGTTGATGCCAAATCTTTAACTAAATTCAAAGTATCATCAATACTTTCAAAAACTCTTATTTTACAAGTTACCGGAATGTCTATGTTTTGTACGAGTGCTGAAAGGATGCTTTTTGCTTTTTCTGCTTGAGTCAGAAGAGCAGCTCCCATGCCTCCTTTGAGGGAAAATTCCTTTGGACAACCCATGTTTATGTCAATACCAGCCACATCTTTTTCTCTATAATAATAAGTAATTGATATTCATCCAAACTATTCAAGTGTCCTTATAATCTAGAGCATCAAGTATTAAGTAAATAATTGTTCGTTTATGATTTTAATCAATTTAATCACTTGATTTCTAATGATTTCTCAACATGATGACGAATTATCAACTTGAACAATACTTTTTAATGGGTTTTTCTATTGAGTTATTGAAATATAAAATTACAGCAATGGACATATTTTCTAGACCAACTCACATTAATTTTGCTACTTTCAAAGCCCTAACGGGATCACTGGTTCCTAGCTGTACGACAACTTTTCCCCTTTCTTTTTCACAGGTGCGAAAGACTACAGTGCCATCTGATGAATCCAAATAGTCTATCGTATCCAGAACATCTAAAAACAATTTAATTAAAGATTTTAAACACGAATCAATTAATATTCAATGCCAACAGTACCATTCACTCTTCTGAGAGATTTTAAAAATTTCCAGTCTATCAATTCTTCCGAATAGACAATATCAGCACCATATTCCAAGGCTAGTAATCTCATAGGTAAAGTACCAACTCTAACCATAGGGGCTAGAATCAGCTTATTCCCAAAAGTTAGAATTTTGGATACTTCATTCTCGGATTCGACCATAATTTCACATCAATAATTTCTCTTCTCGTTCTTTTTTTCCTTTTTTCCTAATTTTGTTTGTGTTTTAGGTTAAAAAGGTTAGGTTAACACTCTTCTTCTTCTTCTTCTCCATTGTCCCTTAATGTGTTAGGTAATTTGCTCAGCATCCCTACATGTGTTATTGAATAACCCGTCCTGCCCCGGCCATTAACCGGTGTAAATACCACAGGCTTCGTCGATGGACGAGGAAGTTAGCATCAAAGTGTAGTGTAGTGTAATTTACACCACATTTTGAATCGAGTGTAGCTAAGTGCAGTGTAAACAAAAGAATGTGTCAAATTAATTTGCAAACGAATACTAAAATCGTGTGTATCTACACCAGGTGTAGGAAAGTGCAAACCTTTTGTTTTGTTCCAGGCATTGAGGCCGAATTTTCATGCATACGATATCCAATGATCTGATGATAAGAAAATGTTCTGATTGGCTAAAAAAATGTTTTGATTGGTCGAACTGTTGTCACGCCTACTAATTCAACCCTCATACCATCAGATCGTCCGGCCTAAACTAAATTTTCTCTTAAATTGGTAAAAATATTGAACTCTCCAACGTAAACAAAGCGCAAAAGTGAAGTTCTTTTCCAGAGTTAATGAGAAAGTGAGAAGTAAGGTGGATTTTACCTCCGGAGGTGTCATTAAAAGCCGATTCAGATACATGGGTGTCCACCCAGGGTTTATTAATAGGTAGATCGGTAGATGTCATAGAACATATATAAATAGGTAGTTGTCTATGTGTTCTGTGGTATTGTGCATGATTATTTGATCATTCAGTTGGCAACAAGCTGCTGAAATGGAACAAATTGTACCTGAGCAGGTATTTTATTTTGCGCATGTCCAAACTAGTTGATGACACTGGGTGGGGGGAAAAGGAAACTGCAAAGAAATAAGAAGCCAATTTTTAATTTGACAAGTTCGATTGGTTCAATTTTTCCACGTATTTGTGGTAGTGAATGTTGCTTTCAGAAATCGTATTTTGCCCTGCAGAATACATTTTACTGTATTTGTGTGGAAGTGAACATTAATTCACACCATGAACGTCGAGGAAGAAGTCATGCGGATACAGAAAAAATTGAATAAAATGACGTCAGAGGATGGAAGTGTAGGTTAAATTTCATATCCAAATAAACTTTGGGCCGATGGGCCGAAGCATGCTGGTCATAATGTTCAATAACAAACCCGTCAATGGAACATTAGTTTATTTGAACTATAGTAGTACTATAATCTGATTTTTTTTTAATACTATTGGCGGGAAATCTCAAAATTGAATGAGTGGGCAAAGTCGTCTCTCATAAACCACTATACTCAATGGCATAAAATCCCGGAAAATCAGATATAGGAGTATATACAAGGCTCCATTTTGGGGCCACTATTCTTTATAATTTTTGTGAGTGATATAGATACATTCTGCACTATTCCTGATTAAAAAATACTTTATATCCATGACACAAATATTTTAATGTCTTGGGATGAAATTGGAAATCTAGTTAAGCGTAGTAACGAAGCATCCATACAGTTAAAACAATACTGTAATCAAAATGTAATAATGCTGAATGTAACACTTGTTAAGTTATAAAAAATAGTTACCATTACCAACTCTAGGCTAGCAGTAGGTCAAAATTCACCTAAACATGACGGAATCAAATATAATAAAATAACATTCTAAAAGCTAACACAGAAATGTCTTTTGGAATAGAAAATGTTAATTGAAAATGTATTTTATAGCACAGAGGAATTCTTAAATTTCTGAAATCTCCACATACCTCATTTATACTGAATCGATATGTATTTTATTTTGTATTTTGTCTATTAGTTTTAGTTTAATGCATGTCCTAGACTATATAGTTTAGATATGGTTATACATTTTTTATATATTTATACTGGATGTGTAATCTTGATGCTAATGAGTTGAATTGAATTGTTTCAGGGCCAAGAACAAGCTATGGACCTTCTTAAAGAACTGCAGACTTTAAACATAAACTTGGAAGTACTGACTAACACCCGCATAGGAATGACTGTAAATGCTTTGAGAAAATCAAGTAAAGATGATGAAGTTATCAGTTTATCCAAAACATTAATAAAAAATTGGAAGAAATTCTTGTCTGGTACAAATTCTAGTGAGAAGTCATCGAGTAGTAGTTCCTCTAAGCCAAAAAAAGAAAAGGAAGATAAACCGATTCGTGAAGAAAAAGAAAGAGATAAAGACAGATCAATGCAAAAACAATTCCCACCTAGTTCTAATACCACAGATTCTGTTAGGCTGAAGTGTCGAGAAATGCTAGCAGTTGCCATTAAAACAGATTCGAAACCGGATGACTTCGAAGGTAAGCAAATTAACTTCGATTTATTTAATTTCTACAAAGTTGTTTTTCTACTCATCTGAGGAGCAGTTAATGTATTCTAAAATCTACTTGAAAAATAAAGTAAAAGTATTTACATAAAGACTGGTCGAAAGTTGTCCATGTCCTCACCTGAACTGTGGTGGTGTAGTGGTTAGCACATATGGCCGGAGACCGTAAGACTCGGGTTCGAATCCCGGTTGATCCACATTTTTTTAATTTAGTTCTAATTTTCATCTTTCCGTCTGCTATGCCAAAAACTCACTATTGTTTACTGGCTTGAGTTTAACTTGAATTTACTGTAGTGTCGTTTGTTAAGACATACTCTAATTGCCTACTTGCTCTAAGTTGATCTTTCCAAAAGAAAAAGACAAATGAAATACTAGTGTTAGAGAGAGATGAACATATGTGAAAGTGATCTCGATCAACTAGAGCAGTCTTCAATGAACAAGCCTATGATTAAAGAGTGGGAGAATTTAATGATCCCTTGTTTCCAGGTTGTGCTTCAGCCGAAGAGCTTGCTGAGGAGTTAGAGGAAGCAATTTTCATGGAGTTCAAGAACACCGACATGCGGTACAAAAACAGAGTACGATCAAGAATATCGAATTTGAAAGACATCAAGAATCCCACCCTGCGAACAAATTTCCGTATCGGCGCCATTTCCGCCAACAGATTGGCTGTGATGACCGCCGAGGAAATGGCCAACGACGAAGTGAAGCAGCTTCGAGACAAGTTCACGAAAGAAGCTATAAACGACGCCCAATTGGCGCAGGTGCAAGGCACCAAAACCGAAATGCTGAAATGCGGCAAGTGCAAGAAGAGGAACTGCACTTACAACCAGCTGCAGACGAGATCGTCTGATGAACCCATGACGACGTTCGTTTTGTGTAACGAATGCGGTAATCGATGGAAGTTCTGTTAAGTTAGCAATGGTTTTATTTAATTTACTTTCGTATTGTGGTAAGTACTTTATTACCTCCATCCCATTTATTGTGTATTTTATAGGACTTGAATAATAGTTAATAAAGTATCTGATTTTCACCTCCAACTGAGTTTCATTTGTCATTCGTTTATTGCAGCTGAATCGTTCATGATTGATTATGGAGAGTTGGTAATACCTATTCTCTTCCATACAGTCAATATGTTTATTCATTGACAGTTATACATATTTATACAGGGTCCTCCAACTGTGCTCCAGTGCTCCATAGCTTCTAAACTGCGCAACTTAAACATTTCTTTCTAATGCAAGCATGTTTCGTTCTTGGGGGAGTATCTTTGGAAACTATTCCAAAGTATATATAGGATGACCCAGAAAAGAACATCAAACCAAAGTTATGTCTTTTATAATGAAACACCCTATATAACCATTTAAAAAATATAGGGTCATGTACGTTTATCAACGTTATTTTAAGAGATATATCCATATTACTTCAAAAAACATGAGGTATTCAACACTCTGTAACTCCGCATCGAATTTTTTTTCTAAAAATTGATGTGTGGTGAAATGACTCCAATCTAGTCTAATTTCTGTAACATGAGGCACAGTTGAAATTTCTTTACTTTTTGTGTACCGCATGGATCCAAACACAATTGTATTATCATGTATTTAGGGCAAAGTTCTGTTTTTTTGCGATTGCTGTTTGGGGAAGTATCACATAAAAACAAGTTGGGATATATTTTGAATCTGCCTTTGCGAGTTACTTGAAACAAGATATTGAAATTATAGCAGTTTAGGAAAAAAAAGAACAGAAACAATTTATCAATTTTTATTTTAAATATTTCAATATAAATACAATATTACCATAATTTAATAAATTTCACAGAAACCTAACACTCATACCTAATTCAACCATAATAGTTGGCAGGAATTACGCATAAAATGATAACTCAATTAAAAATACAAAAACCAACTAGAATAAAATCATACTGTATAGGTTAACATAAATACTTCATTAGGAATACGACTTTCATCGATAATTTGAACACAGAACTTCACTCTACCATTCAATAATTCTTTAAGAGTAAGATATACGTTGAGGTATCTATTTTCTACGTTTTTTTCTCTCAAAAATTACCCCGAATTGGAAAGAAGCGAGATTCAAGCCAAGATTCACTATATTTCTAATACACTGAGTGGTTCAAAGTTCTTATAAAAACTCTCGGATCATCAGTTAAAAAAGCAATCATACAAGTTTCACAATTCTATTATATAGGCACAGTTTTGAAGGTTATCTGTGGTAGATATCCACAACCCTGTAGTAATTTTCCTCTCCTGGGAATGTGATAATTCATCAAAACTTTGGAAATCGTCCCTCGGAAATTCCTTGAGCAAATAATATACGGATACACTAAGAAAGCTATTGCTGAAATAACACACTCTGGGTTGAATTTTTCATTTTCCTCAAACGTCATTTCAGTACCAATTTTTCAATCTAGTCAAACTGATCTACAGATATCCCCGCCCACATGTAAAGATTTAATCCATCAATTGATTCTTTTTCCAAAATCTCAACATAAACTTTCATCACTGAAGTTTGAGTTTATTTTGGATCACCCAGTAGCTAGGATAGAACGTCTCAGATTTCACACTCAGATCGAAAGGAAAAGGTGAGTGTTATGTCCAGCAAGACGGCAAGTTCATTATTCTATCGTTAATAGAACTCCAGGCGGAGCCAGAGATATGTCTAGTTGATTTTTGCAAATTAAGAAGAGCAGCGATAAAAAATATTGACAAGTAGAATATGCTTAAATGTGTTAGTTTCCTGGTATCGGTTTCAATTCCCTTATTTGTCTGATAAGGTAAGCCTTTTCGTCATTGAATTGTTCATCCTCGGCTCTGTCCGTGTGAAATTTCACGAGAAATTCTACCAGCTTCTCTTGGTTCCGTAGTAAAATATCTAGGATTGGTTTTGGCTTGTTAGGATTGGCAACAAAGACCTGAAAGAGGATTGAAAATTTCAGAAAACTGACAATGGTAGCTCTAAGGAAATTCAGATATTGAACATACAGGGTGTCCCAAAACTCAACGTCATCATTTGGACGGCTGATAGTTAAGCTCATGACTGACTAGAATATCACAATATGACCTTAGTAAAATATTGATAGTTTTGGATATATTGGCACTTTCATAATAAATCATTCAAAGTTTTCAGTTACATTTACCTTGAATACATGGAAGGCTTCAAATTGAATATTCCTGGAACGTTCTTTGAGCATATTCATCATCAGTTTCAAGTTATCTGGGTTGGAAATATACCTTGTCATCACCTTGAACAAAGTTAGTTGTTGATGAATTAGAAACTGTCAACATATAGATACGAGAGGTCTGAATATTCCGAAATAGTCACTATCGATTTGCAAAAGATTCTTACCGTAAAATTATGTCTATCCAACAGTAACTCTCCAAGGAGTTTCAAGCTTTGTCGTCGAGTCACGTAATTTTCTGAGTTTAAAAGTCGTTGATAGTGACCGAAAACCTTATCATAATTCATTTCTAAGAAGTCCGCACATAAGAGTTTATGTCTGGTTAGCAATTCCTTAAAAAAAAAAAAGAAAAAACTGTAGCAGAATACCTAGGGTTCAGCTTTCATGAGTTTACCTTGAAAGTAGAGAATGCATCAGAAGCAATATCAAAAGTCGACACCTCAACATATCGGAAGAAATGGTAAAAGTCATCCGAATATAACATTATCTTTGCTAGGGCTTCGTATCTAGCACATTCTCGTAACATTGTACCACAGTTCAACGCAATTTCTTGGTGTTCATATCTGAAAAAATTATACATAGGCTCAATTGATTGTTTGTTGTACAGCAACTGTTTAAGAATCATGATTAATTTATAAAAAACTCTTACACAATAATTTTATTGCCTCAGCAAATGATAATAATAATAGCTGTCTTCTATCCCCACAGGCTATGCCTTTGGGTATGCTCTACGAGTGTTTATGGAGGAGTATTATTATTTTCCTTTAACGAACTTCTACAAATAATTTTGACTTTTTTATATTCAATAAACTACCTACTGAAATAAAATCTTTTTCCTCAGACTTATTATTCCATAAAAGAATTTGGTATTGTCAGATTTACTATTTTATACCACAATTTCTATTCTGGGTTGGTTGGAACCAGTTTACCCCCCTGTATCTTCGTTATTTTCTATTGATGTTTGAGAATAATGATAATTATAATAAAAATAATAATAATACTTCAAAGGCTAATGACCTCAGAAGTCGATGCCTTAAACAAATAAGAAAAAAGAATACTTCATTTCCACTAAGACAATATTACAAATTGTAATACTTCATTTGTCTTTCTCTTTTAAAAAGATCTTCCAGCAAGTAGAGCAATCAGAGTATGTCTTAACGAACCACACTATTGAATAAAATCTTGTTTACATAGTCAGTGTTGATGCAGACTGTTATAATCAGCTGACATCAATTTATATTGATTCAATTAGACTTTTAACAATATCCAAGGTCAACAATTTCATGTATTACTTTTCAATCACAATATTGTGGGCCAGGTCATTTTCAATCGGTATATTTGATTCTAGAACTGCAGGAGATTAACTCGTGATACTAAATTGTCCCAAGATTTTGATTCTAGTACTTTTTTAACAACTCCATAGTATGCTATTGAAAAAGGCTAGATTGCCTTAAAAGAAGTCATGAGTAAATTCTACATTCGGGTCAATTCTGTTTCTTAATAGCAAAATTGTTATCATAGCAAGACAACTTTCACAGCAAAATGTATCTCAATTTTGTAGAAGGCCTGATATCTAAATTAATTTATCAGCAGGAGATGATGTGGCAACAACATCTACTACCGATAGATTTCCAGCCTTCCACAAAATTGAGATATATTTTGCTGTGAAAGTTCTTGCTATGATAACAATCTTGCTACTGAAAAATAGAACTGACCTGATTATTTCAATCATATATCAAATATGTAGGAACTAACCCAGTCATTAGTGTGAACAAAATCTCGGGCTTAGTGCAGATATACTCCACAGTAGGAGACCTAGTTCCGATCTGTCTACGCAATATGTTATTGAAAACTTGTGCCACATCCTTCTTCCCCTCGAAATCAATTCGGTTCAAGTTCTGTATCAACAACAAGAGCAAGTTAGTATTATAAAGTTCTTGAGCTAGTTGCGCCACTATAATATCTGCTTGGGGCTCAGCATCTGAAGTTCCATACAGCATATTTTTAATCAGAAGCAAGTTTTTGGAGACATCTTCCTGGGCTTTCTCAGCCTTCTTGTCTCCCTTTTCTAGAGAGTTGACAGCTTCTTTGAGTGCCTTCACAACGTCTGCTGGTCCTTTTTGCGATTTTCCAAATAGGGGCATTGTTTGAATCCCTTTTGATCTCCTTTGAAATAGGTGACGATTTTCTTGTGTGAGTAATTTTGAGTGCTACCGCAAAGTTAGGCCTTGGTGGTTCATAAGTATGATTAGAAGTTTAATCAGATATCGTCGATCATCACAAATATAAAATTTCGTTCAGATTTTTAGTATAAAACGCATCTGAATGCACTTGAACTTGCTTTTTCACCAAAGATATGTGAATTGTGAATTGTGAAATCTAAATGACATTGACATATTAACATATAGCATATGACATATGCATATGACATATGGAGCATATGACACGGGCTGCGTTCATAAACTTACTCAGAGTGGTGGGATTCTGTGTACCATAGAATTTTATTGTCAACAGTTTTGTCCCTCTCTCTTCCATAAATCCAACCATGATGTCATCTCACTTTTTCCATCGACAATAGAATTCTCTGGTACACGGAATCACACCCCAGCCTCTCACCTTTCTTTCGTCTTCTTCCTCTAAATAACCTTACGACCGTACTACTCAGGGCGATATAATCAATATGATAGAAATACCTAGATAATCCCCAGTCACTGCGAGTGCGAGATACTTACGCCATAGTTTGCCTGAGTTTTCTGAAGAACTGGTTTCAGTGGTTTCCTTATGACCGACGACGGCGTCCGACGCCGAAAAACTTGATGTACTTATTCTTTTACGGCGGCGCACGATGGTTGCGTATCTCACTCGGCGCTCTCCAAGGTAACCATTTGATTCGTACATGAACCCATAAGAGCAATAGCGCATATTTATGGTATGGTTCTTTAATATATGCTGTGGATATAGTTCACCTCTCCCTCTCCATGTTGCCCACAGAGGACGGTTATCAAGATGTTGTCACGTTTTTAATGAGCGTATTTTTGCTTTCAGAGCTCCTTTATCGTCGGACTTGATTAAAGTCAAGCAGTGGGGCAGCAAACACTCATTTTAACTCAAAACGGAAATACTAATGAACATCTCGACTATTCGAGAGGCTTCCACCTCTAAATTACAGCGCTAGTTAATAGTTCGGTCACAGCTCACATCCGTGGTTCGGCAGACAATAGGCAAGGTTTCAGTCGCGATATATGATGACACGATGATCCGAAAAGAGTTACTATTTGTTGATTATTTACAACCAACGAATATAGTAACGCTTTCGAATCATATAGTATCGATGGATATCGTGACTGGCCTCCAGTTAAAACAAGAAATTTGACAATGCATTGAATAGAGTGCGGTAAAGAACGGACTTTATTTTAAAATGGTGGATATAAACTGAAAAACCTTCCTTTGGTTTTTGGTTATTTACTGACTTTGCTTTGACACAAATAAATATATACTATGGTAATTTTGTCGTTGATGCATAAAATGTTATTTTTGGCTTCTCATCCTCATCACTGGTTGTTTTAGTAAGCATTTTAATTTTCATCCTTTCAGAAAGACGTTTTTCATACGGAGATACTTCTGCTTTCGTAAAAACAGGCCAACTCTTTTTCCTCACATTCCTGAATTTCACATTTTTATTATCGACCGATTCTGCAGATAAATCCCAATCATCTGTTGTAGATGATGATGGAATGCATTCTCGGATATATTTCTCTTCAACTGGATATTTCGCTTGTTCTGGCTCTGGATCAGACAATGATATTCTAAGGTGATCTTTGGAATGACTACGAGAGAATTTCAGTTGTAGTGGTTTCATCTCTGGTTTAGGATCCCTCCCATCTTTTTCATCCGCAATGAAGAAATCTTCTGGGATTGGTGTAATGCATTTTTTGAGACAGCGACAAAACAGAATCAAGCTGTACGTTACAAATATTAACGTGAAAAGCATAACCAGCCACATCTTCTCCTGATCAACTGAAAAGTAAAGTACATGAGGTGAGGATAATTTATTCAATTTAAAAGGAAATGAAACGAACCTCCACAAATTATCCTGTCTTCATCAAATGCAAACTTCATTCCACAATTGAAATCTCCATCGCACTGAAGAGTTTTATCTATGCATACGCTGGTGGCATCAGTTGAACAGTTAAATTTTCCTAGTTTCTGACAACCACCGAAATTATTGGATGGAATTGTTGCTGCTGTTATAACCACCTTCACTAAACTGGACTCATCAATTTCTTGAATATTGACGAATAAAGATAGTCTTTTCACCAAAATATGATGCCTATATACTTCCTGGGTAATATTATTTGGACACACGTCCGTCTTAGTGTCATCATCATTATACTGAAAATAATATACTACATGAACGGGTACGATTTTTTAATAATTGAACTATACCACGAGGAACTGCTGTTCTCTACAAGGTGCTTGTCCAAGAAACTCCATAACAAATATAAGTCTTATGTCAGAAGTTGAAGAATAAATATTGAAACGGCATAAAGGTTTGATAGATTTCGATGAAATGTATATCACGAAACTGTTAATTTCTGTTGCTTCTGAAGGTAAATATAAATCACTTGATATGTTGGAAAGGCATGATCGTCGTACATCTGGAATCATTTTCAAAAGGTTGCCTCTGAATTCGATTAAAAAGAGGACTTACCAACCTACTACGCTTTTCTTAATGACTGCTGCAACTGAAACATTTTTCAAAGCAAATGATAACAATATTACAAAAAATGTCGACATTTAATTGAATTTGACTTTTATAAAATTCGGCACGTCAACATGACTATGACACAACCTCATCAGGCACGTCTTTTTTCTTGTTTTTGCCTAAAATAAAAATGAATCACGGTATGAAGGAATATTTTAAATATCGCTTCATAGAAAGATGTAGAGCGCGTTTACTAGATATTTGATCGAACTAAACCTTTGTGTTTGTTTATAATTATTTTCCATTTGAGACTTTGACTTTTCAGTTTATCTTTTTCATTTTGTTTCTCGAGAGTACGTTTATCGATAGCTGCGACTTGATCTCCTCTTTCATCCAACTGAAAAGAAAATTAAATATTCCTTGATCCCTTTACATATGTCTTGTTTTTCAACTCACATTATCTAAAATCACGATATACTCGTTTGGTTCAACAAACACTGAATGTTTTATTGCTATGAGGTCTAATATATTAAAGACAATTCTATTTGAAGGACTAGATATATTTATGATTTCATAATTATTGTTAATGTATATGAATGGATGGATGAAGTCGATAGAACCCAGCCACGAAATACAATTTGGCCAATTGAAATCGACAGTTGCTGGGGTTTCCCATTCTCTAGTGAAGATCAACTGGGGTTTTCGAAGGTGATCCTTACTATATAATTCCTCCGTAAAGTAAAATGAAACGGATCACCTCATCCGAAGGATAGAAGTGTTGGACAGTGGACCATCCGCTATTATGGGGAGTCTTCATCGACATACAGCTTGGAAAATCTAGCAAGGCATGCCTATAGATGCGCGGTAGCAGCAGAGTTCAGTATACATTCTGACTGAATGTACAATTATTTATACTACCCTCTGTATCGTCCCAATATTTTCTTATTCTAATTCGCGCATCTCATACGTTTATCCAATGACATATTCTAGATTCTGTTATAGGCCGTCAGATAGCGACAAGCCTCGAATAAGGTCGAAAAGTATATCGATTTGGAGTAAAATACGACACGAAATGTAATGTAATAGACCAAGTGGGTCATTTAATGGCGGTGTGGCGGGGTGTTTAGACGACAAAACAAGAAGGCAAACTGAGTTGAAACTGCGTGAATTTGTTATTATGCACACTCGATACGAGAGCTGTCACGATACGACGTGAAAATCACTCTGTTATCGTTATGATTCGACGTTCATTTCGGTACGAGTTACGTCAGACTCGCATCGTATCGAGGTCCATAATTTCACAGCAGGTACCCGCAGATGACGTAGTCATCATGGCTCAAAACTAATCGAGCTTTAGTGCTAAAACCACCACTGTTCGTATTATCTTATTTTCAGGGAGCATCGTGAATACCAAGCGAAAGAGGTTTGTTGATTTTTTTGACATTTTAGAGGCTGCCTGTTTCGGAAAATACATCTACAGACATTGGATTAAAAAAATCGATTAGTCAGTCAAATAGATTTGCCTCAAAAGTATCTGAAGAACCAAACGAACGCACTGGTTTCGAATTTTCGTGGAGACACGGAACGCTTTCTTAACTGTGGGTACCTAGCGAGCGGCTTTCTTTTGTTTTCCATGTAGAAAACATTCAGAAGAGAAGACTCTGTGGATTCATCTTTTAAATTCTCCAGCCCTATCAGAATATATAAAATTATTCGCATGAAACTTGATAGTAGATCTCAATTTTACCCAAGAAATTACAGAATGTCTCTTTATCACAACTGGTATCCGAGACGCTTCTCATCAAATTTCTATGGTTTTTACGCGAGGGCGCAGCCAAGAGTGGTGGCTTTGCCATTTTTAAAGCATCGATAGTTTCTTGGATTTCTGTGGGAATGGTTTTCTTTTCCACCTTTCTCGCTTTAACGTTTCTGTGGATATCTGCTGAAACCTTACTAGAAAAAATATTCGGTAGGGAAAACAGAGAAAGATTCATTTACTCACAGTACTAACATAGCTGAAACCGTGAAAACATGAACGCCCATAATGCGCATTAGCCGTACAAAGTAATATATCCAGTGATAAGGCGCACTCATCAACATGCACAACAAAGGCAATAAATGAGAGTTTCACATGTTCAGTTATGGTGGTAGAACTGTATTTACGTTCATGCTTGAGGAACTGGTATATTTCTTTTGGGTACCGTGGAATACGAGACACATTTACATAATGATAAATGGAAACACCCTTTTACCTGTATTTTTTTAACTGGTTTTCTATAGAAAGGAGGAACCAACGTTTTTTTCAACACATTATCATTTTGTGCGATCCTACTGCTCTCAGGTCGAGATCTACAAGGTGTACAAGGAATGTTGTTGTGGAATGTATTAGTATGACAAGGATTGTAACCAACTAGGTTAGGAGTGCACGGGCCACACACTGGAATGTCACGATTTTCGATTGGAGGCAGGAGATGAGAATCGTCCAGTGGAGCTTCTTCGGCTTTAACGACTGGTCCGACTGTTACTTCCGGCGAGAGCTTTTTCACTACAGAACCAGCGGCAAATTGCTTAACCGTTGGTCTTTTAGTCTGGTCGTTTTTTGATCTAATTTTTGGAGGCGGTTGATAAGAATCCAGTAAAATTTTAGGAGCTCGTCGTATGGCCAAATTTTCTATCACATATTCGTACTCCGTGAATTCTCTGCCGAAACTTCTAAACATAACTTCTTCACAATCTACTGATGATTTGCTGAAGCAAGGGAAGCACAGCTGGAATATATTCCTATCGCTAGGATTGCCTTTCTTCTTGGGATTCATGAATACTTATTTGACAGTTGGAAGCTGAAATGTCAATTTTATCGACAGGATTTCATTAAAACAAGTTTACTGTTTTTTTGTACATTATTTTTAAAAATTTGAGTGTGTGGTTGGTCTCCTGAATAAAAAATCCATATAAAAGTTTTGGCAAACGAATGCTAAAATCGAGTGAAAATTACACCAGATGTAGGAAAGTGCTACACCTCGATGCAAACGAATAAACCATTATATAGTGTCCTGCAGTGGGACTCTGTAACTTTTTCGCATAGCGATAGTGATAACGAAACAATCGGCATGTCTTTCCGGTACACCACAAAGTGATACCGTGTGCTTCGTTTAACTTCGTTTCGCTTCGCTATGCAAAAGAAGTACACCCCTGGTCCTGGGTCTTCGTAGATTTATTCGTTTGCATCGAGGTGTCGCACTTTCAGCTCTCGTATCGAGTGTTCATAATTTCACTCAATTTTTGCATTCGTTTGCGAATTAATTTGACCCATTCATTTGTTTGAACAGCACTCAGCTACACTCGATTCAAAATGTGGTGTGAAGTGCACTACACTACACTACACCTGATGCAAACGAACAAACCTAGTGTGTAATTGGTATGGTATAAAGCCGGCCTTCCACACCAGCTTTTTTGCCGCTGGCTTCTTGTCTCTAGCCAATCAGAGTACTTCAAAAGTAGCGGCGGCTGCTTTTGAAGTACTCTGATTGGCTAGAGACAAGAAGCCAGCGGCAAAAAGCTGGTGTGGAAGGCCGGCTTAATGCATAATCTTGATTGGCAACACTGGTTATGTTGTTGACAAACCAAAAATAAATTTATTATTTTTATAACTTCATCATTTTCATCTTTCATCACTTGTTCAGGAATTCAGCTGCTTTGATATCAGATACTAAGTTGACGCTTGCTGTTTGTTGGTAATCTCATCAAATCTCTTCTTTAAATTTCCATCACTGGTCATCATGAATCCAAAAGATGAAAATAGTAAACTTGACTGGATGTATAAGGTGAGATCCTTGTTTGTTTGAATTGTTTACAATAAAATACAAAAATGTTACATTTTAGGGAGCCAATAGTTTGATAGATCGTGAAGAGTATCTACTTGGAAAATCAGTAGATAAATCTCTGGAACAATTGAATAAAGAAGAAAAGGACAAGCGGGTGGGCATAGTTCCTCCCAACAATCATGTTGAACATGAATGTATTCCGCCATCCATCAGGGATTTCAATAAAATTGTACAAGCTGAACAGGTAACTACAATTTTTTTATAGTTTTGAAGATATTTACATATATATTTCAAATTTGGTATGTCGCTATAGTACTTGAATGCATATGTATATTTTGACGCCACTACTGAAAATTCAGGTTTAACGGTGACCACAAACTTTTTTTCAAATGACAACCTTAACATTTTTTGCACTCTCTGGAAGAGCACGCAATGTGAGATAACATTGTTCTTAAATTTTTCTAAAATTATATTAATATATTTTGTTTTAGGTGGATTTATCAGCAAAGTTACAAGAAGATCCTTTGGTGGCAATTAGGAAACAAGAAGAGGAAGCTAGAAGACAGTTTCTTCAGAATCCTGTGCAACTGAAAAAACTTCAAGATGCTCTCAGATCTCAAGAATTGAAGAAAAAGAATAAGAAGAACAAAAAATCTAAAAATTCCAAGGGTGACTTAGATAAAAAGTTGTTGAAACTTTTGAAACATGGTCAAGTACCCATCACATTACCAGAAATACCTGGAAGAAAGAAGAAAAGTGGTGATCTTGACACAATCTTGATCCATAAATTGAGTATGTTCAGGGAAAAACTATCCCAAAAAGAGCTAGATCATATTATAGCTGGAAAGCTCAGTGATGATGAGGAGATGAAAAAGGAAAAATCAAGTGACAGTGAAAGTGATAACAAAGAAATACATAAAAATCGCATATCCCTTGAAAGGAACATTAAAAATGAGAAAAAATTCAAATACAATGAAATCAATAGAAATAAGGGTGGTTCAAAATACGTTCATAAAAGAACTCAGAGCAATAGCAGTGATGAAAGTGGTGATTATGACAGGAAAAGGAGCAGTTTCAGCAAGAAACTTCAAATTAAGAAAATTTGCAGGAGTATCAGTAAAAGTGAAGACGAAAATAGAACAAAGTATTTTAATAAAGTTGATTCAAAATATATTTCCAAGAGGACACAGAGCAGTAGTAGTGAAGAAACTGAAGATGACAGGAAGAAGGGAAATTCTGGTAGAGAACCACAAAGTAGGAAAAGTCGCAGAAGTAGTAGTAGAGAAGATAAAAATAGAGGAAAAGATATTTCAAAATATATTCATAAGACAACACAGAGCAGTAGTAGTGAAGACAGTGACAAGTATAACAAAAGCAAGAGCAAATCTAATAGAGATCCTCAAATAAATAAAAATCGCAGAGGTACTAGCAGCAGTATTGAGAGGAGTAAGAGAAGAAACAACGATAAAGTTACTTCTAAATACAGAAGAACAGAAAGGAGCAGTAGTGAAGGAACTGAAGATGATAAGAAAAAGGAAAAAACCAGCAAAAATTCTCGAAATGAAAATACTCGTGACAAAAGGAGTAGAAGAAAAGACTATAGGACTAAACATTCTGAAGATGTAAAAAGAGACAACCAAGAAAAAAAATATGGGCCAAGTGAGTCTAGCAAGAATTTCATAAATGGAGATAAACCACTTGAATCAAGGAAAAATGATCTGGATCGCCTGATATCAGAAAAGTTGAAGATGTTGAGGAATTCTCTACCAGATAAAAGCGAAAATACTATCAAAGAAAAAAGTGACGGGGAGTCTGTTCAATATGATAGCGAGAATGATAAATACGTTCCCAAAAAAAAAAATTTTGGTTTGGTTAGACCTGACGGCACAAAAATCCCCCTCAAGGGAAAGTCTCAGGAAAACAAAACAAATGAACCTGCAAAAAAAACTGAAACACCAAAAAAACCTGATATAAAGAAAAACAAAAGGTTGACAGAGGAAGAAAAAGAAAAACTTAGAAAACAAATGATGGCAGATGCAACTGAGCGAGAAGCTGAACGCAGCGAAAACCTTAAAAGGTACAGACAAGAAGACGAAAAAGAACAGAAGATTTCGGGCAATTTTGATAAGAATTTTGTACATAAAGAATTATTAAAAAGTACAAACAACGCTACCATGGAGACGAGGTTGAAGTCAAACTTGAACAAAATACAAAGGTCTGCACAGCATATGAATTCAAATTTTTCAAAAAGGTGAAATAATTTGATAGACAGTCTCATTGTAAATAAATATTAATGAAATTTTTGAAATTGTCTTCTATTTGCAGTTTCAACCCATTGGCTTTTATGTGTATGTTCTACTAATTAAATTCAAAAAATAAATATACAAAATCGAGTGCAATCGCAAAATATAGATCCCGAATAGAGGTGAATGCTATTTATTTTTTGAAAAATTCTGAAATACATTATTTGCAAGTTTTGTAATTTTAGGATGTGAATTTTCACATTCCATTTATAAATCACTTCATGGTGTTGTACAATAATTCTTAAAGCCAGAATTCGCAAATGCTGCTATATGGTCATGGAAAAAAATCTATTTCGTATGTCGTCGGCGTCGGTGCAGAAGATTCTATCTACATTAATTGGCAAAATTCACTTTTTCATCAAAATAGATTAAGGACGTGGCCTGTCACCTACTGGCAAAACAAGGTAGCCAGGCAGCAAAAAAGGTCGGTAAAACAAGGAATCTAGGACCTTCGATATGCTTTTTGGTTGATTTTCCAAGCAGTACCTTGTATCTGCTATTTAAACGAATGCGTTGATGATGCGGCGTGCTGTTGTACTTCTCTTTTTCTGGAATTTTTAAAATTTTCTGTATGCCACTAATAGCCATGAAACCTAGATTCTTAAGAATATTTATTATGAAGTATCAAGCAGCAACCCATTGAAATCTGCTTACCTACCTTAGATACATTTTTCAATTCGAATTCCTACGTTATAGCAACAACTATAGCCTTAATATCATACTTGTATGACCCCATACAAAACAGCGATATCCTAGGTACGTCATTTTATGTCCCAAAGTATTACTGTCGATACAAGAACATATTTGGGACTTCCCAGGGATGTCCCGCAGAGGATATCAGCTGTATGCCCGAGCTGGTATATCCATGGATTATCCCATTCATGTCCTGGGAGTCAAATTTATCATGAGACTGAAAAATATGTCTCAAAAGGTCACCTTCGTTATGTCTAGTAGAAAAATCGTAATCGTGTTTTCAGTTAGAAACGTAAACTGTGAGTGAACAATTATTTGAACATTCTGAACCTAGATGGAGCCAACAGAGCACAGACACATTGAGCAACGCAGCAGTGCGAAAGCCCTCATGAATTGTCAATTTTTGTATGTATCCAAAAAGCAAGCAGTATCCCAGCTTGTTTAGCATCACTATAAAAAAAATACTCGTCTATTTAGTCGTATCATTTTAAAATATATATATATATTTTTTTGTAATTATTCATGTATTATCTAGGAATCTGTGTGAAGGAATATTCCTGGGATGTACTGAAGGTATATCCTATGAGTGGTGTCCGTGCATCTTCCCTAGTATGTCCTATGTCCTGACAGTGATGTCCTCCTATTGAAGAGGGATGTCCCTTGATAAATTCCCAAGTCTTGGGAGTCTCTATTTGGTAATGGTATACCTGTGGGATGCCTATGGGATGTAGTTTGTAGTACCCAAAGATCAGATTCACTCGCGCACTGACGTCACACTGCTTCCCACCTCTTCTTCTGCATCTGATCGTTTGAATTCGGTAGTTTAGTTTGGAGTTTTCAATAATTTTCAATTCGATAAATTGATGAAATAAAAAAAAATCTAAAATTGGATAGGAGTTAAGTAAATATTAAAGTTAAATATTTTTTCTGAAAGGCTTATTACGACGTCACTCGAATGCGGTATATATATTTGCGGAAATTAACTTGAAAACGACTGCAGATTTTGGAACGTCGTGATCTGGTAATAGTAGAGAATTAGTTTTCTTTTTTTTTTGTCATTTTATTCTTTAGGCAATGAAGAGTCCATCACAACCTTTAGTCAAATAAGATTCTATTGAGTAGGAAAGATACAACTTATATTCTATATATAAAGGCATCCTATTAATAATTACATAAAACTTGTCGTAGTTTGCATTTGAAGACGTTTCGGTTGAATAATATATTCAACCATATTCAGAAGATAACAAACGTATTCCAGGGAAAAGCGTTCTCTTGTATATTGCCGTTGGCGGAGAATTATCCGGCTGTTTTATTTTGAGGGAAGTAATGTTTCGAATGAACGGTTTCTATAGAATCCCATCCTATGTTATAATGTTGCTTTCACACCTTATCGGCATCTGATTTGTACATACCATAGAGGGTGTCTGAGCTATGTCTGTTTTCTTGTTGATCTGTGTACAGAAGGAAGTTATCTTTAGAAAATTACACTATCGGAAAGTTTTCATCTTGGGTATGGTGATTTCATGGGAGCGTAAAGAATAGCTTGCTATATGTTGAGAGAGCATTACAATTTCTCCTCTATTCGCTCGAGGAAGGGATATCAACGTGAGCTGTATGCAGTGTGTCGCATTGCCACGTGGTCCGTTAATGCGTCGGGTGGGGTAACAGGAGAGGTGCACAGTAGTACGTCTCGCTTATTTATGTGGTATTATATCGTTGCGTTCCTTGTTGCTCGCGTAGATTTCTGTCTATACCCCAGATGAAAAGTTTCTGATACTGTATGTAGCAAACAATACCTTCGATGAATCGAGTTTTAGTTTTTTGCTGGTACAAATGATTCAATTTGTTTGCGAATTCGAAGTCAAAATTTGGAGAAACAAAATGACGGATACAATATGGCGGAAAATTTCTCTAAAAACGTATTAAATTCGGATGAAAGTCTGAACTCGTATGTTTTCGGAATCGATGATTACGAATTCGATCCCGTATAGCGGAAAATTTCTTTAATAACGTATTTAATTCGGGTGAAAGTCTGAACTCGTATATTTTCGGGGTCGCTGATTGCGAATTCGAAGTCAAAATTTTGAAAAAACACAATGGCGAATCCAATATGGCAGATAATTTTTTCGGAAACGTATCAATTCAGTCAAAAAGTGAACCATTTGATTCTACAGAATAGATTATTCTTCAGAACGTTAGTATAATTTGAATCTGTTGCACGAAATTATTCTTAACAATATATGAAATAGTAAATTCATTCATAAAAGTAGTGGTATTTTTCTAGGTTATGTTCTGAAAAGTCGTGTTAGAAAAAGCAATAATGCAAAACCACTATCGAACTGCGCTTTTAAACCAAATGGGAATTGCTGCTCAGACATATAATAAATGACAGTTGCGAGTCCAAAATATAACTACGGACTGTGTTGATTGGTGTAATTATAGCACACACTTGCCTGCCACCAAATAAATCAGAAACTGGCAAGATAGTCCAAAGAACCTACACCGTTCGCTGCTGAGCAACCCGGGTAATAAAAGTAGCACAGTAGTCTTTTCAATACCTACGTATAATTTAGCAATCTTTCTGATACGTGGTACAATCGCAATGTGTCTTCTCGACGTTCAACTCGCACAAGTCGAGTCTATTCTTGTTGCATCTGTTCGGATCTTCGGCGAACGTGACTGTCTTGATTTTGCACTGTGGCGGTATATCGGGCGGACTTACCATTATGGGTTTCGGTTCGGTTTGCGTTTGAGACTCTCCACCCGGGTCTCGAGAAGGTGGTTGTTTACATTCGACGGGATGGGATCCGTCGCAAATGGCTCGATGGTCCTTCAAGACGCCGGCGTAGTGTTTGGCTATGATTTCTTCCGGGGTGTCTACGTGCTTGGGCGTGTAAGAAGTGTACTGCGCTGAAAAATCATCGTCACATTATACTAGTCAAATTGTACTCCAAAATCGATCCCACGTGAAATCAGATGGAAGCGATTTTTTCACACCATGTTCGAGCAGATAATGTGGGGGTAGTAGAGATTTTTTTGACCATGACCATAGATACTTTTTTAAACTATATGAAATTTGCTAAATTTTGAATTTTTTCTTGTCTGAGGACTCAATACCCAGCAAACACAGTTATATCACAGATATATCGCAGCGATGTATCAACGTGACCTGCGATATCGCATTTTATGTCGCATAGACGTCGCTACGATACCGCGGGTATGTTATTTTGTCCCACTCAAGTTTCATTCATGCGACACTCCTGCGACAAGTTTTGCGATATAACAACAATGTATTTTGGAGATGTAACTGAGATGTGTAGTTGAGGTATTCTGTGAGAGAGGAGAATATTTGTCGGTCAACAACAACTTGATACTTCTTCGATACCTGGTACTTATATAAGCCATTTCTAGTTGTTGAACGGTCTTCTAATGCGTGATGAACTTCTCAGGTACAGGTTGCCTCCCCTCTTCAGAAAAAACATTAAATAGCCCCTCCCGTATTTTTAATGAAATTTCTGAAGAGGGGAGGAGAACCTCTGTATTTTCTATTAAGAAAAACAATTTGAAATAATTTGCTTCATTTACCAACCTGCAGATTCCTCTGTACACTTCGTGCTCTTTACGTCTCCTATATAAACGGGGTAAGCACATTCCATGTTTACGGGTTTTACACCGTACGGTTGAATTTTCGATTTGTGCTTTATGGATTCTTCGTACTCGTTGCGAATCTCGTCTAGTTTTCTCTTGTACTGTTCTGGGTCCTCGCCTTCTCCCACTTTTAGTCGTTGGAGGCATTCCTCCTCTCTTTCGGTTTGGGCACGGCCATCGCCTGGATTCAAACTGAATTATTATTATTACGAAATCGGAAAAATGATCAACGTCAACGTCTTTGACCAATCGTTAAGGAGTGATTCTATGACAAAAAAAAAGAGAGAACCGACTATGTCGTCACATGAAAGTTGAAAGAAAGTCCGTATTTATTAATTTCGTATAAACAATTACATTACCCGAGTCTTTCAGTTTTTTTATTACAAAATGAAAACTAATAAAGCAGTCGTATTGCCCTGAATAACATAATCATAGATCAGGTAAATAGTCTCCTTACAAACCCGAATGGGAGAGGAATGTATGCCCAGGGCTATGCTGACGATATCGTCATAATAATGGTCAATGGGGAGTATATGAGAGTCTGATACAATCAGGCCTCACAGACGTGCTAATGAGGGAGACTTCGAAGGTTAACCCACAAAGAACCACGATTGTTCTTTCCACCAGGGAGTGGAATCTAGAGAGATCTTCGGTGAAAGCCTACAGATGTCAAAAGAGGCAAAATACCTGGGGTTAAACCTAGACTCGAAGCTCACCTGAAGCAAACATCTGAAAAATGTGCTGACGAGAGCAAGGACAATGGAAAGACCAGAACCTAGAGACCAACAGGAGCTCTTCCAATCTAGTTTGGGAGAAATCCCAATTTTGGACTTTGGAGCATACCTGTATGTGTCATGGATGGTCAGTTTTCCACTGATATTATATCTTTAACGAATATTGGTTCGAGAAAGTGCATCCTTCAATAACAGGCGCCACTGAACGCATGTTCTACATTTAAAAAACTAAAAATTGGCAATGAATAAATAAATACGCTCTTCCGCAAGGAAAGGTGCGAGAGACTTTCCAAACTCAAAACATACCTTTAGTTTTAGTATCCAGATCCCATTGCCTTTCATTATCCAGGTTATCTTTCACTTGATCCTCGACGTCACCCTTGAGGTAGCCCTTGTTGAACATGTAGTTCCTCATGGATTCGATAACTTCGCATGGGAATTTGCTCGAATTCGCTTTCATGTAACGGTATACGTACAAGTCTGCTCCGACTATCTTGAATCTCTGTTGGAAAACAGTTATGACGGCCCCTATGTAGAAGTCTGCCGGGGCGTAATAGTCCGGGTTTAGGGGATCGGATCCTGTACAGTAAACAAAAAATTAGTTCAGTGAGAACGGCGGGTGTACCGCAAGGATCCATTTTGGGTCCGGTATTTTTCACTTTGTAAGGAAGGAATCGGCAATTGTTCACAATGAGAGTATTATGAAAGAAAAAGATTTCCTGCCCTATATCAAGACTACTCATTTTAATAATTCTATTTAATAGAGTCATTCTGTATAGTCTGAATAGAGAACTGTCAGTGACGTAATATGCATGACAGTTGCGGAACAAAATGTCATAAGGGGACAAACAAACCAAACTGAACAAAAACAAACCCATTGAACCTATTTTCCATAAGGCTGCGAAATGTGATTTATAAAAATCGCAATTATCCACTAACACGCACAAAAAACTAATTTTCATTTCATCAAATGTCAAATGCTCTGTTTTTCCCCCCATGACCGCCATGTTGTGACGTCAGCTGACATCAGTGCTCTATTGTTGTGGGAACTCCCGACATTTTGGCTCACTCCATTCATTATCAGGTCAAATGCTATAGTGGCGTTAAATTTGAAAAGGTTTTTTCATAACCTCAATTCGATCCATATAATTATTACAAATAGATGGACATAGATTAGGTTCCAGATGCCACAGATGGACAAAGAGACTATTGTCAGTGGAAGTTATGAGTATCAACTAAATACTAGCATATCAATTTAATTATCCGCTACTACGGAAAAATACGGTTATCTGAATGTGAGAAGCCTCATACTGGAATTGAAAAACAAAGGAGCAAAAACATCCGGCCGCAAACGCAGTTACGAAAGTTAGTTGCTGGAATAGATGTTGAAATATTGGTTTATCCAATTTAAATGTCCCAGGTGTTTCGAGGTCACTGCAAAAGCAAAGAGTGAAGAAATATCAAAGGCGGTAGGCGGAGCATCGCATCTGGAACCCAATCTGTACTTCAGGGCCAAATTATTACGTCACTGTGCTCAAAATCTACCGTTTTTGTACTTCAACTATCTGACCGTCATACCTGGTTTGACGAGCAGAGTGCTTCTCAAGTACTTCCCGCCGATGATTCCGGAATTTTTAATCGGCGGTTCCCGGATGACGCAAGTACTGTCCGCCAAAGAATAACTCAACAAGAACCGCCTGATGCTGTCCTCGGGATGTACGGCGTCCATCACCATTTCGTATCGGAGGTATTTGTTGGCGTTCAACAGCTGGCGTATGACGTCTTTCTTCGGCGGCTTGGGCAGGAAGGTGAGCGTGTTCTGAATGGAGTCTTCGAGCGATCCCAGACCGTTGTGGGGCGGTATTTGGACCGACGGCGCGGGCGGTTCGGGATCGTCGATGTCCAGTGTGGGTTTTTGCTCTATGCACAGAGCTTTCTTGAAGTAGTCTCTGGTGAATTTGTCGCAGTCGTAGATTAGCATGTCGCGACCGAGGACGAAGATCGTCTCTCCTACCTGGAAGTCCTTCGGTTGGTAGAATTCTGTTATTTCCGCGTCGGACAGTTCCAAATATATGGCGGCGTACGTTGCTGGTGTATCAGTATACCTCTGAAACATTTACAAACAATGATCTTGTGAAGTTTCGATATTACCCAGGCAGCAAGCGTACGTCATAATGACGTATCTTATAGGTCATGGTAGACGTCATATTGACCCCAGAGTTTTTTAGACGTCATTCGGACGTCTAAATGACGGTCAAATGTCAGCGTCATTATGACGTCAGTATATGGCGTCATTTTGACGTTACATATAGCTTGTATATGACCTGTCAGGTCATACACAAGACGTACATATGACGTCACTCAAACGTTATAAACATCGTCATTGAGACGTACTTTTTTAGTTAATTTGGGGATATGAAGCAAAATATGCAATGTTTTTTCACAATACTTGTAGCAACTGTTGGGATATTCGTATTTTTCTTGAAGAGAATCACAATCACACAGAAAAATTAGAAGGCAGTGTACTGGATGATCAATGACTGATACAAACTAGGTAGATTAGGAAACGTCAATGTCGTGGTTAATTTCTTTGATGCAAAGGATTAAGAAACTCGTGATCATGGAAAGAATTTTTATTTATAACAACATAAAACAATTTCGTTTCAGTAAGTAATACAGTAAAAAACTATTAGAAAACTTAATTATGCAGATCATTCTGAAATATGTACTTAATTCGGAAGAGTTACTATAAGTTTTTCTTGCTAAAAGTCAGTAAAAATGTCATGGAATTTTTCACACTGGATTATGCTGTTTATATAGCACTTAATATGACTATAGTTTTTATTCAATTATTACTAACCATCTAGTAAAATATTCAAAAATTAATTAAATCAAAATACACATTACATACCTCTAGTGTAAACACATTTTTTTAATGGAATATAATGTCTATTTATCGGAAATATATCCTTCTCGTTTTACCGCTTTTTAATATAAGCTTCATTGTCTTTCTTTTAGGGCAAAATATTTAGCTTTTTTAGTGAAGTAAACCACTCAGAGTTTACGACTATAAGGGCACCTTCATATTGTTTATTTGAACTCTACAGCTGAAAACACTTTGAACACTGTAACCACTGTAATACACAACTATTACCGAACTCTGCAATACTATCACTTCTATATTTATGCATAATGAAATCTTCCGACAACCAGAGAATAATGGTGACACCAAAACACATAGACATAAAGAACGAATACCATCGACATTCCACTGCACATGTTCATAGAAGGAAGCATCGACGACGGCCATGTTGCTTAATCCGAACCAATCCGATGCGAATGTGTCGGTGTCGGTGACTTTCGCGGGAAATACAAAATGACGAAAATAATAAGCAATTTGATTTCTTTACATATGTTGGTATTTTTATTTGATTCACTTTTGAGTTATACGTTTTTAGGTAAATAATGATTTAGTGTGTACTCTATTGATTGTATATGCAAATTATAAAATTAAACTTGTACCTTTATGCCACGGGATGAAGGCAATGGTTATTTTACGCTATTTTAAAAGTGACTCGATATAGGTACAGGTAATTTAAATATATCATCACTAGCCACTTCAATGAAATAATTTTCAAAAATATCTGCTATAAAGCATTTTATGGGACATATATACTTAGTTAGATTTTTTATTTAAAAAGTTCTTCTATTTTTTGTGTTACATTAGTGACCAAAGAATTACGTCATAATGACGTCATGTGAAAGACGACATAGTAACGTCCACTGAATGACGTCTGGCAGACGTCATTCATTTTTGCGTCGATGACGTCTACCGTCATGAAATCACTAATTAAGTACGTCATTATGACGTACGCTCGCTACCTGGGCATGTAGATTGTAGGTAACTCTCCATAATAACTGATGCTAATGATGAATAGTAGTTCATAATTTATCCTTCTTTACCTTGGGTAATTTCATTTTCCGTAGTAAAACCGGATATGGATCCCTGCCATCATTTTTGTCATGAACCTCTTTCACAGATACAGTATCATCAGCTAAGAAATACAAAATTTCGTATTTCATAAGTGCACCAAAGTCACTTTCTCTATCATCCCATACAGCTTTGAACCTGGGAAAATAGACCAACAGCTTCATACATTAGGCCATAGTCATAAAAATGAAGTATTTCCTTCAAAGGTAAAGGTAGAAGTGAAAGGAAGAGCTCACGATGAACAGGTAGAAGGAAAGGGTTTTGCTTGACTTCGTATTCATAATATTTTCCTTTTCTTTGCAAGCAAATCCTCGGTAAAAAAAAAGAAAAGATATATAGGGACACGCGCGAGTGTGTAAGTTGTCGCCGAACAACCTTGCCTTAAGAAATTCGTAACGCCAACATTTAGTTTTTCAAGCAATAAATTTAGCATTACACTGGATTTAGACCGTCTATACGTTTGACTAAAGTAGTATAAAAATGAATGAACAAGTGGACATTGGAATAAAACACTTGTTTAAGTATTGATTACTTAGTCTGATCTAACCAAAACGGAATAAACTTATATAGACACTTGAATGCGTGGAAATTAAATACATACATTTTGCGAGGAGTAGGTATAGTGTGATATTACCAGAACGAACTAGCCTTACGTAGACATTTCAGTGTGTGGAAATTGAATTGGTGTTACGAATAGTTGTAGTTACGAACTGTCGAGATTATGAAGTGTCGCCGTTACGAATTGTCCATTACAATTTTTGGGGTTATGAACTGTCACGTTACGATATGTCTACAGAAGCATCTCTAGACTAGATGCATATTTTCTGAAAAAATGCTACTGTTTATGAATTGAATTCAAAAAAAGTAAAACCTTTTCCTTCTGAGCAAAACGTTTTTGTTCCAATGCCAAATCCTTTTCTTCTTTTTTATGAATAGAATGTACCTAAATGCCTCAATTTCTGTAAATAAAACCAAACCTCTTTTTTATAAATATGGCCCATTATATCAGATCAACAAAAAAAAACATTAAAAGTTACCAGAAGAAACCAAGTACAATGATTTTGATTATGGTAAATACTAGAGAGCAATCCAATAATGTTATAGTATGGAATACATTCCTCTATAATAGGAGACTTCGGATCAAGTTGCCAACCCACAAAATTTTGAAATTTTCTATCACTGGGGAAGGGAATTTTCAGAACAAATTTGTCATAATCAGGTTAGCGTTAATGATAAATAGCCTAAAACTACGACTCGGCTCTACAATTCAGATAATTGAATCAAAAAAATAAATATTTGTAAAGATCACGGCTGATTGGCTGAAATTTGTGTTGGAGCCCCTGATTTTATGTCAATTACGTCAATGGCATCAACAATCAACACCAGCGTGCATAATTTGAAATTTCTGTAATCTGTTTCCATTAATGCTTGTCGAAGTTGATTTAATTAATGTTACGTGTAACTTAATAGTAATAAAATATAGAGACATAAATTCGGTAGCCAGAAAATATGACAAGGTGTTCTTACAAACACTGTAAAAGTGATTCACGAAAGAATAACAAAATTAAGTTTCGTCCGTTTCCCAAAAGAAAAAACTTGTTGAGGTGCCTCAAATGGATAGAACTGTGGAAACCAAACAGAAACAACTTGAAAATTTCAAATCTCTCTAACAATAACAAATCACGCATTACGCATTGGTCGTATTGGTGCCATTCCATTGGCGTTATTGACATGAAATCAGGGGCACCAATACAACTCTCAGCCAATCAGCCATGATCTTTACAAATATTGATTTTTTTGATTCAATTACCTGAATTGTAGAGCCGAGTCGTAGTTTTAGGCTATTTATCATTAACGCTAACCTGATTATGACAAATTTGTTCTGAAAATTCCCTTCCCCAGTGATAGAAAATTTCAAAATTTTGTGGGTTGGCAACTTGACCCCAAGTCTCCTATTGAATCACATACAAAGTTGCTGAAAAATTAACAAAATCTTCTGGAGCTGGTTTCATTGTCAACAAAAAAATTAAAGTGATATACTTGAGAACTTTGCCATCATATTCCAAAAATCTGCGAAGTCTATCATCATTTCGGGATGATTTAGTAGTGCTACCTCTCACTTGCAACAATTGCCTGTTGAAAGTGTATGGATCAACCGGCATTTCTTCCGGATCAGCCATCATCAAACCTTGGCTTGCCATGTACTCCTAAAATGAACCTAGTTTAGATTCAGCAACAGAATTTGAAAACAAACTAGTTTTATTTGAAAATATATAGAAAATTTGTTCATCAAAATTATCATTTTATATTGAAGAACGTCATAGTTTTGAATGATTTATTCATCACCTATTTCTATAGAACTCACTCTTGTGAATAGATCACAGTCTACAGTATGATAGACAATGCCATTGAAAGACAAATCTTTTCCAACATTCAGATCTTTCCAGTGCCAGAAAGCACCTCTATCATTCTTCGGAATTTTACCTCTACGTATAAGTCGTCCTTGATCTATTCCACTATTCTAAAAAAAATTAAATATGCCAATACATTTTAGGAGGTAAGTATAAAAATTTACTCACTGGAGTTTTGGGTTCCATTACTGTGATAGTATCGTCCTCTAAAAAGTATATGATATTGACATGTCTAACTCTGTAGAACTCGTTGGGTGACTCCACTACTGCTTGTTTGAAAAACGCTCTGAAAGTTAGACATTTTTGGTCATACAGCACGTAGTGTGGGGTGAATTGGGGCAGAGCTTGCGATTTTGTCCGACCATAAGTGAGTGAAGGGTCATATCGAGTAACATCATGTTTCGGAAGGTGTTTGACCGAATTGGAGTCTAGCTCTCTACCACCTATCCCATTGAAACTTTTCTTGGGCAACTTGTATCCATTGCATAGGCTGAATGTTTGGGACAAGTGAAAATTCGTGAGCTGAAAAGAGGCAAGAATTATTGATAAGTGATTTTTCAGAAAGGAACTTACAGTAGGATCACTGAAAGTGAAACCAGGATGTTTTGGTATACCAGCCATCCTTATTGGCGTTTATGATTTGCCTGGTTTTTAAAACCAACGAAAACGAGTAGATAACTGAATAAATCAAAAAATGGTATATAAGTGTATAAACGTCAAAATATTGACAAAACTAATGGACAATTTCAAAAGTTGTCATGGATTCAAATTTGGTTGCCGCGTTCAAAGCATGCGCAATGATACTCGCATTGTTGCCAACAAACCGAGCATCATTATAGGTACTTTCGTTTGCATGGACGTTTAACACTTCCAACATTCGGTGTAGTGTACACTAGATCTTAATACGAGGATATTGAACACTATTGTCAAGGATGGCCCACGTATCCGATTTTATGGTCCTGTCAAGTGACGTTAGCGCGATGCCTTCTCAATGAATGAGGATTTTGGTGTATGTATGCTAAAATATTAATCGATATATCATCATTCACGATTGACTTTGAATGTCCTGGTTGTTTGTTTGATGGTAATTTCTGATCATTTCGCAGTTTAGCCTCAACTCTAATCCTAATGAAGGTATTTTTTTCTGGTTGCCTTCGATCTGGGTAACGTTGACTGTACAATACCCAAGCTCTGCAGGAGTTTTTTCTCGCTTCGCCAAATATGAGCAACATGTCAACATATTTATCTGGTGAAAATGAATGTGGCATTTCTATATAATTTTTTTTCACAAATAACGGGGCTGCGCAACTAAATCGATCTTAAGGGGTTCTGGACAATAAAATTACTTTATTGGATATAATCTTGAGAAACACAATAATTTTATTATTGATGCACTAGTGTATTTTTATTGAATGAGCGAATGTCATATAAGTGACATGACTTCAATTATCCAAAGCCACCCCGGACTGCTTGAGTTATTAACGTACTTATCCTCGATCGTGTGAAGGATGCACAAGCTTTTGGAAATTATGGTTATCAATTTGTTTCATTGGAGTTACAAACGTGATTACCTGTAGATGAGGAATATGTTGAATTTTGAAAATTTGCAGAAGGTGCGGTTATTGAAGTATAACAATGCAGTGTTGCAAAAAATTACAAAAAATTACTTGTTTTTCAGTAAACTGAAGGCATTTATGAAAATTTATAGTGAAATTATCAGGGGCAGTTTTAGACATCTACTGGATATTATCGTTCTCATATAGTTATTCGTAAAGAAGGTGGTTTCTTAATTGGGACTGTTATGTAGTTCATTACACTAGAAAAAGTAGTTTGATGATTTTTTTTATTTGCATTTGTTGTTAATGGAATTCACATCCCTTTTTCACAACTATTGACCATAAACAATTAAACCACCAAGTGGGATATAAAATCATGCAAATTATAGGGTGCACGATTTGAAAAATTGATGAGAAGAAAGTTTGAATTTCGTGAAAATCATATAATTTTTCTTACCACCCTGTATAACTCTCGAAGAAGACGAGTATTTCATATGATAGACTATGCTACTGACTACCAAGAGCCTTGAATGATTATATAAATTCGAAGTAGTATGAATAATGGGTTATTTGTCTTTAAAAATATCTGCATTTAATGAAAAACTGGTATATCTTGGCAACACCTTGTCGGATTTTCAAAAATAAAAAAACTATAATTAGCCTAAATGAATGATAATTCATATATTTTGAAATATATCGGGTGTTCCATTAAAAAAAAACGATGTTCGATTTAGTGAGCCTTTTTGCGCCCCTCGTATAAAAAATAATCATTCCTGAAGTTCTGATAATGCGATATGATATGCAATATTTCTGTTGGCTCGGGAAATGAAGACTAATTCATGAAATTTGGTGTGTACTTTTCAAATGTAGCTATAATGAACGAAAAAATCATCCCAAGCGGTTTTAAAATGTTCTACAATGGGCCACACTGTATAACGATGAATCTCATTCAAAAATGCGTATTTATCTATTAAAGTTAATAAAACAATATTTATAGGTAGATTGGTATTGCTTTCTGAATTTTATTAAAAGAATGATAATCCCATTTTTGACTTTGACTTTGACTTTTTTAACTATCCTAAAAAGCAGCTAAGAAGAAAAAGTGTGTAAAATATTGATCCCCTTCTGTAGGCACATGGTGACGTAGAAATATCACGCCACTCTCCCACCAAATCACGTGAGACCTGTGTAGCCCTCATTGGTGGACGTATGTAGAGACGAAAGATGAACCGATGAACTAACTGTCTAAGTCCAAAAATAAGGTAGATGGTAGATCCTTGAATTCCTTGATCTTATGACTCGAGTTTGATATCGTGATAAGTTTTGTTTACTGTTGAACTTTTTAAGAGAGATCATTATATTTAATATTAGTGCGTGTGTTATCAAGCTTTTGATAATTTCCTGGGAGTTGGAGTTTGACTGTCTGATTATTTATCTATTTGGTGAGTAACCATTTCTTATTTATCAACAGCTCTTTTAACTTCAAGAAAACGGAATCCCAGAAAGATAATGGACTATTTAAATACTCATGCATGATTCATGATTTGTTTGTAAATGAATTTTGACAATGAACATTATGCTAGGTTATGTTCGTCTGGCAATGTCAAGTTCACATTTCACCTGATGTGGGACAAAATATGCTACAGAAAAAACGTGTACACTTCATTCACTTCTATCCAACGTCATTTACAGTATATTTTTTTATTCATTTATCTGTTTTTTTTGACAAGAACAACTTGTTTTCCTTTTTGTGTTAACCTAAAAGTTGAAATAAAAAGAGTTTTTATTCGTCTGCAGTCAATAATTGAAGCTCAAACGTGTGTACACTTGGGTTTAACTTGACGTGGTGTTTTGAGTAAGTATTCAGATCTTTCTCAAAATTGAAATTCAAGGAAATCTATAAAATTATTCGGATTTACCAGAGTGTGTTTACAACTAACTCTTTTACCATCTGTTACATATCTGGTCGGTAAATAAATCTTGGGTTAGTGAGCCCCCGAATAAAAAAAATTGTGGAACCTACGTATTTTGGTCTCCTGAACGAATAATCCAAATTAAATCTTTGGAGGTGTCAAGTAATTTTGAAGAAATGGCCTATTTTTTAATGATGCCTTTTTTCTGCAACACTTTCATATCAGTACAATCTACACACTGGAATTAATGTTTCACGCTTTTTTTTATTGACAGCGGCACTTTTTCCAAAAAATTCAATTCAATGTTGCCAAATCTTCATAACAGTGTAGGATATATTTACGGTTATAGGAAGGTCGAATTTTTTGTTAAAAAGTACCGTTTCATAAAAAAAAAACTGTAAAACGGGTGTATTCTAGTATGGAGATTGTGCTGGTGAAAAAATGAAGGAATTTTAATTTTTTTTACGATAGGAATGTGTGGTCATCGGTCCTCATCTCCGAAATTACTTGAGACCGCCAAACATTTCATTTGGATTTTTTTATTAGGAGACCAAAATACATAAGATTTTTTTGGAAAATCCAAAGGAGTATATTGCTGCTTTGCTTTACCGCCTCTTAAAATTCACCGCCGGGGGCTGATAGTCCCATAACACTGGTCATCACATCGACTTGAAATTTGCACTGTATACGTAAAATTTCATGCTCACTACGAAAATGTATGATTTTTTATGTGCTCAGATATAAGATTTTGCATGGAAAGGGTGTTTAAGGTAGAAAGTCCAATTTTCTGAGATTTTTTATTTTTCATTTTTCGAAATTTAAATTTTTGGCCTCGAACGTATTTTGACGTGCTGATTCCGAATCTTCGACCAAAAATTTCGAAAACTCATCAGAAATATTTTTGGCGAGAAAAAACCATCTAAATACTGATTTAGAGCTGACCACCTCGAGAACGGTTGGAGATAAACAAATTCTGCGAACGCCAATCAATTCAAAATGGCCAAATTAGTATATACTGAGATTTTGAACGGAAAAAATCAACGGACAAAAAAGTCGAATATATCAGCATACATAATTTTTTGAACTTTATTATTTTTCATTTTTCGAAATTTAAATTTTTGGCCTCGAACGTATTTTGACGTGCTGATTCCGAATCTTCAAACAGAAATTTCGAAAACTCATCAGAAATATTTTTGGCGGGAAAAAACCATCTAAATACTGATTCAGAGCTGACCAACTCGAGAACGGTTGCAGATAGACAAATTCTGCGAACGCCAATCAATTCAAAATGGCCAAATTAGTATATACTGAGATTTTGAACGGAAAAAATCAACGGACAAAAAAGTCGAATATATCAGCATACATAATTTTTTGAACTTTATTATTTTTCATTTTTCGAAATTTAAATTTTTGGCCTCGAACGTATTTTGACGTGCTGATTCCGAATCTTCGAACAAAAATTTCGAAAACTCATCAGAAATATTTTCGGCGGGAAAAAACCATCTAAATACTGATTAAGAGCTGACCAACTCGAGAACGGTTGCAGATAGACAAATTCTGCGAACGCCAATCAATTCAAAATGGCCAAATTAGTATATACTGAGATTTTGAACGGAAAAAATCAACGGACAAAAAAGTCGAATATATCAGCATACATAATTTTTTGAACTTTATTATTTTTCATTTTTCGAAATTTAAATTTTTGGCCTCGAACGTATTTTGACGTGCTGATTCCGAATCTTCAAACAGAAATTTCGAAAACTCATCAGAAATATTTTTGGCGGGAAAAAACCATCTAAATACTGATTCAGAGCTGACCAACTCGAGAACGGTTGCAGATAGACAAATTCTGCGAACGCCAATCAATTCAAAATGGCCAAATTAGTATATACTGAGATTTTGAACGGAAAAAATCAACGGACAAAAAAGTCGAATATATCAGCATACATAATTTTTTGAACTTTATTATTTTTCATTTTTCGAAATTTAAATTTTTGGCCTCGAACGTATTTTGACGTGGTGATTCCGAATCTTCGAACAAAAATTTCGAAAACTCATCAGAAATATTTTCGGCGGGAAAAAACCATCTAAATACTGATTCAGAGCTGACCAACTCGAGAACGGTTGCAGATAGACAAATTCTGCGAACGCCAATCAATTCAAAATGGCCAAATTAGTATATACTGAGATTTTGAACGGAAAAAATCAACGGACAAAAAAGTCGAATATATCAGCATACATAATTTTTTGAACTTTATTATTTTTCATTTTTCGAAATTTAAATTTTTGGCCTCGAACGTATTTTGACGTGCTGATTCCGAATCTTCGAACAAAAATTTCGAAAACCCATCAGAAATATTTTCGGCGGGAAAAAACCATCTAAATACTGATTCAGAGCTGACCAACTCGAGAACGGTTGCAGATAGACAAATTCTGCGAACGCCAATCAATTCAAAATGGCCAAATTAGTATATACTGAGATTTTGAACGGAAAAAATCAACGGACAAAAAAGTCGAATATATCAGCATACATAATTTTTTGAACTTTATTATTTTTCATTTTTTGAAATTTAAATTTTTGGCCTCGAACGTATCTTGACGTGCTGATTCCGAATCTTCGAACAAAAATTTCGAAAACTCATCAGAAATATCTTTGGCGGAAAAAAAAACATCTAAATACTGATTTAGAGCTGACCACCTCGAGAACGGTTGGAGATAGACAAATTCTGCGAACGCCAATCAATTCAAAATGGCCAAATTAGTATATACTGAGATTTTGAACGGAAAAAATCAACGGACAAAAAAGTCGAATATATCAGCATACATAATTTTTTGAACTTTATTATTTTTCATTTTTCGAAATTTAAATTTTTGGCCTCGAACGTATTTTGACGTGCTGATTCCGAATCTTCAAACAGAAATTTCGAAAACTCATCAGAAATATTATTTTTGGCGGGAAAAAACCATCTAAATACTGATTCAGAGCTGACCAACTCGAGAACGGTTGCAGATAGACAAATTCTGCGAACGCCAATCAATTCAAAATGGCCAAATTAGTATATACTGAGATTTTGAACGGAAAAAATCAACGGACAAAAAAGTCGAATATATCAGCATACATAATTTTTTGAACTTTATTATTTTTCATTTTTCGAAATTTAAATTTTTGGCCTCGAACGTATTTTGACGTGCTGATTCCGAATCTTCGAACAAAAATTTCGAAAACTCATCAGAAATATTTTTGGCGGGAAAAAACCATCTAAATACTGATTCAGAGCTGACCAACTCGAGAACGGTTGCAGATAGACAAATTCTGCGAACGCCAATCAATTCAAAATGGCCAAATTAGTATATACTGAGATTTTGAACGGAAAAAATCAACGGACAAAAAAGTCGAATATATCAGCATACATAATTTTTTGAACTTTATTATTTTTCATTTTTCGAAATTTAAATTTTTGGCCTCGAACGTATTTTGACGTGCTGATTCCGAATCTTCGAACAAAAATTTCGAAAACTCATCAGAAATATTTTCGGCGGGAAAAAACCATCTAAATACTGATTCAGAGCTGACCAACTCGAGACCGGTTGCAGATAGACAAATTCTGCGAACGCCAATCAATTCAAAATGGCCAAATCAGTATATACTGAGATTTTGAACGGAAAAAATCAACGGACAAAAAAGTCGAATATATCAGCATACATAATTTTTTGAACTTTATTATTTTTCATTTTTCGAAATTTAAATTTTTGGCCTCGAACGTATTTTGACGTGCTGATTCCGAATCTTCGAACAAAAATTTCGAAAACTCATCAGAAATATTTTCGGCGGGAAAAAACCATCTAAATACTGATTCAGAGCTGACCAACTCGAGAACGGTTGCAGATAGACAAATTCTGCGAACGCCAATCAATTCAAAATGGCCAAATTAGTATATACTGAGATTTTGAACGGAAAAAATCAACGGACAAAAAAGTCGAATATATCAGCATACATAATTTTTTGAACTTTATTATTTTTCATTTTTCGAAATTTAAATTTTTGGCCTCGAACGTATTTTGACGTGCTGATTCCGAATCTTCAAACAGAAATTTCGAAAACTCATCAGAAATATTTTTGGCGGGAAAAAACCATCTAAATACTGATTCAGAGCTGACCAACTCGAGAACGGTTGCAGATAGACAAATTCTGCGAACGCCAATCAATTCAAAATGGCCAAATTAGTATATACTGAGATTTTGAACGGAAAAAATCAACGGACAAAAAAGTCGAATATATCAGCATACATAATTTTTTGAACTTTATTATTTTTCATTTTTCGAAATTTAAATTTTTGGCCTCGAACGTATTTTGACGTGCTGATTCCGAATCTTCGAACAAAAATTTCGAAAACTCATCAGAAATATTTTCGGCGGGAAAAAACCATCTAAATACTGATTCAGAGCTGACCAACTCGAGAACGGTTGCAGATAGACAAATTCTGCGAACGCCAATCAATTCAAAATGGCCAAATTAGTGTATACTGAGATTTTGAACGGAAAAAATCAACGGACAAAAAAGTCGAATATATCAGCATACATAATTTTTTGAACTTTATTATTTTTCATTTTTCGAAATTTAAATTTTTGGCCTCGAACGTATTTTGACGTGCTGATTCCGAATCTTCGAACAAAAATTTCGAAAACCCATCAGAAATATTTTCGGCGGGAAAAAACCATCTAAATACTGATTCAGAGCTGACCAACTCGAGAACGGTTGCAGATAGACAAATTCTGCGAACGCCAATCAATTCAAAATGGCCAAATTAGTATATACTGAGATTTTGAACGGAAAAAATCAATGGACAAAAAAGTCGAATATATCAGCATACATAATTTTTTGAACTTTATTATTTTTCATTTTTCGAAATTTAAATTTTTGGCCTCGAACGTATTTTGACGTGCTGATTCCGAATCTTCGAACAAAAATTTCGAAAACTCATCAGAAATATTTTTGGCGGGAAAAAACCATCTAAATACTGATTCAGAGCTGACCAACTCGAGAACGGTTACAGATAGACAAATTCTGCGAACGCCAATCAATTCAAAATGGCCAAATTAGTATATACTGAGATTTTGAACGGAAAAAATCAACGGACAAAAAAGTCGAATATATCAGCATACATAATTTTTTGAACTTTATTATTTTTCATTTTTTGAAATTTAAATTTTTGGCCTCGAACGTATTTTGACGTGCTGATTCCGAATCTTCGAACAAAAATTTCGAAAACTCATCAGAAATATTTTCGGCGGGAAAAAACCATCTAAATACTGATTCAGAGCTGACCAACTCGAGAACGGTTGCAGATAGACAAATTCTGCGAACGCCAATCAATTCAAAATGGCCAAATTAGTATATACTGAGATTTTGAACGGAAAAAATCAACGGACAAAAAAGTCGAATATATCAGCATACATAATTTTTTGAACTTTATTATTTTTCATTTTTCGAAATTTAAATTTTTGGCCTCGAACGTATTTTGACGTGCTGATTCCGAATCTTCAAACAGAAATTTCGAAAACTCATCAGAAATATTTTTGGCGGGAAAAAACCATCTAAATACTGATTCAGAGCTGACCAACTCGAGAACGGTTGCAGATAGACAAATTCTGCGAACGCCAATCAATTCAAAATGGCCAAATTAGTATATACTGAGATTTTGAACGGAAAAAATCAACGGACAAAAAAGTCGAATATATCAGCATACATAATTTTTTGAACTTTATTATTTTTCATTTTTCGAAATTTAAATTTTTGGCCTCGAACGTATTTTGACGTGCTGATTCCGAATCTTCGAACAAAAATTTCGAAAACTCATCAGAAATATTTTCGGCGGGAAAAAACCATCTAAATACTGATTCAGAGCTGACCAACTCGAGAACGGTTGCAGATAGACAAATTCTGCGAACGCCAATCAATTCAAAATGGCCAAATTAGTATATACTGAGATTTTGAACGGAAAAAATCAACGGACAAAAAAGTCGAATATATCAGCATACATAATTTTTTGAACTTTATTATTTTTCATTTTTCGAAATTTAAATTTTTGGCCTCGAACGTATTTTGACGTGCTGATTCCGAATCTTCAAACAGAAATTTCGAAAACTCATCAGAAATATTTTTGGCGGGAAAAAACCATCTAAATACTGATTCAGAGCTGACCAACTCGAGAACGGTTGCAGATAGACAAATTCTGCGAACGCCAATCAATTCAAAATGGCCAAATTAGTATATACTGAGATTTTGAACGGAAAAAATCAACGGACAAAAAAGTCGAATATATCAGCATACATAATTTTTTGAACTTTATTATTTTTCATTTTTCGAAATTTAAATTTTTGGCCTCGAACGTATTTTGACGTGGTGATTCCGAATCTTCGAACAAAAATTTCGAAAACTCATCAGAAATATTTTCGGCGGGAAAAAACCATCTAAATACTGATTCAGAGCTGACCAACTCGAGAACGGTTGCAGATAGACAAATTCTGCGAACGCCAATCAATTCAAAATGGCCAAATTAGTGTATACTGAGATTTTGAACGGAAAAAATCAACGGACAAAAAAGTCGAATATATCAGCATACATAATTTTTTGAACTTTATTATTTTTCATTTTTCGAAATTTAAATTTTTGGCCTCGAACGTATTTTGACGTGCTGATTCCGAATCTTCGAACAAAAATTTCGAAAACCCATCAGAAATATTTTCGGCGGGAAAAAACCATCTAAATACTGATTCAGAGCTGACCAACTCGAGAACGGTTGCAGATAGACAAATTCTGCGAACGCCAATCAATTCAAAATGGCCAAATTAGTATATACTGAGATTTTGAACGGAAAAAATCAACGGACAAAAAAGTCGAATATATCAGCATACATAATTTTTTGAACTTTATTATTTTTCATTTTTCGAAATTTAAATTTTTGGCCTCGAACGTATTTTGACGTGCTGATTCCGAATCTTTGAACGAAAATGTCGAATGTAGAAAAATCATTTGTTATATTTTTGCGCTACAACATGATCAATAAGATTATAATAATATAACAGTAGTGCATGACCCATGATTCAACAATTATTGTTACAAAAAAGATACGAGTGCGTACCTCTGAACTATCAACTGGAATTCTGCATAACCGCAATAGGACGCTTATATAATGTCATCATTCAAATCGGTTAACGGCGCGACAACCTTTGGACCTCGTTCCACTAAAATAATGGTTTGTAAATTAGAAATTTCCTCTTCTCCCGACTTTTCAAGTGTAATCGAGTTCCTAAGTAGAATGATAGATAGATAGGGGTTGCTTGATTGAAGGTCCAAGTCCAATCTGATAATGTCACTCACGAGACGATATTAGTTTCGAGTCTAGGTGGCGGCGGCGGTGTTCTCTTGTTTCTTTCGGTGTCTCGATAGTTTGATAGTGTGAACGGTATTGCGGAGCCGAGTATCTAAATCAAAAGCTATTAATTCTTACGTGTTTTATCCTTTCAGCGTCTCGATTTTTGAATTCCCGGTTTTTACCTGGGTTGGCCGAACTTTCAGCAGAGAAAGTAATACATACACTCCAGGTGAGCAAATTTCATCAAATAAATTGTTTTTACATGCAACTGTCAAAAAAGTGCACTTTCATGTACAGTTTGTGTACCTCAAATATATAATTATTTCAATATCAAAATACTGTTTCATTATTTTATCTACGGCCACTACTAAAAATAGGTAAAAACACACGACTCACATCCTCAGTAAATAGGTAAATAGCTCCTTACGCACGGTAAACAAATCGCACAGTTTTCGTAAACAAAATGACATATCTTGGAAACGGCTCAATCGATTTGGGAGAAACTTTGTATGTAGATAGGGTTTTGCTTATTGAGTTTATCTATATAGGCGTCTTTCTTGGAAAAATACGATTTTACTGATAATAATAATAATAAAATTAATTTTTGTATCTGTAAAACGGCTTCAACGATTTGGATCAAATTTTGTATTTAGATAAGGTATTGCTTCTTAAGTTCATCTATATAGGCGCTTTCCATGAAAAAATGTGGTTTTACTCATAATATTGATAATAATAATATGAATTTTTGGATCTCGGAAACGGCACATTGTATATGGCCGTAAGTAAAGTATAGTACGTAATGCGTGTTGTAAAGCAATTACGCACTCATGGAATTACGCATGAAATTACGTAATTTTTCCATTCGTGCGTATATGCCTTTTTCCTACGAGCGTGCGGAAAAGTTACTTTTTCTTCACGATTTTTCGTTTTGAAAGTTGTACTTTTCCGTACGATTTAAAATCGTGCAGAAACTTGAGACTTGGTATTTTTCATGATTTTTAGGGGTGACCCCCTTGCAACTTTTTCGGGCAATTTTTAATTTTTTTTATTGACCCGAAATTCACCATACATACTAATTCGACCATTCTGAATCGATTGGCGTTCGCAGAATTTGTCTATCTCTAACCGTTCTCGAGTTGGTCAGCTCTAAATCAGTTTTTAGATGGTTTTTTTGCCGCCAAAAATGTTTCTGATGAGTTTTTGATATTTTCGTTCAAAGATTCGGAATCAGCACGTCAAAATACGTTAGAGGACAAGAATTTAAAATTCGAAAAATGAAAAGTAAAAAATTTCAGAAAATTGGATTTTCTGCCTTAAACACTCGTTTCGGCTAAATCTTGTATCTTAGCACATAAAAATCATACATTTTCGGAATGAGCATGAAATTTTACGTATACAGTGCAAATTTCAAGTCGATGTGACGACTTGGTATTTTTCATGATTTTTAGGGGTGACCCCCTTGCAACTTTTTCGGGCAATTTTGAATTTTTTTTATTGACCCGAAATTCACAATACATACTAATTCGACCATTCTGAATCGATTGGCGTTCGCAGAATTTGTCTATCTCTAACCGTTCTCGAGTTGGTCAGCTCTAAATCAGTTTTTAGATGGTTTTTTTGCCGCCAAAAATGTTTCTGATGAGTTTTTGACATTTTCGTTCAAAGATTCGGAATCAGCACGTCAAAATACGTTAGAGGACAAAAATTTAAAATTCGAAAAATGAAAAATAAAAAATATCAGAAAATTGGATTTTCTACCTTAAACACTCGTTTCCGGCTAAATCTTATATCTTAGCACATAAAAATCATACATTTTCGGAATGAGCATGAAATTTTACGTATACAGTGCAAATTTCAAGTCGATGTGACGGTATTTTTCATGATTTTTAGGGGTGACCCCCTTGCAACTTTTTCGGACAATTTTTAATTTTTTTTATTTACCCGAAATTCACAATACATACTAATTCGACCATTTTGAATCGATTGGCGTTCGCAGAATTTGTCTATCTCTAACCGTTCTCGAGTTGGTCAGCTCTAAATCAGTTTTTAGATGGTTTTTTTGCCGCCAAAAATGTTTCTGATGAGTTTTTGACATTTTCGTTCAAAGATTCGGAATCAGCACGTCAAAATACGTTAGAGGACAAGAATTTAAAATTCGAAAAATGAAAAATAAAAAATTTCAGAAAATTGGATTTTCTACCTTAAACAATCGTTTCCGGCTAAATCGTATATCTTAGCACATAAAAATCATACATTTTCGGAATGAGCATGAAATTTTACGTATACAGTGCAAATTTCAAGTCGATGTGACGACTTGGTATTTTTCATGATTTTTAGTGGTGACCCCCTTGCAACTTTTTCGGGCAATTTTTAATTTTTTTTATTTACCCGAAATTCACAATACATACTAATTCGACCATTCTGAATCGATTGGCGTTCGCAGAATTTGTCTATCTCTAACCGTTCTCGAGTTGGTCAGCTCTAAATCAGTTTTTAGATGGTTTTTTTGCCGCCAAAAATGTTTCTGATGAGTTTTTGACATTTTCGTTCAAAGATTCGGAATCAGCACGTCAAAATACGTTAGAGGACAAGAATTTAAAATTCGAAAAATGAAAAATAAGATGGACAAAAACACTTGTCGTTCGGCCTTCTGCAATCGCGTTGCGGAAAAGTATCACTTTCCGCACTTGTTAGGTAAACTACTATATGTAACTCGAGGGCGTCGTGCTGCATAATTTCCTTATCGTAAATAAAGTAACACTCTCACTACTGTTTGTGGTCTGTTTACCAATAAAACTCATTTGTTCTTGATCTCAATATTTCGATAATCTTTATTAGCTTCATCAGGTGAAAAGAAAGAATTACATAATTATTGGTACTGATATTCTATTAATTCTTGCCTTGGGCAATTGAATAGTTCTACCTAGAGGTTGCGGCAGACTGATAGTTGACAACCAATTTTTTCTTACGTTCTTTACATCGTTTTTTTTTCAATTAAAAGTAATTGCAGTAATTTTGATAGACTACCCGGCAGCAATGAATTATTTACATTGTCATTAATCATTTATTTAAATTACGTTTCATCAAATAACCATCAAATACCTGATGGAATCAACTGCCGGATCTTAGACTACGAGCACAAAATCCAAAAGCGAACACATTTAATTTGAAATACGGAGATAATGAATACATGAAGTTGGCCTTGTCAGGATTATACAAGCCACTGGCTTCGCAGAAATACTACACGTATCATTTGATGTGTCCATGAAGTATGAACTGTTTTTTCTTCATTGAATAAAATAAATCATCCTTTTTTATACCTAGATATAATGGGGACAGAAAACAACAAATAACCTACCAAAAAAAAATTATGAAGTACGTACAACTGTAACAATAAATGATTGAAACTCAAAATAGGTATGTTAGTGCTTAATTAGATAATTGTTCATTAGAATGTAACGAATTCTATTCAAAATGATATCCATCCAGATGAGCAACACATTCGTTGACTTTCCTCGTATTGTTCTGGCATGCTAGCCGAATTCAGTTCTGCAATTCCTCTGAGGTATATTTTGGATTGACGTGGCCGTTACTTGATGGAAATCCATTTTTTTTCCTCGGATGCTGTACCTTCGCCAGCTACACCTCAGCCTCTTGGGCCTTTTGTGTATTCCGTGTTAGTTTTACAGCACCCACTCCATAGCTCTAGTCCCCTGTGCCAGTCTTTACAGGTTCTTCACCGGTTGATTGCTGTATTCTTCGGGAGTTACTCTAGGTTTCCCGAATATTGCTTGTGTCTTGCGGTCTAATGCCTCGCATTCTGACAGCACATGTTTGGCTGTTTCTGTCCCTTTACCACATTGTCTGCAGGAAAGTTCTCCGTTGTACCAGTGAGAAGGCCTGTTATTGTTCTAACTTGGTTCCTGCTCAGCTTTAGTAGTTCTTCAGTTTTGTGCTTTGACGGTCCTTTAATGAATATTTTTCCGTGGTGCATGAGAGGGGTTTCATTCCACCTCTCCTTTTGTCTTCGCTTGACCCAGTCCCGAATGCATCTTCGAATGATTTCTTAATCTCGAGTGCTGGTTCTGGGCCAATGTATGGAGTTGATGGGCCCACTCTGGCTAGCTCATCAGCTTTTTCATTGCCCTCGATTCCACAGTGTCCTGGAACCCACATCAAAGTTAATTTGTTGTGTTCTGTGAGAACACTGAGTTCTTCTCGGCATTCCCATACCAGTCTTGATGTCACTTTCGGAGTCATGAGAGCCTTCAGTGACGCCTGGCTGTCTGTGCATATTTTGATCCGTGCATTGTGAATTTCCCTCATATTGATTTCCCTCGCGCATTGCAGGATGGCGTATACATCTCCGCTTGAAATACGGAGGTGTTTGTTCCTAGTGAGTCGCTTATTTGGGAGTTACTCCTCTCACTGTATATTCCAGCACCAGTTCCTCTCTCCAGGTTTGTCCCTGATGTTGTCATTTGTCCCTGATGTTGTCATTTGTCCATTCCCTTCGATCTTGTATAATAACCTCGAAGTTAATGTTAAAAAAATACCAGGGAGTCATGTGGTCCGTTGGTTTCATTTCGAAAATGTTGCCTCCCACTATCTCCTTTATCTTATTGTGATCTGATCTGTTGCTCGTGTTTTGTTGCCTTAGAAGTCCCATTCTTGCCTCTCCCATGATTGGTATGTCAGTCGGTGGGAGGTCCAACAGTACTTTCATGGCTGATGTTGGTGTTGTTTTCATAACTCCCGTTATGCCAAGGCATGCAAGTCTTTGTACCTGCTCAACTCAGCCGTGGCTATTTTTTGTGTTATCTTTGTCCACCATACCAAAGATGCGTATGGAAATCCATAGTTATGACACTAAGGTAAAACACGAGTTTTCACAAAATTTATTGTCTTTGCGACATGTTTCGATACACGCTTGAAAAAGATACTGTGTATCGAAACATGTTGCAGAGACAATAAATTTTGTGGAAATTTTAATCGTGTTTTTCCTTAGTGTCATAACTCTGAGGTACACACAGGAATAACGTTAACCTGATCTTCAACTTTTGCCCCAGATAAAAAATATAGTGGTGTTAAATCAGGCGACCTTGCAGGCCACCTCATAGAAATAATGTTTTTCTTCAATTTTCCATCGGACATTGACAAATGTGGTACCTATGGATCTGTATCCCACCTTCGTTTCCTTTGAAAAAGATCAGTTATTTTGGAGAAATAGTTATGGAATAGTACGACATGAATTTTTTCTACGAGAAGATACTGAAACATAAACATTTTATAGCAGTCACAGCCACCTAGAGATGATTCCAAGTATCGAAATAAGAAGTGACTATTATGATACGTTCACCCGAAAATCGTAGTATTGTATCTGGAATGATCTGAATCTGAAAATTGAACCGGAAGTGACTAATCGACTCAAGAAAAAATAGAGTGGCGGCTCGGTTCTTGTGGCAACCCGGTATATTTAGTTGTAAAAAATATACAAATATATAATTAAGTTTTTGAGAAATTTCTTGTTTCATCAATACCAAAGGTTAAAGGTTTGTTTCTTATGAAGTGAATTTCACATCGGAATTTACCTATCTGTCTCTCGTTCGTACGTCTTGAACCCACTCGATTTCCATTATACTTTAACCTGTCATATCTATCATTTTGTTACAACAGTCTGAAGATCAAGGTTTCATTGGCATACAATATAATAATTCCTTGTTATTACCCTGTCTTTGAAAGGATCGCGTGTTTCTTAACCTTGAATTGGCAGGAACTTTGTTTTTAAAGTATTAAGTATTACCCCAAGTCCCTTGAATTGCAGTTTTTATATGCGATGAAAGGTCATGAATTTCATGTCTAGTACGTGGATAGATTTTTCTAATAATTCTTCACTGATAGGTATCTACTCATTTTCTAATTATTCTGTATATAATTCACGGCCTACAGGGATGGATAGCCTTAAATTTTTCAACAATTAAGACTAAAGACGTCCGAAATCTAAGTAATCAAGTTACTAAATCGTTGAAAACCTTCAAACGTCTTATCAATTAAGATGATTAGGACCTATGATATAATTATCGTTAATTCCTAGACTCGAACAACTTATAAAAATTGACAATAAAAATTTACCTGCAAATCACAGTACATACCTGCTACTTAATTAATTGAGTAAGTTCAACAATAGTTATTTATGTACCAAGGAGCCTGCAATTTGACAGTGTTTCGCCGAGGTGCATATTACATTTTTTTGTCGTCCTCTACAAATTTCCTATTAGTTTCCGATTTTCGTATCAATAATCGACAATTTTTTTAGGCAAGTAATTTTCGTCCGCAAACACGTTTCGTCCGCAAAAACTTTTCGTCCGCAAACGCTTTTCGTCCGCTGTGGTCACTATGATATGGGATAGTGACCACAGAGGACGAAAAGCGTTTGCGGACGAAAAATACTTGCCTTCAAACATAGTCGATTTTTCGTCCGGAAATTAGTACGTAAAATGTAATTATTTGTAGAGGTCTACGAAAAAGGAGAATTATTTGAATTTTGAACATTATTTTAAAATCAGTTACTTCTTTGGATACATTTTGTGTAATTTTTGAACAATAATTGTACTTTACTCTTAACCTATAGTTTAAATTCATTATGTTCCTGGTATACGATTGCGAGTTTTGACTTAAGGAAAATGCAGACACAATACAATTCACTAAGAAATTTTACAGAAGCGTTTTTCCCATTTTTTGTTGCCAAAAATCTGCGAGTCACTGTATAATATTTTCTTGAATTATTCTTAAATTAAAAACAATAGTGCATTTTCTCGAAATAAACTTGTCTTTTATTTGGCATTACAACTGCAAACACATGCTCGATGTTTTGATTCTGTTTGTTTCCAAAGTATTTCATGCTCGATAATTGAGCAGAAATATCTTATTTACTTTTCTACAACATGAGTTTTTGTTGGAGCTATGTCTTGTCCTGTTGTTTCATGGCTAAGGAACAGTGAAATTTCTGAGAGTGAATTTTTGTTACTAAGGTAGATCTTAACCTAGGTTTCATATCTATCGTCTTATCGTCGACAAGTTTATCGTCTTTAGTACTACTTGACCTTAGAGTCGTCTTGTACACTGATTGTATACTCGTTTCATTGTACGTGATACTGAATAAATGTACACGAGGAAATATTATTGTCTGTACCGTAAAAATGACTTACCTTGTATCTGAACGTTCTGAGTCCATTATTATATGTAATCAAATAAACTGCTCAATCATACGTCCGTGGTAAACTCATGATTTCCATAGATATTGATAAGCATGAATTCTGTCAAAGGTCCATGCCCATGCCTTTATCGTGGTGGATGCACTGATGAAAGTTCAATTCATGTGCTGATTTGATATCTCGATCTGGGTTTACGTTATGGTGCAGGTATACCTGATTTTTATAACATTCGTATTCCGTCCGTATTTTGTTCCGAGCGTTTGAACTTTTTTGTGTTCGAAAAAGTGTTGGTGGAGTGTCGTGTTAGTTTTCTATGAAGTTCAAGTAAGTGTTTCAGAAGATGCGACAGGATTTTTTTATTGATTTGCGACACGAGAAAGAAGGGCGGGCGAACTTTGATAGAATGTGGTACCTAACAAAAGAAGTTACGCTAGATCATATTTAGACCAGCTCAATAAGTAACAGTATATTATACAGGGTGTTTCAAAATTCAGTATCAAGAATTAGGGGGCGTATATTTCAGGTCAATATAAGACTTTATTTCCTATAAACATATGTCCGCAACTGCTTAATTTCTAAGATACAGGGTGTTGAAATTTAACAAAAATGATAATGATACGCTACTGTTTTTTTTAAATGAATATTATATTTTTTATGAGTGTCCTCTATCTGTTCATAAAAATGGTCCCTTGACTTTTTTCCCTACGAAGAACAGTTTTCGATTTAAAAAGCAAAATGAGACATACACAAAATCGCATAGGTACAAGCGAATGACGACCTTTTATTTTTTAAATCGAAAACCGTCTGTTGGACGAAAAATAGTCAAGAGACCATGTTTGTGGAAAAATAGGAGACAATTATGAAAATGATACTAATTTGACAAAAAAAAAAGAGTAGCGTATCATTATTTTGATCAAAAATGACAGAGCATGTTTACAGAGACGCCACTGATGAAAATTAAAAAACGTTCGAAATGGAAAAAATGTATTTTTATGTGTACTTTGCATGTACAAAAAGTAAAAAGAAAAGCCAAAGTGGTTTAGAGATATTAAAAAAGAACTGATTTTTTTGTTGAATTTCAACATCCTGTATCTCAGAAATGAAGCGGTTGCGGACACAGGTTTATTAGAAAGAAAGTCTTTTTTTGACCTAAGAAACACACCCCTGAAATCTTGATACTGAATTCTGAAACACCCTGTGTGTATATTATCAGGTATTTTAAGAAGCTTATTATAAGTGCGTGAAAATGTCTCTTGAAATTCTCTGCATGAAAACACGCACAGAAAACCTGAATATACAGTATGAACTTATTGTACTAGTTATCATGATCTCTTTGTATGCTTAAACAAGATCGAAGTAGGGAAAGTGAAATATCAGAACGACAAAAATTTTGAGGCGATATTGAGTTATAATTAGATTTAAAACTTCAAGTCAATAAAAATTTCTCCGGTTAACGCAAAGTTCAGCGTGACGAAGCCATACATTTTTTTAAATTTATTTTATTGTTTATTTGGCAACTTTTGTATAAACGATTTTTGTTACATCGACTTCTTGTCATACAAGCTGCAAAAACAAATGACTCAACTTTCAGAACGCCCTGAACAAGCTCTAATTTTTGAAACACGATTTATGGTATTTTATTCATTCAGATATAATTAAAAAAAAATAGTATTGTTTTATCGGCACGTAAATATTATTTTAACATTAATTAAATTATATAAACAAAGTATTCAAGTCTTTAAAAAAAAAATGTTTTTTACCAGATATTAAAGGTATTATTCAAGGTTTACAAAATCAGTTGTTTTTTGCTAGACCAATAATTTACGTAACTGAAAACGTGCATCAAAACTTGTTACGACACTATAATTGCGGAACGATTGTTTACAAAGATGAATAACTATTTTTAAACTTCGTATCAAGCGTTTCGATCAACAAACGCCGCGGGGCAAATGATTCGTACAGGTAAAGGTCATGAAATCCGATTGCCAATTATCGAAACAGAGTGTTGTGTTACTCGCATTCTTGATTCTAAGCTGTTCAAATTATATCCAAGGTTTGGATACAACTTTTCAGTCGCAATAGAAAACACTGATATTATTTTAGGCTGCTGTTCCTAAATTTTTAATTACGAACTTTTTGGATAAGGGTATACATACAGTGCAAACGTTGTCGCGCGATTCATCGGTCGCGTGTAAACGTGCAAAAAAACAGTGTTTTTTTTTTGGGTTCGAACGTTTCGAGGCAATAGTGTCATTTTATTGAAGCTTTGTAAACGGGAACTACTAGCATTTGGTAAAAGGTGACTCGGTTCAGAATCAACAAATAATGTATAATTTTTATTACAATTGATTGTTCAACTTGCTTTGTTTGTATTTTCCGGTTTAAGATTTGTATTCCATTTTTCAAGCACTTGAAGGCATCCGTTTTTGATTTGATTTTGAACACGCATTAATTTCATAAAATGTTACCCCCCTCCCGCGTCCTTGAATATGTTTTGATGATTCGGTTATTATTGTTCTGTCCATATCTGATCGAATAAATATTGATAAATTATATCAGCGTAGGTCGGCTGAGAGAACATGGATCTATCCATTGGAAAACTGAATTTTGAATATTTCTATATTCTTTTCATTTTTTTTCTTTTCATTTGTTCAAAAGAAATTGCACAAAACGTATGATTTATATTTTTCAGAAAGGAGGATATGCTTTTCTGGGCCATCTGATTCCGGTCATAAGATTGTGCACACTTTTAGGTCTATACACATTTTCCAAAAATTTTAGCTTCCAAACCATTTCGGAACATCTTCAAATAATCTCTTCAACAGCAGATTTGTGAAGTCAAAAAGGATAAAATATGCATTTTGGCAACAAAGCTTATATTTTTATCTCGGGTTTCGATATACAATAAATGGAAAATGTCAGTTCTGACAATTGGTTATTCAATTAATCCAAGAGCAATGTTCCCACTTTCCATTTTTTGAAAATACCTACTTGATACCTTATTCACATCAAAAAAAATTAAAATGTACTACTATTACTCATTTCTAGGCATTTGAAAGAATTCAAATATTTTTCCAAGAATAGCCCAAATTTCCCTATCAAAAGCATACATACCCTCCTTTCACCAAAAGAAATTTCTTTGGATACCAAAAAATTCAATGAAAAAGTTAAATATACATAAAAGTTCCGAGCGCGAGCTGAAAGCGAGCGTGAGGAACCACGAGCATCGCGAATTTTCATTCTAACCGAGTACAGATTTCTTTGGATATTTTTTTTTCATTTTCAGATTGTGGAAGGTCATAAACCCAAAAAATCATGTCAAGAACTGGATTTCCTCCACAAAATCAAACTTTCAATCAATATTAACAGAATGTGCTTTCTTCCTAATCACAAATTTTCCATAGAATCAAATGGAAAGCCAACGAAAAATTATTTTTACATTTCAATTCACATCTTGTCACTATGATGCCAGTCAAGGCTACAACAGAGTTAGAATATTCATTCCTTACCAAGTTATAGAATGAAATACACGCAAAATGCACAAGACAGCAAGTGTTGTAGAATATTCAAGAGCGAGAATGTTACTATTCTGTTATCAAATTTGATTTCAGAATGGGCAAATTCCGTAACGGTTGTGGAGAAAACTGTTTCTGCATTATTTTTACGTCCGACTTCGACTACTGATTTGGTTTTGGTTACCACAGCGATTAAATTAAGATATTCATTTCTCTTAAAAAAAAAATTAGAGCGTGACAATCTTTTCCGCATACTACTACAAATTCTCGACAATAGGGATTCCACTAGTAATTTTTTATATTTGTTTTTCAAATACCTACTTACAAGTCAAACTGCGTGAAAAAGGATTTTTTTTATATATTATTGTATTTGATCCAGAAAAAAAAAAGAATTGGAGGATAACTCAAACACTAGCTACGAATATAGATGACGTCTAAGTCTCTCCATATATTTTGCACGTCTGAAATCAAAACAAAGTGTGCCTTCCCATTAAACTCAACTGAATAGTTTCGAAAGAAGTTTAATTGGGTGTACCTACACTGTGATTCAAACTGAGAACAACTCTTTCTGGCGCAGAAAACATTCTTAGAGGACTCAAGGACAAACGTTTGTTTAATACTGATGACGTCAGCTCGCGAAATATGGCGTTTGAATCTATCTCGATTTGGAATAGTTTTGAAGTGAATTGTAGTCGATATGAAATAGATTAAAAGGTTCGTTGTGTGATTTTACATGCATCGTATACCTATATACAGATAAGATAGGGTTTATGGATTTTCCGACAAGTGGATTTGTTAACTTTATATATATACATCGTGTTTTTGTTTGCTACACGTACAGTTGATTACATTTCTTCAGTTTGCTTTTTTATTGTTATGTTATTGGTGCCATAAGAACAATGGCTGTGAGTTGTGGACTTTGTACGGTAATATTTCAGCTTTATCACTTTATTGCTCGTCAGGTTGTAATCTCGTATACTCTCGAACAAGTTTTAGAGATTTCGATTTAGGTATATTTTATTGACACGCTTATATTAGCTTCATTTGTATGTATGTATGTATAGTCTAGTTCCTAAATTGTAGATAGTGATTCATAGGTTGTACGGTTCATAATTCATATGAAGCAGGGCAAGAAATGGAACAGAAATCGGCTAGTACTTAGGTTTCAAATCAAGTTTCACTTTGCCACTTTCTCACATCCTCTCCTCACTTTCAAATCAAAAAACCTGAAAAATGTACGATGAGTCACTATCTACAATTTAGGTACACTAGACTTATATGTATTTATGTAACGGAAACTTTTAACGTGTTTTTCACCCACTTCCAGACGTCCGAATGATTTAAAATTTGGCATGTGTTCATAATTCCTGCTATAGAAAAAACAAAATCTTGGCTCCAAGATGGCGGACGAGAAATGTGATGATAGTTTTTTCAGCTTGTTTTTACCTTATTACATTCTGATGGCACCTTTACTTATGATCATATTTTATTTCAAATTATATTTTTGGTAATCTACCGAACCGTTCTGTCTCTATTTGGTACTTTCGCTCTTTCCCCCCCCCCCTCCCCAATATTTCATTTGTTCACTCTCTCTTTCGCATTATTCTTTTCTTCTGCTCCCTACGTTTCTCTTTCTTCCCTTTTTCACTTTCTCTCTTTTTTCTCTTTGGGTCGAAATCGTTTTTCTAATAATCCTAATACCTCTGATCCCATTGTCCAAGCTTAGTTTTCCTCGTAGTTTACAGAACGTAAACGTCGGAAAATAATGAAAAAATACCATTACAACTTTTTTTTTTGTCGCGATTTTTTCCGAACATTTTTTTTTCACATATGAAACTGATCGTGAAAACCCATTTTATTATCAGAACTGAAAAATTTTCAAAGGCGTCTAAACATCTGTTATGTTAGTTTTTAGTTGTAATTCCAGGAGTAATTTATAACATTTGTGTCATTTTTCAGAGTTTTCACAAAGATGGTAGTTATCGAAAATAAGTAAGTAAATGCATGGGCGTTGTTGCAAGTGCATCCCTTATTTAATTTCTTTTTGCTTGCGAATGTCTAGTATTTTTTTTTAATCTGGTTGTTTCTTTCTCATTGAAAACAAAAAATAAGTTGACAAGAATTTCTTATCTTCATATCGTGGTACCATGTGATGGACAAGCTTATAAGGAGATTCGACTAGGTAGGTAAGGGAAGGACTTGAAATCACCTCCCAGAAAACTACCACAGTCAAAACTAGCTCCTCTCAGATTCTAAGGGAATAACTAACGCTCTCTCCCTATTATCACTTCCTCGTGCTCTCCCTCTAGTTTTCTCGCCCTTTCATCTCTCGCTCCTCCCTCGTTATCTCTCTCCTTTCTTCTCTCGCTCCTCCCTCGTTATCTCTCCCCTTTCTTCACTCGCTCCTTCCTCGTTATCTCTCCCCTTTCTTCTCTCGCTCCTTCCTCGTTATCTCTCCCCTCCTCCCTCGTTATCTCTCCCCTCCTCCCTCGTTATCTCTCCCCTCCTCCTTCGTTATCTCTCCTCTCCTCTCGTTTTCCCCCCTTGTCTTGTCTTCCCATTCCCTCGCTCGCTCTGTTGCCCCACCCACACTCCCATGTTGTCCCTTGTTATATCACTCCTCCTCCTGCCCCTCCCTCCTCACTTCTCCTCTGTAGCTCAGCATACATCTTTCCACCACTCTTATTATGAGGGAAAGGGGAGCGAAAGAGCAAGATAGGATCGTTAGAAGGGGAGTGAGGAGAGGGAATGCGACAGCGAGAGAGGGCAGCGGGAAAGGGCAGCGGGAGAAGGAGATCAAGATAGGGGAACTAGAAAGCAAGAGCGACCTCGTCGAAGTTATCCTTATTTAATTTTACCTACTCTTCGACAAACTTCTCAAACTTCAGTTTTGATACTACTGTAAACAACAAATGGCAATTTCATAAATATCTATTCAGTATAGAGGATGTATCGTGAATACACTCGTGGCTATATCTAACCATTGTGTTTTCTAGTTCAGAGATTCATCCTAATAAAATTCATTTACCTGTTTCTCCTCCATACGTTTTCTCCCCGCCTACTTCTATTGCTTCCCTGCTTGGCTTCCCTCGCTCTCCTTCTTGCTTTCGCTAGCTTCCGTCTTGCCCCTTCAAAGTCTTTTCATTCACTTGATCCCCCTGTCCCTCGTACTCAGTATATTATATCTCTGAATCTGCCCAAATCTCCCTACTTCTTCTAAGGGAAAGGGAGAGCAGAAGAGGGAGAGCAAAAGTGGGAGAGCGTGAGAAGTGTAGCGAGAGGGAGAGAGCAAGATAGAAGAGAAAGAGGGGAGTAAGAGAGGTAGAGTGAAGATAGGGAAAGTGAGGGAGGGAGAGCGAGAGGAGGAGATCAAGAGAGGGAGATCAAGAGATGACGAGATAGAGATACAGAAAGAGAGAGAGTTATTTTTGGGGTCAGTCAAGCTAGAAACTGTTTTCTAATAGTTTCATTGAATTGGTTTGTCAAAATTTGTTCATTCAATTACCCTCGTAAGTTTTCAGGACACTTGTGCGAGCTAAGAACGACGAGGGTGTTACTTTTTAACGTGTGATCCCAAGCACGGTCGAAAATGTACTAAATATTTTTGTTTTCGTGCATCAGTCACCTGTCCGAGTCTCTTCCGCCATCTTGGAGCCGCCATTTAATTTTTTCTATAACGAAAATGTCATATTGCATTGTCACCGGAAATATGAACATCATTCGGACGTCTGGAAGTGGGTGAAAGTCACGTTCAAAGTTTCCGTTACATAGATACATACATGCAAGTGAAGCTAAGGTAAACATGTTAATTAAAAATACTTTCAATTATGACGTCCGAGTCAATAAAAAGATGCATGTTTTTTTTTATCGCGACAAAAATGCATGTTCCTGAAAACCAGACTTCATCTAGTAAGCGACCTTCAACTCAAAATTCTTCCAGACGTGTTTTCCTCTTGGTCATTTTTTCATAATTACTGAGTGACAAGATTATTTCGCTGAAAAAGAAATATATCCCTTAAAAAAATTGCTCTTGTGTACACACATATTTTTCAGATAGGCGATTAGTTACAACTTCGTATGTTTAAAATCGGCGGCAGTATAGTGATTGCCAGGCAAATTAATTGCCTCGTTATTACTTACAATAGAAAAAAAAATGTAACATTATAATAACCAGTTCTGGCTGATTCTAGCTTAGTTGATACTTTTCTAACAATGACAGTAATACCAGGTAGTCATCCACTCAACAACGATACACCTGGCAGATCTACCAGTCGTCCTTATCGATCAATAATTATTTTAGAGCAGCTTATCATCCATGGTCGATGGTTTTTATGACATTACTGAATTCGTTTCTACTACAGATGGTGCTGTGAAAGTATTTCTACCAAGTTTTTATCCGTGTTGACTTGGTGTTTCTGTGGTTTACGATTTTATTTTTCAGGCTTTTGATATTTTTTGTTATAAATTTTTTTGTCGGCTTGGAGGATAGCAAAATGACATTATATATAGGGTAAGTGGATGCAAATATTGGGGTTTAGTGGTGTTAAGGAGATATGTTTATTACCTCATAAACATAAAGACAAAAAGTGATAGATTTATGACATGTCAAATCTTATCAACTGCATTCTCATTTGATGCTGATCATTATTGAGTGTGTTTAGGCGATAACTTGTGTAAAAATTTTTATTTCAAGATTTTCGCACAGTAATTATTCATTCGATTATTATGTTCGCTTGGATTTAGTGGATTTGAATAACCTACTAATTTCTGTGTTCGTGTATGTCCTCGAAATGATGAATTTTCTCGAATTACGTTGTTCCCAGAACTTTCAGTAATATTTTTTTGCACATTTCTCTTCAAAGTATAGATTGTCTTAAATTGTTTGGCCCTCCTCGTATTATTCGATACTAGCTATTTATGATACAAGTTCGTAAAGTGGGACTTTTTCGTATGTGAGTGAAGTTTGTTGCCAATAAACACGCGAGTACAAAAAAGTGTTTTTTACGACAGTTATATAGATGGCTAAGAGGGGAATTTTTCATGATGCCCTAATATTGTACATCCACTTGAAACTGTGTACTGAAGTTACTGACATGACAAGACTTTTCCAGTAGAAAAAAACAATTGAGTTTATTCAAAACTTCTTTTTTGGACATAAAATATTTGTTGTCCTCTTAGTAATCGATATTGCCAAATTGTAGCAATTGTATCATTATTTTTAATGTTGTATGTTATGAATTGTCATCGTATTATCAAATGATGACTCATTGGCGCAGCCAGGGGGGCTTTGGGGCTGCAGCACCCCCCCCCCCCAACCCACCAAATGATTATTGAAATGATGGCGTAGAATACGGGAAAAATATTGAAAAAATGCTAGAACTTTCGGAAGTATTTTTTTTGCGGTATTATGTGCTTGGATGACGGATCCTAGCCTTTTACATTTTTCGCATTTTGCGACCATAACGAGACACATTCCTTAAATACATAGGTATATAGAAAGAAAGCGAAGAAAATTTCCTACAAGAGGGTCTTATTGTTTGCTGGCCTAACACTTCGTTTGTAGGTGTTATAGGTGGTTTTGTGTTCTTGGATGCCGGATTCGTGCGATACAATTTTTGTTGCACATTTATCTTTTTTTTATGGTACACCGTGTATCCGAACATATTCAAATCATACATTTTCGGAATCAGCATAAAATTTTGAATATATCGGTGGTAATTTCGAGCGAATCTGATGACTTTGGATTTTTGGCCATTTTCAAGGTATACCCTTTGATGTTTTTTTGGCTGAAAATTAATTTTGTGCCGATCGACTTGAAAATCACAGCATATAGTAATTTCAGCATGCTGAATCGATTGGCGTTCGAAGAATTGCTCTATCTCGACTCGGTCGTCGCCGTCGGATGAAAATGTTATTTAGAGGTTGCAGGTGCCATTTTCCCGCCAAATTTTTTTCTATTAATATTCGTTAAATTTAATCTTTTTCCTATACGCTGACCGAATTTGAAATCGATTGCGAGTCAAACATAGATTTGGTAGGCGTTTATACGAACGTGTGCGCTTTGAATTGGACCGATTTTTAAATTTATTATTTTTAATTTTTCGAATACTGTGTCATATTAAATTGATGGTGTAGAATACGGAAAAAATATTGAAAAAATTCAAAAAATTTCGGAAGTATTTTTCGTTGGCGGTTTTATGTGCTAGGATGCCGGATTCTAGCGCAACTTTTACATTTATCGCATTTTGCGACCATAACGAGACACATTCGTTAAAAACATAGGTATATAGAAAGAAAGCCAAAAAATTTTCCTACAAGATGATGTTATTGTTCGCGTGCCTTACAGTTCGCTTGTAGGTGTTATTCATAACATCCTACTGACGAAAAAAAAAAAAGCTTTGGTAACTGATAAATTGTATGTTCAGCCCCCCTTAAAGTGAAATCCGGGCTGCGCCACTGTGGTGACTTATGAGTTGAATTTGACGCAAAATACTCTATTTTTCAAGATTACAAATGTATGAACAGAGTTTAAAACATTACTTTACGCTTAGTTGATGAGTTATGCACTTGTACTAAAAAGCATCACTTTACGCACTTTTACTAAAAAAACACTTAGTTTACGCACTGTCATAGAAAATAGTAGTTTACCTAACAAGTGCGGAAAGTGATACTTTTCCGTACGCGATTGCAGATAGCCGAACGACGCGTAAGAGGAGTTTGGCCAGAAATCGCGTGCGGAAAAGACACTTTACGCTCGTGTTAGTTACACTATTTTTTCTACTAGCGGAAAAAACACCCAAAAGTTAACATAAAGAACATTTATTATTAAATATATATTGAACTATACAACCATACTTGGTAAGCTTTCTATTTTAACCTTCTGCGACGCAATATTTAAATGTCAGTATAATCCGCAAAAACTAAACACTACTTTTCCGCACTAAAATGTTTTTTCCGCACTAAAAAGAGTGCGGAAAAGTGACTCTTTCAAAACTAAAATGAGTGCGGAAAAGTTGATTTTTCTGCACGCTAATAGAAAAAGGATATTTTTGGGCACTTCTTTTAAATTCTTTTTTTTTTGCTACCTATTGGCCCTTGACTGGCTGAAATATTATATACTTTCAAACATTTCATATTCATGTTCACATGGCTTTTATTATTATTACAGGATTTTATATTTTGATTAATTCGCAATGTTAATAATATGTTAGTTTCGATGGCGATACAGTAATGTAAAGAAAATGTTATTCACCATGCTCACTTAGCGGTTTTGGATGTCGAAAATTACGGAAAAAATAAATTTTGATTGGGGACTCATCCCCTCCTTCTCTAAAGGAGTTGCTAAAACACGCGAAATTAAAATTGGAAAAATCCGCAGTAAAAACTACTATTACTACGATGACTATAGTTTCGAAACTATAATTTAGCTCAAGAAAATTGTATCCCTCTACCGTAAGAATTCGGAAAAATTACTAACGATTTCGGACATGGATAATTACGACAAAAAAAAATTAGTAGAGTGGACGAAAATAAAATCGGGAAACACCATAAAATTTTTGAAAAACATCAATAATTTTCTTAACTTTGCTTTATGTTTGTATTCAGTATATAAGATGGGGTACGTGCCATAAAACTAAGTATCTGACACACCTATTAAAACACAAATAAAAAAATTCTCATGCTAAAATGTAAAAAATAAAACAAATATTAAAAGTCTTTTTAAAAACAAGCTTTTATTCATAAACTATTAAACCGTGAAGTAAAAGAATGGCATTCAGTGTATGAAAAACAAAAGAACTTTTGGTGTTAACGTCATTACAGTTGAAATAAAGCTTCAAGCTTTTAAAATATTGAAATTTTTATTTGTTTTCCATGGGCTTAATATTATTTATTTTTTATTTTTGTTTGTTTTCAAAAATATTTTCATTATAAAGATTTCGACCTTTTGTGAAAACAAATCTCTGTGTGTGACTTTCATTGGATTTAATACGAGTTATCCGAGAATCTCATGGTAATAAGTGTCATAGTTTTATTGCGTACTTCGAAAGTGGTTGCAAATTGAGATTTATTGCTTTCTCTGAACATTAAGTCGTTGATATGAAGCAAAACAAACATTAGCCCCACAACTGGACCCTGCAGAACTCGTCAACGTTACATTCGTCGATTTATCCGAGTGCTTTTTTGATGTTGACTCTTCTAAACCTCATATTAAATATTTTTCGAATGCTTATGGCAATCAGTTCACAAGATAAAATCGACACGAATGTTTTGCGATCTTATACATTATTTTTCTATTAACAAATTTGGTATTTTGATGGAACTATTTTTGCTCATGATTTCTTTTTTTTTTTTCAGGGATATGGATGGCGTTGGAATCACGTTGGCGATAGGAGCCCTGAGAGCCTTAGCCTTCGTTTACGACGTCCTCACATTTCCCGTTTATGTCATCCTCCAGAGGCCGTGGCGTTTACGCCAACTTTCCAGACGCATCAAGGTCAGTTTTAGCCAGTTTATTACGAGAGGTTTCACTTTCAGAACGCCCGATTAATGCATGCTTAGGCTTATGTTTCATTGAGTGGGAATTCAACATAAGGGATACTCCCTCTGGTGTCAAGTTTTGACACTATAGATGAGTACATTGAAGTTATCGTTTTCGTCAAAATTCCCAAGAGTTTGCCTATTGTTTATGTGCATTTTGTTAAACCTGTAATCATTATTGATAAGTGATGAATTTCTGGTACATATAAATGGTGAATATTCTGTTTTTCTGTGGACATAATGTACTCGAGACTAGTTCAATTTTTGCCACTTTGGCGCTGGCATCTAATGTTGAATCCCCAATAGTAAGAACGAATCAATATCGAGATTATCAAAGATAATAAGTCGAGCGCTTCAAATTGTATCGACAGTATCGACTCATGTTGAATAATTCCCATTTGAGAGTACAAACATCGTAGTTTGCTATCGGATGAATAGGAAGGGACAGAAATGCAAGTGAATAAAAAAATCGGATAAATCACTTTACCTTAAATTTTTGTTGAATATATGTACATATGAGATTTCAATATTTTATTTTGATACTAGTTTGAATATGAAAATGAAATAAATATTAAATATTAGATATTACTTCCATACCAGTTGCAGAAGTTCAATGTTTTTTTTTTAAATGAATCAATGGCAATAGGTATTTTTCAAATACACAATATAATTATTTTGTTTTCGATTCCGCCATATTTTTTTATAATGCCATATAGATATTCTTCAATAAACCATCCTTTCATGCATATTTTCTATACGAAATAATTTAGATGTTTCACATCTACCAGGCGTCGCGCCTGCTTTATTTTTTTACAGGAAAATACAAACATTTTTTCTAAAATGTACGTTTTCGAAAAAAAATCCTATAACTTTGAGGCGATAATTAATAGACATGAAAAACAGGTTTTTACCATCGATTTTTTTTAAATCGACCCCAATGCACCGACACCATCGATCTAGTTATAAATAGGACTCACATGATATCATAATTAAATTTTAGCGAATTTAACTTTTTTCCATTAGAATAATGCGGGTGCCTCTCAATTTAAATTGAATAGGAATCATTCCAAAAGTAATTAGTTTATAAATGATGTCATGTATTATGTATTACATTCCAGTACACAAACAAAAATCAAGTTCAATTAAAAAATAATGATGAAGTCCATCCTGTTCATTATTGAAATAACTTTTTTTCCTGTTTTTGTATCATTGCTGAACATCTGAGTAGCTAGCAATGGAAATGTTTTATAAAAAATTACTTCGGAACTCATTTATAATGTCTACTACATTTCCCGAGGATAAAACAATTAGTAGAGCTTGAGAAGCATCACTTACTTAATGAGGGAACAACTAGTCATTTTTCGTACACCTAATGAATGTAGTAATTACTTGTAATGAAAAATAATGAAAAGAGTTTTAGAGGCCAGGTTATTCTTTGAAAAATTATTGAGTGGCATGACATACGATTTGACTATTTTGATTAGCGGAAGTTAGTCATATAAACGTTTCAATTGTAAATCTGTAATGGTCAAGCTTGAAACAAAATGAGTAATGAAAATATTATGGTGTAATAATAAACGAGTTGTTTCCCACTCGTTACTTAATTTGTAAAATTGAGGTGACTTCGTCGCCATTTGGATAGAGTGAAAATTCGTAATGCTCGTTATTCCACACGATCGCCTTTCCATTCGCATCGAATTTTCATTCTAACCTACGAAAGCGCAGGAGGGCCACAAGGGTCGAAATTTTTCTCGAAATTTCGAGTTTAATGTCGAAATTTAATCACTTCGACTTTATAGTCGAAATTTCTAGAAAAAAGTCGAAATTTCGAGTAATGTCGAAGTTTCGAGTTTAATGTCGAAAATTCGAGTTTAATGTCGAGAATTCGACTTTTTTCTCGAAATAATAATAATTGGCCCTATAAATAATCGATGCAAGCTTTGATGAAACGAAAGAACACTCTTTTGTTTTATTTCCACTAGATTTTTATTGTTACGACCGGTTTCGGGTTTTATCCCATTATCAACTAAAAAAACCGGTCGTAACAATAAAAATTTAGTGGAAATAAGACAAAAGAGTGTTCTTTCGTTTCATCAAAGTGATCATGAATTTCCACAAAATAAACAAGTCATCAATCACACAAATCGATGCAAGGATGATTTGGTTTATATATTCAAAGAAATGGCTTCACAATGGCCATTTGAAATTTTGGAATAGTCAACTTCAACACTCTGTATGATCTAAACCGTTGAATTTAGAGCATTTGATCAGCATCACGAGTTCTACAATATATAAAAAGTTCGAGCAAATTTACCGAAAGCCAATTTTCCTTTTAAACGGTGCTGGGTCCTTTCGAAAAAAAAGTCGACATTAATGTCGAAATTTCAACATTAAAGTCGAAGTGATGAAAAAAACCCCTTGTGGCCCTCCTGCGCGTTCGTACTAACCTTATTGCATCATATACTATTATCATTGATAGGTTGGTCTTTGGTTATAATTGATCAAGGCTTTGGGCCTTTTGGTCCTAGCTGAAGTCATCCTGATCCATTCCAATTATACGATTAACTCTATAATAACTGGACTACAAAAAGCAAACGACTACTATTATTTTTTTCCTCCTTCGATATTTCGATGTTGGTTGGTTCTCATTTGTCTGCGATTTTATGAGGTTACAGAATGTATTTCCATTCTTTTACAACGCCTGCACATCGAAACGCAATTGCGAATCAAAAGCACATTTTTTCTGTTATTGTTGAATCAACCGTGGTGAAAGGGAATCATTTATTTCATTGATTGCGTAAAATAACCAGGTGATGAATAAATATTAATATAATGCAGTTTTCAATTACTTTTTTTCTTTGTTTTTCATTTCAAGGCCTGCATGTAATTATATTACAAATGAATGCGGTGATTGGCGAATTTTTCAGTGGATTATTTGTACTTGATTATTGTGGGATTTAGAAAGATTCCTGACAAATTATTCAAAGTATTCAAATTTGGTTCGGGTACATTCCATTAAATAAGAATATTCGTCTTTCATATTTTCGTCACTATTTCCCACGATATACAAGGGCTATTCCCGTAGGCCTTGAATCAGAGGTTCTTCATCTTGTAGTTGGATGTCTGTTCTACCTAAAATAGTTTTAATTCTGCAGATATACGAGGTGTGTTAACTTTCTTAATTTAAATGGGAACCTGAAACTTTTCAGACGGCCTGACGTATGTTACCTTATCTATTACAGTTTTTGACTAATGTCGATATTTTTGTAATCACAGTCATAGTAGTCTTAACGAAAATATTTTTGTATCTCGCAAATCAATGAAAATAAGGAAACCAAATTTGTGGATCTGTTAGATAATAGTTCAGGCCAACTGTTGATTTCCCATCGATGGTCCATTTTGTACCATATGGCATTCAATAGCTGAATTTTTTCAAATTACACCTAAGAATTGAATTTTAGTGGATTTTAGTGGATGTTGCTTAAACATTCCCTATACCTGACTTCAGCCTCTATGAAGTTAAACAATATAAATCAAGGAATGCCTTATCTTGCCAAGATATTTGTCTCAAATTTTCCACTTTGTGTGATAGTGCGGAGAGAATGGGAATTCGAGTTTGTCGAAATTTTTCGTTTCAACATTCTCCATACTAGACATCGACCGATAACGATATTTATATCGGCCTATCGGTTATGTCGGCCTAATTGGCCGATTATCGTATCGGCCTATATCAAGAGCCGATAGGCCGATACACTTTTTTATTGGGAAAACATTCAAATTTAAAATATACTGGACGTGCCGACCGTTTTTCCTTTGCCACCCAATGAAACAGATTTTTGGCAGATTTTTCAAATTGCTCTTTCGTTTTTCTCATCGTTTTTCAATATTTTTTCAAAATACTGCCATAAATGGCTTATTTTCGGCATTTTGTCATAACATACATACAATAATGATAATTCCTTGCTTAGTTTACTTCGAATAAACACCATAATATACTTTAAAAACACTTGAACACTTTGGCCTATACTCGAACGGCCGATTATCGGTATCGGCTAAAATTTCTATATATCGGCTAAAATTTCTATATCGGCTAAAATTTCTATATCGGTCGATCCCTACTCAATACCAACTCAATCTACTGAATGTTTGAACAAATATTATTCCAGATGTGAGTCCAATTGTCTTTTGTTTTCATAGTTAACTTGAAAATGCATTGGCATTTCTTGATTTTTATTGAATAACTCCATAGAGTTTGAAGTTAGGTATAGGGAATGCCTAAGTAAGTCACCTCTATTTTTTTTTTCGAGTGGCGTCTAAACAGATTTGATTTCCTAATTTTGAATAGTTTGCGAGATATACCTTTTTTTTTGTAAACTGTTACGGCCGTAATTGTTTGCAAAAAATCGGTATATGTCAAAAACTTCAATAAACAAGTTAACATAACTTATATTCAGAATCAGAAGGCCAACCGAACTATGTAAAAGAGTAGGGTTCCATTTAAAATAAGTTTTGTAGAAAAATTTTGAGTGCACAGACTACGTAAGAGGAACTACGAAGGCGTAGAAGTAACAAACAATTTAAGTTTTTCAAATTTGAACTTGTTGACGTGGCATTTTCTAATACCTATTTTTTACCTCAAAATTTTGACCATCTTCGAATCTCTTCTTACCAACTCAGAATTTCATATTTCTAACTTCATGTTCACAATCACCTTCCGAGATACTGAGTCAGAATTGGAAACTTCCAAGTTGTGAAAGTTGGAATTCCGAAATAGTAGATCAAATCAATGGACCACAATAATGGTGTCAGGTGTGGGGCCGAGAAATATAAATACCATTTATTGTGAAATACATTTCTGTTAAATCAGGTAGTAATACTGGATAAAGAAATTAACTTTTGTCATACATTTATAATTTTATCTTGTGTTGTTAATCTATTTGTTTCTTCTTGTCGGGGAAAAGTATTCCTCACCTAAAAAATTAAAGATCTTTGTTAACTGCAGTGCCAATTGTTTTAAAGTTTTTTTAACAAAGGTGGCTTTGAACCTTTCCATTCGGTGGTGGTGAATGTAATGTCTTGTTTCTTGTTCAGTTGTTTGTGCTCACCATTATTATTTATAGGCCGTTATTGTGGACGTCGAAACAAAAGAATCTAATGATGTAAGCATTGATATTAGTGGAAAGGATAACGATAAAGCTAACCATTTTAGAGATCCACCGTTTAAGTCGAACCAGGTATTGATATTGAAAAACAGGTTTTTGGGTGTTTGCTATTAATGAGGTGCGGATATGGCTCTGGTCATACGGTGATGATTTGAAAACAGTTTTAACATGGGATGTTTTCAGATGTACAGGTGGTTTTCGGTGACTAACTTATTCAAAAATAGAATTGGGTGAATGAAGAGTGTGTGTGTGAATATTAAATAAATGAAGAGTACATTAGAAATACAGAAAATGGAAAGTCTGCGAGTTATTCGATGAGTCATATGCTTATCAGACCGGGTAAAATATAAATGATGAGTTGACAACTTCCAATGAATTAATTACAAAAGTATTAGTCACATAATAATGATAAATTAATTTTTTTAAACAAACGGTATTTCAATGCGTATATTATAATCCAAGTTTTGATATATTGAGATTATACGCACAAACCTGAGACTTTAAAATCAAAACAGTTCTTAAGTCATAAGTGTGAGCTTCACCCCCAAAAACCATCCCAAGCATTGCGGTGGTTTTTCTCATTTTTCTCATAAACCATCAGTGGCACAAAAAACTATTTTTAAAATGCTCCTATAATTATTTTGTTTTATTCAACGGATTTTGAGCGGCGAATGATCGAAGTTAAGAAAATAAGCTAAAAACGTAATTAAACAACTATAAAAAATATATGACGTTTTCAGAATGCCAAATGGCTTTGAATTTTGTAAAAAAATAACGGCCGTGTTTAAAAAAACAGTTGATGAAGGTTCCTCGGAAATGAAATATCGTTTTTGTTTGAAATACACTGTAGAAAATAAAATAACTGATGATACATTTTTTGTAGAAAATTATGAGGAACATTTTTGGTAAGTATACAATTTTCTGTGAGACCGACAGTTTCTGAGGAAAACGAGATAAACCACCGCAGTGAGGTGGTTTTTGGGGGTGAAGCTCACCCTACTAACTTAAGAACTCTTGATTTTGGAAGCTCTTCCTTTGTTGTGATAATCCCCAAATGGCAAAACTTTATTTTTGCTATTAGGCTATTTTGGGAGTAATATAAATGGACTAATAGCAAAAATAGATTTTTTACAGCAATATCTTCCACGTTCTAGTTACAGCAGTAGTTAAATTTCCTTATACAGGGTGTTTCGTAACTAGCTTGTCAAACTGAAGCTGGAGATGCCTGTCAAAAGATCGATTTGACATTATCCCGAGAAACGTTAATTTTTTCGTAAATGATAGAGTTGACTGATGATCGTCCTGAAAATTTCATCTGATTTGTTAATTCCGGGTCAAGATTTGCACTTTTTTAAACACATTTCTTTCAAACTCGTGGCAAGATTAACTGTACTCGATATTTTTGGTTGGTTTAAATTAATATTTCATATATTTTTCCCGTTATTTATGCATGTTGTAATATTCATATCACATTCAAGTATCAGGGGAATTCGTGAGCACTTCGCTAATATATTCTTGACCTCTACAACTTTTTCATGAGCAGGTACACTTAACAGTTGAAACTGATAACTAATGCATGATTTCGTGGAAATGTATATACTATTCCTGTGATTATGCAAATATGCTTGGCAATAACGAAAAGAGCACGCCTTTGTTACTTCCTTATTAGCGTTAAAATTTGTAAATAATGGTTCGGGTCAAAGTTACTAATTACCAGGAATTGACCGATGAAGTGTTTATATCACAATTTTCCTAATTTGCACAAAATATCGTATGCAATAATGTTATTGCTTTATAATCATGTGTTGATTAAGATTGTTCAATGATTTTTTAATTAGCTGGCATCAGATTTTGGTATACAAGATGTCCCACGATGGTTAAACGGACGGTAGGTGAAAATTGTTGTTTATCTAATGAAACAATTTCTGAATTCAGATTATTATTTAGCAGACAACAATGACAACATTATCAATATCGACAATACAGTTAATAATTTCTGGCAAAACGTATGTATGTGTTTATTTGTGAAAAAATGTATTACTATAATTTTAAAAGAGATGCAATCAAACAGCATTACTTGTACAACTTGTAAAATGGTATCAAACCCAATGTTTTTCATACTTTTCAGATAGGAAAGCAAAACGTATAAAAACCAAAAAATTTGTAAGGATTAATGAAATAAATACTTATTTGATCAAAGAGTGTAATGATCTTATGAGTTTCTATCTAACCTCATTTATGAATACTTCAGTTGAATTGGGAAGTCCAATTAAAAAAGTTCAGGAAAAAAGCTATGTGACTTTCAACAAGTGAGTTTCAATAAATGAGTTTCAAACAAACGAAACAGATGATTTCGACGATGTCGAATTACATTTCCCCTTCCTCCACACATTTCCACAAAGTGGAAAATATGAGACAAGTATTTGACAGAAAACAACTACTTCCCCTTACCGACATTGAATTACATCTGACATCTGTTTGTGCAATGTTCCACCAGTGGGACACTATTGCTGGTACTAATTGTATCCTTTAGATATTGCAGACAGAAAACGCCTATACCTTGTAGTATTTTGTTTTATTCACATTCAACTTTCAAGAACCCAAAAACTATAGGAGCCTTAATATGCCGTTTTTGTGCATCCGTTCAACACAGATGTTTGCTGCCATATACCGTCCTATAGGGTAGAAAGGGTGTTACTCGATTTTTATCGTATATTTATTGAACTGAAGGTAAGGTTTAAATTATTAAATCATTAGATCACATTGACAATAAACAGTCCTATGTATAGTATATTCTCAGCATTCGGTGAATAAAAAAACACTAAATTCGCTCTCGGCATAGGAAAAATTTAGTCTCCATACACCAAATGTTGCTGATTAGATGAAGATGATTGTTTTAATTCACAGTTGGACTATAATTAGTATTCATAATGATGTACTTTCCATTTGATTGACAACGATTTCTCACTATTAAATCGTAAAATCATAGAGTTGATATGCTGAATGATGTGAGAGTTGCGAGAAATTTGTAGAGCGGAAGAAAGTGAAATTATTGAAATAGATATGAACACAGTGCAGAATGCAATAACTTCTTTACTTTACGTATTACAAAAAATGTAAGGTACGTAAGTTGTAGGGTTTTATTCGACCTCTTTAATGGTTTAAGTTTCATTTATACAGAGTTCCTCAAAAAAGCGCAGTGACGGATTTAGGGTCGTATTTTCATCATTCTTACATAATTGTTTTAATGTCAGCAATTCTGTTTATCAAAATCAAATATTTGCTGAAATTTGAGCTAGATATTTTCTATAATATGATGGCAAACTGTATACCAACTCACGAGTGTCGTATGCAGTAACTCATTTTATTGTATTTTTAGGCAAAACCCATTCAAGAAGATGCCAAGTCTGTTATTTACAGATCGACCGTTGAACCTACGCACCATCACGTGACCTTGGTCCGTGAAAAGATCGATACTATGGTGAAGATGTTCGAGTACTGCACCAAAAAATTTCCGAATAAAAGATGTTTGGGCACCAGGGAGATATTAGCCGAAGAAGATGAGGTCCAAAAAAACGGGAGAATTTTTAAAAAAGTGAGATAAAATTCGAAAATTACTTATAAATCAAGACATGGTGATTGCTCGACAGACATTAACTTAAAAATGTCAAATAGCTTGAGGGGTCAAGTGTCACAACGTTGAAAAAATAATTCAATTGTTGAAGTAGCACCAGCGCCATCTGTCAAGTAATTGCAATGTATCTTCTTTCAAAAAGTAGTATCGATAATGCACTTGTCACAAATATGGAGCTTTTTCTGTATTGCTGCTTTTACATTCGCTATTTAAATGCCTGCAATTCATGTAAGTAGAATGAATATCGGTCGCCAGGGTACTAAGACAGAAATTGCGAAGAATCAAAATAAATGTGTTATAAAGAGGCATTGACATCTTGGTAGGGCTCTGGGACGAAAAGGCGATAGACATAAAAGCGACAGACAAAATTGTGAGACCAAAACAGCGACAGGACAAAATAGCGACAGGACAAAATAGCGACAGGACAAAATATCGACAAGGCAAAATAGCGACAAGGCAAAACAGCGACAAGACAAAACAGTGACAATAGTGACAAGAGAAACAGCGACAAAACAAAATTCAATTGTTTTTAGAGACAGCTTGGATATTTTGGCTGGTGAGCGTCTCGACAGCTTTAGTTCTTGTCAACACTATTATTATTAAAATATGCTCGTTCCTCTAGCAAAGCAAGCATATTTTAAATCATCTGTCGCGGTTTTGTCTGTCGCTGTTTTGGTCTCGCAATTTTGTACGTCGCTTTTTTGTCCATCGCTTTTTTGTCTATCGCTTTTTTGTCCATCGCTTTTTTGTCTATCGCTTTTTTTTCCATCGCTTTTTTTTGTTCATCGCTTTTTTGTCCATAGCTTTTTTGGTCCATCACTTTTTTGGTCCATCACTTTTTTGTCCATCGCCTTTTTGTCCATCGCCTTTTTGTCCATCGCCTTTTTGTCCATCGCCTTTTGTCCATCGCCTTTTTGTCCATCGCCTTTTTGTCCATCGCCTTTTTGTCCATCGCCTTTTTGTCCATCGCCTTTTTGTCCATCGCCTTTTCGACCCAGAGCCCATCTTGGTGTTACCATAAAAATTGAACTTGTTGGAGAATTTATTGAACTACCTATAACCCCGCGTATTTCAAAATTATTAGGATGCCCCCAGATTTGAACATTATAATCCGAACGAGTCAATCCTGGACCTGCCCAGAAGCCGAATTCGCTTGTTCCGGGTAACATATTCAAGCTTGGACACAACATAAGATTTGTTCAGAATTTCTTATAAGACACTGATTGTAGGAGGCATTGAAGCGCACGTATAATAAGAAATTTTATTTTCAGTTCGTTATGGGCGAGTACAGATGGAAAACCTTCTCCGAAGTCAACACTCTGGCCGAGCATTTCGGCAAAGGCCTCCGAGAAATGGGCAACGAACCGGGCAACAACGTGGCCATCTTCGCGGAGACTCGCGCCGAATGGATGATCGCCGCGCACGGCATATTCAAGCAGAACATCCCCCTCGTCACGATTTACGCCACCCTCGGCGACGAGGCGATCGCGCACGCGATCAACGAGACCGAAGTCACCACCATCGTTACGAGCTTCGATTTGTTGCCCAAGTTCAAGAATATCCTTCCTATGGTGCCTCGCGTCAGGACGCTGGTGTACATGGAGGATCAACTCAAGGTTTTGGAAAGCAAAGTCGGGTTCAAGGAGGGAGTGGAAATAATCAAGTTTTCGGAGGTTCTTGAGATGGGCGCCAAGTCTAGTATAAGTAAGTAATGAAATGGAGTATTATCGTTTATTAACAGTTCCGGGACTAAAAGTTGTGAATGAATCGATCAAATTTAATATTTTATTTATTATTATTATTTATTTTAAGGGTAAATTAGGTAATGTTATTTGCCCACGAGAAACTAACGTCAGTATCTTAGCATTCAGTTGGTAATATCAATGTTATTTAAATTGTAACACCGCTGGCATGTAACAAAACACTCAATCACAAGATAAACACGGAATGAAAAGCAGTCATGTGTAATTGCCAAGGGTGTCTACATCTGATACGATTTATAAACATACAACGTTGCCGGTGATCTAAAACTGGAATAATATTAAAGGCTCTTCAAAAAAAAGCTTTCACTACTGGCGTCAATTTTCAGGTTGGTTTGCCGCGGTCTTCTTTGGTTAAAATCGCCAAACGTTTCGACGGCAACTGCGGCAGTCATCTTCAGTAGCGTGGGCGAAACACTCTTCTTAACGTATCAACTGGAATTGAAGCTCTCCTTCCTAGCACGCCATTTATGATGATGATGTTTTGGCGCCCAACTTCTGATCGACTTCTGATTTTTTGTTTGAAGACCGTGCTTATTTCCTCCTTCTTCAGAATGTTCCCAGTTCAGTTGGTGACACCTTCTATGTATGGCACTGGGGTTCCTTTTCTTTTCCCTTGGACTCCTAGCACGTAACATAGTTTTAGGTGTTTAATTTCCTCTCTTCACTAGGGTGTTGATGATAGTACTTTTCTGTTTTGGATGATGATGCAATCCATTGTGTACATAATATCAATCTGTGTGTTTTATTCCTGTACACCTTATGGCCTAGTTGATTGCCTTCTTTGGTGACTAATGCATTCAGAAATGGGATTTGGCAGTTTTCTTTTGATTCCATTAAGAATAGGACTTCTGGTGAAAACTATTCATATGGTTCAGGATCTGAAGTTCTTCTCTTCCGTGGTTCCAAACGAGTGCGTCATCTACATGCCTTGGTCCGTGATTCGATCGTTGTTCTGTTGTTCGAATGTCTTTATCTTTAAATTTTTCAACATTGGGCTGATGGACTGCCCATGGTGGCTCCAGCAACTTGTTCATAGAAGGTTTGATTCCATTGAAGATCAGCTGTTATTAGTGAATTTTGAAATGACTTGATCTCTTGTGAAAAAATCTTCATATAGTTGAGGGAAAAATGAAACATTTGTGAATAAGGAAACAATAACGAAGTTAACTAGGATGCCATTTGACTCCAAGGTGATGTCCTTCAGCATTTCCGACAAATGCTCGTCGAGTTTGTTGGTCGGTGATCCTATGGTCTCCATATCAGTCTCAGTGTTATGACCACTCAATACATTTTCGTTAATCTTTGCGTTTGAATTGCAAATTTTCTTCTTTGTCTCCGTTAGTGATGAAAACTATTTTATTAGGAAAAGTTCGTTTTCCTCCAGGGACAATGGAGGTAACTGAAGGAAGCCACGCCTTTTGCAAAGCTTATGCGATTACATCAAATTCTACGTAGATAACTGGATGTGGGTGGTTTTTGACGGTTCTTGTTTTATAATTGTACCTGAAAAAGCTATGAGCAAAACACCGGTTTTTAAATCACTTTGATACATCTACACCAGCGATATGGTTACTTAAAATACTTTGAATTCACTGTCATTATTTTCCATTATGAAAGAAAAGAATAGGTTTTTGTTTTTAACAAAAACGGTGAAGATAAAAATTCGTTTTTGCAATAATTAGAGGTGTGAAACATTTTCTGTGGGTATAAAATTGACATAACCATTCAAACGCAAATTCGACCAATTAAAACGGCGAATCGTTAGGGGGAACGCAGTGTATTGGTTGAAAGGTGTATCGAGGCTTAGTTATTAATCATCTCTTGAATGATGTAATTGTCGGTAAGGGTTCTGAACGAGATTTTCTATTTTACAATTGATAATGGATAAACTATACCTAATACTGCAACGGTTTTGATTTGTTACAAATATTCAACCATTCGTTTTCGAAAATCATTACTCCGTTCCTGTTACAGGGTGCGTGCATCCGAAAGCGGATGACGTGGCGATCATCATGTACACCAGCGGTTCCACGGGCACCCCCAAAGGAGTCATACTGCTGCAGAAGAATTTGATAGCCACGCTCAAGGGATTCGCCGATTCGACGCCCATCTACGAGACCGACGTCATGATCGGTTTCTTGCCGTTGGCGCACGTCTTCGAGCTGATGGTGGAGAGCATATGTCTGTTCACGGGAGTTCCTATCGGTTACTCGGGCGCTTTGACGATGATCGACAGTTCGAGCAAGATAAAGAAAGGAACCAAAGGGGATGCGACCGTGCTGGGTCCGACTGTTTTGACCAGCGTGCCGGTGAGTTTGGTGATTGATTTGGGTCGTATTGAAAAGCCAACTTATTTTTAAGCTAGCAGAACATGTCATATTTTTTCAGAAAATGGAGCGTGAAATTTCGTAATAGTGCATAGTGAATAGTGCTGGCAGAACATGATACATTTTTTAAAAAAAAGTACTTATATGTAAATCAAATTTATTTTTTCAGTTGATACTGGACCGGATATCCAAGAGTGTACAAGAAAACGTGAACAAAAGTAGTAACACGAAGAAAATCATATTCAAATTCGCCTACGACTACAAAACATATTGGAAGAAGCGAGGATATTCAACTCCACTTGTAGATATGTAAGTTTAAATTTTTTTGTAATCATTCATTGCCATTCAATTACAAAGAAGAAACAAGCAACTTCAACTCCATACCACTCTGCAGAACAAGTTCAAAAATTTAAGATTATGAAAGTACATTTTCCAATCTCAAGGATAATGATTTCAATCTAACTGAAGTTAGATTGAAAAGTTTTTTCACCTTCCTATTAAATCTCACCTCCACTGTATGTGAAATATCGTCACCAATGGATAAATAAATATATGTTCTAAGTGTAACATCCTTGAATATTCTCACCAAAGACTGCTTGACTTCTGCTGGAAGGTTATTAAATTCTAGCAACCTCAATGAAAAATTTTGTTTATAGATTGCGAATAGACCGCGGGCATATCTGACAGACGACAGCAAATGACAGACGACAGTAAATGACAGACGACAGTAAATGACAGTAGTCAATCCAGCCTGCTGGACAAACAAACGGTTCTACAAATGCTTATTGTGCATTTATGTCATATTTAATTTTTTTTTTCTCGATAATGCCTCAGTTTTGCGCGATTATGAAATGTGGAAGTAGAGGGTAAAAAAAGGTTTATTCGTTTGTATCAAGGTGTAGTGTAATTTACACCACATTTTGAATCGAGTGTCACTGAGTGCAGTTCAAACAAAGGAATGTGTCAAATTAATCTGCAAACGAATACTAAAATCGACTGTAAATTACACCAGGTGTAGAAAAGTGCTACACCTCGATACAAACGAATAAACCTATAATCTCCTCAGAATTGCAATTATAATCTCATTAAATTACCATTGTTGTACGGTTTGTTTGTCCAGCAGTATTGACAGTTGTTATGTGACGTCACATGCCCGCGGCTCGTGTTGGATAATCATGACATATAATTCTTGCCTAACAATAGCAGCTTGGATTCTAGTCTAACAAATTGTAAAAATGAATCACCAAATAATTCAACAAACAGAATTGATGAAAATTTTAGGAGTTACAGTGGACCATAAGATGACTCGAAAGCACATCTAAGATCTAGAACTGTAGTACAGAATTAAAAATTTGCAGGATCGTTTTCAAACCAATCCGCAATATCATAGGTGGAAATATGAGGATGATGGTAGCTGGAGGAGCTCCTTTATCGCCGGAAACCCACGAACAAATCAGTACCTGTATGTGTTTAACGATAATTCAAGGATATGGCCTTACGGAAACTACGTCGTGTGCTTGCGCTCAAGATCGTAAGTCCCTCGAATGAAAGTAACCACGAAATACTATTGTTACGTATTTTTTTCAGTGTACGATATGTCGTTTGGTCGCGTAGGTGCCCCCTGTACTGTTTGCGATCTCAAATTGGTCAGTTGGGAGGAGGGGAACTACAGGATAACGGACAAGCCTTATCCTCGAGGAGAGATCATACTCGGCGGAGAAAATATCAGCGCGGGATACTACAAACTTCCGGAGAAGACGGCCGAGGAGTTTTTCGAAGCCGATGGAAAGAGGTGGTTCAAAACTGGAGATATTGTGGAAATACACGATGATGGCGTTGTTAAAATTATCGGTGAGTCGAGAGTCATTCATTTGTAGTCCGTGTATGATTTCACTTGGAAACACCATATAGTTCTATACAATTGATTTTTTTATAATTCATCATGCAGAATGTCGAAAAAGAAATACAGGTTTACGCCTCGCCCTCTCGCCGGAACGGTAGGCAATCTGGAAAGTAGGTGGCGCTAGTTAGGCTGGAGGTCTTTCAACTGTCAATGTCAGCTTATTAACTCAACTTATGAAAATTATGCACTTGGTCTGTAGGACCTATCCGAATATTTTCACACGTTTCTCCCCAGAATTGCATACTGATGGCATTTAAGGTGCCTAAAAATCACATTGAAGGATGATCATTGTTCTTATCATCCTTATCACGAATTTATTTATAGATCGCAAGAAGGACTTGGTGAAACTGCAGGCAGGCGAATACGTATCTTTGGGTAAAGTTGAAGCGCAATTGAAAACCTGTCCCTTGGTCGACAACATCTGCGTCTACGGGGAGTCGTCTAAAGATTTTTGCGTCGCTCTCGTTGTGGCCAACCATCAACAACTGAGGGATCTTGCCGAGAAAAAAGGAATTGTTGAAAAATCTTTCGAAGATCTCTGTGTGGATCCTGACGTTGAAAAGGTCGTATTGCAAGAGTTGGTCGATCACGGAAAGCGAAGTGAGTTTGAACTAATTGAGTAGAGTAGAGTAGAGTAATTTAATTGACCACATTATAAACAAAGTACATTAATGACAAGTCATATATATTTACTAAGCATAACATTTAAAATCTCGAAATGAGCAAAAAGTAACTGAATAAAATTAGGAATCAAATAAAAATACAAATCCAGTATAATTAAAAATCTCTAAAAGAATACATTGCTACTTTATAGAAAGAAATATAAAGATATAATATAAATTTAAATAAATGTTAAATAGATCATAGACTTTGGGGCCGTGGTCGGTTCACTTCCGTGAAGGCGGTTCGTTTGGACGTTTCGCTCACAACTGCGGTGAGCATCTTCAGTTCGGATGTTGTCTTCTCAAAGACCGAAATATAAAATAGATATAAAGTCAACAAACATTTGTGAAACTAAGATATTTCAAAATCTATTAACATGATTCAATACTAAGGAACTGTGAATATATTCCTCGATTGTGTAAAAAACAATATTTGTGAAGGCATCTTTTGATATTATTTTTGAAATTCCTGAAATCCAAAGATTTAACTGATTGATGGAGACAGTTGTATAAATTTCAATTTACCGAGTTTTTTTGAGTAACCGCTAATTTGTGTCTTGCATTATTCAATAAACTTGCAGATCTTCTCGAGTAATTATGATTGTAGGAGTGTTTTGGAAACATCCTAATGTTTTTTGTGAATTTCCAATACCAATACATAAATATACAAGGTCGGAAATGGCATGATTCCAAAGTGAATAAAAAGAGGACACAATGTTTGCTATATTCTACATTTACCATGAGTCTTATAGCTTTGTTCTGGCATCTGAAAATAGTGATATGAGTTTGTGGAATGTCCCCAGATCAAAACTCCATATGAGATGACAGTGGAATAGTGAATGGTGGGCCATTTTCAGTGCCATCAAACCTATAGTATTCCTCAGTTGTCTACGAAAAAATAAAACACCAGACAGTTTCTGAGTCATTGTTTCTATGTGGCTAGACCAACTAAGTTGATCATCAATGATAATCCTGAAAAACTTAACACTATTTCCTAGTTTAACACTAGAGTTTGAGAGTATTCTGGGTTTTTTCATAGTTTAGTTTCAGTTTATTAGCTCTAAACCAAGTGTTTGCTAAAGTTTGATTAGTTCCATTATTTGTGGTAAACTGGAGTGTGATTTATTTGGTCATATGAGGGTTTTGTCATCAGCAAATAATAATGACATAAGTCATTCATATAAATAATGAATGACAATGGGCGGAGGACAGAACCCTGAGGAACACCACTACCAATTGGTCTTAAATCTGACTTAATATTATTAACGTCAACATATTGATACCTATTTTTGAGATAGCAGTGCCTCTTACACCATAGTAACTTAACCTGATCAAGACCCTCCACTATGTGTTTTTGAGCACTTTGTTTTGACAATTGATTATACTCGTTTGATTGAATTTAAATTAAAAAATTTCACAACAAACTGTTTTTATGTACAGGTAAGCTGGAGAAATTTGAGATTCCCGCTGCAGTTAAATTGGTTACGGAAGTGTGGTCCCCTGATATGGGTCTGGTTACGGCTGCTTTCAAGTTGAAGAGGAAAGACATCCAGGAGCGCTACAAACACGAAATAAACAGGATGTACGCTTCCTGAAACTTGGCTTGGCTGTAAGCCACGCCTAGAAATAAACTCATAAATCGCATAACTTGCTTTTGAAACGTGTAAAATTGTAAAGAATTTTGTAATTGCTTTGTATATATCAATGAAACATATGGAGTAGGTTATTTGTATAATACTTTTATTTATATTAGATTTACGTTATACAATTTCTTTGTAAATAAGAACAAATCTGTATTTTATATGCGTTTATAAATTTTGTCATATGTGTTGTAAAATCGGCAACTAATTTCAATTGAAACTGCGAAATGTTGAAATTTGGCAGGTTAAGTTGAATTCGTTATAATCATTGTTATCGTTTATTTTGTTGTGTTTTGAAACCTGTTCCTGAAAAGACTGTTGAACAACCGATCGATCAATATTAGGTTTAATACTTGTCAGCTGGAATAATCGGTCCACTGTTTTTCTGAAATGATCGAGACCAAGTACTTAAAAAATCTAGGTAATTGTAAAAGTATTTGCTAGTAATATATGTGCATACGCAGAATCGTGAAAGAATGTAGCACTACTTCAATTAATTTTAGTCTATGATTCATCGAAGTACAACTTTGCAAAACGTAGCAAGACTCCAAGTGGTAGTCTAGCTCAAGTTGAAGCACTTCCTCTCAAAAGACATCCTGGAAATGTAGTCGATCAATAATATTAATGGCTGGATTCTGCCAAAGGCGCGAATGTGGCGCCCAACATGTGGCCTAAATTGATTTTCACTATTTTTTTTCATCTGTTAGAGTCTTCAAGTCGTTCAAAATTTTTGTAAAGTATTACTCGATGAATAACGTGAACAAAAATGGTGCTCCGCTGGTTGGTTATATTTATAGGACAAGTAGCATGGATTAGACAAAACATCACAGCTTAGGTTAGCTAAGGAGAGTATTTGTTATGGTTTTGTATTATTATTTTAAGGAAAGCGTCTATTGTAAACTGCAATTCGAGATTGTGACTTCTCCGAGCCTCGACTGTATTCCATTATCGGTTTATATATGTATATTTATTGATGAGATCGTATTTGAGTCGATTTTCTGCTATATTGGAGAAATACCCGAATTCATTCGTGAATTGGTTTATTTCTTTGATTATACAGAAGTTGTGGAGAGTGCGAGTGTTGTGTGCAATACCGAACAAAAATAGGCTGAATAAATTTACATAATATAGAAGGTTTTTTATTACTTTGTTTGGAATGGTCATATGACTTTAACCCTTTACGTTCCATTGTCGGGGCAGCCCCGACAGTAAAATTACGGTCCGATGTCGGCTAAGCCCCGACGGTAGGTTGGCCCCGACACTGGATTTGGTTGAAGTATCTACTTTTTTGTTTGAGGTATGGTCATGGTTTTGTCCTCTGCATGTTTTGAATATGCCGTTTTTCATTTCCTTAATGAAAGTTAATATCATCAAAAACAAAAATTATGCAAAGGTGACTTGAGTAAAGAAGACAGGCAGATCCAGAACGTATCCAGGGGGGGAGGGGCAATTAGATAGGGTGAAGTTTAAAGTGACCAAAAAAGAGATGATGACGTAAGGCAATGGTCCCCTTTTGATTTCTTCAATTATCTCCCTAAATACCAAGCAAGGTTTTGGTTCCATCGGAAGTTTTGAAATTAATCAAATAAAAATAATTCAGGAAGTTGTATTATTTTAATACTATTTAATGAAATTTAAAATTTTTGAAAAATGAAAGACTTTTTTAAGTTTTGATTTTTTCTGGTGATTTATTAAAAATTTCTACGGCGCTGAAAATTGGATTCGCTTTTCCTTCATTCGAATGAATATTATTCAAGTGAAAGTGATTCAAAATTCTGGTGTTATTAGATAACTCCGCGAATCACTCTGAAAGGTTGGAATTATGCTTTGGCGAATAACTTCTAAACCAAAGACCTTTTGATAGAAACGTAAGTAAAAGGAACGTATGTGAACTGTCTTGCAGTTTACAGGCACAAGAGTCAAAAATATATGCTTATAAATTGCCCATGCAGGGTTTTTGAAACATGTGCAATTTATAAGAATATATTTTTGACTCTTGTGCCTGTAAACTGCAAGACAGTTCACATACGTTCCTTTTACTTGCGTTTCTTTGGTTCAGAAGTATTTTGTTAATACTGGATTAATTTATCATGGGGAGTCAAAAACCCTGGGTGGGCACCCATGCATAACTTGGTTTTCAAAATACGCATCTAGGAATTGAATTAATTGTGTGGTAAAGGGAAAAATACTGTCTGTTCTCATGGGTGGTAACACCGTCCAATAATCCATTGTCAATAATATGCTGATGGCTTGGTAATGAAAGTTTTGAAAAAAATATAGGGGGTAGGAAAAATCACATCGAAAAATTATTTCAGAAATAAATTTAATAATAAAAAAATATAAAATAAAATTTTATTATTATCAATAAATCACTCCTCATCACTCTGGAAAGCGTTATAGAGTTCTTCACACCATTTTTTCTGTACATATTTTATTGTTTCATATTCATTGGTTGACTCTTGAAGCTCCTTCTCAGCTTGTTGAAGACATTCACTGTAATGAGTATAATCCGTTTCAATCTCATTTTTCAATTTATCCGATTCATTTCGCAATTTGGAGATTCTCAACTTCAACAAAGCGATCATCCCATGAATTTTGTGTGTTTTATTGATTTTTCCCTTTATACTGATTTCCATTCGTTCACATCGGTGAACAGCTTTTTTGGCTCTGAAAACTCGTTGTTTGCAATATTCCTTTCGCTCAATGTGTTCCTGAATAGTTGGTAATGATAATATTGATTCTTCTGGCTTTTCATCATATACCCCCAAAGTTGAAACTGACATATTCAATGGTTCAACGACGTTCTTCGTCTTCGGTGAGGATTGGTTATCTTCATTAGATCGACGTTTCGAATTTTTTTTTTCCTGATTTGTTTTTGCTGGAATTAAATCGTCATCTATACTGGTAAGGTCGATAAAAGAATCTTTTATGAGGTTTGCTGCTGGTACTGTCGTCATCCGGTATTTGTCCATTTTTATAGTGGGTAGGTATACCTATCGTGAGATGCACAATCAGCCAGATTTCCTCCGTTTCCTATACTTTTATTCAGCCTTTACGTTATACAAGCGTTATGTCGATGTGAGTATGGGTAAAATAATTAAAATAGTAAAAAAAAAATTGCAGTTGCCTTTCTCAAGGTGTGTCCAGGTAGTGACGTGGCAGTGGGACTAGTGGGAGACGGAAGTAGCAGATGTAAACAACAACAATGGCACCAATGGACAACTAACAAAAATTTCAAGGAAAACGAGCGCTTAAATACCAAACTAAAATCCTCAAACTGCGCATGCGCTAGTAGAATTGAGGCGTGATTGGTCATTCCAATAGCGGAACTAGGTGGAACTAATATGTCTAAAAACCCTGTTGTATCAACTGATTCGACACAACAATTGAATTTGTGGTGTGCTTCTGTAATTGGATCCAGAGATGGCGTTCTCATAGGATTCTGTCGTTGACAATACTAAAGGTGACTTTTCTTGTAGCTAAATTTGAAGACTGGTATAAAAAATGCTTTATTGGTAATTTCAGTTAGTTACATTCCAGCTGAAATTGAATATAATTTTTCTAAAATTAATACCAGTAATAATTAAAACTACCTCGGACATTATTTCCGTATATTCCACTTAGTATGTTGTTATTCATTTCATAGAAGTACGGGCGAGTTTTTAAATTAATCGATGCTGATGCGCAATAGTGCTGTCATTGTCATTTTCCATTAGTTGAATAATGATACAGTGCTCATCGATGGATCAATCGATGAATTTAAAAACTTGCCCTAGGCAATACTTGAAATTTCTATGAATTTCTAACCAATGAAAATATAACTTTGTGAACTATTTTGCAGTTTTATAGGCACAAGGGTATAAAATAGTTGCTCGTAAATTGCAGGTGCTTGAAAGAACGGGTTTTTCAAGCATGTGTAATTTAAAAGCATATATTTTTTATTCTTTTGCCTATAAACTGCAAGACAGTTCACACAGGTTTCTTTCACTTGCGTTTCTGTTACAAAGTCATATTTTCTCTGGTTCAGAAGCATTAATTTCATCAATATTGGAGGAATTTATCATGCGGAGGTCAAAACCCCTGGGTGGGCCCCCTGCATTTTTGACCTTGCATGAAAAATGCGTACCCTATGACGTTCACACTTGTGACAGTCAGCGTACGTGAAAAACGCGGAATGAGCACGCATGAAATTATAACATGAACTAGTTCAAGTAATGAAAGATTCAGTGAAAAAACTCAAATGTCGTTTCAACAGTATTGAGAAAATTAATAACCAGAGACAATATGATCTTGTGATAAAAACGCAAGTGAAAGGCACGTATATGAATGACTTGCTGTTTTCAGGCACACTGATCAAAAACGTATAGGCATGTAAATTGCACGTGCTTTATAAACCCATGCATCTGAATCGGCCAGAATTCTATAAGGACGCCATCTCTGATTCAATTACAAAAGCACACCACAAAGTCAATTGTTGTTTCGAATCAGTCGATACACCAGGGTTTATAGACATCTTAGTTCCGCCATTAGAATGACGCCTCAATGCTACTAGCGCATGCGCAGTTTGAGAATTTTAGTTTGGTATTTAAGCGCTCGTCTTCCGTTTAATTTTTATTACCTGTCTAGTGTCCGTAGGTGTTTGGTGGTCCGTTGATCTAATCTGCGACTTACGTCTCCCACTGCCCAGTAGTAGCCCAGGGTCCACTGCCACGTCACTACCTCGACACACCTTGAAAAAAGCAACTGCACAATTTTTTTACCATTTTAATTATTTTACCAATATTTACATCGACATAACCTTGCTATAACATAACGGCTGAAGTATAGGAAACGGAGAAAATCTGGCTGATTGTGCATAACCTCAGGATATACCTACTACTATAAAAATAGACAAATACCGGATGATGACGACAGTACCAGCAACAAACCTCATAAAAGAATCTTATATCGACCTCACCAGTATAGATGACGATTTAATTCCAACAAAAACAATTAAGGAAAAAAAAAATTCGAAACGCCGATCTAATGAAGATAACCCATCCTCAACGAAGAAGAAAAACGTTGAAGCATTGAATATGACAGTTTCAACTTTGGGGGTATATCATGAAAAGCCAGAAGAATCAATATTATCATTACCAACCATTCAAGAACACATTAAGCGAAAGAACTATTGCAAACAACGAGTTATCCAAGCCAAAAAAACCGTTCATCGATGTGAACGAATGGTTAAGATCAGTATACGGGGGAAAATCAATAAAACACACAAAATTCATGGGGAGATCGCTTTGTTGAAGTTGAGAATCTCCAAGTTGCGAAATGAATCGGATAAATTGAAAAATGAGATTGAAACTGATTATACTCGTTACACTGAATGTCTACAACAAGCTGAGAAGGAGCTTCAAGAGTCAACCAATGAATATGAAACAATAAAATCTGTGCATAAAAAATGGCGACAAGAACTTGAAAATGCTCTTCAGAGTGATGAGGAGTGATTTATTGATAATAATAAAATTTTATTTTATATTTTTTTGTTATTAAATTTATTTCTGAAATTATTTTTTGATGTGATTTTTCCTATACCCTATATTTTTTTCAAAACATTATTGGACGGTGTTATCAAAGGGTAGGGGCCTGTATAGGGAATTGCTAAACTGATCTTTATCACAAACATTTCTGATAGTAATTTAATCTTGCACAGCTTGCCTTGCAGTAATTATAGGTATATAGACCGGGAAATGATGACAGATTTTAGGAGACGATTTTTTCGTTTATGCCTTTGAAAGATGCAAATAATTGAAAATTTGAGCGGTCCCCGCGTGGCTTTCATATGGAAAATTCAATTGCCATTTTTACAAAAAATCTAACCTCACTTCGGCATTCGCAAACCTTATAAATGAAAACTTTCGTATTTTCAATTGTCATAAGTGCTGCAAGTGGCCAAACGGTTGAAATGATGGGGTGAACTTGCGACAAAAAATGGAAATTTTCGGTGATTTTCTGATTGCTGCCAATTGAAAGCGTGAAATTCATTGGTCTGTGTCTGTTCATAAAAAATGAGACTGACTCTAGTGACTCCTGCAGTCCGGGGTGCTATTCTCCAGTTTTTACGTATGCGAATTCGATTTACTATTTCATACCAATACACATGAAACATATATGTTTGTCTCTTTTTTTCGTATACGATTTGAAACCGAATAGTTCAAGAATAGACCCCTGCACGGTCCGACCGCTCACTAATTTAGCGACTTAGCGTTATAGGGACCGGTCCGACCAAACAGACAAGAATAACAAGAAGGCAAACAGTTGAAAATGCGTGAATTTGGTTTTTTGCCTGCACTTGACACACAAACCCAACCTGAGCAAACTAACCTAGCTTGCGAGTCCACCGCAGGGTTCTTTTTCGAATGTGTATCAAGACAAGAAGACGAAAAATCAAATTCACGCATGTTAAAGTTTGCCTTCGGAGCAGCCCCGAACAAAATATTATTGTACGGTCGGATCGCCCCGAACGCAAATTAGTGAGCGGTAGGACCGTGCAGGACTGCAGGAGTTAGTCACTGATCTATGCTAGTCCCTAAAAAAATTGGCATAATGTCTGCAAATGCCAAAGTGAGGTTAGGTTTTTTCTAAAAATGAAAATTGAATTTTTTTTGAAAGCCAAAGACGGAGACCGCTCAAATTTTCCATAATTTTCATCAGTACTTTTATATCTTTCAGTCCTCTCAAAGGCATAAACGAGAAAATCGTCACCTAAAATCTACCATCATCTCGAATCTCAGTATATACCTAACTATTATTTATAACAGAGTTCGAGAGTTCACTGGCAGTAATTATATATTTATATATAAGTGAGCAACTCACATTACACAAGTGTGTATAAAGAATAGCTAGGCTCCGTCAATAACATCAGTATGAAAGTTTTTATTACAAGCCTTTATTTAACATCCCTGTTACGAGTGTTACGTAAATTATGTGTACCTATATTGGAACAAATCTAGCAAATGAAATTTATCCTACCTCAACTGGTTGTTCGATTAACTTGTAATTTGGCAGGTTTTCATAATTCCCGTGACAATGGCATTATGAAATTTTTGTTGGAGAGAAATAAAAAATAGCGGTTGCAATATAGCAGATGAGTTTGGATGAGTTTGGATGAGATTGGTATTTGGAGGTTTTCGATCAATTTCGAGAAAAAAGTCAAGATTTAAAAAAAAGGTTGGCAAAAAATTCCATATGAAATTAGTAGAGACCCACTGTTGTGAATTAATAAAGTTATTTTCAAATATATTTTTTGTCTCCTTAGTGAGTGAATAGTTACAACAGTAATTTTTGCATATCACGACCAAAATCATTTTCGTGTCATATGGTCATTCGAGTAGAAGTGGAAAGAACAGTGTATATATCCCTAATCTCTATAGAAGCATATATGTATAACTTGACTAAGCGTTATTTATTGGTATTGGTGTTTTAGAAAAAATAGGTAGTCGTGTATTAGGAAAATGTATTGTGTGTATAGATTTTTATTATTTGTTTCTATTCACACAAAAAAAATTCAGGTCCGAACACTGACCCACTGATGATTTTTAATGGAGTGGTAAAGTTATTTCACTCTTCTAAAAAAACGTTTCGTAGCTTGTTCCAGTTATGCATACGCGGTCCAAGTATCCGGTTGTGATAGGTCATCTATCAAAATAGTTCTATTCAACGAGACCACCTGTGGAATGCCACAAAGCCACATGACCAGTCCGCGGATTCTCACAACATATTGAATAACGGACCCATGAGGCCATGAGGCGTATAAAAATACACGACAACATTGAACAAATCGGTGTACATACTAATAACAAACAGTATATGAACGGTCTCGCTGCTTTTGAACTTTCAATGCCGAGTTGCTTGCCTACGTATACCTACTCACGCGATATACTTTTACTCGAATCGCCCCGTCTTTTGTGTTCAAATTATAATAATGGAACAAGATAGGAAAATTGTAGGCGACGTTAATTGTAGATACGACTTCTAAGGACATCGTTAAATAATAGTTAACGTATCACAGGGCTGTGTATTGCAACTACTGCAAGTGTTTTAGGTTCTCAGTGAAGCGTGGGAATCAAAACTGAAAGAACTGTGAATGTGATGTGCTTGAGTTAGTGATTTTGCCACGCTACTGAAAGTCATGGTTTCTTTGTGGAAATTAAAACGGAAGTTCACCAAAAAAGCGCGTAGTGTTTTTAAAAACATCGCTGACATTGACTGGAACCTTGTCATTGCATTGTTTACAATGTGAGTATGTTTATAATATGGTAGAAATGTGAAATCACAACTGTACATACTGTGTGTTCTCTAGGGATGCATGAAGAGCTAATGTAACAGATTTTGAATATTTCTGAATTATCTCCTGTGTAATTTGTACAGATTTTGAATACGTATAATTGTACGATTTATCGTCGAGTTTAATCATAAACAAAAATTCTAAAATTATCAATGAAATGATAATATTATATTATTAATATTCAAGATATTAATTCTTTTGTGTTCAAATTATAATAATGGAACAAGATAGGAAAATCATTTATGATGATGCTAATTTTATCGCAGCACTCTAAATTGAAAAAAAAGAATTGCAAAAAAAAATCAAGTCGTAAAAAATCTATGAAATAGTTTAAATTTACTCAGGATTCTGAAAATGCAATGTTCCATTTAAAAGTCAAGGATTCATGTCATTTCCGGACAAACTGGAAGTGCGTCAAAATCGTCAAAGACATCAAAATATGGAATTTGACTTTTATATTGACTGTGCCTAGTTTCATTTTGATATGTTGATAATAGGGGTACTAGTGATATGGTTGTCGCCCGGTATATATACATATAAGATAGATAACATTGAATTAATAGTTCATAGCTCGAATATTGAATAAATAGGTTGAGAAAGTACAATTATGTAGGCGTTGTTAATGCTGTCGCATATTTTTAAAATATTTCAATGTAAATAGAAATTAAACGGCACACGGAGACTTTGTCCTATCGAATGGTACCATGTTAACCAACCGAATTTCAGGTACAACAGTCAAGGATACCATGTATAATAATAATTGAAGGCGAATATTATATCCGCAGTGATCAGGAGCAAGTGCAGAACACTCGGAGAATTTAACCGCATTTAACAGTTTGTGTTGTACTTACTACTAGGTGGATGGTGTAGATCCAGAAACAAAAATAGTGGAAGTCTCAAAAGTTACATAGTGCGAGTCATAGAATAAAAATACTGTCTAGCAGTTCCACTAGGGCACCCAAGAGTTTGTCTTGGGGGGCTCACAGAGGCCGTTAAATATGTATGTATTGATACAAATGTTAATGACACATTATTTGTGAAAAATATTTCTGACACATTGTCTTGGGGGGGGGGGGGGGTCGACCTCCTTCCTGAGCCACTCCCCTGAGAGCACCAGTGAGCAGATCTAGTGACTCCGATGAAGCATATAGATACGAGGCTTATGGAACGGCTTCCAGTTCATTGTATGCAGTGTGTAGAAAATTTTAAGAGATAAAAAAGATGGAATTGTTAAAAACTGTTAAAACTGGTGTTTCCGTCAACCGGCCGCCCACTTACTAGACACCCTCAGAAGACTCAGAGAGAAGGGGAACATTCTCCATGAGAATTGAAAAATGAAAAATGTGATTTATTTGTGATATCCAACAGAAAACAACTAAATCCGGCCAAATCCGGCTAAATCCACGCTGGATATTGAACTACCTCTGATAGATATTGTGAAAAGACTAACTGAAAAGGAAAGAAAAAATCTGAAAGTGAAAATTCAGATAGTTGATTTTTTTAATTTGCTCTAGTTTTCATTGAAAATTCATTTAATAAATTAGATGGGAAGAATGTTATTAAAAAATATCACGCACAGAAATCGTTCATTTCATTGGATCAAGGTTCGCTTCTCTCGCATTTAATCCCCAATACATTTTGGTCGACGAAAATCTATTTTGCTTTGCCAAGCTCATCAGAAAGATTGATAGAATTGGAAAGCAGTCTCTTCAGAAGCAATTACACAGATCAAGGATGGTAATGATGGAAATATTTCTTCTACGGTAACACTTTGAAAGTTATTTTTTGACATAGACCTGTCATGGGCATTGAAAGAAAACAACTACTTTCCCGGCTAAAGCTACGCTAGACATTTGAACTATATCTGATAGACTTGTGCGAGCTAACGAGGACGTAGCCCTTACTTTTTAACGCGTGTTGCCATGCACGTGATCCGGGATCGTTGACCGCGCTAGGATTTGTCTTTTCTTTTTTTCTTACTATCACGTATACAATAATAGTCTGCACTGTTCGGAAAATATAGTGAGATCTGAAAATGGGAATTCAAGGGTTTCAAGGGTATACTGTTCTTTCAAAGAATAATCCTGAGAAAAAGAGATAGAGAGATACGTAGTCTCCAGTCTGATACATGGAGACATAAAACAAATGTTCTTAGTATCGGGGCTGATGACAAAAAGGCTGGATACACTGAACCAGTCCTGTAGATCTTAATGATTCAGCATCGAAATCAGTCAAGTCTGTAACAACGAAGTATATTCATCAGAGATATCTTCTGGCACTGATGGTCTGGTTTTGAAGCCCCTTGTTTTCGGGATACGGGTTCCTCTGGTACCCTTTTCCCAGGAGCCCGTCTCCTCTCGTAGGATTGCACCTCAGAGGCATCCTTGGGGGTTCGTCTGGTTGGGGCCCTCGAGTCGGTTGGCTTTTCCTCGGCCCTTACTTCGGTGCCCCTAGTAGATGTCAACCGCCTCGACAGGCAGATAATACCTGGGCAGGAGGTGGTTTTGGAGGTAGCTAGAGAGGTTGAGACTCCCCAGAAGTCTCTTGGGGATTCGTCTGGTCAGCGTCTTCGGGACCAAGAAGAACCAGGAATCTTCGAAAAGTAATCTGCAGGTATATAATCAACCACGCCGGCCTTACGAGAAACGAGACAGAGTAATATACAGGTCGGGCAAAAATTTAACGCATCATAGCGTGTGCCATGCCATGCCATGGGCTAGACAGAAGGCAGTCGACCAGCGCATAAATATTAGTGGCGACACTGAGACTGAGACTCGAGTAAACGGAATCACTCGACTAGCGGCGATTGACTCTGGGAAGCCATGGTTCATATGAGTCGCTGAAACTCTCTAATCACACATTTTGTGCTGATCAACTGGTATTCTGTCTCGCACATCGAATAGCATGGAGTTAAGTGCATTTTTATTACCTACATTTTTTAAATAGTGGCCACAACATACACATAAGTTATACTAAGAGAAAAATGTAGCCGTTTAAATTATACACAGGTGTCATTGAAAATCCGCTTTATATATAACAGATAAAGTACATAACTGTTATTTTCAGTTGAACTAATTCAGTTATTTAGCTAAGCATAGTAAATAACAAAAATGGTTCTTACAACTTTTACGTACTGGTACTTTCTGTCGAACACCGTGTATACCTTTCTTGTTGAATAATTTGATATAAATGTTTACACAGACATCACTGAAGTACTCATCTTATCAGCTGCACTGATATCATTTGTACATTTTGAATATCTATTGAAGATCATTCGAAAATATCCAGTAATGCGGGTTTTTTCGTAATAAGTGTATCGGCATTGCTCTCGTACGCTACAATGGTAATTAGGTAAGATATACCATTTTTTAGGTACTTAGATATTTTTATTAAATCGTATTGGAATCATCTATCAACCAGTGAACATTTTTGTTTTACTTTATTCACAAACTCCAGTGGAAAGGCAAACATATTTTTCTCCATAGGCAGTTGTTGAAACGTTCAAAAACATAAGATATATTTGTGAAAAAAATGTATCATTACTGAGATGAGCACAAAAGAGTGAATTTTCTGATGCGATTGTAGAAAAATTTCAGTTCATCAGTAGCTAATTTTTTCATCCGTGCTTTATTCTGTAATACTATTACATTTTTCGCATTTTGCGACCATAATGAGACACATTCGTTAAATACATATGGATATAGAAAGAAAGCGAAGAAAATTTCCTACAAGAGGATGTTATTGTTTGCTGGCGTACCAGTTTGCTTGTAGGTGTTATAGGTGGTTTTGTGTGCTAGGATGCCGGATTCGTGCGATACAATTTTTGTTGCACATTTATCTTTGTTTTATGGCACACCGTGTATCCGAACATATTCAAATCATACATTTTCGAAATCAGCATAATATTTTGAGTATATCGGTGGTAATTTCGAGCGAATCTGATGACTTTGGATTTTTGGCCATTTTCAAGGTATACCCTTTGATGTTTTTTTGGCTGAAAATTAATTTTGTGCCGATCGACTTGAAAATCACAGCATATAGTAATTTTAGCATGCTGAATCGATTGGCGTTCGCAGAATTGCTCTATCTCGACTCGGTCGTCGGATGAAAATGTTATATAGAGGTTGCAGGTGCCATTTTCCCGCCAAATTTTTTTCTATGTTAATATTCGTTAAATTTAATCTTTTTCCTATACGCTGACCGAATTTGAAATCGATTGCGAGTCAAACATAGATTTGGTAGGCGTTTATACGAACGTGTGCGCTTTGAATTGGACCGATTTTTAAATTTATTATTTTTAATTTTTCGAATACTGTGTCATATTAAATTGATGGTGTAGAATACGGAAAAAATATTGAAAAAATTCAAAAATTTTCGGAAGTATTTTTCGTTGGCGGTTTTATGTGCTAGGATGCCGGATTCTAGCGCAACTTTTACATTTATCGCATTTTGCGACCATAACGAGACACATTCGTTAAATACATAGGTCTATAGTATTGTTAAATTAAACTAAAAAATACGAGAATATGGATCGAAAGCACCCACGCTTTTTTTACATTTGAGTAATTAAATTATAAATTATTCTTTACCTTTCAGTCCATGTGGGAAGTAAGGCGTGTTCTTTAGTTTTTTAAAATAATTTTTGACACGACTTGAACATTCGCTGTTTTGTTTTCGTTTTATTGCATAAGCTATGTTTTAGTTTGCAATTTTTATCACTAAATGAATAATCAGTTTGAATTGAGAATGTCAAAGGTTGCGTTATAAATATACTTCCAGCCGTTTGTAAGTAATGTTCAAAGAAAGTCGAGGGAAAGTTAAGAGGAATTGGTGCCCTTGAATTTCTGCAGGATGTATGCCTCAAGGAACACCTTTCTGGCAGTGAGTTCCGAAGCTTTGCCGTTCGTTGGATGTGAGGACTGAGCTCGACGGGTCAGTCTCAATGGGACTGCTAATAGTGAAACGACTAATGATATTTCATAAAAATATCTATATAACAGGGACAAATCGCCAACCTTTCTGTGGTGTTCCAGAAAGGAAAGCGAGCCTGTCACGAGGCGAGACGAATGGCTTTTTTATGGACAGAATTTGAAGTTTTCAGTGTGTGTTTTGGGGTTGTACTTCATATATGGGAACCTAAATGCAGTTGTGCTGTTAGATAACCCTTGGTTTCCTGCTGTAAGGAAGTTTAGACGGAGGGGGTGGAAGTGGGTGGTTGTGGGTGGCAAAATTTTTGAAATCTATATGTCTATCCTTTTCTATCACATAAGGACTTTTCTAAAAATTCTAGATTTTGCCAAAATTTTATAGAATTTTCTAAAACGATCTATATAGGTGGTCTATCATCATCTAGAATGTTCTTTAATACTCGGGAATGATCTAGAATAATCGAATTTAATTCGATGAATTTAAAATTATTTAGAATAGTCGGCCATCATCCAGAATGCTCCTAAACGTTCTAGAATGTTCTTAGTCAGTAATATAAGAAATGAAATTCTAGAATGTTCTTTAAGCTTCTGGAAAGTTCTAGAAAATTCGAGATCTCCGAGGATAAACTAGAACAAAGTCTTCGTAATGTTTCATAATATACAAAAAAGACCCTTTGTAGTTTTCGAAAGTTCGGCCATCAGGAAGAGAGAGTGGTGAGGAAACGTTCTGGAAATCCCCAGAATATAAAAAAGAAATTTCTAGAATTTGAGAAAAAAAGTCTAGAATGTTCTCGAAGCTTCTAGATACTTCTAGAAAATTCAAGATCTTCTTGGAATAAGCTATAACAGAGTCTCCGTAACGTTCTTGAACATACTCAAAATACAATCAAGTGAGTTTTCAAAAGTTTGGTTACCAGGAAAGGGCGTGGTGATGTTACTTTCAGGAATATCCTGAAATATGAAAAAGATAATTCTATATTATATAAGGAAGAAATTTCTAGAACGTTCTTGAAGCTTCTGGAAAGTTCAAAGAAATTCAAGATCCTTAAGTGCAGTTTGCAAAAGTTCGGCCAACAGGCGTGGTTAGGAAACGTTCTGGAAATCTCTAGAATATAAAAAATAAATTTCTTGAATATACGAAAGATATTTCTGGAATGTTCTAGAACCTTCTAGAAAGTACTAAAAATATATCCATCTCCATGGAATAAGCTAGAACAGTCTCTGTAATGTTCTAGAATATACTGAAAAGACACTCAAGTAAAGTTCTCGAAAGCTCGGCGAACAGGATGAAGGGCGTAGTAATGAAACTTTCTAGGTACTTAATTATTGGAATATGAAAAATAAAATTCTAGAATATTCTCGAGAGTTCTGGAAAATTCTAGAAAATTCGTGGAAATATTTAAATGAACCAGAACATAGTCTTCGGAAGGTTCTAGATCGCACGGGCAAAAACACTCAAGTGAAATTGTCTAAGATCATATTTTTTTACCCGGGCATCTAGTTATAACATAATTATTATATAAAATAACCAGAATGGTAACATAACAATGACATACATCCCTACTGTAGGATGAAATTACTAGATAGTCAAGGTTGTCAAGCTCTTGATCTTATCGATGACTGATTTGTAATCTCATTTCGATTTGAACCCGTAATCAGTTGTAAACCACATTTCGATATGTACGTGTATAAATGACAACTCTCTCTCTCTCTCTATATATATATCTTATCTAATCTATTTCATGATAGCATGTATGATCGATATATATATATATATATATATAAAATTTGTCAATTGAAGGACATCCAAATTGTCGAGTGGGAAAATAAGTAGCTACTCTCATGCCCAGAGCCTATTAAAGGGAAATTGTGGTTGTTGCATACACTATTTTTTCTCCAACTTTTATTTAGGACTTACTACACATTCTCCACGGGTTGAAATATTTTTTTAACCAAAAGACTAACCTGTCACGCCAACGCTAAGAGAGTTTGGAACCGAAAGACTTTGACGTGATATGGTTCAAGCAGTCTAATACCAAATAAACTAAATTAATCTGCTGTCTCTACTTATCTTATGATGAATCATCTTATAGCGACCTCTTCGAGTATTAATTATTAAAATTAGACTCCCCAAACCGATATCTCTACACGGTGGTCGATGGAGTATCTGCTGGTGTTCCGCAGGGATTCATTCTAGAATCAATACTGTTTCTTCTTCACATCAATGATTTGTGGGGAGCTACTCCAGTGCACAGTTTTGCGGATGATAGTACCCTTCATAACAGTTTCTCTTCCAAAGCTCCGATATCAGATAGTGAAAGCAGAAATGAATGGTGAAAAATTGTCAAGAGTATCCGTACCAATGAAATCTCCCATTTCGATGCTCGGTATTTACCATCAGCAGTACCCTTTCATGGGAAAACGATGTGCCAAAAGTGCCTCTCTTAAACTTGGTCTTCAGTTTCATGCGAAGTAATTCACTTCCCGTCAACTGAATATAATTTATAAGGCACAAATCTATGGAAACAGTTTTTATTAAGTTTCTATGCACAAATCTGTCCTGGAATGCTTTTCCCATATATGGAGTGAAGCGCCCAAAAACACATTGAAACTCTCAGATTATGTAAAAAAAAGAGCCATCCGTTTCGTCGGAGATACTTCACTCACAAGCTCACTCACTTCTCTGGAACACCGGAAAAGGTTGGCGATATGTCTTCGTTTTCATATTTTCATGGAAACATCATCAATCGTTCCACCGTCCATATGCCATCACTTGGAGACATTCCAAAAATCTCTTTTCCAGGGCTCATTCTTCCTTCGAACGGCAAAGCTTGGGAACTCGCTTGCTTGTGAAGTATTTCCTGAAGCATACGGCCTTCAGAAATTCAAGATCACCAATTTCTAGCTACTTTCCTTCGGCGCTCACGTTGTACAGGATTTTCCTTTTCGTGAGAACTTACCTATCCGAGGATTTTTCCAGTATATCTAGTGATAGGCGCACTCATAGAAATCTAATAACCTAGAGGGTTGTGGGCGCACTGTATACTTATTTATTGAAACAAACAAGATTTAATGGAGCCTCTGGAGACGCCCTACATTTTATTTTATGAGAGAGAGGACATTGGCAGATCGGGATCTTCAGATGATGTGGTGCTGCAGGTTTTTCCAGGTTTTCCTGCAGCTGAAAAAGTAAATGCGCCATTGGAATCAATCAAGTCGCCCCGGAGCGCCAATTAATTTTTGTTGTTGTTTTATATTTTGTATTACTTTCGTTTAATTTTTTTATAAACACGATTTCAACCTATCTATATAAAATAATGATGTTTTTCATTTCTTTTTAAAAGGCCCTGTAGATGATACTATTGATAATCGAATTTTGACATTATTGACAGGAACTGACAACGTCAAAGTTCATCTTTCCTTTCAAACGTCTTTTCATGCCAAGTTGAAGTAGTCAGAACGTATCCTAGATTCAAGAATAAGGCAGTATATATCAAACGAAGGGTTGGGAAGGCATTTTATCTTCAAATGATTTTGGAGAATTTATTTTCGATCATTTTCTTGCGCTGTTTATCTGGAGGATGAACAATGCTGTGTCAAATTCAATGTCAGTTTTCACAATGGAAGTATTATTATTGTTGATTTCATCTGGTCTAACTTTTTGTTATTCATTCATTGTATTATGGAATTCTTTGATGAGAGTTTCTAAACGCGGAAATCGGGCTTATCTCCAGTATTGAAAGGTCATCATTGAAAAAAATCTGATATATATTATTAATAATTATGTCCTGGTAGGACAGGACACCTTGTTTGTTTCTTATAATTATGTGTTATTATTTCCAGGAAAACAACCGATGGCTGTGGCCTGAAATTATTGTCGACTTTTCTACAAGTAACAGCTCTTTTTTGTGATATCATAACGTTTCCTGTTTATATTATTTTTCAAAACTCATGGAAAGCTCGAAGACTCGCGGCAATGGACAAGGTAAGGATCTTTTTCATTTTTATCATGCTGAATTCAAAGGAAATCCCATTTTTGTAACATACCTACAGATTTTTCATTTAAAATATCTCGTAAAATGTTATTCGGTCCGTATACGAGGAGTAGTAAAAAATATGGAAAAATTGCAGGTACCTACTGGTATTAACCCCGTTTTTGACGATTTTTTTTTGTGGTTATTTGAGGTCATTGATCACACATCGAGCCTCGCTCTCACTAACTTCTTATAGTTTTAAACCATTCATAATCGTAAATATAACCTACAAATCTATTTAATTTTCGTTCTACATGGAAGTAGATCCGATGTTGCCAAACCACAATAAAAGTTAGAGCAAACATACGTACAAGAAAAATAAAAAAATGATGCTCGCTTCGCTCTTCTCGCTATCTCATGGTAGGGAACAAGGAAGAAGGGGAAATGACCTAACTTGGACCTAACCTAAACTAAGAAGGTATTATTCTAGGTATAAGTAATAATAATTAAAAACAAAAACAGGTATCGGAATTCAGTGAAATATTAGGGTGAGCACAATAGAAGAAGAAAGCAGCACCGAAACATTCGCTTCATTTACAGTTCTTGTGTCATATCTTGCATTTTCGAAAATGGTTCAAATGCCTCGACTGAAACTGAACTCATATCAATTGGTAAATTGAAAAAAATCTGAATAGGTATAGTAGATGAGAAACTTAGTTATACAGAGAAGGGCGAAAATGTTAACGTTCTTGTTAGGAAAAATTGATTCGTTAGCATAGATTGTCCGTTGACTATATATCTAACTATTTATAACTACACAGTTATTTCGTTATCTGTCTCATTATAATCCAGTGCTTTATCTACTGAAAACCGTAAGGCGGAAGAAATTAAATGGTTTTTTATGGAAATTCCCGTCAAGTTAAATAAATCAATTTTAAAGGTGTCCTTCAATGTTCAATGCAGTGAAAATTCATAGATTTAGATATAGGCTGACAGCCTATAAGTCCGATTCAGATACATGGGTGCCCACCCAGGGTTTTTGACGCCGCATGATAAATTCCTCCAATATTTTCTTGATACTGGAAGAATTAATAATGCGGGGTCAAAAACCCTGGGTGGGCACCCTTGTATCTGAATCGGCCTTAATTGGCCATATAAAGGCGCGTGCCTAGGGTCATTCCATGGGAGGGGTAATCATCTTCATGGGGGGGTAATTACTGTTTTCGGGCATATTATTTACTTTAAAGGTATCATTTACGTTCGAAAAAGTTAAATTGGGAATTACCCCAATCCTCCCCCCAACAGACACGCGCCTGTGGTCATTGAGGGCATTGAATTTTGCATTTTATTCATTTTGTTTATCCTCAAAACTTTCGAAAATTTCATATCTCTCCCTTTCTGCATTCCTTTTTAATTTCAGGCAGTTCCGATCGAGGAAAGTCCTGGTTCAATTATAATTAAAAGCACGAAAAAACCGAACCATTTTCATGTGGAGCTTGTCAAGGAGAACATCGACACTATGGTGAAATTGTTGGAGTATGCTAGTCATAAACACGGCGAAAAAAATTGTTTAGGTACCCGTGAAATTTTAGCAGAGGAGGATGAATTACAGCCCAATGGCAAAGTATTCAAAAAGGTAAGATTTTTTTTTGTTTTGGGGGCGTTTTTCAAAAACTAATTTCGATTTTTTTATGTGTTTCCCTCGTGTTCCAGTAGATATTTTTGATTTCAAAGTGCACCAATTAAAAAAAATATCGTAAAATATTCGTGGATAACGTATCAAACACTTGCTCTATTTCGAGCACTTTGGCTGCTCCGTCGTGCTCGAAAAATCGCGCGTGTCTGATGAAAGACCTTTTTATCCACTCATACATTACTATTCTTTTGCCGAATCAAGTGGCAACATCTCATAGTACAGTATATACAGGGTGGGTCACGGTCGATGGTACCTTAGACGTTTACGGAGAACGGGACATAGGATCATTCCGAAAATTTGGTTTCTTAAGTAGTTGCTCTTGGTCTATCGATCTAAAATATTTTCAGCAATGCAGCGTTGCCGCTTATACCAGAAAGTAGCAGCATCTTTGTTATTTCAAATGGGTCACCCTGTATATTATATTATTTTTGAACTTGTCATCCCTTTCTGATTATTTCTGCCTCATACTCCCCTATACCTACCTCTAACGGTTTTTGAGATATTGGTTATTTTCCATATTTTTTATCCAAAACATAGCTCGAATTGAAAGTTTATTTCTGCGGTATTTGGATTCTTAGGAAGTTGCAATTTTGTGTTTAGTTCATCAAGATCATGTACATTGATTCTGTATAGAGAAGTTTGTTCTGCGTTATACAGGGTCGTTCAAAATTCATGATCTTACTGCTAGATACGAAAAGGGTTGAAAGTGGGTTTTTTTAAATGGAACATCCTGTATATTATGAAATATCCTGAAAGATGACTAAATTCCCTTCGAATTGATATATCATGTTCCTATACCTAAATACCCAGAATTCCTAGATAATAACAAGAGATAAGCGGCAACGCTGCATTGCTGAAAATATTTTAGATCGATAGACAAAGAGCAACTACTTGAGAAACCAAATTTTCGGAATGATCCTATGTCCCGTTCTCCGTAAACGTCTAAGGTACCATCGACCTTGACCCACCCTGTATATAAGAAGCACAACTTATATTTTATATAATTCTACCGACATCTATATCAATATTACCGCAAATACGTACGAATCATGCACAAAGTGACGTCAGACGAAGTGTTTTGCTATAGAACGAATAGAGTGTGTAGGAAACATTTATTTATCAAACGTGGATGTGTATATTTTTATTCTAAACCATTTCCTGTTTGGCGGACGAGTTCAGTAATTAATGCGTACGAATCAAAAAACACAAATTTTTTTTTTCTTTTTAGCGCATTTGAATAAAAGTTCGTTTTTAATTTGTTATTTTTTCTTTTTATAATTCCTGGAATTTCTACGGAACTTTTGGATTCGCAATGTTAATCCATCAAATAGATATTGGAATCACAAAATATCGTAACTCTGTCTTAGTTCCCGGATATATTATCTAATTCTCATAGTTGTCAAACCTGTAAGAATAAAATATTAATCGCTTTAAAGAAAGTGAATGTTACTTCCAAGTAGGTGCAATATTTTCAAGTGCCCTGTATAACTGAGGGAGTTGGCTGATTATATTTAAGTCACGCTTGTAGACTTTTCTTCCGAATACATTTTTTTTCTACTACTCTCTGATCCCCCAGTATAATATTGGTGTCGGTAACTTCAATATGAAATACAAAAAGCATTCAAAGGACGAACACAATTAGTTTATGGGGGCAAAGTTCATTCCGTTCATGATACGTGTAGGTGTGTGTATGTTTGTAGTAATGATCCAGATAATCTCACAGTATTCATAGCAGCAACCGTAAATAACAATATACCCAGATGCATGATTAGAACAAATGATGCCGGTGTTGCCAAGAGAACTCTAGGTATTAACGGTGTGAATATCATGAAATTTGGCGAGATGTTTGTCAGTATTTTATTTGCAGCGTTCGCTAGTCGTTGGAATTTTGACATAAAGCGTGAAGAATAAATATATTCACGTTGGAACGTCAGAACGTCATGTCATACTTTTGCAGAATCGTACTGTTCTCGCCAGCAGCGATGGAACCTCCAACATTTCCGAAAAATCATAGTAGGTTTATAACATGTCAAAAATGTCTTAGATTTCGCAATCAAAACTATATTCTTTCCAGTTATCCACAGTTCTGAAATATATCTAAAGATATAACAACGGTTAAAACATCTCTCCGACAGATTTGGTCATCAAAACTATCGGGGAGGAACAAACCCAGCCATGCGATACAATAAGAAACACGTAAAGGCGACATCACATTATGACGTGCGACATCGCATTTGAAGTCGCAGACATGTATCTAATATATTGAGGCAATGTGAAAATGTCCGCCTCAAGGAAAATCATTGTGATGTCCTTCTTTCAGACATGAAATGCGATGTCACATAGAAAGTCACTAACAGTCCACATTTCATATCACAAATAGGTCACACTGTGATATCAACTATTTCTCAATGTTGCATCTTCATAAGAGCTTGCATCCTGAAACGTCCTTTCCACGGTTATACTTCCCCGTGGGCATTTGAGTTTGGAGTGTATACATACCAGAATGGTACTGGACTGCGAGCCTGTAAAGTCATCAGGAGTTTAGATCACCTTCACCTGCAGAGATCAGAGTATTTCTTTTGAAGGCAGTATCCCGTGCAGCCGATGAACTTGGTCTAGTATTCGACACTGAACGAGGTGTCCAAAACTCTGTCACCGCGTTGGGGCAAGAGTGAGGCTGAGGAAAACCTGATTATGTCCGTTCGTCCGTCTGTTTGATAAAATCTTTTGCGGTGCCGTCTTTTTCAAGAGAGTCTGCCGCTTCATTGCCTTCTATGCTATAGTGGCCAGATATCTTCCTATTGGAGAGAGTATTTTTTTGACAGTTCCGTACTAACTTGGTCGTCGATCGGCCAGTACTTTCGAGGCCACTTGACTGTCCGATTTTCTATTGATTTATGTGTGGGGTTGGTCTCATCAAATCTCTCTGCAATAAGTCACTGGCGTGTTTCCGTCTAAAAGACATTCATATAGGTTGAAATTTACCCTAGGTCCACAACCGTATATACCTGTCCCAGCGCCAGAGGGAGTTTTCGAAGCATCTGTGAACCAACAGTTGTCTTCATTCAGACCCACTCGTCTCCATCTGGAATAAGCGTCATGGTTGACTATTGAAGTCATTATATCGGAGGTCTTTCCCAGAATGCTATGACTTTCGATGTCAGTCAGCAGTCTATTATGCTCCATATAAACCTGTGCAACAAGCAATATGCACAATTCTGTTTGTTGTTCAACTAGCCTCTCTCCAGAACGATATGGAGAAGAGGCAAGTCTAGAAGGATATCCAGAGCTGTTGAAATTGTGGTGCTGATAATTCTACAAGCTTTGCTTGGGCCGTCCGATGTGAAGATTTCGACCACCAAGCGATCGCTCTATATGTGATCATTGGTCTAATAATCACCACATATCCAGTGGATTTGTTTGGGGTCTGAACCTCAAGAGTTGTATAGAGGTACTTGGTAGCATGATGCACTCTATTCTAAAAAAAATTGGATGATTGTAAATGATCAAGCGTGCTCTCCTGGTTTGTCGGACTTCGGAGACAGGACCTGACTTAAATATTTCTCACGAATAAATAATAATGTCTTCATTCATCACAATCAACTGTACATAAAGTGGCATAGTAGGGACCTGTACAGACCAAACCTTTGCAGAATGATAACAGAATAGGAGTCTGGCTTTCACAATGTTCTCTAACGAGCAAAATTGGGTATCATTCCATGAAACCAAAAAAATAAATTAAAATCTTTTTCTTCAGTTCAAGATGGGCGAATACAAATGGAAATCCTACATCGAGGTCAACAGAATGGCCCTGAATTTCGGCAGAGGTCTTCGGGAATTGGGGAACGAACCCCACAAGAATATAGCGATTCTAGCGGAGTCCAGAACCGAATGGATGATCGCCGCCCACGGCGTCTTCAAGCAGAACATTCCTCTCGTTACTGTATACGTGACGCTGGGAGATGAGGCTGTAGCCCACGCCCTCAACGAGACCGAAGTCACCACCGTCATCACCAGTTTCAGTCTGCTGTCCAGGTTCGATAATATCCTGAAGCTCGCCCCAAAAGTTGACACGATCATCTACATGGCAGACCAACTGAAGTCGCTCACTGGATCGAATGTCACGGATGGATACAAGGAGAAAATAAAAATTTTGTCTCTAGATGATGTTATAAATTTAGGAGCGAAGTCCGATGTCGGTAAGTTGATGACTGATTTGTGATATAATTCAACAAAAAAAAAAATTTTTTAGTGAAATAATCGCATGAAATGATAAAATACAAAACAGCAGTTTTGATACAGAAAAAAGACCCGACAGATACCTGACAATATACAGAAATCACACCGAACTTCACATATGAGAGATACCACTAGGTTCGAATTATTTAAAATGTTTACTTTATCTTGATATCCCTATATTATTGGTAATTGACCATGTCCGCTTCAAATTAGGACTAATATTAAATTTTTTAACTAAATTAGATACATCTCTCATGTAGTTGGGATTAAGTTTCTACAATAGGCTACAACCTGCATATTGGGGTGAATTTTTAGAGTGATGAGGCTTTGTTGGTCCAGAAACTTCTCTGTTTCTAGTGGGAATGTTTATTTGGGGATATATGAAGTTGTCTAATATTTTTGTTTGGAATAAATCAACATTTTTCAGAGGCCAATTACAAGCTATGAAAAATAGTTTGTAAGCAATCGTTTCACTATATTATATCAATGCCAAAGTTCAATTAGATTATCAAAGTCCTAACCACTCACGGATTATTCACCTTTGTATTCATTCTAAGAAATATCTAATTCGATCTACAACGTTCACCGCAATTGAAGGTCGGTACTAGTGCTAACTCATCGAGTGATTTTAGATTATAATATTGATGAAGTAGGTTTTTAACAATTCTGAATAAAACCGATTACTTGCCAAATTTAGAGATATAAGTGAATTGACAAATAAATTCCAACAGGTTACGTCAAAAATTTCAGACGAATACTTGATTGGTTTCTGCAATCATCTTCAGATGAATTTAATATTGCAATACGATCAATTGAAAACATAAGAGCCTGAAACGTGAACCTTGAGGCACTCTTGTGGTTTTTTGGATAGCAGATCAGCGGGTGTTACGAAAGGCGTAGTCCTCCATGCCCAGCAGTATTCTGGGACAGGGCATTTGCTTTCTTATGGCTACTTCTCTTTCGATGTTCGATTTCGAAGTCGAATTCTTGGAGTCTTTCGATCCAACGTGCTATTTGGATCTTTAACTCTAGAAAACGAAATATCATCGTACTTTCTTCTTGGAACAGATGGCATTTTTTGGGGCTCAGTTTTAATCGGGAATGTCTCAGTTGCAGGAATAACTCCTCTAGGTTTTTCACGTGGTCCTCGAATGATTTAGGTATACCGGGCACGTCCTCCTCGAGAGTCTGTTCAGATAATTCTCCATCAATCTTTCAAATGTGGCTGAAGCATCTCAAAGCTATTTGACCAGAAGGGTCCTGGATGGGATTCCGTGTACTATATAATTCAATTGCCGACAAAATAAGTGAGACGACATGATAGTTGAATTCATGGGAGTGACAGAGACAAAACTCTCGAAAATAACATTTTATGGTACACGGAATCCCACCCCTTGCCTTCGTGCCTTGACCTCTTTCACAAAACTGATTTTTTTTTTCAGTCAGTCAGCCACCATCCCCCAACGACACAGCCATTATAATGTACACCAGCGGATCAACGGGTGTTCCGAAAGGCGTAGTCCTCCTGCACAAGAATATGACGAACTCCATCAAAGGATTTTTGGATTCGACCAAAATGTACGCGGACTCGGACATCGTCATAGGCTACCTACCTTTGGCGCACGTCTTCGAGCTGCTCGTAGAGAGCGGCGTGATTTTCATGGGCATACCCATCGGGTACTCTAGTGCTTTGACTATGCTGGATTCGTCGAGCAAAATCAAAAAAGGGACAGCGGGAGATGTAACGATATTGAAACCCACGTTTATGACCAGCGTACCTGTAAGTTTGTAATAATAATAATAATTTTTTATATTTTTATATTTCGGTGTCACACGTTGAACGATGCTCTAGATTTCCAGGCCGGTGGCGTGAAGTCAAGAGGGGATAAATGTTGGGGTCGTGCTGGCCATTTAATAGAATTTACTCTACCTTAATTTAATATTTTTGAAACTAAATGAATGGTTTTGCAACTTTCGTTCCAGTACTGATCGACAAAATGTTTTCTTGAACTCATCTCCACAAGTAAAAATCAGTCGGACATCTCAAAATGTGATTTTGAAATATAATCCCAAGGAAAGCTGAAATAAAGGAAATTAAACAGACTAAAGTAATAAAAACAGTTCTGATACATTTAATACCTATATATAACAAGTATGGATCTATAGAGGGGTAATTGGGGTAATTCCCCATACAGACTCGGCTCATAACAAAAATTACTATAATAATTCAAAAATTATCTATGTTTTTGATTCAATATATGTTTTATCCCCCCAGAAATTGTGTCTCCACATGGTGGGTGATGAAGTTTCATAAATACCGATGTTCCGCAGGTATCCATTTCAGTACTAACATTGTTTCGTCTTCACATCAATGATTTGTTGGGAGCTACCTTATGTGCAGTGCAGAGCTTTTCATATGATAGTAACCTTCATACTGCTTTCTCCAAAGCTCTGATATAAGCCTGTGAAACAAAAAATTAATAGAGGCGGAACGTGGACGATTTAAACATAGAGTTGGTAAAAATTCTAGAATGGGGATCCAACAACTTGGTGGAATTCAACGCAAGCAGAATCCAAGTATATATTTTCTCCAGAAAGACCGATCGATACACTGTTAGCGGTTCCATCGAGACATGCTGAACATGTAAAACAGATGTAAAACGTTTAAAAACTGATATTTTATAAGAACTATGTGCGATATTTCATTTTCAGTTCTTCATTCAACAAGAACTTTGATATTTTTGAATCTCACGTAGACGTAAACATTTCTAATAGCACAGATATGACTGGTAGACAGGATGTTCGAACCTAGATAATTGGCAAATTTATGAGCCAAGTGAACGCTGCTCACCCCTTGTAGACTCTAATGAGATAATGAACTCAATTGCAGGCAATGAAAACATGAATCGATATGTTATATATGTAGGCCCGAAATGATTGTAGATATTTGACGGAGGTGGTAAGGTTATATAAGAAAGTATTTTAGTTGAGCATCTAATAGGGGAAGAGGCTAGAAAATGATGTGAATTGATTACTTTTATTGCGGAATTCCATTGTCTGGATTGTTTTTATGAGCACGAGGTTTCAATCGATTCAATATATCGGATCGTTATTAAGTATGTAATGACCGCCAGAATAATGAGATAGAAATTTATATGTCGAGAGAATTGGACACTCCATTCAAACAAGAAATCCCACACCGGACAATACCTTCGATTCTGACCACCCAAGATCGACCAAAAAAGGCATCGTGAAAACTCTCGTGGAAAGGGCAAGGATCATATGGAGCAACAAAAAACAACTGGAAATTGAACTAAACAACATGAAGAGAGACAAGAAACAGATTGGATACCCATATAGACTCTTGGAAGAAGTCCTGAAAACCAAAGATCAACAACCAAGCCATGTTATCCTTCTACCACACATAAGATGCATATCGGAAAGACTAAGAAGAATCAGGAACAAGTTGAAAAAAGAATTATTAATAGAATTGTTATTTCCATCAACCGGCTGTCCACTTCAACCCTCAGAAGTCTTCGAGAGACTTGTGCGAGCTAGGAAAGATGCAACCCTTACCTTTTAACGTGTGATGCCATGCACGAGGTCGTTGGTCGCGGCGATTCCAACCCGCGAACCTTGTCATAGCAAGCTAGAACATAACCTGTGCGCCACCAAGACCCAGCGTCAGAAGTTGTTTCAGATTCGGAAACACATTGACAAGTCTTCTAACCGTTTCGGTTGGAAGAATTCCAGCGGAAATCGAATATCGTTTACCAAATATCACGCGAATGCCGCTACGTCGGTGAGACCAAAAAACTGCTTAGCATTCAGGTAGACGAACGCAAACGCTGGACTCAACGCAGAGACGTTAAAGTCGAAACACGCTTGGACGGAACACCACCGAATCCGGTGGAAACATGCCAACGTATCAGACAAAGAAGAACCTGGTTTAAACGAAAATTAAAAGAGTCTCTCTTTATTCAAGCCAACTACGCTTTCAGTCAAACCGAGCGTAGAAATTAAGAATGCGAGGAAAACATTAATTAATAACAGATAAATTCTAGGAGAATACAAACGATGAGGGCGTATACACATTACCACTCTTAAATATGGCCAATTAAAAAAACCGGTAGTCCTGTTAACTACCTCAAACATACACATTTCCTCTCATTACTCTGGCGGTTAGTACACACTTGATAACGATCGGAGAAACGTCGTGCTCATAACCTTACCTTTTAACGTGTGATGCCATACACAAGATCGGATATGTACAAAATTTTATTTTTCAGCTTATAATGGACAGGATATCGAAAAGCATCCAAGACAAAGTCAGTAAAAGTAGCGATGTCAAAAGGGTATTATTTAATTTTGCCTACAATTATAAACTGAAATGGACGCAACTTGGATTTTCCACACCTCTCATAGATCGGTAAAAAAAATATTTTCTGCTTCACTGCTATTGGCTTTCTTCAATTTTTCACGAGGAATATAGACCTTTCTCAAGGATTTTCAATAATTAATGACCAAAAAACTACTATCGAATCACTTCACTAGTCATCTCAGAGTAGCTATCGCAAAATTCGCTAATAAACAATACACATAACACCATCTAAGCAAAATGTTTCAATAGGATCATTTTTGGTGCAGTAAAAAAGATCATGGGAGGACAATTAAGACTGATAGCAGCTGGCGGAGCTCCATTGACGCCGGACACTCATAAACTCGTCAAAACTTGCCTTTGCACGGATATCATAACTGGATATGGTTTGACAGAAACATCTTCGTGCGCTTGTAATACAGAAAGTGAGTACACACATATATTGCAATATTTACTATAGAATCCGATAACTAACCATATGGGGTTTTCCCAGGAAAAAAATCCGAAAGTTTTTTGTCAACGTTTTTATATGTATTTTTCTTCGATGTATCCGATTTCCAACTTTGCCACCTCGTCGGAGGTGAGCTTCAGTAAATTTAAAGAATGGATATATGCAGGTAGAACTGGCTCTAGAAGTTCGAGAAAAGACAGCTTTCACTGTCTGCTCAGAATTCTGGCTGTTCACACGTATGCCATTCGGCCTCTATAATGCTCCATCCATATTTGAAATATTGATGGAGACGGTTCTGAAAGGACTACGTGTAGGTTACAGAATTTCCAAGTAGATCCCTATAAATTCTCATAATTATTCAATAGTTTTTCATGAGATGTCATGTGGCATTTTTGGCAGGGCTACCATGGACCGCATAAGGAACCTGGAGAAGGCATTCCTGCGACTGAGACACTCTGGACTCGAACTGAGCCCCAAAAATAAGTGTCATCTGTTTTAGAAAGGAGTGCGATATCTCGGCCACGTTATTTCTGGGGAACGAGTATATAGCAGTTGATAAACGGAAAATAAAAGCAGTAAAGGAGTGACCCATTCCAAAAGACATTCGTAGTTTTCTTGATTTCTTCACCTCATATCGCCCATATGCGTGCTGTGGTTTGCTAACACCGCTAAACCCCTAACCAGATTCATTGAAGGGCAATCACAGTTCCAGTGGTCCGAAGAATGCCGAGACTCGTTCTGGAAGTTAAAAAAAGCTTTGATCAACGCACCTGTTCCTAGCTATCCCCTGCTGAACGGAAAATTAATTTTGGACACGTCCGCTACGAACTTGAGACTTTGAGTTGTTCTGTCTCAAATCCAGGGGACAGGATGAGCTGTTGTCAAAGGAGTAGATCACCAGAAGTTCATGTCCTTGAACTCAAATGGACACAAAGTTATATGGTGTTGTTTCTAGCTCTCCGAATATGATGTGGTGCTGTAGATTTTTCCGTTTTTGAAAGTAAACGAGCCACTATATCTCAATAAGTCGTCCCAGAGCGCTGAGATTTTTTTTATTCTTTCAGTTTCACTTTGAAATAAATGTATTTTGTACTTGTTACCGAATTGTTAATTACGCCAAGATCCGAGTTCGTGGAGTAGGACTTAGTTCGATAATACACACACCAGGGTTCAACAAAATACGCGAATATTTTTTAAATCAGAGAAGCATGCGGTTAGGTTAGGTTAGGATATACTGAACATTTCCGATATCTTGCTTTGCTTGAGATATTTCTCATTTTAACTTTGGAAAATGGTCACCCTGTATTATGATATTCAATATATATCATGATTTGCAGCTTACGACTTAACATTTGGCCGTGTTGGTGCTCCCATGACATTAGCGTATATTCAGGTGGTGGACTGGGAGGAGGGACATTATTACGTATCGGATAAACCACATCCCAGAGGAGAGATCATAGTTGGCGGAGAAAATGTCAGCCCTGGATACTACAAGAAGGAAAGCAAAGACTTTTTTGAGAAAGACGGAATGATGTGGTTTAGAACTGGTGATATCGGCGAAATTCATAAAGATGGATGTCTCAAAATTATTGGTAAGTAAATATAGGACTGTTTTGTGGCCGCTGATCGATCGAATACCATTTGATTGTGAATTATTCCACAAAAGCGGTATTACAATTTTTCTTTTATACTTTTGCAGACCGTAAGAAAGACTTGGTGAAACTTCAAGCTGGCGAATATGTTTCACTTGGAAAAGTTGAATCGCAGCTGGTGACTTGTCCTTTAGTTGAGAACGTTTGCGCATTGGGAGATTCCACGAAAAACTCCATCGCTGCTTTAATTGTGCCACACGAAGTAAATTTGATTGAACTCGCAAAGAATATAGGAGTAGAGGGCAAATCGCTGCAAGAACTTTGTGTAGACTCTGTAGTCGTGAAAGCTGTGCTGGCTGAAATCCAGAAACATGCAAAAAAAGGTAAGCATACCGAGTGTCCAGGAAGTACACAACCTCAATTTTTATAGTTTTGAAGATACAGGATTATTTTATTTATTGAATTTGTCGCTATAGTACCTACTTGAAGATACCTATCTTGACTGTTCACTAAGAGTTTTCGACTTCACTTCCACTGAAAGTTACCCCAATTTTTTTATATATTTTTTCAAATTACACTATACTTTTTTCCTAATATTACGAAAGAGCTTGGAGTTTGTGGTAAGATGATTATTCAAAATTGAAAAATAGCGGAGCTATAGATGATTGTTTAGTCGGACAAAGTTAGCCATGACAATCATACTTAAATTATCATAACTGACGAACTGCGTCGGCAATTACCAGAGGAATCTTCCAGCTAAGATACAGTTGAAAAATTGGGGTTTTTCAAAATTGAAAAATAGCGGAGCTATAGATGATTGTTTAGTCGGACAAAGTTAGCCATGAAAATCATACTTAAATTATCATAACTGACGATCTGCGTCGGCAATTACCAGAGGAATCTTCCAGCTAAGATACAGTTGAAAAATTGGGGTTTTTCAAAATTGAAAAATAGCGGAGCTATAGATGATTGTTTAGTCGGACAAAGTTAGCCATGAAAATCATACTTAAATTATCATAACTGACGAACTGCGTCGGCAATTACCAGAGGAATCTTCCAGCTAAGATACAGTTGAAAAATTGGGGTTTTTCAAAATTGAAAAATAGCGGAGCTATAGATGATTGTTTAGTCGGACAAAGTTAGCCATGAAAATCATACTTAAATTATCATAACTGACGATCTGCGTCGGCAATTACCAGAGGAATCTTCCAGCTAAGATACAGTTGAAAAATTGGGGTTTTTCAAAATTGAAAAATAGCGGAGCTATAGATGATTGTTTAGTCGGACAAAGTTAGCCATGAAAATCATACTTAAATTATCATAACTGACGAACTGCGTCGGCAATTACCAGAGGAATCTTCCAGCTAAGATACAGTTGAAAAATTGGGGTTTTTCAAAATTGAAAAATAGCGGAGCTATAGATGATTGTTTAGTCGGACAAAGTTAGCCATGAAAATCATACTTAAATTATCATAACTGACGAACTGCGTCGGCAATTACCAGAGGAATCTTCCAGCTAAGATACAGTTGAAAAATTGGGGTTTTTCAAAATTGAAAAATAGCGGAGCTATAGATGATTGTTTAGTCGGACAAAGTTAGCCATGAAAATCATACTTAAATTATCATAACTGACGATCTGCGTCGGCAATTACCAGAGGAATCTTCCAGCTAAGATACAGTTGAAAAATTGGGGTTTTTCAAAATTGAAAAATAGCGGAGCTATAGATGATTGTTTAGTCGGACAAAGTTAGCCATGAAAATCATACTTAAATTATCATAACTGACGAACTGCGTCGGCAATTACCAGAGGAATCTTCCAGCTAAGATACAGTTGAAAAATTGGGGTTTTTCAAAATTGAAAAATAGCGGAGCTATAGATGATTGTTTAGTCGGACAAAGTTAGCCATGAAAATCATACTTAAATTATCATAACTGACGATCTGCGTCGGCAATTACCAGAGGAATCTTCCAGCTAAGATACAGTTGAAAAATTGGGGTTTTTCAAAATTGAAAAATAGCGGAGCTATAGATGATTGTTTAGTCGGACAAAGTTAGCCATGAAAATCATACTTAAATTATCATAACTGACGAACTGCGTCGGCAATTACCAGAGGAATCTTCCAGCTAAGATACAGTTGAAAAATTGGGGTTTTTCAAAATTGAAAAATAGCGGAGCTATAGATGATTGTTTAGTCGGACAAAGTTAGCCATGAAAATCATACTTAAATTATCATAACTAACGAACTGCGTCGGCAGTTACCAGAGGAAGCTTCCAGGTAAGATACAGTTGAAAAATTGGGTCAGAGAATAAGTTTTTATTTGAAAATATGGAGAATATCATTAATTCATCAAGATGTTATTTGCCAGTAATCCTATTCGTTTTGTGTGATAAAGTTACACAATTTATTGTGTGAAATTATTGTCAATTTTTATTTATTTATTTTTCAGTAAAATTGGACAAATTCGAAGTACCTGCAGTTGTGATGCTAGTTGCAGATCAATGGACACCAGAATCAGGATTGGTTACTGCGAGTATGAAACTAAAGAGGAAGGCAATAGAAGAATTTTATAAAAAAGAAATTTCCGCAATGTATGCTTCTCTGTAAATATACCATTGAAATAATTTAGCTCATGGTTCTTTCATTTCTTACTAACTGGACATTCACCTAAACCACTCCAACTTTTGCCAATGCCAGGATGTTTCTATGATATTATTATCACAAATAAAAAAATATTTCATTTAAAATTTATTAGGAGGGCGTATCAAATAGAATGGAGAAAAATTCAAGTGTATATGAAAAATTTAATGAAAACATCTCTTGCATACCCATTACAATAATGTAACAATATAAAATGTTTGTAAATGAAAAATGCATTAAATAATTGGAAGGAATGATGAATGTTGATTGCTATCCTAAGAAGTGCTCCTACTGTATTTTCCCCAAATGTGTAACATAAAAACTGAGGCGATGAATAGTAACGACATTACAAGAACTGGAACTGGACCCCTGTAAAATGAAAGATTACATGTATTAGACTTATCTTGGCTGAGAATCAAACATAGTTTACAAATTTGCTTGAGTGACAAATCAGGGAAAAATAAAGATTTAATGAATACACAAAGTTCAACATAACCCATCGTTAGCAAATTTTCAATAGAAAACAACTACTGCTCCCTATGACTGCTGACTTATATGTGTTACACTTTTTACAAAGCTTCAACAAGAACTATTTTGCAATGCTTTCTAAATCTCTTGAAGACCTACCAATGAACATTCTTATTTATAACCTACTTTTCATTATTAATTAATGATCTTCCCTCAAGTAATATCACCATTTATAATAAAATGATGGCTCATGTAAAAATAACTCAAAATATCCCTATCTTTTAATAATCATACAAGGTAGGACAATGATTTGTAAATAGTATAGATAATCTATTATATGCAATCATATATTTGGTAGGTCATATAAATGAGGAACAGCAGAGGTACCAAAATTGGACCTTTAGTTCCACCATGTGTCTCATATTGATTTTTTGAGAGGTATTCTGAAATTGCTCAGAACGAATTCTTCTTGAAAAATCAGGTTATTTGGCCCTGTAATTGGAAATTTATTCTTGGAATTTGGTGTCCTAGTAGACTTTTTGAATGTCAACCTTATGTTGAAATTGAAATTATTCAAACAGAAATTAATTGGAAAGAAAATCAAATCTTTGGTTCAATTTATCGGTAACACAGCTACTACTAGCAAATGATGAAAATAAAAGCTCTAGTCATCATATTCATATGTATGACCAAAACTTTTACCCCAAATTTTGAGCGCTATAATTTTCATAACATTGCATTATCCAGTGCGAGGCTCTAGGCCAAAATATTTCCTAGATTATTTGAAAGAATATTTTATTATGAAGCACTTCTTGGAGCTTCATAACGTACAGTGTCCATTAGTTCTATTTTGGTGAAAAATATTTTCAGTTTCCTTATCAAAATTTCTAACTCCACCAAACTGCCTTCATCATCATTTGGTTTAGCCTCTTTGACAATACAGTATATTTGATTAGAAAATATATAAATCATCATTACTGCAATCAAAGAATCCGGCAAATTGATAAAAATATAGCACGAAAGATAAAGTCTTTCTTGAACTAACCAACAAATTTTTTTTATGACAGTGCATATACTAATTGTTTACTCCCTGTCAAATATAACTCCGAAATCATCATCTGATAATACGATGACAATTCAAAACATAAAACAGAGCATAAAACATTCAACTTTGATGCACTTTTGTTAATGGCATTTTTGTACCCAAGTTTTTGTTAACTTGGCTACACTTCATTGAATAAACTTCATGCTCATACAAAAAAGTCCTACTTTATGAACTTGTAACATAAATAGCATTTTTTTTATTATATTTATGGATAATCTTTGCTTTCCAACTTACGATTCAATAGACAACCACACTCCCGAAAGGCACTGTGAGACGCAAATTGAAAGGTCAGTCTCCTCAAAAAGCCAAGATTCAAATAGGTCGGTTCCAGACATAACATTAACAGCAGAGGGTTGATAAATTAAAAGTAAGTTTAAAAAGTTGTAGCCAGGTTTAAATCTTATTTAGATCAACAATGTTTGAAAATAATTCATGAAAAGGATCTCTGTATACTCAATTCAACTTGAAAATTGGTAAACAAACTCACAACAGCTGTTCCTTGAGTAGTTCTCTTATTGAGCTTACAAAACTCACAGATACTTATTGAAAATGTTATTAAGAGCTGAGCCACGAAACATATGGACATTAAAGCAACAAACTCACACTTTGATTCCTGGAGAGTCGTCAGTGTAGAATCTCCACATACCACCAGTTCCAGCTCCTGTATTCCTTCTTGCAGTGGTGGTCGTGGTGGTTTTCCTCTGTCTCACTGTTCCTCCTGTGGAAGATCTAGGTGCCACAGCTTTTGAGGGAGACCTTCCTCCTGATCCTACACTCGTCGAGCTTGCTGGTGCAGGCTGTAAATTTTAAAAATTATAAAAATGAGAACAGTATTATATCATAAAAACTTACCATTTTGTCAGATTATTAATAAAGGAATTTTCAGTAAGTAGATTATTTCAAACCAAACTCAAAGATCGGAATGACAAACCTACTTCCCCAAGTGCACCTTCGTAAATTATCAATGAACTAAATAAAACTGACACGATACACGGTTTACGGTTTAACACGTAGACAAACGTATTCTTTCACATTTTACAACGTGTTAACTTTACTGACAACAGGTTCATTCGTTTGGATCGAAGTGTAGCACTTTTCTACACTCGGTGTATTCACAGAATACAAACCAGCAGTCATACGGTGTAACTTTGCATAGCGAAGCGAAACGAAGTTAAACGAAGCACACGCTATTACTTTGTGGTGTACCGGAAAGAGATGCCGATTGTTACGTATCGCTATTGCTATGCGAAAAAGTTACAGAGTCCCACTGCATCTCTATTCTATGGTGTAAATTACAGTCGATTTTCAGTATTTGATTGCATATTGATTTGACACACATTCCTTTGTTTGAACTACACTCATTTCAAAATGTGGCGTAAATTACACTACACTACACCATGATGCAAACGAATAAACCTAATTTATTGCGACTTGCGACGTTGCCAACTTGTTCGATTGGTAATTTTTTATTACGGTGAAACGTTATGGACAGTTTGTTAACAACAGCCGCTTTTTTGAGAGTTTCAAGCCCCGGTGCTTCTTATTCTAGACTTACTATCGGTAGATTTTGACAGATGTCATTTTTCAATCAATAATTGAACTAGAATAAGAAGCCTTGGTGCATGGCAACTCTCAAAAAGATAGCAGTAACTTGGAGAAAGTAAGACAATCGGGGCAATTCTGTTTCTCAATAGCAAGGCTGTTATCATAGCAAGACAACTTTTACAGCAAAATATATCTCAATTTTGTAGAAGGCTTGATATCTACATTACTTTAGAGTTTAGAGGCAGGAGATGATGTGGCAGCAACACCTACTGCCGATAGATTTCAAGCATTCTACAAAATTAAGATATATTTTGCTGTGAAAGTTGTCTTGCTATGATAACAATCTTGCTTCTGAGAAACAGAATTGACCCACATACTAACTAAGAATGACAACTAGATCCGAATGAAATAGGCGGGTGGGCATACACGAAGCTACCCGATTGAATAAGGAATAAAAAATGTATGAGGCCCTCCCTTGTAAACAAAGTTATGTTATGTTGCCTCCAGACAAGGTTGGAACAGGCCTCTCTACGTCCTTTATTACTCTGAGATTCTTATGAATGTCTGTCACAGAACTTTTTGTTTCTTTAAGTTCTGTGATGTCTCTGGTTGAAACTTGTTTATAACTTCATAATACTTCAGAAGAAGAGGAAGAGTTCTGTTTATCTGTCAGACTTTTTGTTTATAGTTTTATTGACAAGTTGACAAGTAGTGAATTCTTTGACACGACGAATGATTGACATTAATATATTTTTAAATAATGTATTTTTTATCAAAATTTTGTCGAATATGCGTTCAGACGGACGTAAAATTAACGGATCTCAATACAGTAGACTACGACAAGGTTAAATTTAGCGAAAAATTGGAGTGTTGTACAAAAATGGTAAATTAAAAAAATTCCCACAACTCATGATTTATTGATTTTTTGTCACAGGTCATCCCAAGGGAAAGTTTGTCTACCGAAATATGTTTACAGTGCATAACTAAACTGAGAGTATCTTACCAGTTTTTGAATATGTGTAAAAAATCTACCAAGACTTTACAGAGTTATTTAAGGGCATTAGTATCGAAAGACGAAGACAAAATAATCTCGACATCCTTCGTGAACACAGAGCTTAGCGTCGTGGTAACACCTATCAGAGATAGTGGATTATATAGTATTTCCGATAATTGTGAAAACGACTATGCCACAATTAGAGAAGGTAGGGAAAAACGTAGAAGAATAACTAAGGAACAACGATGTTCACTACTGAAACAATTATTGACACCTACAGAAAATAATAAATATGAGAGAGATAAGTCTCACTACCTCTGTCAAATGTATTCTGATAATAGATCTACAGTCACTACTAGCCGTGGAGGTCTGAAAAATATTATTAATTTTACAAGAAACTATGAGTTTGGCGTGAATCTTGATAAAAATTCTAATTATGAAATTACTCCTTTAGAGAAGCTTCGAGCTTTCTCTGATGAATTTTTCAAAAAGGATTTTACTGAATTCAAAAACACAGTTTTGTACATCATAGAGAACAAAGACATTTTGTATGACAGTGCTGACAGTGAAGATGAAGATATTAATTTCAGAACATTTTGTGAGGATGGAGATTCACCAGAAAACATTGTCAAATTCGAGGAAGTCATTGTAGAGCCCGATATCAAAATAAAAACTGAGGACTTTGATGACTATGATGATCAGGAATATTTTGGTGATATAGTTGAATGCAAGCAGGAAATAAAGGAGGAGGAAAGTGAAGACGAAAATATCAATAACAACTCTTTCGAACCCTACCCTTCCCAAAGTTACAATGACCACATTGCCAAAGTTAGTTCTTCCAGTGACTCTATACATTTTCTGAATAATTTCGTTGGTAGTTATCCACACAGAAGGACGTTTTCTCCTAGTAATGTGCGTTGTCGAACAAGAGACAATCCCTATATCAATCCAATGTTGAAAGAACAGTTTTTATATAGGAGTTTTAAGTGTGACAAATGTAGTAGGTATTTCAAAAGTCCGGGATACCTCAAAGCTCACTATTCAAAAGTTCATTGATCCAACAAAATCAATAAAGGTTTATTTCATAAAGTTATGTGCCACTTACAATGACATTCACTTTTTACTTACTTTGGCCTAGTATGAAACTTATATGATAGTACTTGTAAATTTTGAAAGGGATCCAGTCAATTGTCTCTGATTTGCTACTTTTTGGTATGATTTTCGAAATATTCCCAATATGTACACAGAGGAATTAGTCAGGAAAGTAGTTGTTTTCTGATGGATACATCTAATGAATGCCATATACAAAACTGTAGTCATTTATATGTATATATTTTTTTGTACTGAATTTGATTCCTTAATTTTCACTTATAATTGAATCCGATTTATGATTTTCAACTTATGTATTTAAAATGTATTTACATTGTAAGAATTTAAATAGTACAGGAATAATTTTGTCATTTAAAAGTTGATTCAGTGGACATGAAATGAAAACTTATAATTTTTAGAAAATTTTTGAATCAATTTGAATGAATGTTCTTTCCTTATTCAAAGTGAAGAGTGAATAGGTTTATGTAAGTGCTATGTACAAATGTTGGATGGAAGTTTGGAGGGTTATTGTTGATATTGAAGTGATAATCCCATGAGAAATACCAGATTGCTAAAAATAGCTTGGAAATTTCACTAAAAACAAATCACATGGTCATAATATTGTTATTAGTTTTGAGAACCTTTTAGTTTTTTATTTGTAGAAATTGAATTGGTACACATGCTTAGAGCAAGAACAAATAAATTGCACCCTCAAACATATGAGAGTTTGTAAAATGAGAGTACAAGTTAAACTGATTGTATACATTTATGTTTTAAAAAAAATCTGCTGTTAGGTGGAAGTTGTTATATTTTATAAAAATATTTTCCTGTGATTACTTCCTATTGTTGTTATTCAAACTTTCATTCAATATTACACCTCAATCCGAATTTAAAAGTGTATATTATGTCCCCATTGGGAAACTTGGTGTTGAAATCGTTTGCAATATATATATATGTATTATAAACTTCAATAGAAAGTGCTTTTTGATATGTTGTCACTGATTATATTCAGTGAGCTTAATGTTTTTGATATTGTATAATTTTTTATTAAAAAAGTTCAGATATTTGACCCTTGTTCTGTTAATGGGGTTGTCAGAAGTCCAGTATATGAGATGTTCCATAAATATAGAACAATTTTTTGTTATCTGTTATCTTTTATTCAGCCTGTTTCAATGCAAGTTTCAAATTTTCAGAGGTGACTCCAAGCTATACCTACATATTTTAATGGGATTTTGATGTGAGAAGTGATCTACTATCACTACTATCAGGTACTTACTTTGAGTGGAGATTCTTGTTGAAAAAATCCCAAGTGAGTTAAACTGGAATAACTAAACGAGAGATATCCAAACAGATGTTTTAGGATTTTTGGGTATTTGCTTTTTGCTTTGGATGACTTTTTAAGAACAAGGTTTTATTTCAAAATATGTTTCGGCTTTTGCACAATAGATGTCATTGCACTAAAACTGCCAAAATGTTTTTGCAGGGTCCTCTGTCCTAGAAATACGTATTTATAGGTGCGTTTTGTTGTCAACTCGAAGAATAGAATAAATACATTGGGCGAGAAAAAGAAAAAAATTAGTTTCATTCCACCTCCAGTGGCAAACTCTATCTTTTCGAAGGTTATGCCATTTTTGTTATATAACAATAACTTCACTCCATTTTGTTGAAATCCACAAATGATAGGTATGAGGATGATGTAGTTGTGAGTATTTCATCAAAATGTAAAATTCTTCTTAAAAAGTTGATTTCAGATTCATAAATGTCAACATACCCAAAATAAACAATTGTATGGACCGCCATTTTATCTATTTTCCCTCCTTTTTCCTTGATCTGATTTCGTGATTTCTACTCGATCGGAATATATCGAGTAACTAGATAGAATAACTTTTGAAATTAATGTCATGAATTGATAGAATACGTCAAAAAACGCTTAGGATAGATGTTCCAGAATAAGGTAACAAAACACGCATTATCTCTACGAATTTATCGGTTTCTGTTCTTTCTGTTCAGCAGTCAATTAGAGGTCTGTAGTAGTGGAGCAATGGGTCTATCGGACCCGCTGTGTGTTAGAGAGAGAAAGTATGAGTTGTTGAGAGCATGCCGGTCGCTTCGCGTTTATCGTGACGCAGTCGAAGCAGATCCGGTTCAATTGTAAGAATTCTTGCGGCGGAGAATACAGGGTGACTCAAAAATATTTAATAGGCGTCCCATGAAAGATCAACATAAGATAGCATGGTGGTTGGCTGTCAAATGGCAGAAGGATGAGTATGTATGGTGTTCCCAAGAATAAATATTGGTAAATAAGATGTAGGTGGTACTAATCATAATTGACTCCCAAATCTTAACGTTTGATGTCATGTATTCCACCAGCTGTCATAAGTAACGTAACGTCACCAAATCGCTAATAGAATTAAAATAAGTTAGGTGTGGATTCGAACTCATGTAAATGTTGTGATGTTAAACCGTAGTTTAACATCACAACGCCTTAGACCGCTCGGCCAACCCGACTTATAAGTATATATAATTGAATATTAGTTTCTTTCAACGTATGATGATGTTTACTTTGCTGACTGTCAGAAGTGACGTAGCCTACGCATTTTAAAAAACGTAATTGTTTTTCGTAAACACTTTCTCAAGTACATTTGTTTTACAGAAGCGTTTTTGTTTTTGTAAACACTTTCATGCGTGCATTCGTTTTACGAAAACGTTTCCGTTTACGAAAGCCGCAGTCGTATATGAAAAAAGTTTGATAAAAATGTTACCGTTTTCATTTACGAAAATGTATCCATTTTTACTCAGTAAGTATGTTAAAGATATATTGTGGGTGTACAAAATCAAAATAAGAGGAAGAGTGATGTTTCAAAATTTTATTTATTCCATTAAAAAAATGCACATTATTTTGGAAGCATATCATAAAGCCATTTATATAAAATATCAACGTTGCGGAGGCTGCAATTGTAGTTGTTTTGGTTTTGCGTGCGAATGTGATGCATACAAGGTGAAATACCATCGTTGACGAATGAAGGAACCAACCATGATGTGTTATCATAATCCTCCAAATTCACAATGCGTGGTGGAAAGCATATACTTGATTGTTGAAATTTTGAAGTTAAAAACTCTTTCTTTTGATATCCTCGAACATAGATAATATCAACATCATTCAGATTTTCTTTGAGAATGTTATCCAATTGGTGGTATTCCACGAAGCCGGAAGAATACTTCAAACCGTGAATGTTTCGCTCCAAAAAACAGACAGATCGCCTATCCTCTTTACTCAAAGAGGAAAACGGTTTGTTTGGAAGCAATAAAAAGTTACTACATTGAACTCCAGTCCTAACAGCTATCTCCTTAGGTTGGAATTGTTGCTCAATAACAAATCCCTGAATATCTACAACAGCTATTCTCATGATGGCTTTCTGGAAGACACTGACAAAGAAGCATACCTTCAGTTCCATTTCTTAATGATTTCGCTGAGTGGGAGGTGTTCGATGACAGTGTCATGCACAATTATGCAATAGGCACGAGTATTAGCAGGAAAACCCTCAGCTGCTTCGATTTCAAGCTTTACATCAACACTGGAACTTTTGATACTTTCGTCCCTTCTGGAACAATCGATGACAAAGAGAGATCTGCCGACAAACTCACTGAAACTCAACAGAGGATTATGTTGATGAGTATTCTTGTAACTGAGCCCGAATTGTGCGTAGTTGAAATAGGCTTGCGAAATATTCCCCTTGGCATAATTCAGATGCATATTTTCTTTGGGATAATTTTCCCCATTCAGAGTAAGCGTTACATTGGTAATATTCGTATGATTGAATAATGTAGGATCCGCATTGACTTTGGTGTAATCTCGATCCTTCTGGAAGCATACAATCACATAGCGAGGGCTCTCCAGGAATGAGGAGGTCTTAACAGCCCATATTTCATTATTTGCACCCGTCGTCAGAGCTGGCAACATATGTAGCTCCCACTTTCTGAACGGCATTAGGATAGGAGTGTCAGCTTTGATGGCCTTCAAAAGTTGCAATTTGATTTGGTCATGAGGAAAAATTCGCTTGACCTTGAGTTCAATATTTTCAATTTCTAGCGAAACTTCAGTCGCAGGTGTTAGTGCACCAGGAGTCTCTTCTATTTTGAAGCAGTTGCTATCATTTCCAGCCCGTACCAATCGGATAGTATGTTTACCGTAAGAAACATGCTGATAATCGTTGAAAATATTTAGAAAATGCTTTACGGGTATGAGCATATTGAATGTTAGATGCGATGTATTAATAACGCCCACGTTATTAGGAAAGGTCCAACCTGAGGTTGCCAAATGCCTGATATCTTCGTCAGTGTACGTGAGGAAGCCTCTTACAGTACTCACAATCCCAACTTCACGAACTGATTCCAATTCCTTACCACTCTGCTCATAACTGACTGATTGGAACATAAAGGCACCTGCATTGTTTACGAATGATACTCTGCCAGCGCCTTTGGTTCTCACAACCTTTCCACTAATGAAAAGCATGCTATCATACAATGCATCGTAGGCATCTGACTGGTTAATGTTGATTTCAATAACATCATTGTTTCGAAAAGACTTGACATAGGGGTAGTAGGTCCGCCACTCTACCTTTTGTATGGATTCATCGTTTTGCGGTTTTCGGAAAATGTTGAACACCTGATTCGACAACATGGTAACCAAGAGATTTCAAAAACAATTTATTTTCCACTGTTAATAGCTGTCGGTGGTTAAAAGTCTTGGTGAAGACTGATGGTTTGAATGTTGATGAATGGTTCTTATAGATAGTTAACACTTCCTCACGCCTGCTTTCAGCTAGCGCTCAGAACTTCTCATTCGCATCTTATTTTCATTCCAACCTTGTCACAAAAATATACTTTTCTATATTTATATTTTCCCATTAACATTTCTCGAATTCCAAACTCGAGGCATTCAATAGAAATTATGTTGTATTTTTCTTGATACTCGGTTAGAATGGAAATTTGTGATATTCGTGGTTCCCCACGTTTGCTTTTAGCTCGCGCCTTGTAATATATTATACTATTCTATACTTATATTTTTCAACAACATTTCCTGAATTTCAAACTCAGAACATCCAATTGAAATGATGCTATATTTTTCTTGATAGATGGATCTTTCAGCAATTAACCTGAGTGCTGCCGCCGCCACGTACAAGCCAACTGTTCCTCTCAAAAGTCTGCCAGTCGACCAACTTCACCTGATAGAGGATATTCGGGTGGTTGAAACAAGATACGGGGAAGCAATAGTCGTAGAACTTGTTGAAGCTAACGTATTCCTACCCAAGAGAGTTACAGAGGCGGTAAAGAAGTCACTACCGGCATTTACACCGAAAACTTACAACTTGGTGACCCGCAAGTCTTCGAGCAGCAGCAGCAGCAGAAGGGAGGTGGAGGTGTTCGAGATCCAGCCTGTCTAGTGGGAAAGAGTGATATAAGTGAGTTATATTTCTTTTGATTTTCTGAAATATTTGATACGATATGGAAAATTTCAATAACACCCTCACCAAAATCGATAGAACTCTCCTAGAAATTAAAAATAATTACTCAAAACCAATGGCTAGCTTTGCATTAAAATCAATTAGATCACATATCCAAAAATGTATCTCAGCTCTCAAAAAATATAAATTTTCAATTGGACAAAAGCGTAAAATTCAAACTAAAATTGGAGAGCTTAAACGGATGCGATTTTACATTAAATCTATGAATAAACATACTGCTTCTAAACAGAAGCATTCAGTTCGATGGATAGCTGTGAACTCCATTTTCAATTCCAGAATTCAAACAGGTCTCGTTGTGAACTTAAGTCATAAGGAAATCAAAGATTTTTTGCGTGATTCGTTCAGATTGGTCAAAAATAAAATTTTGAAGGCCCTAAAAGTGTTTACAATGTTGAAAGTTAACTTTTTATTCTGCGGTGATTTTGTGAAAAGAGCGAATGATGGTGAATTAGTTGATAGAAAGCACTTCAATACACCTAATACTATTGTAGACGCAGGAACGGATTTGGGTGATTGGTTCAGAATTGATGTTATCGATATAATTTTAAATAAGTTGAGTGAGTTCGCCGAAAAATGTAGTGGCTGGGCTTTGAGTAAAATAATTTCCTTAGAAGTTGCAATCAATAAATTTCAAATGGGAAATGGTTCATCTTATATCAGACTACCAGAGCAAATTTTGAAAAAAAGAGCATGTATTAATGTTAAGAATACAGATTCCTCTTGTTTTTATTGGAGTATAGTTAGTGCGCTCTATCCTGCTAAATCACATTCCGATAGAATACAATCATATCCTCATTACAGCACGGTTCTGAATACAGATGATCTTGATGCACCTATGCCTCTACATTGCATTACAAAATTCGAAAAATTGAATAATATATCTGTTAATGTATATGCTTTAGAACTGATTGAAAGCGGTGAAAAAACATCATTCTACTCAGTAGTACCTGTACGTTTAACTTCAAAAAAGCAGGAGCGTCACGTTAATTTGTTAATTATTCAAGATAAATATTTTCCAAAATTAAATGAATATGACGCTCCACCTGTAGATAACGAAAATGTTGAAATAGGATATCATTATTGTTGGATTAAATCCATGTCAAAACTTTTATCGAGACAACTGAGCAAATCAAATAGGAAAAAATATTTGTGTGATAGATGCCTCAATTATTTTCATACTCATCAAAATTTAATTGATCATAACATACTTTGTGAGAATATAAACGAATGTAAAATTTCTTTTCCGAAATATGACTTTGTTGAATTCAGAAATCATATTTACAAGCAAAAATGTCCATTCATAATTTACGCAGATTTCGAATCACAGTTGGAGAAATGTAAAACCAGAATTTCTGACAAAACGTTGAAATACCAACATCATAAATCTTACAGCGCAGGATTCTATTTCAAGTGTTCTTATGATGATTCATTGTCATTCTATCGAGGATATCGTGGTTCGGATTGTATGGAGTGGTTTGTTAGGGAAATGTCAGATATTGCTAAATTTGTTGAGTCGAAAATCATAAATATTGTGCCAATGACGAGCACGCCCGATATTGCTAATGCTACTGAATGTCATATTTGTGAAAAACCATTTTCCAAGCAGGATATAATTGTGAATGACCATTGTCACTTCTCAGGGGTATTTCGAGGATGGGCGCACCAATCACCCTGTAACATTAACTTCAAAAAATTATTTGTAGTACCTATCGCATTTCACAATCTCTCAGGATATGATAGTCATTTCATAATTCGAGATATTTCCAAACATAGTCGCGTGAGTGTACTCCCAATAAATAGGGAAAAATATATTTCCTTCACTCAATATGACTCTGAAACTAATATTAAATTCAGATTCATTGACTCTTTCCGCTTCTTAGGGGCAAGTCTCGATGCTCTTGTATCAACTTTGAAAATAAATGATTTAAACATATTGAAAAAAGAATTCAGTAGTTTAACAGAAACACAATTCAAATTATTGACGAGGAAAGGTGTTTTTCCTTATGATTATATTGATAATGAGGAAAAATTGGGTGAAACTGAATTACCGAATAGACAACAATTTTACAATAGATTGAATGAAACTAACATTTCTGATGATGATTACACTCATGCTCAAAATGTTTGGAAGTGGTTCAACATAAAAACACTTGGAGAATATAGTGACTTGTATATGCGTACCGATATTATTCTCCTCGCTGATGTTATGGAAAATTTTCGAGAGTCATCTATCAAAACGTACTCTCTCGACCCAGCTTGGTATTACACTATGCCTGGATATACTTGGGATTGCATGCTCAAGTATACGAGCTGCAAATTACGGATATTGAAAGATGTAGACATGCTTCTGTTCATCGAAAATGCGATCAGAGGAGGAATATCAATGTGCTGTAATAGGTACAGTGAAGCAAATAATAAATACATGTCAGCTAATTATGATCCTGAGAAACCATCAAAGTACCTGCTATATTTTGATGTGAATAATTTGTACGGGAAAGCCATGTGTGAACCATTACCGTACGATGGATTTGCCTGGGTTGATACAAACATCGACGTCACTTCCATCCCTGATAATGCAGAGGAAGGTTATATTCTCCAAGTAGATTTGGAGTATCCTCCAAACCTCCACGATTTACATAAAGATTTTCCATTTTGTCCCGAACATCGTGAACCACCAAATTCAAAATTACCGAAGTTAATGTCCACTCTTTACGATAAAAAACAATATACGCTGCATTATCGAAATTTGAAACAAGCTTTAGATCACGGATTGAAATTAACTAAAATACATAAAGTTTTGAAATTCCAACAGTCTCCGTGGTTAAAACCCTACATCGAATTGAATACTCGATTAAGAACTTTAGCTACAAGTAGCTTCGAAAAAGATTTGAGAAAACTAGCAAATAACGCAGTTTTTGGAAAGACGATGGAAAATATTCGTAACCACCGCATTGTTAAATTGGTGCGAATGTACGAAGGACGTTATGGTATCAAAAATCTGATTGCCAGCCCTCGATTCCATCAGCGAACTGTTTTCGATGAAGAGCTTGTAGCTGTTGAGCTGAAAAAGTCTGAATTGATTTTCAATAAACCTTTATATATCGGTATGACTATTCTCGATTTATCGAAAATTGTTATGTATGATTTTCACTACAATTTCATGCTACCTACCATGGGAGTTTCTAACTGTAAACTGATGTACACTGACACAGACAGCTTCATTTATGAGTTAACCTGTGATGATGTATATAAAGAAATGATTTGTGAAAATATTGAAAAATTTGATACATCTGACTATTCTCCAAGTAATATTTACGGCATACCGCGAGTGAACAAAAAGGTTCTAGGTTTGATGAAAGATGAAGCTAATGGGAAAATTATAACACATTTTGCTGGGTTGCGCTCCAAGATGTATAGTTATAAATTGGATATTACGGATGATGATATTGAGAAGGAAAAAAAACGATTGCAAAAAAAGGGGATTAGTAGTGATGAATTAGATAGAGAATTAGAAAATTTGGGTATAACAAAAAAATCGAAGGGAATCAGGAAATGTGTTGTTAAAAACAAAATATCTTTCGATGATTATGTAGATTGTTTGAGAGCCAACACCGAAAAGACTGTAACCCAACAAACAATCCGTTCCTACGTTCATGAAGTGTTTTCCATCGAACAAACTAAAATCGGCTTAAGTCCACACGATGATAAACGCAAACTCATCACAGATTCATTTGACACAATTCCTTGGGGTCATTTTAGTTTAAAATGATTTTTTTTGTTTCAGATAGTCTTAAAAGTGTTTGTACGATGAATTTAAAGCAACTCTGCATAAAAACTGTTTGTGAAAATCTTAAAAGTGCTACAAGCTTCATTCAAGCATCACCCTTGCCAGTGATATTAACCAAAAAAGTTATTCAAAATTTTGCTCATTTCAAATGGCTACAGATTAATCGACACCAGCATGAAATTGATTTTGATATACTTATCAATTTCGAAACATTTGATAATTTTTATCAAGTGCGTCCTGATTTTCGGGAGGCATTACTGAATGTTAATAATTTAGAGCCATATTGCCGTCAGAACTCCTTTTGCGTTTGGATGAAATTTTATGAATCTGATGAATTTAATATATTACTTTGTGAAGGATGTGTGAAAGCCTTTATCGTAGCATGGGAACTTTCACACCCGAAAATTAAAGTGAATTTTGTTGTTAGACATAGCCATGAAATATTTTCTGATGAAGAAGTGCATACGGTATACCAACAAAAATCGAGTTGGTGTCAAAATTGTTTCACACACTTTTTATTCGATTTAAAAGATCGGTATGACTGTATAAATGACTTGCATAAAGATAAAAAAGTTAAATTTAATTGAAATTTTCCATATTTATATTATATTTTTTAACAAACGAAATGTAACTCACATTTTATATGTCATTTTATGTAGTGTCACCTTTATGAATAAATGAAAAAAATATAATTTTTTTGTGTTTTATTTTTTATTTCTCAAAAAATTATTCAATAAAGAAAATTATTCATAAAAATAAATCAGTTTCGATAGCATATTTTTCAAGTCGTCCAAAAGTTTGCTATTGGGGCATGTGATATCAAACATGTTCCAGTCAAAGTCTCCTACTTCAATAAGCTTCCTCTGAAACTCATTATACTTAAAGTAGGTATTTCCTTTGAAAAAATACATGTGTCCATCTATGTAGCGAAATGCTGAAGTAATACCATTAGGAATGTCTGGAAACACATCTTCTATACGTCCTCTATTAATGATGGAAAGTGCATTGATATCCATCCCATCGAATTCAATGAAGGAAGCATTATCATAAAAGATGTAAGATTTCCCTGCATACGTTTGAAAAACAGCATTCATTTTGGAATGTGTAGGTAATAAGGGAATGTCAATATCTCTACCGATTTGTAAATTGGGAAATGAGCTTGAATAGAATCTATTATTACCACCGACAACAAATAAATTCCCATTACCAGTTTGAAAAATGTGATTTACTCCTATAGTTCGTAGTTCTTCAGGTAGGTAATTTTGTAGATTCTCAGGTTCGCGCAATTTCACCTTTTTTTCAGATGTAATATCAATTTTCCACAATAGTTTTTTAACTATAATGTACAATCGATAGCTTGGAAATCCAGGTGCATACGCCAAAAACATAGAATCTGGGGAAGATTTTACTTCACATAAATTCCTAATGAATCCGGATGCATTTTGTGTGGAGAGTCGTGTGTTTGTGGTATGAGTTTTGGGTGTTGTTTTACGAGTGGTGCTGGTGGAAGTCATCTGAGTAGTACTTGTTTTTGGGAGTATTTGAGTAGCGGTTGTTTTTGGTGGTATATATTTGGGTTTTGCAACAAATCGGTCCTTTCGGTCATACAGTGCTTCGAGCCCATTTATATCATCACGATGTATGGGACGGAATTCAGTCTGATACCATGGGAACATAATTGCATTTTTTGTATCACTATGAGCTAATCCTAAAGAATGACCAATTTCATGAACCGCAGTCATCAGTAAATTTGTATATCCGTAAGGTATTTCACCGTTCCCCGCATACCATTTTTCTTCACTATCAAAATGAATTTCTATGCAAATGTCAGTTGGTGTAGGGAAGAAAGAATGAGCGAGAATGCGACCTGGACCATCGAGAGGAAAACCGCAATAAGCGGTACCCATACAAGTACTACGAAATTGATGCTCAAATTTAACGAATGATATCGTAATATCTGATCTAGTAGGTATTGTCATCATTTCAAATGTTAAAGTTGATGCATTCTCCCACATGGCAAAAGCTTTTTTGAATACAACAAGGTATTCATTATAGTCTTTATAATTGTTACGTGGATAGCGTGATAAATACCACCTCAAATGTGTTTTATTCCATTTAGTTTGCACTCTAAAATCAGTTTCAGCAAAATGACATCGGGGTCTCGCAATCAGATCGAGCGTTTCATCATTCAAATCTCCGTCCACAGGCAAATTATAACGTTCTTGGAAATCACTTAAAGATGTTGAAAAATCTACCTGTGAATTATTACTGACGTATCCATACGTTTCAAGGAACTTTTGAACGGCACTTGAATTGTTAGTTACTTCTGCTGCAGTGACTGACAGTGTTGTTGTTGAATTATCGACTACTGTGACTGACAGTGTTGTTGTTGAATTGTCAGTTACTGCTGCTGCTGCAGCGACTGACAGTGTTGTTGCAAGAAGCAATACTTTGTTCATTCTCAATGCTAGTATGTAGTAGAATGAGCACACCAGAGATTATGATACCCCTAATATACTATATATAAAAAAAAATAATAAAAAAAATGTTTTTACGAATTTTATTTAATTACATAAATCATACAATAATTTGTTTCTATAATAAAATAGATATTCTCTTAAAGCGTTAGCGTATATGCTATCTATGGAAGATGCTTGACAAAATCCGTTTACAATTTCTTCAAGAGTCAAATTTGTTTTATTTTCACGTAACCATGACTTGATTATATCAAAAACACCTCGATAATAAGCACAAAAGTTCAAAGCGTCCAGCATAGCTACTCGATCTGAAAGTACTCCCATATGTATATTGAGAACGTCAGCGACTTCTTGCTCAGAAAGTTCTACGTTGAGAACGTCTTTGGAAATTGCTATGCGCTTGATACCGCTTTCGATGTACTGAGTGACGTGAACCAGATCTCCGCATCGTATGGTGATGGGATCATACTCATCTAAATAACCATCGACTGAGGTTTTGAAGAAATTTTCCTTTATCGCCAATAGGATATCGATGAGAGTCGCCCACTCGAAAGTGGTGAAACTAATTTGACGGGTTGAAAACTGCTGTTTCAAAATGATGCATGTACTGAAGTCTCGAGAGGGGCTCAGACCGCAGCGAATCTCATACAGATTCATCGGAAATACCATTAACAATAGTTGATTTTCTTTTTGGGCAGCAATTTCGTACCGTTCAAGCACCTTGTCGATTGCGCAAAGACGCTGCTGCTTATAATCATCATCACTATCACACATTACTTCAAAATCAGTGACACTACTGCTACGACTACTGTAACCACTGTCGAGAGACATTTTCAGTTAGACTGGAAAGCAATATATTCCTGCATATGATTATATAGAATCAGATCACGTGATTGTTGTGATTTTTGTTGGTATTGTTTGACTTTGCTGCATGAATATGAGCAAGATTAAAAACAGGCCCATACATTTCATATAAGTTGTGCGTATATTTCATAAGATCCTATACAAAATCAGCGTTTTCTATCCAGCTGTTATTTTTGGCATTCAAACCAAGCCATTTAACGTACATTTTACTACCTTTTCTTCTCAACACTTTTTCAACGAGATAAATCTCAGGATTAGCAGTTTTTTGTAATTCCTCCCCATAGAAAGCACCTCTTATCGGTATACCATGCATATCTTCCAACATAAAGGTGGCAGGATTAGTAATGTTGGTTTTGATGATTTTGAATAGTTCAGTAGTCCAATTAGGTGTATAACCTTTTTCAAAAACGTGTTTTGCTTTACTGATTCGCACAACATCACCGACTTTGAACTTTCTTGGTCCAGCTATTTTCAGGTGGGTGTATGTTGATTTGAGGATTTTTTTCTCGTTCGATTTGTTTACTTCGGACGGTTTCATACCAGTCTTAGAGTGTTGAGTATCATTGTATAATTTTGTGATTTCAGGTAATATTTTCAACCATTTGTAGGTGCCATTCAAACTGAAATACTTGTAAAGCCTTTCTTTTAATGTTCTTATGACACGTTCAGCTATGGCTGCTTTCAAGGCGCTGTACGTATTGTAGTGATTTATTCCATGTTTTTTCATCAAACTTTGAAATTTACTGTTGTAGAATTCTGTCCCCTGATCTGTCTGAAGATTTTTTGGACAACGTTTTGTATGTTTCAAAATATCTGCAAACTTTTCAGTAAGTTCCGCACCCGTCTTCGTTTTCAGCGGTCTAGTCCACACGAATTTCGAGAAACAATCTATAACGACTAGAATGAGTTTGAAATTTTGATTTTGATGAGCGTACGGCCTCATTTCAGCCAGATCCATTTGCCACAAATCATCCAATCCTTTGATGATGGTTCGACGTCGGGGAAATTTTTTTCTAATTGGTCTGTGTAGTTCGTTTACAAGTTGAATCTTCTCTTTGGAAGACATAACTGAGGTTAAAGATAGAAAAGCATTACATTTATTGTTTTGGTAGATGATCTAACTTGAAAATGTTTCGTTGCTGATTCTTCCAATGGTATCAATGACAGTTTTTGAATTTGTTCTATTGGATTCTATTTTGGTGATTTGTTGTTTGAATCGATTCAACTCCTTTTCAAATTTTTTGTTTGATACTCTACTTTGCTCCATGAATATTTTCACATCCTCACTGTTTGATTGAATCACTTCAGATATATCTTCAGTTTTTTTTGATATATGATTACGAATATTTTTCATTTCAGCTTTATAATCCCTATCAAGTTCATCACACAGAGCAAATAGCTTCTTGTAGCGTTCTTCGTTCATTTGAGACAATTGAACTAAGGTATTGTTGAGATTTTGCATTTTTCCATCAGATTCTTTCAACAATGTACTCACTTCATTCCGAATATTTTTCATATCTACTTGCATTTCAGCAGAGTCGGAACTCAGTTTATGCACAGATTCCATCATTTGCTCGGTACTCCGATCTATTACTTCAATTTTATTTTGAATACTTTTTAGATCAACCTGCATTCTATCAACCAAATTAGTAATTATTTTATTTATTCCATCCACATATTCTTTGTTAGCTGCATCCGTACCGATTGTAGGTCGTTTGACATTACTCAATTTCAGATTGTCAAAGTCGATATTACCGTCAGGTGTGTGCAACAGACCTCCGCCAGGGTGTGCGAGATGTTGCAATTTTCGCTTTCTGACTGCGTTGCTGTCGCTACGCCCAAACTTATCGATAGTCATTTTGAAAATGAGTATGCAACGATCAAAGCACAACATCTTATAAACAAATTATCGAATGATTTCAGCTTCTTTGAGCTCATTGATTATGGCAAGAATCTCATTATCATGGGAAGAATTTCCGGCATCTTTGGAGGCAATCAGTAATTTAAGTCGTTCGCACAATTCATTCGGATCATCCCAATAAATATATTCCACAGGTTTAGTATTATATGACATGTGTTCTACAATAGGTTTTTGATGAGTCCGTAAACCAGCACCAGACGTTTTTCGATGATAGCTTGCTGGAGGAAACATCGGTTTGATAATGTGTGTATATTTGTATCTTTGGCTACTTTTTTGGCGACCCCGAGTATTTTTGTGAGCGCTTGATAATTTTAAAATCTCTTTATATGCTTGCAAATCCTCATCATTATAGTTTTCAGGCATGTTGAGAAATATCAACTCATATAGGCCGGGCGTTCCTTTAATTTGATAATTATCTATTATAATATATCCGTAACGTTTATCAAAATCGATTTGTTTCCGACCTAAAAACCATTTTGACCCAACTCCATCATATACGGGACCGTATATTTTATCAATTTCATCGCTCTTTCCCCAATGTTTCATAATATAGGGTTGAGACATCTCAGGATACTGGTCAATATATTCCTCTAAAACATCTTCAGAAAGCGGTATCGGAAGATCACCTTCTTGCTCTCCCTCATTTTCCTCAAATACATCAGCATCATAATCCAAAACATCACCCGTATCTGCAACATATTCGAAGGGTAATGACGTTTTTTCTTGCTCTTCAACTTTCTCTGGTTTAGGTTCAGTTTTCAGCTCAGTTTTGATGGTAGCTTGCGGTGTTATATTCATTAGTTTCTTCAATGGAGTAGATAAGGGTTGGAAAAATTTCTGTAATGATTCATCTTCTTCAGATTTACCTAATTTTAACGCTAAATATTTTTTTCGGATGACATTTGCAATTTCATTGATTTTATTCTTTCGAATGACATCAACTTCTTTGCTTAGAGGTTTCATGATTGTGAATGATACTTCGCAACTTATACTGCTATACTTATATATTTGTCGAATCCATGACGATAACGACCTGCATTCGAATCGAAATCTTTCACGATCACAATGGGTCCAAATCGATTCGAATTCCAACATTCAGCACACAAGCTCTTGAATTGATCGAAAGACATGTCAGGTGAAACGTGTTCATCGAATACATGTTTCAAATTGATTTCATCCTGTTTGAATAGCACAATCATATTGCAATTGTCCCGTATCAGCTGTTTGGGGATTTTTGAGTATGTCTGACATAGATAAGCAGCATCAATGTTCTTGTGTCGGCACATAGAGTAATATTCTCGAATTTTCTGCTGACTATCGCATGATACATCATCGAAAATGAAAATGGAATTAGATTTAGCATCGTGAGGACTTATGATTTCTTCATTTTCCCTAAACGGGTGATAGCCTACACCTCTAACTTTCTCTAATATCTCTTGCACTAGCTGATATTTCGGTTGATACAATGATTTGGAATATACGTAGATGTTTTCGAATTTAGCACCATTTGGGTGGAATAACAATGTAAGGATGGCGTTTGTCTTTCCGCAACCGCTTGGTCCACAAATGATTGCACGAAAAGAATTAGGTAATAATTTACCGTGCTTCCCCTCAACACTGCAAACTTTATTCAAAAAGTCTAAATTCTCGATGGGCAGTAACTTTTCCTGTTGAATGACCTTCATGATGTGAGTATAAGTCAAGTATGTCGCGTCTATATATTAACGCATTGACAACATCTCTTATCATTATCAATGTTAACTTACGAAGGAGCAGGTGTTGTCAATTCACTCATCAACAAGCTCCCGTTCGAGTTACATTTACCGGGTTATTCGTTTTGTGGACCAGGCACCAAATTGGAGAAGAGATTAGCACGAGGTGACGTAGGTGTGAATTCTTTGGATGAGAGTTGTAAAGATCACGATATTGCATACTCTCAAAGCAACTCTTTAGAAGATCGACATAAAGCTGATAAGGTATTGGAAAATAAGGCCTGGGAACGCGTTAAATCGAAAGACGCAAAATTTGGTGAGCGAGTAGCTGCTTGGTTTGTTACATCAGGTATGAAAGCTAAACGTAAGCTTGGAATGGGAATGCAACCATCCTTTCGACGTACCATTCTTCAGAAAATTATCAAAAATTGGAAACCGCATCCGAGTAATGTTAAGAAGTCTAGCGCTTCAGCTTTGCGGATAGCTAAAATGGCTTTGAGCCAAGCTGGAGGTCGGAAAAAAATACGTATACCAAGAATTATTCCATTCGAATCAAAGTCTGGAGGAATTCTACCACTCATACCCATATTTGCTGGACTTTCAGCATTGGGTTCCCTAGCAGGTGGAGCAAGCGCAATCGCTAAAACGGTTATTGATGCCAAAAATGCTAAAAAGAAACTCGAAGAAGATCGACGTCACAATAAATCTATGGAGCATTTGGGTTCCGGTTTATATCTGCGCAAAACATCTCGAGGATTTGGGCTGTTTCTGAAGAAGCAGTCACAGCAACGCAAAGGCCGCGGTCTCAACTTGAAAAAACAAAAAAACTCCTGTTGAAGCTACCCAATAGAGCATTATATGACGTGGAAATCAGTCAGTGTGCTCGTCAACTGAAAATACCATATTTTCGTGGAGTCTTCATGCGTGACACTTTGCCAGCTTGTGGACCTTGGTTACGAGAATGTGCTGTATTGAACTTGGACTCTCAGATGAACATGGGTACTCATTGGGTAGCTTATATTAAAAATGGTAATGTTGCAGAATATTTTGACAGTTTCGGGAATTTGAAACCTCCAATGGAATTAGCACGATATTTTGGGAAGGGGGTACGAATCACTTATAATAATAACCATTATCAGAATTTCAATCAAAGTAACTGTGGACATCTTTGCCTACAGTTTCTACTTCATGATGTCCGTTGAAAACGAAACGATTAGATTTAAATCTTTGAGGGATTTCACTGATGCTGAACTCCAAGCTTTGTCTATTGACTATTTGATAAGAAATGCAGGACCCTGGGAGCTTTTGGATGTGTGGCATAAATTACCCAAAGCCTATCAACTTCGCTTTGCTTTGCAAATTCGTCTACCATGCTTCATCCATCATCCAACTGAGTTTGGACTGTCAACCATATCACTAGAAAAAGCACAATATGATGGACCTGTTAGCGCACAATTTGAATGTTATTATTGTAGGAATAAATGATATTTGTATCACTCAGCTTTTTTGTTTCATTCTAGACCTTCAATAGGTATCGAAAACTCAAACATATCAGGAATATTGGTTTTTTATTTAAGGTTTGTAACTGTTTGATGTGTGTCAGTCATGTCTATGATATTAACGTTAACAAGTCGTTCTTCGACACTTTCTACTGACTTCACTCCACCCATTCAGCTAGATTCTGATTCGGAATACAGTTTGGCTTTATTAAGTTTCCATTCATACAACAGTATACCAAACATTGAAGAGGGTACAAAATTCTATTACTACGAAAACGCTGACAAAACGAAAAGTAGAAGTATTGATATCCCTGCTGGATCCTACGAAATTGATGATATTGAGTCTTTGATAAGTAAACATATTCTACCTAAAACGTTTAAGGAGGCACCTGAGGAATTTTTCTATCTCAAACCCAATAATAATACTCTGAAAAGTGAAATATTTTGTCTGAAACACCAGATAGATTTCACTCATGCAAATAGTTTGGCTCACATTTTAGGATTTTCACCTACTCTCCTACAGCCCAACATTCATTACGCGTCCGATCTACCTGTTGATATTATTAAAGTACGTACGATACATATAGACAGCAACATTACGTTTGGAGCCTTCTACAACAACGTACCATCACATACGATATACGAATTTGCTGTTGGTGTTGATCCTGGTTACGCAATTGACGAAACACCTAATCACCTAATTTATCTACCTGTTTCACATAGGAACGAAATAAACAATATTACACTGCGTGTGCTTGACCAACATTCCCAACTGATTGATTTTCGAAACGAAGAAATAATAATTCGACTGGAATTGAAGCGGAAGTATGGTGTTAACTATCTATAAGAACCATTCATCAACATTCAAACCATCAGTCTTCACCAAGACTTTTAACCACCGACAGCTATTAACAGTGGAAAATAAATTGTTTTTGAAATCTCTTGGTTACCATGTTGTCGAATCAGGTGTTCAACATTTTCCGAAAACCGCAAAACGATGAATCCATACAAAAGGTAGAGTGGCGGACCTACTACCCCTATGTCAAGTCTTTTCGAAACAATGATGTTATTGAAATCAACATTAACCAGTCAGATGCCTACGATGCATTGTATGATAGCATGCTTTTCATTAGTGGAAAGGTTGTGAGAACCAAAGGCGCTGGCAGAGTATCATTCGTAAACAATGCAGGTGCCTTTATGTTCCAATCAGTCAGTTATGAGCAGAGTGGTAAGGAATTGGAATCAGTTCGTGAAGTTGGGATTGTGAGTACTGTAAGAGGCTTCCTCACGTACACTGACGAAGATATCAGGCATTTGGCAACCTCAGGTTGGACCTTTCCTAATAACGTGGGCGTTATTAATACATCGCATCTAACATTCAATATGCTCATACCCGTAAAGCATTTTCTAAATATTTTCAACGATTATCAGCATGTTTCTTACGGTAAACATACTATCCGATTGGTACGGGCTGGAAATGATAGCAACTGCTTCAAAATAGAAGAGACTCCTGGTGCACTAACACCTGCGACTGAAGTTTCGCTAGAAATTGAAAATATTGAACTCAAGGTCAAGCGAATTTTTCCTCATGACCAAATCAAATTGCAACTTTTGAAGGCCATCAAAGCTGACACTCCTATCCTAATGCCGTTCAGAAAGTGGGAGCTACATATGTTGCCAGCTCTGACGACGGGTGCAAATAATGAAATATGGGCTGTTAAGACCTCCTCATTCCTGGAGAGCCCTCGCTATGTGATTGTATGCTTCCAGAAGGATCGGGATTACACCAAAGTCAATGCGGATCCTACATTATTCAATCATACGAATATTACCAATGTAACGCTTACTCTGAATGGGGAAAATTATCCCAAAGAAAATATGCATCTGAATTATGCCAAGGGGAATATTTCGCAAGCCTATTTCAACTACGCACAATTCGGGCTCAGTTACAAGAATACTCATCAACATAATCCTCTGTTGAGTTTCAGTGAGTTTGTCGGCAGATCTCTCTTTGTCATCGATTGTTCCAGAAGGGACGAAAGTATCAAAAGTTCCAGTGTTGATGTAAAGCTTGAAATCGAAGCAGCTGAGGGTTTTCCTGCTAATACTCGTGCCTATTGCATAATTGTGCATGACACTGTCATCGAACACCTCCCACTCAGCGAAATCATTAAGAAATGGAACTGAAGGTATGCTTCTTTGTCAGTGTCTTCCAGAAAGCCATCATGAGAATAGCTGTTGTAGATATTCAGGGATTTGTTATTGAGCAACAATTCCAACCTAAGGAGATAGCTGTTAGGACTGGAGTTCAATGTAGTAACTTTTTATTGCTTCCAAACAAACCGTTTTCCTCTTTGAGTAAAGAGGATAGGCGATCTGTCTGTTTTTTGGAGCGAAACATTCACGGTTTGAAGTATTCTTCCGGCTTCGTGGAATACCACCAATTGGATAACATTCTCAAAGAAAATCTGAATGATGTTGATATTATCTATGTTCGAGGATATCAAAAGAAAGAGTTTTTAACTTCAAAATTTCAACAATCAAGTATATGCTTTCCACCACGCATTGTGAATTTGGAGGATTATGATAACACATCATGGTTGGTTCCTTCATTCGTCAACGATGGTATTTCACCTTGTATGCATCACATTCGCACGCAAAACCAAAACAACTACAATTGCAGCCTCCGCAACGTTGATATTTTATATAAATGGCTTTATGATATGCTTCCAAAATAATGTGCATTTTTTTAATGGAATAAATAAAATTTTGAAACATCACTCTTCCTCTTATTTTGATTTTGTACACCCACAATATATCTTTAACATACTTACTGAGTAAAAATGGATACATTTTCGTAAATGAAAACGGTAACATTTTTATCAAACTTTTTTCATATACGACTGCGGCTTTCGTAAACGGAAACGTTTTCGTAAAACGAATGCACGCATAAAAGTGTTTACAAAAACAAAAACGCTTCTGTAAAACAAATGTACTTGAGAAAGTGTTTACGAAAAACAATTACGTTTTTTAAAATGCGTAGGCTACGTCACTTCTGACAGTCAGCAAAGTAAACATCATCATACGTTGAAAGAAACTAATATTCAATTATATATACTTATAAGTCGGGTTGGCCGAGCGGTCTAAGGCGTTGTGATGTTAAACTACGGTTTAACATCACAACATTTACATGAGTTCGAATCCACACCTAACTTATTTTAATTCTATTAGCGATTTGGTGACGTTACGTTACTTATGACAGCTGGTGGAATACATGACATCAAACGTTAAGATTTGGGAGTCAATTATGATTAGTACCACCTACATCTTATTTACCAATATTTATTCTTGGGAACACCATACATACTCATCCTTCTGCCATTTGACAGCCAACCACCATGCTATCTTATGTTGATCTTTCATGGGACGCCTATTAAATATTTTTGAGTCACCCTGTATTCTCCGCCGCAAGAATTCTTACAATTGAACCGGATCTGCTTCGACTGCGTCACGATAAACGCGAAGCGACCGGCATGCTCTCAACAACTCATACTTTCTCTCTCTAACACACAGCGGGTCCGATAGACCCATTGCTCCACTACTGTCTGTGACCTCTAGTAATGGTAGTCCATCTAGAGAACTGGAACCTATAAAACTATCCCATTACTGAATCGAGAGCAACGGTGGTCGGCACTCGGTGTACACCGCAGAACAAATATTCTTAGTGTTTTGTGGTGTAACTCCCATACAGAACCTGTGTTTTGTGGTGTAGTCACTGGATCACTGATCACTGGATATTAAAAAGGGGTTTTGTTTACTATTTAGTTGGAAATATTTTCAACGCTTTTTTATTGGAAATGGAAATAGCAAACGCTGTGGGCACTACTCCTGGGGTGGCCCGCAACCCTAGGATGATGGAAGGAGTCGGTGCTCGAGTTATAAGAGGCCCAGATTGGAAATGGGGAAAACAGGTTAGGTTATGAATTCTGAAAATATTCAATAAATTTGGTTCAAATGATTTTAGGACGGAGGAGAAGGTCACGTTGGGACTGTGAGAAATTTTGAGTCTCCTGACGAAGTTGTTGTAGTCTGGGACAACGGAACTGCTGCAAATTATCGCTGTTCTGGGCAATATGACTTGAGAATCCTTGACAGCGCTCCCACAGGAGCCAAGCACGAAGGAACTATGTGTGACACTTGCAGGCAGCAGCCAATATTTGGTATTCGTTGGAAATGTGCTGAATGTGGCAACTATGACTTGTGCTCTGTTTGCTATCATGGCGATAAGCATCACCTTCGCCATCGCTTCTATCGTATAACTACTCCAGGTAGTGAGCGCGTTTACCTAGAGACTCGACGCAAGACGAAAAAAATCGCGATACGTGGTATCTTCCCAGGGGCCCGTGTAGTGCGTGGTGTTGACTGGCAGTGGGAAGATCAGGATGGGGGTAACGGACGTCGGGGTAAAGTACAAGAGGTTCAAGATTGGTCTGCAGCCAGTCCTAGATCAGCTGCTTATATTGTATGGGACAACGGTTCCAAAAACTTGTATCGTGTTGGGTTTGAAGGAATGGCAGACCTAAAAGTTGTTAATGATGCGAAGGGACAGAATGTTTATCGAGATCACTTACCTTGTTTGGGAGAACAGGGTCCTGGAAGATCTGCACCACCTGGGTTGAAAATTGGAGACCAGGTATAAATTGCACTGAAATTTTTATTTTCAAGTGTTGACATAATTTAGTTTTGAATATTCAGAAATTCTTGTTACTTGTTCAAATATTGAATACCTTTGATTATACCTACTTATAGATATTATATATTATTTTTAACACCAAAAATCATAATACATGACATTTCATTATATCCAAGGATATTGTGACATTCATTTCAAAGGAGTTTCTTAACTTTAACAACATAAAAAAGAAAGTCATATACACCCAGTTATGTTTATATTAATGTTGGTGTTCCATAGGGCTCAGTGTTGGGCCCCATGCTTTTTCTGTTGTATGTGGATAATGTTGAATCCCTCTCTACACTATATGCAGATGGTACATCACCAGTTATACCAGATAAAATAGATCAAAATCTACAAATAAAGCTACTCCTACAAAATATGAAAACCTGGTTTGATGAAAATTCCCTATATTTAAATAATCAGAAATGTGTATATTTTTTTCTGAAAACTATGTGACTATACTCAGAATTATAGAATCGTCCCAAGAAAAGTAAATAATAAATATTATTTGTATTAATTTGCATTTTCAGTATATTATTAAGTATGATCTCTAAATACAAAGAGGTAAACAAAAGGAATAAATAATACTTTTGCCAATACATTTTTATTGTTGTTTTATATTTTGTATTACTTTTGTTTCATTTTTTATTTGTGCCTTTTGCATTATTTCAAATAAAGGCAAAGCTTTGAAACTCTGCCTTGAGAGATGTTTCTCCATGCATACCATGGACTTCATAATGTTCTGTGAACATTACAGAAGTTTCTTTTGCATGTAATCAGGGTACAGATGTCCATATAGTGTCCATCAGAGTATATACAATATATAAATGATAATAAAAATAAAAACAATTATGTATGTAAATGAAACTTTCACAAAACTATATATATTTTTATCACAGAAAACATACAAAAATATACATTTATAAAAATTACTATATCAGATAAAGAATTAATCAAGGCTTTGAATGGGATTCATAAATAAAGTAACATTTGATTTTTTTTGGCTGACACCAACAAAGAGGACCTTTAAAATAATCTGAGGATACTTCTATTGCTACCACCAATTATTTTAACTATAATTTTCTACAAAAACTGTTATCTTTCACAGGTGAATGTAGATTTGGAACTGGAAATTGTTCAGTCCTTGCAGCATGGTCATGGAGGATGGACTGATGGTATGTTTGAATGCTTGAATACCATCGGAACAGTAGTTGGTATAGACGAAGATCATGATATTGTTGTGGCCTACAATAGTGGTAATAGGTGAGAATCGGTGTCTTGAATGAAATATTTATTGAAAAAGATACTTATTAATTTATTATTTTTGATTTATTACGTTTATTGATTATATTTTTATTTTTATATTTTTAATTTTTGTGTGTATAGCTATATTTTTGAATGGGTCTGTTTTCAATTATTGTTTCTACATTTTCTAAATCAATGTCTATTAGGTAATTACCGTTGAATGAATATTCATTCATTCATCATGATTGGGTGAATTCCAAGTTTTATTAAATATTACTCTTTTTTTATTTAATTATGTTGAGAGCAAATTCAAGGGTTTTGTTCCTCATTATACCTGCAATATGAAACAAGACTGGGCACTTTTCAATTTTTTGGTAAAGAAACTTTTGTTGCCCTATAATAATGATATAAGAGAATTGAATGCTTTAATCATATAAGTTACATAAGTTTTGAAAACATTTTTTGTTTTTAAAATACATGCTATAGCCACAAACTTGTTAAAATTGGGTAATTCTGACTTTTGAGTGAGTTTGTTAAAAAAAAGGCTTCAATCAATAACAATTATTCAGAGATATATTGTTATTTATGAGAGTTGTGGTCTATGATAAGTCCAAATGGTAAAACATTTATGTCCCATTCCCCAATCATAATCTATCATATTTTCTAAAGGAATTTGTTTATAGAATAATTATTTGTTTGAATTTCAGGTGGACCTTCAATCCTGCAGTGCTGACAAAAGTTGCCACTCCAACTAACTCGGCAGGTTTCAATGAAACACCCCAACAACAGTTTGCAGTTGGTGATGTTGTACAGATTTGTTCAGACATGGAACGGGTAAAAATGCTACAGAGAGGACATGGAGACTGGGCTGATGGTATGAGTGCGGTAAGGATAATTTTTTATTGATGAGAACAAAAAGTATTTTTTCCTTTTACCACAAAAGTAATTTATTTCCCAGATGTGCATCTTAATGAAAATCAAGTTGTCTTCATCAGTGGGACTACTACACTACCCTACACCCTGCACTACACACTGCACTACACACTGCACTACACATTGCACTACACACTACACTACACAGTACACTACACAGTACACTACATACTACACTATACTACACCCTACACTACACCCTACATTACCCACTACACACTATACTACACACTACACTACACACTACACTACACACTACTCTACACTACACACCACACTACACACTACACTACACACTGCACTACACACTACACTACACACTACACTTCACACTACTCTACACTACACACCACACTTCACACTACACTACACACTACACTACACACTGCACTACACACTACACTACACACTACACTGAAGTTCAGTGCACTCTCTGCATCAAAATATGTAGTTTTATCAATTGTATTGCATACACGGCTCTAGTCACATTAACACATACTTGTGAACATTTTTTGCATATGCATGTGTTAGTTCATATTATTTTTAAAGAATTTTTTGCAATAAATTAGTTATTACTTTGCTATTCTAGACTCTGGGGAAAGTCGGTCACGTCCAGCAAATCTACAACGATAACGATCTGAAAGTTGAAGTTTGCAACACTACCTGGACTTACAATCCGTTGGCAGTCACTAAACTGGCAAGCAAGGATGGTACCATGCACGGAACAACTTCAGGCGAGAGGCTGAGCGCTTTGTTGAAAAAGTTATTCGAAACTCATGTATCAGGAGATGTTAATGAGGAACTGGTGAAATCGGCTGCCAACGGAGATGCCCAGAAGTGCGAAGAGGTGTTAAAGCAGAGTAGCACGGCAGGGGCTGGCATAGGTATTAACATTTATTTATTTATGGGCAAGAACATTCAAAGTATAAATTACAATTTTAAATTATAATTGAAATGAAATAGGTGCTGAAATACAAATTACAGCTGAGAATAAGTTTGAAGGGGTTAATCCAGAATTAAATAACAACAAGAAACAATAAGTGTAAATAAAACGTATGCTATACATCAAAACATTACAACATTAAAACATCAAAACATTAAAGCTCAGTATTCCGTAATTAAAATGATTCAAGGAGGTGTAAAATATCTCAAGACCATTGTTACTATTGGCTAATCGTAAAGTTCTTGGAATGCAGTGGTTGAATGTGTGGTTTAAACGATACAATGGTACATACAATGTTTTTTGCTGTCTAGTTGAGCGATTTTGAACATGGAGATTGATTTTTTCTAGGAGTTCAGCCAAATTAGTATATACTGAATTTTTGAACGAAAAAAATCAACAGACAAAAAAGTCTAATATGTCATCATACATAATTTTTGAACTTTTTTATTTTCCATTTTTTGAAATTCAAATTTTTGTCCTCAAACGTATTTTGACATGCTAATTCCGAATCTTTGAAGAAAAATTTCGAAAACTCATCAGAAATATTTTTGGCGGCAAAAAAACCATCTAAAAACTGATTTAGAGCTGACTAACTCGAGAACGGTTGGAGATAGATGAAGTCTGCGAACGCCAATCGCTTCAGAATGGCCAAATTAGTATATACTGAATTTTTGAACGAAAAAAATCATTAGACAAAAAAGTCGAATATGTCATCATACATAATTTTTTGAACTTTTTTATTTTCCATGTTTTGAAATTCAAATTTTTGTCCTCAAACGTATTTTGACATGCTGATTCCGAATCTTTGAACAAAAATTTCGAAAACTCATCAGAAATATTTTTGGCGGCAAAAAATACATCTGAAAACTGATTTAGAGCTGACCAACTGGAGAACGGTTGGAGATAGACGAAGTCTGCGAACGCCAATCGCTTCAGAATGGCCAAATTAGTATATACTGAATTTTTGGACGAAAAAAATCATTAGACAAAAAAGTCGAATATGTCATCATACACAATTTTTTGAACTTTTTTATTATTCATTTTTTGAAATTCAAATTTTTGTCCTCAAACGTATTTTGACATGCTGATATTCCGAATCTTTGAACAAAAATTTTGAAAACTCATCAGACATATTTTTGGCGGTAAAAAAAACATCTAAAAACTGATTTAGAGCTGACTGACTCGAGAACGGTTGGAGACAGACAAAGTCTGCGAACGCCAATCGCTTCAGAATGGCCAAATTAGTATATACTGAATTTTTGAACGAAAAAAATCAACAGACAAAAAAGTCGAATATGTCATCATACATAATTTTTTGAACTTTTTTATTTTCCATTTTTTGAAATTCAAATTTTTGTCCTCAAACGTATTTTGACATGCTAATTCCGAATCTTTGAACAAAAATTTCGAAAACTCATCAGAAATATTTTTGGCGGCAAAAAAAACATCTAAAAACTGATTTAGAGCTGACTAACTCGAGAACGGTTGGAGATAGACGAAGTCTGCGAACGCCAATCGCTTCAGAATGGCCAAATTAATATATACTGAATTTTTGAACGAAAAAAATCAACAGACAAAAAAGTCGAATATGTCATCATACATAATTTTTTAAACTTTTTTATTTTCCATTTTTTGAAATTCAAATGTTGTCCTCAAACGTATTTTGACATGCTAATTCCGAATCTTTGAAGAAAAATTTCGAAAACTCATCAGAAATATTTTTGGCGGCAAAAAAACATCTAAAAACTGATTTAGAGCTGACTAACTCGAGAACGGTTGGAGATAGATGAAGTCTGCGAACGCCAATCGCTTCAGAATGGCCAAATTAGTATATATTGAATTTTTGAACGAAAAAAATCATTAGACTAGAAAGTCGAATATGTCATCATACATAATTTTTTGAACTTTTTTATTTTCCATTTTTTGAAATTCAAATTTTTGTCCTCAAACGTATTTTGACATGCTGATTCCGAATCTTTGAACAAAAATTTCGAAAACTCATCAGAAATATTTTTGGCGGCAAAAAAAACATCTGAAAACTGATTTAGAGCTGACCAATTGGAGAACGGTTGGAGATAGAAAAGTCTGTGAACGCCAATCGCTTCAGAATGGTCAAATTAGTATATACTGAATTTTTGAACTAAAAAAATCATTAGACAAAAAAGTCGAATATGTCATCATACATAATTTTTTGAACTTTTTTATTTTCCATTTTTTGAATTTCAAATTTTTGTCCCCAAACGTATTTTGACATGCTGATTCCGAATCTTTGAACAAAAATTTCGAAAACTCATCAGAAATATTTTTGGCGGCAAAAAAACCATCTAAAAACTGATTTAGAGCTGACCAACTGGAGAACGGTTGGAGATAGACAAAGTCTGCGAACGCCAATCGCTTCAGAATGGCCAAATTAGTATATACTGAATTTTTGAACGAAAAAAATCATTAGACAAAAAAGTCGAATATGTCATCATACATAATTTTTTGAACTTTTTTATTTTCCATTTTTTGAAATTCAAGTTTTTGTCCTCAAACGTATTTTGACATGCTGATTCCGAATCTTTGAACAAAAATTTCGAAAACTCATCAGAAATATTTTTGGCGGCAAAAAAACCATCTAAAAACTGATTTAGAGCTGACCAACTGGAGAACGGTTGGAGATAGACGAAGTCTGCGAACGCCAATCGCTTCAGAATGGCCAAATTAGTATATACTGAATTTTTGAACGAAAAAAATCAACAGACAAAAAAGTCGAATATGTCATCATACATAATTTTTTGAACTTTTTTATTTTCCATTTTTTGAAATTCAAATTTTTGTCCTCAAACGTATTTTGACATGCTAATTCCGAATCTTTGAACAAAAATTTCGAAAACTCATTAGAAATATTTTTGGCGGCAAAAAAAACATCTAAAAACTGATTTAGAGCTGACTAACTCGAGAACGGTTGGAGATAGACGAAGTCTGCGAACGCCAATCGCTTCAGAATGGCCAAATTAGTATATACTGAATTTTTGAACGAAAAAAATCAACAGACAAAAAAGTCGAATATGTTATCATACATAATTTTTTGAACTTTTTTATTTTCCATTTTTTGAAATTCAAATTTTTGTCCTCAAACGTATTTTGACATGCTGATATTCCGAATCTTTGAACAAAAATTTTGAAAACTCATCAGACATATTTTTGGCGGTAAAAAAAACATCTAAAAACTGATTTAGAGCTGACTGACTCGAGAACGGTTGGAGACAGACAAAGTCTGCGAACGCCAATCGCTTCAGAATGGCCAAATTAGTATATACTGAATTTTTGAACGAAAAAAATCAACAGACAAAAAAGTCGAATATGTCATCATACATAATTTTTTGAACTTTTTTATTTTCCATTTTTTGAAATTCAAATTTTTGTCCTCAAACGTATTTTGACATGCTAATTCCGAATCTTTGAACAAAAATTTCGAAAACCAATCAGAAATATATTTGGCGGCAAAAAAAACATCTAAAAACTGATTTAGAGCTGACTAACTCGAGAACGGTTGGAGATAGACGAAGTCTGCGAACGCCAATCGCTTCAGAATGGCCAAATTAGTATATACTGAATTTTTGAACGAAAAAATTCAACAGACAAAGAAGTCGAATATGTCATCATACATAATTTTTTAAACTTTTTTATTTTCCATTTTTTGAAATTCAAATGTTTGTCCTCAAACGTATTTTGACATGCTAATTCTGAATCTTTGAAGAAAAATTTCGAAAACTCATCAGAAATATTTTTGGCGGCAAAAAAACCATCTAAAAACTGATTTAGAGCTGACTAACTCGAGAACGGTTGGAGATAGATGAAGTCTGCGAACGCCAATCGCTTCAGAATGGCCAAATTAGTATATACTGAATTTTTGAACTAAAAAAATCAACAGACAAAAAAGTCGAATATGTCATCATACATAATTTTTTGAACTTTTTTATTTTCCATTTTTTGAAATTCAAATTTTTGTCCTCAAACGTATTTTGACACGCTGATTCTGAATCTTTAAACAAAAATTTCGAAAACTCATCAGAAATATTTTTGGCGGCAAAAAAAACATCTGAAAACTGATTTAGAGCTGACCAATTGGAGAACGGTTGGAGATAGAAAAGTCTGTGAACGCCAATCGCTTCAGAATGGTCAAATTAGGATATACTGAATTTTTGAACTAAAAAAATCATTAGACAAAAAAGTCGAATATGTCATCATACATAATTTTTTGAACTTTTTTATTTTCCATGTTTTGAAATTCAAATTTTTGTCCTCAAACGTATTTTGACATGCTGATTCCGAATCTTTGAACAAAAATTTCGAAAACTCATCAGAAATATTTTTGGCGGCAAAAAAAACATCTGAAAACTGATTTAGAGCTGACCAATTGGAGAACGGTTGGAGATAGAAAAGTCTGTGAACGCCATTCGCTTCAGAATGGTCAAATTAGTATATACTGAATTTTTGAACTAAAAAAATCATTAGACAAAAAAGTCGAATATGTCATCATACATAATTTTTTGAACTTTTTTATTTTCCATTTTTTGAATTTCAAATTTTTGTCCCCAAAAGTATTTTGACATGCTGATTCCGAATCTTTGAACAAAAATTTCGAAAACACATCAGAAATATTTTTGGCGGCAAAAAAACCATCTAAAAACTGATTTAGAGCTGACTAACTCGAGAACGGTTGGAGATAGATGAAGTCTGCGAACGCCAATCGCTTCAGAATGGCCAAATTAGTATATACTGAATTTTTGAACGAAAAAAATCTACAGACAAAAAAGTCGAATATGTCATCATACATAATTTTTTGAACTTTTTTATTTTCCATTTTTTGAATTTCAAATTTTTGTCCCCAAACGTATTTTGACATGCTGATTCCGAATCTTTGAACAAAAATTTCGAAAACTCATCAGAAATATTTTTGGCGGCAAAAAAACCATCTAAAAACTGATTTAGAGCTGACTAACTCGAGAACGGTTGGAGATAGATGAAGTCTGCGAACGCCAATCGCTTCAGAATGGCCAAATTAGTATATACTGAATTTTTGAACGAAAAAAATCTACAGACAAAAAAGTCGAATATGTCATCATACATAATTTTTTGAACTTTTTTATTTTCCATTTTTTGAAATTCAAATTTTTGTCCTCAAACGTATTTTGACATGCTGATTCCGAATCTTTGAACAAAAATTTCGAAAACTCATCAGAAATATTTTTGGCGGCAAAAAAAACATCTGAAAACTGATTTAGAGCTGACCAATTGGAGAACGGTTGGAGATAGAAAAGTCTGTGAACGCCAATCGCTTCAGAATGGTCAAATTAGGATATACTGAATTTTTGATTTAAAAAAATCATTAGACAAAAAAGTCGAATATGTCATCATACATAATTTTTTGAACTTTTTTATTTTCCATTTTTTGAATTTCAAATTTTTGTCCCCAAACGTATTTTGACATGCTGATTCCGAATCTTTGAACAAAAATTTCGAAAACTCATCAGAAATATTTTTGGCGGCAAAAAAACCATCTAAAAACTGATTTAGAGCTGACTAACTCGAGAACGGTTGGAGATAGATGAAGTCTGCGAACGCCAATCGCTTCAGAATGGCCAAATTAGTATATACTGAATTTTTGAACGAAAAAAATCTACAGACAAAAAAGTCGAATATGTCATCATACATAATTTTTTGAACTTTTTTATAACCTCATCAATAGAAGGAACCTTGATTAACCAACAATTAAGTTCCATCTGAGAAGGTAAACTTTCACGACCGGTAATCTTTGAAATCTCGATGGTTTTCGAAGCGTTCGTTTGAGCCTGATTGATTCGGGTCTGTGCTGATTTCTTTTTTTACTGTGTTTACCCTAATAGGGGGCGCGATCTCAATAAGCCTTGATTCCGCTTTCTCACTGAATTCCGAAACTTGTTTTTGTTTTTGATTATTATTGCTTATACCTGCAAAGAGATTTGTTTTGGTTTCTCTGATTACCTGCCTTCACGTTTTACTAAGATTTTGAAAATGTCTACCGCAGATGTAGACGAAACGTCTACCTTGAGACCACGACCAACAACCTGAAAACCACTGAAAGTTCAGAGATTACCGGTCGTGAAAGTTTACAAGTTAATCAATGGATAATTACTCTTATTACATTTGATTATTTACTCATACATAGCAATGAGCAATGGCAAGGTTTTATGAAACATTAGACCTCTACTAACAGTTTATGAAAGACCTCTACTAACAGTTTATCAAAGAACATTTCCAGTCGGATAATTGTGTAGGAAATTTCTACACCGGCTGTACCAAAATAGACCAGTAGAGACTCTTAAACGACATCACCAAAAACCACATACCTGCAAACTAGGATGACACTGCAAGTCCAGCAGCATCTTTACCACTCCGATGTGTCCTTTGTTCACGCCGATGTGCAGCGCGGTCTGCCGGCGTTTGTTGCGCGCGTTCAGATCGGCCACGGCGTGCGCGAGCAGCTGCACGACGGCCGGTTCGTCGCCGAAAGCCGCGTGGTGGACCGCGCGATCGCCGTCCTTGTCTTCGATTTCGACGTCCGCGTGAAACCGCAGCAGCACCGTTATCACTTCGAGATGGCCGTTCTGGCTGGCCGCTTGCAAAGCGGTGTGGCCCGCGAACACTCCGTTCACGTCCGGTCCTGGAAAAAAGTTTGCAACATTAACGAGAATCGAAAACGGTTTTTAAGTGGGGGTGAATTGGGAAGGGAGGAATGTTGTGTTATCGGTTGATATTCACCGCAGATTTCGTTCATTATTCGAAATATACTTAATATACAGGGTGAACTACCACCGCTTACCGAAAATTGAATGGGTTACTGACTGGTCTGTCATGTGCGAAAGTACGCCACTGGATCAGTGAAATAGTGATAACACAGCCATATTTTATTCGCAACGGCAAATAATAATAATAGCCGTCCTCTACCCGCACAAATTATGCCTTTGGGTACATTCTACGAGAGTATGAGGGAGGGGGAGTATTATTACTATTATTTTTTCCTAAAAGGATGTTCCGATCAGGCCCTGTCTCCGATACATCCGGAGAGCGCGCTGGATCAAAAAATAAAAAAGTTTGAACTTCAGAATATACTAATTTGGCCATTCTAAATCGATTGGCGTTCGCAGAATTTGTCTATCTCTAACCGTTCTCGAGTTGGTCAGCTCTAAATCAGTTTTTGAATGTTTTTTTGCCGCCAAAAATATTTCTGATAAGTTTTCGAAACTTTTGTTCAAAGATTCGGAATCAGCACGTCAAAATACGTTTGGGGACAAAAATTTGAATTTAGAAAAATCAAAAAGTTCAAAAAATTATGTATGATGACATATTCGACTTTTTTGTCTGTTGATTTTTTTTGTTCAAAAATTCAGTATATACTAATTTGGCCATTCTAAATCGATTGGCGTTCGCAGAATTTGTCTATCTCTAACCGTTCTCGAGTTGGTCAGCTCTAAATCAGTTTTTGAATGTTTTTTTGCCGCCAAAAATATTTCTGATAAGTTTTCGAAACTTTTGTTCAAAGATTCGGAATCAGCACGTCAAAATACGTTTGGGGACAAAAATTTGAATTTAGAAAAATCAAAAAGTTCAAAAAATTATGTATGATGACATATTCGACTTTTTTGTCTGTTGATTTTTTTTGTTCAAAAATTCAGTATATACTAATTTGGCCATTCTGAAGCGATTGGCGTTCGCAGACTTTGTCTATCTCCAACCGTTCTCGAGTCAGTCAGCTCTAAATCAGTTTTTAGATGTTTTTTTTACCACCAAAAATATTTCTGATGAGTTTTCGAAATTTTTGTTCAAAGATTCGGAATCAGCATGTCAAAATACGTTTGAGGACAAAAATTTGAAGTTCAAAAAATGGAAAATAAAAAAGTTCAAAAAATTATGTATGATGACATATTCGACTTTTTTGTCTAATGATTTTTTTCGTTCAAAAATTCAGTATATACTAATTTGGCCATTCTGAAGCGATTGGCGTTCGCAGACTTTGTCTATCTCCAACCGTTCTCCAGTTGGTCAGCTCTAAATCAGTTTTTAGATGGTTTTTTTGCCGCCAAAAATATTTCTGATGAGTTTTCGAAATTATTGTTCAAAGATTCGGAATCAGCATGTCAAAATACGTTTGGGGACAAAAATTTGAAATTCAAAAAATGGAAAATAAAAAAGTTCAAAAAATTATGTATGATGACATATTCGACTTTTTTGTCTAATGATTTTTTTAGTTCAAAAATTCAGTATATCCTAATTTGACCATTCTGAAGCGATTGGCGTTCACAGACTTTTCTATCTCCAACCGTTCTCCAATTGGTCAGCTCTAAATCAGTTTTCAGATGTTTTTTTTGCCGCCAAAAATATTTCTGATGAGTTTTCGAAATTTTTGTTCAAAGATTCGGAATCAGCATGTCAAAATACGTTTGAGGACAAAAATTTGAATTTCAAAAAATGGAAAATAAAAAAGTTCAAAAAATTATGTATGATGACATATTCGACTTTTTTGTCTGTAGATTTTTTTCGTTCAAAAATCTACAGAAATATTTTTGGCGGCAAAAAAACCATCTAAAAACTGATTTAGAGCTGACCAACTGGAGAACGGTTGGAGATAGACAAAGTCTGCGAACGCCAATCGCTTCAGAATGGCCAAATTAGTATATACTGAATTTTTGAACAAAAAAAATCAACAGACAAAAAAGTCGAATATGTCATCATACATAATTTTTTGAACTTTTTGATTTTTCTAAATTCAAATTTTTGTCCCCCAAACGTATTTTGACGTGCTGATTCCGAATCTTTGAACAAAAGTTTCGAAAACTTATCAGAAATATTTTTGGTGGTAAAAAAAACATCTAAAAACTGATTTAGAGCTGACTGACTCGAGAACGGTTGGAGATAGACAAAGTCTGCGAACGCCAATCGCTTCAGAATGGCCAAATTAGTATATACTGAATTTTTGAACAAAAAAAATCAACAGACAAAAAAGTCGAATA